>JACATO010002112.1:0-742500 GCA_018389105.1 Nautilus pompilius | reverse complement strand
GTTGTATTCTAATATACTATCATCGTTTAGAACTAAATTTGTTGAACTTTTTCATCCAACCACATTCAAGGTGTAGTTGTGATAATTAACCTAGTTAATTTGCTTTTTCTTATTATCACATCTTCACAAGGGATTGGCTTAGTAGCAATTAGAAATCAATCCAACCTTTCTTAACTAACTTTTGGTGACAAAGGTTCGCATGCTGACTATTTCAGAGGAATTGGGTTCAGTAATTAATTGGATACTTGTCAAGAAAAGGTTTGCTCTAGACTTTCAAACTAGCAATTTATCTTACTTTTCTGTGTTTTTTTCTTAATCAGTTGACTATATTCTATCATCTTCTGCCACAGTTTTTATAGGAAGTAAACAGCTTTATGAAGAGTGATAATTGCTGACTTTGTTTCATATGGAATTTTGTTTTAGGTGCCATTTTATTTGCTAAACAAAACAGTAGTCATCATTAATGAGTCATTAACTTTCATACAAAAACATAGTATGAGCTAAAATTTATTCACATTTGTGAGGAACAATACTGGATAAGCATGTTCTTATAGAAAATGTTTGCTGGGTCTGTAATTAACAAAATTTTGAAGTGATAATGTCACAATGGTTTGTGTTCTGAGACACTGTTCATCAAATTTTAATGTTTGCAAAAACTTCTCTCTTGCCGTCAAACAGTTCAAACTTGTAGTGAAGAGGACAGCTTTCTTCTGCTCATAATTTTAGAAAAGGTTTTTATGTAGCAATTCTGCCATTTAAGCCTACTTTTCTTCTGGCTAGTGTTCATTGGCAAATAATCTTGGCAGCTTTTCTAGACTTTAGATGTCTGGCAAAAACACAGGCTGAAAACTTGGCACATTGGTCTTTGTAGAGGAGCACAAGGCTCAAAGCCATTTCTACTTAGATGTGTGCAAGAAATGGCCTTGAGAATAGAGGTATGTGTGTCAGTATACTCTATAATGAAATAATCAGCAGACTTCGAAATATTTTTGTAGCTGTGTTTAACTGATAGCATTTATATACAATTGAGAGAATTCTCCAGATTATAAAAGGCCCTTGGCTATCTTTGGTCCAAATAAATGCTGACCTGACTGGATTTTTAAAAAATCTGTGGTTGTAAAGAAACTCCACCAAAAAGAGATCTTGCAAAGTGTTCAGAGTTACATTTATTTTAGCATTTAATTGGAAATACTGTGAGGACTTGGATGAAACCTTTCATAGGGCAGGTGTATTGAATTACTAATGTTGCTTTGTTTTTATTTCAGCTGAGATTTTTTCATTGTATTTCTTGATTAGTTTGCATCATCTGATCAAAAACTAGTACTTTGAGTAAAAAAAGAAACTTGTGTAAAATGTAGTGACTGTATTTTGATGGTTATTCAAGTAAAACAAAGTAATGCTGTGATTTCATGAAGTCTGACAGTCTGAAAATGTAAGTGAACTATAGTTGAAGAGGTAATCATTGGCATTGTATGCATTTTACATCAAAATGCTTCATTTTTTGCATAATATAAATTTGAGAGCATATTCTTGATGTGAGAAAAGTTTTACTTAATGGGACTTTGATTTAGTATTTGTCTTTAAATATTAGATTTTGTTGTTCCCCTGCTGATTTATGTCAATTGAGTCCCTGGATTATGCTATTTGATTATTTTATTTGTTTTTTAGCTTCCTTAATCAATTCTAAAGTTTTGATTGTTGTCTTCCAGAATATCCTACTTTTCAAAAATTTGATATTCAAATTAAAACTACATTTACAGAAATGTTTGGCTTGCTACATAAATAGTCACTTATGGAGAGGTGCTTGAACAGTACATGGAAAGTGCACCAAGAAAGTAAAGGTCTTCTAAACATCAAAGTCTTTGAACTAAAAGAAATTATTTTTTTAACTTAAGTTTTCTTTAGTAAAATTACTTTAAAATGCATCATATCATTTTTTATATCTCCTTTCAGGTTTGTAAGTATTTTCTCTGTGAGTTTTGTCCGCATGAATTGTTTGTAAATACAAGAGCTGATTTGGGTAAGTGGAATTTTGACTTTAATGAATTTTTTTCAAGTTTGTCACTAAAGTTTATCAAATTGTGAAGAAAATAATACTAGCTTCAAATATTTATTGGGAATAAGTACATTGAAAAAGAATAATGTAGATGTCTTTTAAAAGAAGGAAAATTGGGTGTTGGGAGTCAAAGTGGGCATGTCAGGAAACACGTGTCATAAATTTTATCATTTGTAGTAAATGGGTATTAAACAAATGCTTATGATTATTGCTGGATGAATTAGATTGTGTTTCACTAAATGTCTGAAGAGCCAGACTATTCATATTTCTGGTATTTAAATTCTGGTTAGCTGCTGTGAATGAAATGCCTTTTATGTTTTAAATTATCTGGATTGTTTTGAGTAAATTTTTGTTATAATGGGAAAACTGGTGAAGAAACCTAATTTGCTACCTCAAAATAGCAAGCTGATTTTAAAAAAAATGCAATTTAAAGTTTGTAAATAAAAATATGACCATTATAGTTTTTTTCATTTCTCAAAACATTTGATATGCATGTTTATTTTTAAAATTTTGTAGAAAAGTCCTATTTTCTGACATTTAATTTTGCTTGTTTTGTTTTTGTAGGTCAATGCGAAAAAATTCACGATGATGTCTTAAGAAAAGAGTAAGTGTTATCCGCTGCTTGTCTGCACAGGCCTTATTATTTTTCTCTACTCTCCTCTGCTTAGCTTTTTTGCTTTAATCTGGCCAATGGAGAAATCGTGAGGGTATGGATTCATGTTTGCCATTGCACCTAGTTATGATTTGTTTGTCCTATATATGCATTCTTTCTTTTAAAGAAACCAGTAACAACAATTGGTATGGATTTTTATGGCCACTTGGCTTGGTAATGTTGAACTTAATGTGGTTTTACTATTTGTTTTTCTTTCATTTATATATATATATATTTTTTTTCTTATACAGCATGGAAATTTGCCCCTCTTTATTATTCATTTGTTTTTGTTGGAATTCTGAACTTTTCTAATTGGTTGCTTTTATAGCTTGGTTTACAGCTGAAAACACTAGGTTGTTCCATTCAGTTCTGTCTCGCTAAATGCATATTAAATAAGTAAATGTCAGATACTATTATTTCATCATCTGACAACCTCAAGTATGTTTTTTTTGTACATGGATGCCTACAAGAAAGATAACTCAAGTGAGAAACAGTAGCATGGTTGTCCATGATGGGTCCAGCACATCTGACTTTGACGCGGATATCTCTACTAGAACTCTGGTTCTTTTTTATGTGGGAGGAAATTCATCATCGTGGGCAGGGTACCAGACCTGGTCTGCCCTATGGGTATCAAATGACACTTGATTTTAGCAGTCCAGTACTCAACACTGGACCTTCCTGTTATCCTCATGAATATTGCTGCCTGGCCTTTTACAAATAAAATTTGGCTCTATTTGGACTTTTATTTTTATCTATCTCTGTGATGGTGTTTTAAAATAATGCCATGCTTCACAAGAAGAAAATTTTCTATTGCTTGTCATAGTGTTGTTCCACAAATAGTGGATGATGGATGATAGTTTTATTGGCATGAGATTATTAATGAGTGTGAGAAAGTAAGTCTCTTTTTTCACCGGTGGAATTCATATTTAATTTCCTGTTTTGTTCAGGTATGAAAAGAGTAGCCGGTTTGAGAAAGTGGGTTATGAAGAAGATTTCATGAGGTTTCTTCAAGGCCTTATTGCTGATGTAGAGAGGAGAATCCGAAGAGGACATCAACGCCTTGCCTTGAACAGTACTCAAGGAACTGTAAGTTTGTTGGCTGCAGTTTTCACAACAAGCTCATTACTCAATTCATTTTGTGGCCATGCCACATTTGTCACACACCTTTTGATATTACTCAGTCTATTTATAACAATTTTAAAATGTTCAATTTCAGAAATCTTTTAAAAGGTTGTGATGGAACTGATGTATACATTACTATCAGTGATGTTATAAAAGCAGGTGTAGCTCATTGATAATTGATTAAGTTCTCGAGTTGAAAGATCATTTAGATGGGAGATGTTCAGTATCAACCACATACTAATAGATGCAGCCTCTTTTTCTCTCTAATGTTGTATAGCTTTGTTGCACCAATAATAATACACCTTAGACAACTGTTTTTATGTTTATAGCCTACAAGTAATGCTGCTGCAATAAAAGAAGATAAGATTGCCATGTTGACTGAGAAGATAAATGAACTGGTGCAACAGGTGAGTTTGAAGCAGTACTGGAAATTTGTAGATAAAAGTAATTGCTAGTACTATTAGGTTGTTACAAAAATTTTAAGGTGTGTGTAGTTAAGTTATATATCATTTTTTAGTGTGTGCTTTGGCATACATAATGCAAAACCTACCTTTTTAAAAATCAAAATGGATATTTGTTTAAGGCTTCTGAGTGAACCATGGATAGAAAAGTTTTTCGTGCCATTTTGCTTCATGAGTTCAAACTGGGCCACAAAGTGAGCGAGGCAACTTGTAACATTAATCAAGCATGGGGGGAAGGACAGCAAATGAGCGCAAAGTGAAACAATGGTTTGCAAAGTTTTGATCAGAAGATGTGAACCGTGAAGATAAGAAATGTAGCGGACATCTACCAGCTGTGATGACGACCATCTTAAAGCCTCAGTTGAAGCCGATCCAAGAAAAATGTGCGAGAAATTGCTGGAGAGCTTGACGTAGCTACTGCAACTGTTTGCCAGCATCTTGACACAATCAGCAAGGTGAAAAGGCTTGACAAGTGGGTGCCTCACAAGTTGAATGAACAACAAAAAAAATCATTGATTGGAGATGTGCTCTTTGCTTGTCAAAAGAAACAAAAAATAGATCATTTAATGCTATCGAAAATGCTCAGCACAGTGGCTTGACAGAGACAACACGCCTAACCACATTTCAAAACCCAACCTCCACCCAAAGGAGGTCACGGTCACTGTCTGGTGGACTGCAACTGGTGTCATCCACTATAACTTTTGCAACCTGGCAAAACCATTACAACTGAAAGCTACTGACATGAATTAAATGTTCATCAGAAACTCTCCCAGCAACAGCTGTCTTTGTTGAATCAAAGAGGCCCAATCCTGCTCCACCACAATGCTTGTCCTCATGCTGCAAAAGTGACTCTTCATAAACTGAACACGTTGGGGTACAAAGTTCTCCCTCACCCAGCCTATTCACCAGATCTTTCTCCCACAGATTACCACCTTTTGAAGCACCTTAGACAGCTTCTTCTGTATGAAATCTTTCTCCAACCAAGCAGCAATTGAAACTGCCTTCCAACAGTTTATTGACTCCAGAAATCCAGATTTTTCTGAAAATGGTATAAATGCACTTGTAATTCGTTGGCAGAAGTGTATTGATTGTAACGGAACTAACTTTGATTAATAAACTTCACGTTCATCAACAATATGAAGTCTCATTGTTGCATTAAAAAAACCAACAAAACATTTGTAAGAACCTAATACCTGATTTGAAGGTGAAATGTACCATTATGAGAGAATACTGTTTTTACTATTCTTTTAACAGTAAAAGAAATTAGTGCACAGTTTAAATACATATGCAATTACTAGACAGTTCAGAAATGCCTATTACTATTGAAGTGTTGTTTTTATCTGAAGTTTATCTTTGTCGGGGTGCTATAGTTTCCCTTTACTGCTGTTTTATGACATTGCCAGGTGTTGAATGTATTTCTATTAGATAAATGATAGATAGCTTTTAAAACTAGTCTGCCCGCTTTTTTCTTTCTTGCATTTGTTGCAAAAAAATTAAAGACTTGCTGTATTAATATAAAGTTGGAAAAATAATACATAAAATTGTTGGATGATTTTGTTTCTAGGCTGAAGAGCTTGGTTGTGAGGGTAAAGTAGAGGAAGCACAGGGTGTGATGAAACTCTGTGACCAGCTCAGAGAAGAGCGAAAACAGTTGGAAAATGTAAGTTAGATTGGTTTATAATAAAGAAGTGTGAAATCACATTATCTTATCTATACTGTCTTTGTTTCAGATTTAACTATAACAAACTTTTATTTTGTTAAATTAGATATGGTATAGCATTTTTTTGCCATAACCATTTGTATGAAGAGAGTAATTTTTCTGTTTGTTTTTTTTATTGAAACTTAATACTTGTAATTTATGCATCAATTTTCTAGAGATCATTGTAGGGTTTCTTCTTCTTTGTCTGTTTTTGATTTCACAACAAAAAAAACATGCTGGAGATCATTTAAAATTAGTCAATATGCTTAATATTGAGGGTTTTTTGGTGGAGGTGAGTGTGTTATTTTTTATTAAAATTCTTTTTATGTGCTATACATAGTTTTTTGGCATATAAGTTGATACTTTTTTGCCCTTGAAGCTTGGTCTTCAACTTAGCCATGAATGGAGTCACTGAAATTGCTGTCATTTTTTTATTTTTCATTAAAAGTGTTATTTTCTGAAATAAACTGTAAAAGAGTTCATTTGATACACTACAAAAATTACTGCCCGGAGTGTTTGCCAAATGGGTGAGCAATTCACCATTAATACTTACGCTGAAGCTTGAGAAATTATCCAATCTGTGACAAGTACATGCTCACCAATCATGTACCATCTATTCTTTTCAATCCTAATTATATGTATAGATATTCCCCAACAAATTTTCTACCTCATCCCAAAATGTCTCCCGTAAAGTCATGTAAGTTGTGCATGACAGCTTTTGAGCTGAAAGTTAAGTCAAGTCTGCTGCAGGATAATATGGGCACACACGAGAAATATGTTAGGGACTGGTGTAAAGCAAAGGTTATGTTGCGCACTATGAAGAAAAAGAAAACCAAGAAGGCAAATCATGGCTGCAAAGCTACAAGGGCAAACATTGAGGATAAGTTGGAGGAATGCATGCTAAACTAATGCACTGTGTTGTGAACTTAGTACTGTACAGTTGAGACTAAAAGCTAAACAAATTGCAACTGATGATTGCTGTGTTTACATTTCTCCCTATCTTTCTTTCACTGTTGTACAGTATTTGCAATGGTGGTTTCTCGGAGTTGTGTACTATTATCCAATCAAATAAAAGCTGTGAATGTTGACCTTTGTGTTGGCCTATTTGTGAACCCCCAATGGTGGACAACTTGAAACCAAGCTAAATATCAACTCATGCTATAATAAATTAAACTGTTACTTTATTTTCTGAATTTGAGTGTTCTGTAATATTTCAAAATCAAATAAGTGTTGAAGATAAATAAAACTGACACATTTGGCTTTTTAAAATAGTCTGTTCAATACAGCACAAATTACAGGATCACCTGATTGCTGATGTTCTGCAGTGACTAAAAAGAGACACCAGGCTTTCAATACCAAAACTGGTGATAATGTTTGTAGTTTGTTTCAAATCTCTCTCCATGATTACAAATAGTTTTTTTAAAAACATATTTTAACACATCGTCTATCCAGAAGATTGTCCCACAAAATAGTTTACTAATATACTCAAACAACTCATTAATATTCATGAGCCTGAAAATATAAACAGATTTGATGCGATAGTGTTAGATCAAAGTCAAATCCTATTCCCTTATGACTGGTTAAATTTTGGTTAACTACCATAGCTGATCCAGCCTCTCTCTCTCCACATCAAACTTATATTCCCAAGAATACAGTAATTTTCCATGCATGTTCCATTTTAAGGGCTGCAAGTTTTGCAACATGTTGTTTAGTTTTTATTTTTTATTTTAGAGCAAACAGACAAATCAGGCGACTGATAGTGAAAAAACTATGGAAGTGTGTTCTGTTTGCGGAGCCCTCCTTGTGGTTGGAGACATACAGCAGAGAATTGATGAACACATTATGGGCAAGCAGCACTCTGGATATGCACGGATCAGGTCTTATGTGGAAGAAAGAAAATTGGTAAGTGATTTCTGTTGTTTTTATGAACCACATGATTTATTTCACTCCTTTCCCTTCAGGAGAGGGTTTCCTGCTCTTCTCTGTTTTTATTTTTTAAATGCTTTCATTGGCAGAGAAAGTACAATTAGCTTAGTGGTATATCTAAACAAAGAAAACTAATGTTAATAATATGCACATTATGTCCACCAAGAATGTTCGTTGGTACTGCTATTTGCTGCTAATTGTTTTTGATTCAAAGATGACAATTCTCTTTAGTTTTCTAATTTCTATAGGCTATAATTACAAAAAAAAATATATTAAATAAACTTTGTGGAGATCTCTCTATTGATACATTTTAAATATCTTAAGCTGCATTTATCAAAATTTAGTTTTTTTTTTATAATTTTCTCTCGTCTGTATTTCCTCCTCCTCCTTTTTTTTTTCATTTTGTGTGAATGCTAATTATTTTTTTCTTCAATATAATCCTTTGTTTTCTTGTCAGTTCTAACTGTTAGATAAAATTCATTTTTATATAGAAAATATATCAACTAATAACATCTGAGTAAGTTGAATTCACATCCCATCAGCATCACTAGTGATTTATAAATTGTAATTAAAATTTTTAAAAAATGTTAGTGAAAAAACAATGAACTGATACTTCAAATGAATTAGTCTGCCTCTTTCTTCACTCTCTCCAATTTACATTAAGCGTATTGCTAAATCAAATACCTACTTTTTATAATTCTGTCACAAGTTTTTTAAAACTTGTTTCAGTAACTCTAGTAACGTATTGGATTTTCTGCCCATCACCACTTGCTCATTGAACCTGAGGAAGACAATAGAAATAATTTTTTAAAAATTTGTGATTCAATAGTTCTAATCTTCAGAAATGACAGTGACTATTGATTACATGGAAAGAATAGGAAAATCAATATTGAAAAATCTGAATTTACATTTTCAATGTTGGAGTTTCTGTAGTGCATGATTTCAGGGTAAATGATTCTAAATCTGTTTAAACCAAGTTTAGAACTTAGTTTTACAATTGCATAAATAATTCTAGTTTTTTTTTTAATGCAACAGATAGTTATTTTACACGCTAATATTCCGAAGAACTTTGGCCGTGTCAAATTAATTTTTATAAGTGGCATCTTTGATGCTTATCTTGAGAAGGAATAATTTGTTAGATTTTATTAAGAAATATTCTAATTTTTTTAAAATTTTATATGGATACATAATTATTCAGTTTTGTAGAAAAAATCAGCTATCATTAATATTTAATTGGGAAGATATTGTATAAACAACAAACAAATCTAACAGTTGTTAACCAGGATATATTGCTGCAATTCATTTGGAAATATAAGTAACATAGTTCATCACTTAGTCTATTTGGTTAAGTTAAGGGGTGAATGAACATGTATAATATGCATATTTTTGGATGATCTCATATGAGCTATTTCAGTCCTACACTGAAATTTTTGTGAATGTATTCAATCATTAAAATTATAATATATGTTCTACAACAGTAGCAGCATTTTGCCAACTGATTGAAAAACTTTATTTTTCATAATGTTAGATGCTTATAATATTTTTGGCATCTTGTCTCATTTTCATTATCTTAATTATGTTGGCTCAAACTGATAATCTTACATTTTTAGTCATCTGAAACCTTTTTCTTGAATGTTCAAAGCGGAGTAAATGTTTGACAGGTTATTTATTCATTGTCTGGGCCTGTAAAGAAACTTTTTGTAATCCCATTCAGGATAATCAACATCTTGATTTGATTAGTGCTTTGTGGTAAAGGAGAATACCATCTATTTTTGTGCTAAACTGGTCTGAATGTGGTGGATGATCACTTAACCTTGGAGGACTCTTTGGGTGTCATGCACTTGCAAAGATCATCCAGTTCTGAATAAGCAGCTTTAGCTGCATAAAATTGCTGCTTTAAAAGATTTTTCCAAATGATAAACTGATTGAAATCAGATTTTATAATGGAATACAATTCTTTAAAGTTAATTCTAAGGCTTTAATTTCTATACTGTCACAGAAATTATGCATTTGTTCACTTCAATTTTGATAGTTTTTGCATTAAAAAGTAAGTTTGTTTTGATTTACGAGGTCTGTCGAAAAAGTATCTGACCATAGGCTGGGGAAAAAAATTATGTACTTGATGGGGTTCAATTGCTAATCTCCTACAAAGTAGGCCCCTTGTGCCTCCACACACACACACAGCCCAGCGATCATTCCACTGTTCAAAGCACGTCTGGAATGCTTCTGGAATGGCTATCAGCTCCGCCGTTGCATTCTGCATGATGTCCTCAGCTCTCAAAGCGGGAGCCTTTCAGTGGCATCTTCATTTTTTGGAACAACCACAAGTCAGAAGGAGCCATGTCTGGAGAGTAGGGAGCCTGGCGAATGTGCGAAATGCCTTTCTTTGCCAAGAAACCTTGGATCAGCTGCGACGAATGAGCCGGGGTGTTGTCATGGTGCAGCTGCCAGTTTTGCGAGGCTCAGAGATCTGGTCTCTTGTACCAAACTGCATCACGATGACATCAGAGAACTTCCTGATAGTACTCCTTTGTAACTGTTTGTCCTTCTGGTGCGTATTTGTGATGCACAACGTCTCAGTAGTCGAAGAAACCAGTTAGCATCACCTTGATTTTTCTCCGGACCTTGGCGACGTTGGGTGCTTCCACTGTGATGACTGAGTTTTGGTTTCCAGGTCATACCTGTACACCCACGTCTCATCTCCAGTTATTCACAGTATTCTGGAACTCAGGATCCCTGCTGGCAGTATCCAGCAGGTCCTCCACAACCTCAAGACGAAGTTGTTGTTGTTCCTGAGAAAGCAGCTTGGGCACAAATTTCACTGCCACTCTGCGCAAGCCCAAATCCTCCTTTAAAATTGCATGTTCAGAATCTTTACTGATCCCAACCTCATCACCAATTTCCCGCACTGTCAAATGATGATCCTCCATTATCAAGGTCCATGCAGTTTCTTGATAACAACTGCATTGCGGCTTGTTGACGGCCTCCCAGAATGCTGGTCACTCTCCACCGGTGCGGCCATCTTTGAACCTGCTGTACCGTTCTTTTATTTGGGTAACACCCATGGCATTATCACCAAAAGCCTGTTGAATTTTGCGAATTGTTTCCGCTTGGGTATCTCCAAGCTTTTGGCAAAACTTGATGCAAGATCATCGTTCCACACGTTCCGTCGTCACAGGCAAAATGAAAATGCAACGAGTAAGTAGTACAGCACCTCACACGCTAGCTGCCTGACAGCGACTGATGCATCCAGCAAGCATGCATGCGGCTCCACTATGCACACTTTTGCCTCCCTAATGTCATTACTTCCCATGGCTAAAAATAGTCGGATACTTTTTCGAAAGACCTCGTATAGCTACATTCCGTGTCATTGACTTATCAAATATTTGGAGAAGAAAAATATATAAATATAAAGTTTATTTTTAACAAATTTTTAGTGAGTGAAAACTGATCAGTTTAAAGAGTATGTTAGAATGTTACTATTATGTTGATTAATTTTTATATGTAATCTCAGCTATTTTGTGTAGATGAACATCTGAAATAGCTAGTACACATTGAATATAACAGCAATGTCTGTGTTCATTAGGTAAATATTTTGAGACTTGTGAATTGGAACATAAAAGCAAACTTAAAATGAATGACCTTTAAAGCATTTCATTTTACTGGCATTAATGTCTGTTCATGACAATTAATGGTTTAAAGACCTTTCTTCCTGTGTAAGTGTTAATTAAATGAGTTTGTTCCAACTGATGATTGGTATTGGAGTTTCTACTTTATTGCTGTTTAGAAAATCTATGCTTGTTGTCTTCATTACTACCACACAAACTTGTATAGTTTTATAATACTGTATTTGTTGTTATATTGTAAAAAAAAAAAGGTTAAAATTCACTAGCATATTTCCAGGAAAGATAAGTTTGAATATTTCTTGTGGATTGAGTATCTTTTGAGCATTTCATATTGATTATGGGTTAACACTATTTAACCATAATAGTGTCAGGTTGATATTGATGTATCTCTTGGGGCTTTAAGATACAGATTTTTTTTTTTTTGTCTTGTGTGCACTAGAATGAAATAGGTTGGTTTATTGCTAATCTGAGTGCATCAAATTTTGTTTTTTCTGTAAAAGTAAATGTAAAATTCTCAAGTATCAGTATTTTTATTCATTCATTTATAGAAAAAAATGCAGATTGCTGAGGAGAGAGAAGCAAGAATAAAGGAAAGGGAAGAGAAGGAAAGGGAGAGGGAAAAGGAACGGGAGAGAGAGCGTGAAGAAAAACGCAAGAAGGAAAGAGAACGGGAGCGGGCAAGGCGCAGAAGTCGATCCCGGAGTCATTCAAGACGAGGACATTCACACAGAAGTTCAAATAGTGACAGAAACAGGTGGGTTAACAATTTCAAAATTTAAAATTATTTTATTCTATAGAAACTGGAAATTTGGAGAGCATGTTTACAAAGAAAGGAAAAAGAAATTTCCTATCCTGGTGTCTTAATTTAGAGCTTTATAACTGGAATGTAAAACATTCTCCTGTTGGATAGTTTTGTAGTTCTGTAAAAATTCAAGTCATAAGAGTTTTAAAAATATTTGATTAAATAATTTTATCTTGTATGCATTTATTACGCCTCTTTTAGGAAGAGACGATCCCGGAGTCGGAGTCGTCATCGTCATCGGTCACGGAGTAAGGAGAGGGAGAGGAGTAGGGAACGGGACCGTGTCAAAGAAAGGGGTCGGGAGAGAGATAGGGAAAGAGAGGAGCAGAAGTCTAGACGACACAGATCGCGAAGTCGATCAAGACCACTTAGTGAGAGAAAAAGGTCAAGAAGCCTAGATTCCAAACGACGTTCAAAAAGCAGAGAGCGAAGAATGAATGACAGGGATAGGAGAGAAAAGGGTAAGCCTTTATTTTATTACTTATGTATGCTTCTTTAAAATTTTATGATTATGAACAGGTTGAGATAGTGGGGTGTTTTTTGGTTTTGTTTTGTTTTGTTTTTTTGTACATTTTGAAATTACAGGATTGTTTCCTTGGTGAGTGCATGAGAATAATGATTTTTAAAGTTTACCTAGCTACCAAAATAACTAAAAATTAATTTATTGTGAAGATTTTAGGTGCTGTAGATTGCTCAGTATTAATCTCATTACTGCTTTGAAGCTTAAATAAGAGTTTCTCATTTCTTCTTTTAGGCATGCTTATATCCTCGTTGTATATGGTATATTGGGTGTTAATACAGCAAAGAGCAGAATTTTAATGTCCATTTAAGTTTGCAGTTTACACTATTTAGATATCAATTAAAACTGATCATTTTGTTCCCTTGACCATAACATTGTGGGAATTTTGCAAAGCTGGCTCCCCTATTTAGTTGCGAGACAAAATACTACTATACTAATACAGTCTGATGCATTGTTTAAATAAGAGATACTTGTATCATCATTAGTCTATGAGAGTGTTTTTTGAATGTTACCTTCTGGATTTATCTTGGAGAAACTGGCTGAAAATGCTAATCATTCAGTTAGTGTATTTTGTTTCAAGAACAAGTATTTTCGAGTTCAGAGTTTGAATTTTTGGCAACTACGAAATAAAGTTCACTCTTTGGCTCCTTGAACATGTCAAATTTATGCAGCCATTGATGTCTACAACTCAGCAGTGCAGCTGGCAGGAAGAAAAGAAATTTTGACCTTACATGATTATTCCTTAAGGTATGATTGTTTGTTGGGGCCAGGTGATTTCTCCTCTGGAGGAAAAGCTATCATTATCAACATATCACTTTATTTGTTGATCAATGAATCAATGTGCTAATAGTATTCGTGTTTTCCATGAATGGAAAATATGATATAAGCTACAAAATGAAAGAACATTATTTTTTATGGCCTGCTTCTCTTTTTTCTAAATGGCAAATTAAATAAGTTGGTATTATCAGTTTTATTTACTAGTACTATTGTGTGTGGGGGGGGGGGTTGAAATTGCTTTTTGCTGACTTTTTTTAAAACACGAGAGATTCTTGCCTGATTAGCTGATTAGTGTTATTCATTAGCAGCAGGTTAATGGGTATCATCAATTTTTTTTTTTTGAAAGGATGTGCAATCTTTCACTGCAGTTTGATAATGTTATACAATGCAGTGGCTGCTAAAAAATTCAAGTTTGAGTATTTTTGGGTTTTGATTTCTGCTTCATTTCTGGCCTGTTCCAGTTTCCTGATGTGAACAGTTGCTGAGACTCTTGCCCATATTCCTTCATTTTTTTTCTCTCGCCACTAGCATGCTCAGCCCCCGTTTTCATTTTTGCAGAAATCTGCTCAATGAAGTGATATTTCTTCTCTTTGGTGGTTCATTAAAACTACACAAGTTGTCCTGTTGATCAGCAGTGATCAGGTTTGTCCATATTGCTTAGGTATTTTTCCTCTGCTTGGACTGCTTATTAATAGATGTTCCTTTCAGTTGTCACTTTTCTGATGCTTCAGAAAACACGTTTTCCCATATCCAGTAACTACTATTGTTGCATAGGTAAATTCTACCTCTACTCTGGGTTGTTTTAAGTGATTTTGATACTTCTGTCAAGTTATTTATTTTATTTTTTTGTTGGTTTCTTCTGCATCCTCATTGTGCTTTTTAGTCTAAAAAAGTCTATTGAGAAATGTTTTACCTAAACTATTTTTAATGGAAGTATTTCAATCATTCTCCTTGCACCACTAGTCACCTAAAGACATGTTCCTGAAACTTAAAAAGTTAGATGGGCTTAAACTGAACCATTCACTTTACCATTTTCCTAGTACCTGCTCTTCTGTTTAGCAGCATGAAAAGAATTGTAAATAGAAAAATATTACACAGTTAAAGGGGCATTTGGCAGCTCAGTAGTTGGGCTGAGTTGGAGAGCCCAGGTTTGATCCCTGCTTGGGGTGACCTTAGTTTGGCACATCTCCCTCGGTATGGTTTCTTGTCACTTCACCAGCTGTTTGCCTGGGTTTTCTCTAGACATTCTGGTTTTTTCCCAAATCTAAAAATGAAGAACTTTAGTAGGGATTATTGTGTGTTTCGAACTCATTACAGGTTTGCCCATCTGTTGCCAGGATATCCTCTGCAAAGGCTTTGTACTAGGGACTTGCATCGTATGCACAGTATTACAGAACAACATCGAGATAAAGGTCATTTTCAGTCAGTCCAATAGAAAGAAGAAAACTTGTAGGATTATCAAGCTTGAAAGGTGATTGTTTAAAACATTTTGTCCACTTGGTTTCCATCTTCCGCTTTTAGAAACTTTAAATCACTTACTGTTAATTGAAGTGAGCCAGCAACAGACTACAGCAACTGTCATCAATTCTGGACATTGGCCAGTTTGTAAACTTCATTTGTTCTTTCTTGTTAAACACTTAAAGCCAGAGTGGGACTCCTTAACTGACCTGGGTAACTGTAACCTTTGATTTTGCAGTGGAGGCTGGATCTATAGACACATCAAACTGTTTTTGGGGCCTGGTTATAAGAACAGTCTTTAACTCTTTCCTGGTCAGAAAATGCACTTACCTGATTAAAATTATTAAAAATCATAAAGTACTCGTGGAATGACCCAAGTAGCACAAATGATTTAACGTACAGTTCAGCAATCAAAATGTCCAGAAAAAGAAAGAAAAAATTCAATTTGTAGAGCAGAAAGTAAAAAAAAAAAAAAAAAAAAAAATAGAGTAAAATTACCTGCTTGTTGTTTGAGTGGTGCTAATGCTGATTCGTTTTTTTGAATTTCCTCACTGTCGTGATTTTCAACACTAAGTCTTTTGTCCTCACTCCAAAATTCCTCAATGAATGGCGCAGAATGGAGGCCCATTGTGGTGGTGTCCATCCAAATTTTGTCAGCTTTGGGTGGTTTGCCTTCTCACCTATATGGTGAAAAAAGAAATCTTCTGGTATCAACTCATAAAAGAAATACACTGGACTGGCAAACTGCAAAAAATACAAACTTGTTGATCAGCCACAAATATCTCAACAACTCTACTTTTAGTTTCCAGCACTATCTAACCAGCCAAGTGATGAGAGATGAGATCCGAAATATCGACACTCAAGACCTCTCGAGTAGATAATGCACCAGATAATCCAAATCAGGCGTGCAAAAAGACTGATATACCTAGCCAGAGGAAGTGTTATGCAGACCAGCCTCTTTGTGCATTTACTATCTATAGTATAGACAAAATGATCATTAAATGACTTGTTGATGCATGATTGTTTTTTATGGAGGCACTGTTGGCTGCTGTTGTTGGGAAAAGGGGGGATGGGAGAATAAAAATACTCATCAGCAGATATTTAAATTGATAATGTTGCTTTGTTCATAGTAATCAAACATAAATAAATATACACAAAAATGGAAAAAATACAGTGTTTGTAAAAGTAATAGTAAACAGAAAAGAGTTCTTTTTTTTTCCCTTTCCTTTTTGAGCTAATATGTAGGATTGATCGATCCACTGGGGAGAGAGGATGTGTTTAAACACTTTGTTGCCTATATTTTTAGCATTTGAATTTCTCAGAGAGTGCATAACGTAACAAATGATATGGCAAGAACTGTGAAGACTGTAAGCTCTTGATTAAATAGTTTCTCCGGATTTCTGCAGAATTTTAAATGAGGTAAATAAGACAATAAAGAAATTATTTTATACATTATTGCTATGTAATAAAATTACTTTTCAACATTGATACACAACAATACAAATTATTGTAATAGTTAATTTTGTACTGTATATTATGCTATATACAATAGCGTGACATTACTGTGGTTTACTATATGCATTGTCGTTCAGTGTACTTCATCTCTTTCCAACCAATGTATTTTGATTATAATGTAGAACTCATTCTAACTATATCTGTTCAGATTTCTACCATGGTGACTGGATAATATTATTTGTTAGTACTATTTATTGTCTACATCAGCTGAATTAGTTCGTTTTCTTTTTAAGCTAAACTATTTGCTACCAATTGATCAGGCATACCTTTCCAAATTATTTGAACATCAACTAATTGCTGAATGTGTATGAAATTTTTCATTAGAGACATTTTGAAAACAAGGCATAGCAGGACTACTATTATTCCAGATTGGCTGTTCAGGATTTAAAATGGCAGTGCCGGTTGTCCATCTGGAGGTACTTTCTAGTTTGTTTGCAGCAACTCTGAATGATTAACTGACTTTTCATAAGATGTTCAGCCTCTGTTGATAATTTAAGTCATCAGTGTTCAAAATAATTTGACTTTCATTTTAAGAAAGTCTATCTATTTATTCAAAGTAAATAGTCAATTCTGTGTAGTCATAAACTTTGATAGAAACTGGATTTTTTCTTTCAAGCATCTCCAACAGCTGAATAATGTTATCAAGTAGTTCCAAATAAGCAGACAATGCTTGTTTTGTGCATTTGTTAAGAAGTACAACAGAAGTTGGAAATATTGTCATTTTCATCTTCTGTACAGAAGAAATCTTTTCAGAACTTAAAATGTTTGCAATGTTATTTTATGGCATAAATCTGTTAGCATATTACTAGAATGTTCTTTAATTCATTGTATATATCTTCTCTTATGATATATGTGAAGTACCTCAGACATCAATATTGTTAAGTTATTTAAATCATTCCAGGGTTTTCAAAAAGTGAATCCAAGATTCATGATATGGCTAAATGGGTAAGGTGGATGCTGTTTGGATACATGGCTTTTGGAGCACAATTATATAATGCATTATCTGTACCAAATATTTTCATATTTAATGATTGTGTATTTTTTAATTTATGATTTACAAACTTTCAAAACTGACTAATATTATTTATCCTTTTTTTTTTAAAAAAATTTATTGCAGATAATTATAAAATGTGACATTAGATGTGATATTATTAACTGATAAGAAACAGATCTACAGCCATGACCAAAAGCTTTGCATCACTCTAGGAATACAAAAAAAAATTGTTTATATAGCTTGGCACTGTACTCATGACCATTTCTAATTGAGTCACACTTGTCCTCTTGATTTGTGGGCTTTTCAAAAATCATGTTTGTATGTTTGATTTAAAACTCATTTCAATTTTTGTTGTCATTTTTCTTTTAACCATGTGGAAAACCACCAAGTGGTATGCACCTCAGTACATTAACAATATTATGCAAATTCAGCTGCTTTTAATTCTGCTTTATCAAGCAAAATAGCTAATTTTAGATTTACGCAAAACATTTGGCTAATTTTAGTGCACACAACTTTGCGTGTTTTGTTTTGCTATAATATTGGTTAAATATTATTTCTTTCTATTGTATTTCATAAGCTACACTACTTCATTTGAACAAAAATCAAACCAACTTTAGTTATTTTTCCATAGCTGCAGATGATGAAATATCAAAATAATAATCAGAAAATAAAATTGGGGATTTCAGTTGCCAAATATTGGCCCTTGAGAAAGTCTGGATAAAACTCTGTTTAGTGTTTGGTACAACTAAGAGTAAATGTTCGTTGAGATGCACTTTGGTGTTTGCTGCCTTGTGGTGGTGGTGGTTGGTTTTTTTTTGTTCCCAATTTGTATTTTATGCACAAATGTTTCTTATGATCTTTGCTTGTAAATTTTCGTGAAAGATTACTTTTAGGGCTAAGATTTAAGCAATGCTACGTGGTTATGTGTATTATGTATCTGTGTGCGTGTGTGGTGCTACCACTGTTTCTTTAACTGCCAGTGGAGATTTGGACAATATTTAATAATAAAGGTTATCTGAAATTAGCAACATTTATAGATGCCTCTTAAAATATCAGATATGCTGGAAATTTTGCAACAGTTGCTTAGTTTTTAAACGTTTTGTAATTAAAGAAAACAAAACAAATAGTGATGTGAAAGCTATTTTATTATTAACCTAATCTTGGGTGTGGTTGGATGATTATGCAAGTTTTTTTTTAAAATTTAGATGCTGGGTATACTACAAAGATATCTGTTGTTGTTTGCAGGGAGCAGGAGTCTTAGAATAAAACTGTTTGGGTTGTCTTTCTAGACAAGAATAAAAGAAATAGCGGTGGAAGAGAGGATGGCGAGAATCTAGAGAAATACGAAGATGGTGAGATACCGTCAGATAGCCGGCCAGACATTGATGCAGACAGTGCAGAAGAGGCCATGCACTCAGAAGGTGACACAAAATGAATACTAGAAAATTGCCTTCTGATCGTAAGAAAGGTAAGTGATATTCCATGCGCAGGACTTTCTGTTTCCAGGTTGGCTCAGGTAAGTGGCTTCTGACTTGCATGGCATTGGGAAAGACCGTGGATTGTTACCAACATAATCCCATTTTTTTTTTTTTTTTTTTGCTGCTGTTACCTCTTCTTTTTTTAAACAAATGGAGCTCTTTAAAGGAACAGATCCACCCCTTTCTCCTCCTCTCTCTTTTTTTTTTTTAAAACAAGAATAAATAAATAATTCTTTCCAAGCAATTTTAGTGTACATTTTTTTTTTTGTTGTTGCTTACCACACCATCTTAAAGCAAACATTTAGCTCTACAACGTTTGTAGGAAATAAAAGCGGTTTAGGAATGGGTCCGCATGCTTATCTTCTAGTTTATATACCGAGTGAGTGAGGTAAACTAACTACATTTAAGGGAACATACTGTATATACTCTGATATAAATCTATGTCCATCAGGTGTGTCAGGAATTTAGTTTTTAATATCTACCGAAAAGTTGTCTACTAAAAGTTGGGGGCACAAAAGACTTTTTGTCCTACCTGTTTTGGGGAATGTCATCGAAATATTTGTCAAATTTTTAGAACACTTAAGATCACGACAAGGTGTTTTTTTGCATGTTGACTTAATTTTACTGTTCATGTTGTTTATCATTACACCTATTTTTTAAAAATTTTTTTTGATTATTCTAATACTACTATTGAAAACAAACCAACCTAAACTGGTGCATTTTCATTTTATTTATTCATGGGATTTTTTTTTTTTTTCCTGAGGTATATCTACAAAAAAAAACATTATTCAATGAATTGGGATGTGTCCAAGGAAGAGGTTTTACACTTTGTCCAGTAGAGAATCTTTCATATTTGTACCTACAGAAAACGTAACTTTTTTTTAAAAATTAAATGAAACAAAATCTACAAACAAGCTTATATTAGAGTATATACAGTTGGCATAACTTAAGGGGGCTTGCTATTATTGGAGTGTTATTTTAAGGTCTCCTATGCCATTCTAGATGAGAAAAGAGGAAAAATAATTCACTTGTGCGAGTATGGTTTTAAGAATTAACTAAAGAAGATAGTGTACAAAACCTATTCTAAATTTGGTTCTGGTGGGGTTGTATGCGTGCATGTAAGGATGAGCAGAATTTCCGTTCTCCCTCAAGTGAACATGCGTGCGCACTTTTTCATCATCGTGGCTTCAATTCCAGAAAACTAGAATTATTTAATAACCACCTTAAGATTGCTATTAGTTTTGTGAATTCATGCACAATTGATAGGAGAGACCATTTCAGAAAACTTTGTTTTGTTCTGCTCAAAAATAAAATCAAATAAAATAAAATGGAAACAATTTTCATATAATAGTCAGTCAGTTGATCAGAAATATACTGCCAACTTTAATTACAAACATTTGTTTAATTTTAAAAAAATTTTTTTTACAAGTTTGAATAATTGCCTATCATCCCGTTTTGGTGGCTTCGTGCACATACCGTCATTAATCCCAGACCACGCAGCCAGCAGGAATGACTGGCTTCATCCTCGAAGCCAGGTTTTGGTGGGTGTGACTTGTGTGCGTGTGTGTGTGTTTAAGCTTTTCATTTTCACCTACAGGACAGTAATTTTAGTGGAACATAACAATGGTCTTACCAATTTCTTTTCTGATGCAGAAAGATTTCTATGCAGTACTATCAATCTTTGTCATCACCTATGCATTGCTCGCCTTTGAAAGCGATATGAATACCATTGCAACCGTGGGTGCCCCAAGAGAAGTGACAACTGACCCAGGTATTTCTTTGGTCTCAGATAATACTGTTAAATTCGCTGTTCATCCATTTTTTTAAATTTTTTTTTTATTTTTTTTTTTAACTGTGTGTAATGTGTATTGTGAATTGGTTAAAGCAGTTTTTTTTCTCTCCTTTAAGTCTTACAGACACACAACACATGGCTGGAAGACTTGCTGCCTTACAGTATGACGCGGACTAGCTTTGTAGAAAAACTATTTTATTTCTCTTTAAAAATGTCGATTTGACGGAATTATGAAACGTTTCAGCCATTTTCTTTTTTGTTTCACTTATTTAAATTAAAATATATTTTTTAAGTACAAAAATAGTTGAAATGAGATGTTTTTTTTAAAAAAAAATTTTTTTTTTTCAAATTCAAATTCCCTGTCTCCACTATTTTATTAGCTGTGTGGTTGTGCTGGAATTTCCTTCAAATACCCGTCAGACATTAACCCAAAAAAAAAGAAGAGTTGGGGGAAAATGGTGATAAGCTGTTCTGTGAGTTGTAATGTGCCTGTGAGCAGCGTTCTGGATGGTTTTTATTGAAGGTGTTCACCAACCTTGTGCCCATTGTTTGATGATGGCTGTTTAGTTTCAAGTTTACTTCTAGAAATGGTGACGTGGAAAACTGCATGTGTGGCGTTGAGGATATTCAGAGGTTAGTGCTCTTTTCTCTAACCAGTGTTTGTCTCCAGTGTGAACACAGATCAACACCTCTACTGTTCCAGCACTGGATATATGTATGGCAGGCTGCTGTACTTGGATCTCGCTCGCTCGCTCGCTCTCCAATGTGATATTTACATTAATTAGGAGAAATAAACTTGTTCGGTGATATCATAATGCACTAAAAAAAGTGTAAATTAATTTTAAATACTACTAATATATAGATATAAACTGTATTTTAAGGTATCCTTTAGTCTGATAGTATTCAGAGTTTTTGTTTACTTAGGTTAAATTAGTTTTGTTTTGTTGAGTTTATGCCAACTTTTTTCTCTTTTTTTTTTCTGCATGTATCCTCTCTCTTTGGCTGATGGCATTGTTAGATATTGTGGTAATTGCTGATGATAGGATTTCAGACATCATGTATTAGTTACATCTGTTCGCTACCTAAGGGCATTCCTGTATTTTCAGAGCACAGTTAAATGCTTCATCTTCATTAGCATTGATATTTTTCTTTTTGAATATATCCAAAAATGCCTCCCAACCCGCTCCAGGTAGGATAGTCAGAGGGGCTGTAGGTGTTTGTGCAACATAACCCTTTGTATTTGCTAAAAGCCGATTTCAGATTCCTCTTATTTGGATATTAGCAGATTTTACAGGTGTGCATACTAGAATAGTGCTGCAGAGGATACAGTAGGTAGCTCTGATGTATGTCGAGATCTGCGTGTGGCTATGGATACTGTGTTTAAATTGTGCCCAGTGTTTGTTTTTACATTCAGCTGGTTATGGGTAAATTTTTTCCAGGCAGTTATAAAATTACAATATTTTTTCTTTTTCTTGGTACAGGCAGCATTAAACATGGCACAGAAGGGGTTAAGTATCTTTTTGCTGCATTTTTTTTTTCTCCTCTCCAAAATCCGTTTTTGAATTTTTTAGTACAGATGACGGCTAAAATTCGTGTTTTGTGTTTTTTGTTTGTTTTTTTTTTTTTTTTTGGTTGGTTGATTTTTTGGGGGTTATTCATGATAGATTTTAAAAATTAATAGAGAGTATTTTGTTAGGAAGCTTATAAACACTTACTCTGAAAATGTGTTGAAATGAGTTCCATCCAAACTGCATCAGCAGTAGCAGGAGAAAATCTGATGAGCTTCAATGGAAAATAAGAAAGTTCACATTTCCTCTTGATGACTTAAATTTTCCAGTGCAGTTTTTTTTTTTTTTTTTTTTTTTTTTGGTAAAAAAAGGGGGGGTATTAAGCGTGGTTAAGGGTTTGATCGGTTTGTTTTAAAATTTACTAGCTAGTAAAAAGTTTTTTAAAATTTCACTTTTTTTTTTTTTTAAATTGCGTTAGACCGCGCTGGGTGGTAAGAGGTACTTGCTGCAAGCTATGCCTAGCAGGACGACTTGTCAACCAAAATGCATACATTGGAGGTGTTGAACTGGTGCAGAGTTGGTTCTGGTGCTGACTGACGCTGTCTTATTTGTGTGTTCTTTTCTCTTTGCTTTTTCAGTGAGATGGTGGCGGCTACTGCACATTTTGGGTGAGAGTTCAGCCCACAGCACATGGACCAGCGATTCAGCGCTAACTAATTAACCAGAGGTATGTGAAATGGGTACACAAGTGTTCCAAGTGTTCTATAGGGGATCCTCTGGTAGCTAGGAGATAATTGTCTGCTGTTTGTTTTAAAAAAATTGTGATTTCAGCGGCATTGTTTGTATCAAATAATTGCCGTTTGCTAATTCAGTGTTATATGCTGGTTCATTTTCAGTAGGAAATCTTTCACTCAATTGTCATGATTTTATATTTTTCCAAGAGGAGTTCAAAATAAAAATTGCAATTTCATTTCTCATATTTTGTTGTTTGTTGTTGTTTTTTGTGTGGGAGGGTGTGTGTTAACTTTAATAGTCTCTAATATTTATACAGTAAAACTTGAAGTTTTTGGGTTAAAACCATTCTGCATTTTAACCCAGTGTCTTGTAAAAGCTCTTGCTTGTTGTTTTTGCAAATCGACAATAAAATGGATGCCTACAATTTAACGGTAGATGTATAAGTTCCAAATTCAAATTCTAGTGATGGAATTCCTGTTGTGTTTATAATGTGACGGGTAATAATTTAGCTCTGTTCTTTTAACATAGATAAATGTACGAGGTCTGACCAATAAGAAACCGAACTTTTAAAACAGCGTGCCAACCAGCTGGTGCAACATGCTGTGTATTGGTGACCTTGACCTTCAATCTAATAATAGCCGCATCACCACCTCGGTTAGTCATTGATCTACATGCGCTAGCGTGAATGTATGTTTAGTGCATTTGGCGATTTGTTGCAACTTGAACAATGAAGGGTTTTGAAGAGCAACGTGTTTATGTGAAATTATGTTTCAAATTTGGAAAAACTTTTACGGAGATTTTTCTAATGTTGCAACAGGCCTATGGGGAGGATTGTTTGAGCTGTATGCAATGTCAAAAGTGGTACCAGTGTTTCAAATCGGGAAGAACATCCACCGAAGACAATCCCAAATCTGGACGACAATGGATGACGATCACATTGAGAAAGTGCATGCTGTGATCCGTGGAAATTGTCATCTGACTGTCCGTGAAGTTTCCGAAGTAGGCATCTGTAAAAGTCTGTCACATGATTTAAAAAAAAAAAAAAAATTGAACATGCATCGTGTAGCCACAAAATTGGTGCCGCATCTGCTGACAGATGAACAGTCACCATCAGTCAGGAGCTCTTTGATTGTTTGAATTCTGATAATAGCTTTCTGAAAAGGGTCAACAGGTGGCGAAACGTGCGTTTACGGCTACAATGTCGAAACAAAAAGGCAGTCACCGTGACCAAAAAAAACACAGAGTTGCTCAAATGTGAAGGTAACGTTGATCATCTTTTTTGATTGGAAGGGTATTGTTCATCATGAGTTAGTTCCACGTGGTCAGATGATCAATAAAGAGTTTCACCACAAGATGGCTCTCATCCCCCAGCTGCTTACTCTCCGGATTTGGCCACTGTGGACTTTTTTGTTCCCAAAGTTGAAATCCACCCTGAAAGGTCACCGATTTCAGATTGTAGAAGAGATCGAAGAAAATTCGTTATGAGAACTGTGCTATCCCTGAAAACGTGTTCCAAAACTGGAAACACCACTCCCAACGGTTTATCAACAGTGGAGGGAACTATTTTGAAGGAGATAAGTCTGATTAAATTGTAAGTAAAGCAATAAATTTCTTTTAAAAAGTTCGGCTTCTTTTTGAACAGACCTTGTATATTAGCTAAACACATCCCAGATGCTATAACACTTAATACCTGTACAACTTTCTTTGTAACAACAGTTGAATTCTTATATAAAAAATAGTCTTTTACTCTGAAACAAAACAGCCAAGTTATAAAATATGGCAAATTTTCACTTTTGCCCCCAAAACCTGGAATTCTGTTGCTATAAGGAACTGTTATAATAGCTACATAAAGCTTATTGTGAATCAGTTAGGGGTGATGGGAAAATATTTCCATGGCTTCTCTTCACAATTATAAAAGAGAAAAAGCAGCTGCACTATTAACTACATTTGGAATTTTTACGATTTGTTTCCAAAATTGTTTTGTTTTTTGTTTTTTTTTTTTTAAAGAAAATAACAAATTCCCTACATGAGTACACCATTAGCCCATAGTGATCATGCTGGTATAATTTAAATAAATGTGATCATAGTCTTATTCCCAACTTGCATTCAAACCCCCCCCATGTATAGAGTAATCTGTGGCTGCATCTTTATCTTTTCAATTTTCAATGTTGTTTGTAGACTTGTATGGTGACTTGAGAAACTGGGTTCTCGTCAGTTATAACTTTACTGACCCTTGTTGAACCCCCGTATCTTGAATGGGAGCGCTGGTAAGACTTTTTAATGGAGTTCTTTCCTTTATATTCCAAGAGAGAAACAGAAAGAAACTGTGAAAATAATGAAGAAGGATTTAGTTATCTAAGTATCTACTTACAAGTGATGGTCTGAAGTATACAATAAACTATACTAAATGAAATAATCTTTTTTCGTTTGCTTATATGAAGGCATATAAGGAAGTTTTTAATTTTAGAAGGTTGGCTTGGTAACTTTTATCTTGGTTGGAGAGTAAGTTAGATCAAGGACTTTTCCTATCCATCATCACCAACCTGGACAAAAAGGAAAATGTTCTTCTGCATGTCATTTTTCCAACAACTTTGTTCATTCCAAATCCAGTTTTACTATGTTTTGATCATGTATGGGTTGTGATTTCAGTAACTGAAGCAGCAGCTGAATTAGGTGTAAATTTTTGTTTATTATTATTGATTTTATGGGTGTTTTTAAGAGCTTTCTGGTAAGAAAGATTTATATTCTTTTGGAAGCTGAAGATTAAAGAAGTGAAAGAAAATTTTTTTAAGTTTGGGATTTTTGTTTACTTATAATAAAGCAAGATTTAATGTTTGTGTAGCGAAGAATGTTTTACATTTTAATAACAATATAATGCTAATAAATAGACCAGTTAAATCTGTCTGTCTGGGTTTTTAACCTCAAAATTAAAGGATCTTTTTTTTTTAATTTTTGTTTCATATGTGGTACAGAATGAGAAGCTGTATACAATTTTGCTTGTATGTAGAAAAAGGTGGATTATGTATAAACCATAAGTTTATCCAACTTTATTCTTATGCATTCATGTCCTTTAGTGAAAAGGTTTTCTGAGGACTGATTCTCCTAATTCTAACTTCAAGCAAAAATTATTACAGCATTTAAAAGTTTTTATTTGTGAAAAGAATGGTGGTTTTATGGCGCTTGTTAGTATGAATACAGCTGTATAATTGTTATTACTGGACAAAATAACAAAACTGCTGTGAACTATTGATGAATGTCAGCTTTGTTGTGTTTTTTTTAAATAAAAGCCTTTCAAATGATAAACAGCTTTCTCCACAACACACTTGGCATATATAATTAATTAGACTGATTAGTCTCATGATGAACCATGTTCAGTATAACAGCTAGCTAATTCTGGTTTGATATTAACAAAGTTCTAAAATACACAGAAAAAGCATGTTCTCATAATCAGCATTACAAAAGAAAAAGTGTGTGTTCTTGTAACCAATCACTGATTATTCAGATTAAACAAAACACCACTAATATATGAAATATCTTAGACGACGATTCAAATGAATGGTATATCTGTTTTAGGCTAGCAAACATTTTTTTGAAAGATCTTGTCTACTAACTTAAGAGACTCACTGGTATTTATAGTCCCATTACGCCAACATATTTTGTGGAAAACCATGGTAATGTGAATTGATGCCTTTTGTATGTTTCTGGGTTAGGAAACCTTAATTGCTTGAAAGTTTAGTTCTGGAGGAAACTTTGAAAATGAAATGGTTTCAAACAACCATCACTACAACTACAAAATCTAAACAAGACCAGTTTGCTGTTCAAGGCTTTGTTTTGCAGTCCATGGGCCTTATAATCAACTGTTGTTAGTGACTGGACAGTCTTATGATATAGAGGTTGCAACCCATGCTAAAGCCAGCTGATGTAATCTTTTAAACCTTAAAGATTTTAAAGTAAATACATAAATTAATTTTCTTGTGTAAACCTTTTTTGTATTAGTGTGGATTCTCTTTCCATCAGTGAGTTAGTGAAGCCACAGAATCTTGTAGCTGTTAACAGGACATCAGTGGTGCATGTATTTTGGATAAGAGCAAGCTCCAAGAAAGTCTCAGCTGGACTTAATCAAAAGAACAGGAAAAACAACTACAAAAACAGCTCCCCCTGAGCATATTTAGTTGAATGGTTTCCCTTTTGCATATTTAATATACATGATTCTCCTAGTTTTGTCAACTTGAAGGGTTGGTGGGTTGTGGTATGAAACAAACTATTTTAAGATTGAGAGGTTGCCTATTTCAGTGAGTGTAAAGAGGAAGTTTGATTAAAGTGGTAAAAATGAGCACTAAGCATGCAATTGGCTAGTAGATATAGCTGTCACTGGGTTGGTTTTAAGGATCTATGTTGGCCATTGCATTGAAGGAGCAAATTTTAATGGTACTTGATGGTGAAACCCCTTTTATATGCACAAAAATTTTTGTGAATTTCAGAAGAAAAAAAAATAGGATACTTTTTTTTTAAAATCTGATTAAATGGTATTAAAAATTAAATTTGTAAAAATGTAAAGTATCATTATTAACTATAATAGCTTCACTGTACATGGCCACTTTACACGAATGCTTTTAGAGAGATACTTTGTATGTAAATGGCATCAGGTGTTTTACAATGCTTACATCAGTGCAGTTTTACGAGGAAGGTACATAACTAAGGACTAGATGCTGCACAAGTTTGAAACCAGGTTTATAGTATTAGTGAAAACCCTATTTCAGCTAAGCGAATGCTAGCTGTATTTCCAGTTTTGTAATGGAAAAAATAATTGAATATATAATTAATAAAGATGTTTAAAAAAACGCCTTTTTATCGTGATTATTGAATAACTTAGAATAGAGAACCTTGGGAATAAGAGTGATGCAGGGGTGCATTAAAGTCTTTTTGAAATGCTGCCATGAATGGGTAAATGCAAGGTTAAACATTAAGTGGTAATGACACGAACCAGATGCCGGGTTCGGTATTTTCTTAAAGTGTACACGAAGAAAATCGGAAACCCGATTTCATCTATAATAGTTGAGACGTCCCGCCCTTGGAGATAACTGCTCTGAACACAGGCCACGGCTCAGCACCGGGTGGGGCATGTTTTAAACACGTGGTGATAATGCCAGTTGTGAGGTTTAAACCTGCTGGCAGCTTGTTTATTATTCAGAAATAATCAAAAAAAGGGCCGGGGGGGCTGTCGTAATGCGGAACTTATAATAATATCGGCCATTCTTAATTTGGTTTCTACATTAATCCCTGGCACCGGTAGTAACGCGTGGTGGAATTAAAGGTCCGGGCTGTAATTAAAGAGACCCTATAAACAAAGGACTGCGAGGCTGTGACGAAATCATCCTTTAACCGGATGAACCCAAGACATCTGTTTGCTTTTACAATCGGATGCTCGAAAGCAGAGTTGGACTCGATCGTGAATATGCAAAAAAATAGTAACTTTAAAAATAAAAAAAATTCGTCTATAAATAACTTATTTAAAATGTTTTACATTATAAAACCTTCGCGGGGATAGTTCATTATTCGCTAATAGTTATTATTTTAGTAGTTAAATATATAATGTACCTGTTTGTTAAGATTAAGCTTCGATTGATTTTTTTTTTTTTAATCTAAATAAGAAACGAATCGCAAGTTTCTAATTTAATTTTTTAATCCCGCTTCCCTCCTGCGGAACAGTTTCGGAGGGAGACGAGAAAAGGAAGCCTCCCCGGCGCGTGCGCACCGAGCCAGGCAGAAGAGCCCACGTTTTTCTCCGGAATTTTTTTTTTTTTTGAGTTCTAGTTGAGCGGTGAGTAACAATACACGTGTACGTGTGTAATTGCGTATGCGTTCTCCGTGCGTGCGTGTGTTAGGGGCGGGCGGCCGAGTCGAGTCTGCGACCGACGGCGAATCGTTGGGCGGAGGAGGAGGAGAAAAACAAAAAAAAAAAAAAATAACCGATCTTTTTTTTTTTTTTTTTTTGTTTTTTTTTTTTTTTTGTGATATTTGAATTTAAAAGGCTGGGATCGAAGGTAGGTCTGCGGGAGCGTGCGAGGGGCCGGGCCGGGGCGGCCCTCCCCTCCCACCGGCTCCCGGCCGTCGTTCTCTTCTCTTCGTTTTGTCTGTTTCGTCGTTTGAAAATTCGGTTTCTAACCGACCCGAGTGGAGCGAGCCCGCCGGCCGTTCACTCCCCCTAACCCCCTACCTCCCCCTAACCCCTAACCTCCCTCCCCCCCTACCTGCACTGCACACACCTGTCGTTCGTGCCGTGTATGTATAAACGCTGACCCCAGACCGGCACCGGTCCCGAGCCGTCGTCATCCGCAGCACCGGCAGACATTTTGATCCGGCGGTGGAGGAGGAGGAGGAATGGTGGGGGATCGTCGGGGCTGGACCCCCGTACATATGGTTAGCGAGCGTAAAAACGAAGGCCTTGGGATAAACTTGGGGAGGCGTCGAACGATCCCAACGGGAAAAAATTCCGGGATCTTTCTGCTGCTTCCGTCCGTCTTTTGTCTTTAACCCCTTCCCTCCCTCCCCCCTCTCGTCAGATTCCTCACCATCCTGTGCCAGTTCCGGAGATACCACCCAACCACCACCAGCCAGCAGTTGATTCCCTCGGAAGGATTCGGTTCCCCTATTTATGTGAATTCCGAACATGATAGGTGCCGTTATGGTCGGGGGTTCCGGCACCGGTGTGGAGCTCGAGGGCGCACAGAGATGGCTCCAGCCGTCGTTTGATGGGCGCAGCCCCTGTGTGTGTGTTACGCGAAGTCCCTTGGGCCAGCCCCCCCCCTCCAGGTTATGGGGGCCGAATTTCCAGGGGAAGTTTTGAGCTCCTCCACTGAAGACGGTTGCGAGCTCGAAGACTCCACTCCCTCTCATGGAACCACAAGCCCCTACTCACCTGTATCCACCATTTTAGTCCTAACCCCTGCAAAACAAAACCAAAAAAAAAAATGAGTCGTGTTAGTACATAGGGGAAAAAAACAACAACAACTAACCACCTCCGGTTACACGAGTACAGCGACCCCCCTCCCACTAATTATTGGTGGGGGGGGGTGAAAACTTGGTTAACTGGTAGGAATGGAGAAGCCAGAGAGAATTCTGGTCCATGCCAGAACTTTCACGCATTCTGGTATTGGTCCTCCTGAGGAAGTTCTTTGTCCAGCAACTCCTCGGAGAGAGGGGGAGAGACTGTGTGTGTGTGTGGGTGGGGGTTAGGGGGGACTCTGTTTTCTAGAAAGAAATGTAAATTAAAATGCAGCAATTGATGCCTGGATAGAAGAGAATTTGTCAGGGGTGGGATGGGGGGCAACAGTTTCTGATAGGATGGTACCTGGTTTAAGACCAGCAGCTAATTTATGATGATGATTTCCACTTTTTAAAAAAAAAACTAGTAGTATTTCACCATCAGAACCAGAGTAGTGGAGAGAGAGAGCAAACGGCAGAAGAATTAGAAATTCTACGCGAGTGAAGCAGTTGCTGAAAATGTTTTCTGAAGTTGTGTACCTTTGCGTCTTTGTTAGTAGAGCTGAAATAGTTAAATAATTAATCTATGTATATTTGCGCTCTGTAAGAAAGTCGTCCTTCCTTTGGAGCCTGAGAGATTAAGTATTTAATAGATTTAAAATGATATGGAGACTGGAGTAAAAGAAGAGGCGGGCTGCTTGGAAGATACTATGTTAAAGTTTCCTTACCCTGCTTAACGGATGTAATTTCTGAAGTGTTTGCCTTTTGGTTAGAAATCTTGCCTGGTTATTTAGAAGAATAGAAACAGCAGCAGTCCACCTTAGCAGAGTTGTGTCAAGTAATTTGGACCGGCAGAGATTGTGAGGTCTGATCACAGAGCAGCCAGGTGCTTGCTGCTACCAGTGGTGGTACTGGCTAGAGAGAGGTTTGAGCATGTGCTGTAGAAAAACCTTTAAAATTTGTTGCAAATTCTGCTTTTTCCAGCACAGTAAATAATAATAATAATAAAATCGATAGGGGATAGATAAGCTAAATAAATAAGTTAGTAATACTGTAGAAGGGAGGTAACTGCCAACATAACCATGGATAATTTTGCTTTTTATCTCTTAAGTAACCAACTTATTGTGAAGATAGTTAAGTTAAAAATATTGGGGGGGTCTTTTAAAGGGAGGTAACTCAAATTAGTGACAAGCATCAAACAGCAAATGATGGCTTTTGAAACATCGACATGAATGAATAAATAAAAGGTTATAAGGCCATATTAAAATTCATAATGAGCTTAAAATAATCTGGCCAACCCATATAAACTTTAATTTTTTTTCCATGCTCACTTTTTAAAAATTAACTGGGAAAGAAAAAAGATTGGCAGATGACTGTACTAAAGTTTGATTGTGGGGTTGGAGTGGAGAGGGCAAAGAAGCTGAATGGTTTGAAAACACTTGGTCCACTTATAAAATACAATAGGAAATGGGCTATTTTCATTTGGCTCAAATGTTAAATGTATCAAAGGGAGAAGACATCTGTGAGACTAATAGCAAAGTAATATTGCTTTAGTAATTAAATATGTACAGAGAAGACAGTTAACTGATAATGTTGATATGGTTGATTTCTTTTCAATTTAAAATAAATTGTGTGAAATCAGTTGATGTGGCAAAGCTGTTGCCAGTACTTAATATTTATACAGATACAGAATTGGAGGGCTTTTAGTGAGGGGATGTAATGCTGGAACGAGTGCTTTAAGCTATTGTTTTATCTGATGGATATGGTGCTGATTACGTTACCTCAGAATGAGTAGTGCCTTTTATAAACACGATACACTGGCATCTCTCAATCCAAAATGTCTACTTCTTGAGATATATATATATATATATATATCTTTGAAATTTGTCAATTATTTTTGTTTTAAAATATCTAATATATATAAAGAAATGTTGGTTGTCTGTTAAAAATGAATGGTAATTATTAAAAAAAACTAGCTGGGGTAACTGGCACTGGATGGGAAAAAATTGTGCTTTAGGCCAAGGTAACTTAAAACCTAACCCAGATTTTGAAGTACTTACATCCAAAATTTGGAGTCTCCAGGTACTGCTGTTCAGCCATAAAAGAGTAATGCACAAACACTTGATTTTTCTAAAATAAGGTTGATGATGGTCATCTCCATGTTGTTTCATAATTATTCACAGACACCTTTTGGCTGGAATAACTTTCAATACAAAAGGAAACACATCTTTACGGTCTGTCGTTTGTTCTATGAAGCTGTTCCGTGACTTCGTGCTGCGGCCCTCAAGAGTCTGACTGGTCTTCGACACAGACAAAACCCGAAGACCGGCCGAGGCAGGGTCAGGGCCAGTGTTGAGAAAGTCTTGTCAACATGAAAACACTCAAGAAATGTTATCATTTCAGATTGTAGGTTGGCTGGATTTGTGCGGCTGGTGGCATTTCTAGGCGAGCTTTCTACAACAGTCGTACAAAATGAATAAAAGTCCGAGCGAGTCTGGGCACAAGAAGAAGAAGGTGGAGAAGGCTGCGTCAGAGGGAGCTCCCGAAGACAAGCAGGAGAAGGTGCCCAAAAAGGACGGGAGCATGACCGACCCTGTCCAGAACCAGCAGAAAAAGCCAAAAAGGAAAAAGAAGACTGATCCGGAAGCTGCAGCGGCGTCTACCAAGTCCACGCAGGGCGATGTTGCAAAGAAGGCCGAGGGGAAAAAGGCAGAGAAAAAGCCAAAGAAAGAGGAAGCAAAGAGTGCAGAGCCAGGGAAAGAAAAACCAAAAGGCGAAAATGCTAAGGAAAATCTTGGTGAGAGAGCTGCAGGAATTGAGCAGCGTAGGGATTTGTCATTGGAGTACTTGAGCAAGTGGAAGAACAACCGTAGTAATTGGCGTTTCCTGAAAGGTCGTCAGAATTGGCTGCTGCATAATATGTATGATCCAAAGATGGTAAGTTTGACAGGGCTTGGCTTGGCTTGGCTTGGCTTTTTTTTTAATGGCTTAGGAAATAATTTATAGTGATATTAACTTTAAAGAATTTCTTGATGAAACCTGTCTTTTCTCCGTAGCTAGCAGACACTAAAATAGCTAAGTTGGCATGTAATTGGGCAGCTTTGGGCCGGAGTAGGAGTCAGCCTAAAGGAAAGGAAGGTTTACACTAAACATTTGTGCGGTTACCAGCAGCTAGCCAAATAAAGTAATGCTACCTTTTGAGAGAAACTTGAACCATTGGGAGGGTGAATGAATAAACTAATATTTCGCAGTATTCATGAAAGAGAAGAAGACCAAAACTAATTTTGCCTTTTGTATGGACAGGAGTTATTAGAAACTTGTGTACTTTTATTTTTCGTTGAAATCGTTCCCGGCTGTAATAATTTGGTGGCCTGTTGTTGTTACATCTGTTTGTTGCAGAAAACGGTGAGTGAAGACGAGCAGTGTGGTGAAATTTTCTTTTACATTAGTACTTGGTCGAGCTGTCTTTTGCAACACACAGAGGCCCTATTTTGTTTGGCATTGATTCCTCTTTTCGAATGGCCACACGAAAGGCTTGGCATGCAACATCAGCATGGCTTGTTGGTACAGTGGTGGGGATGTGTTTTTAAAATGACAGCATGCCTGGTGGAATTGAGACATCCTTTGACAAAACGCCAATTCTGATTTACTGCCCTGCCAAATTGCAGGGTGCATGTCACCAATATTCAGCAGTCCTGCCAGGGTGCCCTCACTAGGCTTTTTGAATCATTTTATTCTTGTCGAGTTTGGTTTTTTTTAAATGTGCCAGATACTTTGTGTGGCCAAGTTGGTGGAAATAAATGTTGGGCCATTCTTTGGCTCATTTTTGTTGTACGGGTGATGTCAGCAAGAGAACCCTGACTGACTGGATGCAGTGAGTAATGGGAGGCTCTTGTCACAATGTTGCTGTTAAAGCTCCACCAGGTTGGTTTGTTTTGCTGTAGCAGTGACATTTGCCTGGTGAACGTCTGGATAATGTTGGCCACAGATCCATGGGAAATGTTGAGAACTTTGGCACTGACTGGCCAAGTGCAGAACACTGCTTGTCCGTCCACCTGGGTGTTTAGTGCACATGTAACCACACCTGAAATATGCTTCGATCAGAAACGTTCACCTGCAGTGGCAGTGTTATCTACACACACGTGCTGCGCTTGACATCCAGTTATTAGCTTCTCAGTAACTGGGTAGTAAATATTGTTGCCATCGACCTGCTATCTGGCATTAAGGCAGATATGTTAGTATTGGGATGGGTTTTTTTAAAAAAATAGGTGGCCTGTGGTTTGACTACTGGACGGCCATAGTTGAAAGCTCAAGTTTGAATCCCGCTCAGTACCAGCTCAGCTTGGCAGGCCAGCCACACGGGGTTCGGCAGGGACTCCTGCCTGAAGAGCCCGCCCAAGTAACTACTTGCTTGGTCACCAGGAGGCCTTAGACCTTAAAAGGCAGGACTGGGGGGGGGGGTTGTCAGGAAGAAAGTATAACAGTTAAAAGATTAACTTTAGGTCTTTTGTTGTTTTTTCTGTGAACATTTTACAAACCTATATTCATAGTCAGTCATGCATTTTTTAGCATTGCAATGCTTGGAAGGTTTCCTAAGTTATTGGCTGATGTAAACCAGATGCGGACTGTTACTGCATTACTATTCTTTCTGATTCTTCACAGATTGATGATGCAAATTTTGAACTGTTGTTGGAGTACTTGGAAGGGCTGAAAGGCACATCTCGGAAGGTGACCATAGATGTGGCTAAGAATATAGTGGATGCTGTGAAGGGAAAGGCTGAGTTCAAAAACCTGGACAAGAGAGCGAGATTGTCCTGTAAGTAGTGGCTTTGTATACAAGCTAAATGGTAAGGTTGTTCCCAGTAATCTCGAGTAGAATTGACATCTGTACTGCCTCGATGCCTTTAACGGCATTAAGTTTAAGGAATGTAGCTCTTCGGCATAATAAAAATTTAATGGGAATTTGGTGCTGCTGACACTGCTTGCTGGAGTGTCAGCCTAGTAACTCGATTGCTCAGCTGAGCGTCAATTCTTGAGTACTGTAAAATCTTCCTACTTTTTCTAGCTGTGATGAAACAGATCGGTCTCTGGATAGATGGAGAGTTTGGTGGACTTTTAATGGGTCACTGACATTGTGATTGCTGCTATTTTTTTCTGGTGTATTTAATTCAAAACTACTTCATTATCTGTATTCATCATGCAACAGCGGCGTAAGACTGGTTGATGTCGTAAGAGGTTGCAGGGGTGGGACTCGTGCATCTAGGAACGAACGGAATGGAAGACGACTTGTTTGTGTTGACACTTTTAGTTGGCGATGTTTAGTGGCGTCATCTTTTCAAGATAACCATAATGTGACAAACATGGTGTGGGGGTGGAGTTGCCTCAAGAGACATTTCCAGATATAGCAGTGTGCATATTTTTTTTTTTAAATTTGCATTTAAAAGCCTCCAGTATCAGAATCTTTTATTTTTATGCAGTTGTTAAGTTTTAACACACACATGAAGAGAGAGATGGATGGATGGATGCAGAGAGAGAGAGAGAGAGAACAACAGCATTTATTATACTTTGTTTTTCAAAGAAGAGATGCATCACACATTTATGCAATGTGGAAAGCAGGTGGAATTGTTCCAGAACGGGTGGGTGGTTTATTGCATAGGGAACGGGCCCTTCTATTTCACACAGCGGCTGGCTAACCTTTTATTGTTTCAATTTCAGCCGACCCTGGCGAAAAGCAGCACGACCGGGCACAAAGGCTCATCAAGCTCTTCTGAGCCCATTCTCCAGTACCCACGCAGCCAGAGGCGCGACCACTGGCATCTCTCCGGCAAGATTGCTGCACCAAATATGTCTAGGCACCTGTATCGTGCAAGTTTTGTCGTTTGTTTCGGGTTTGTTTGTGTTTCTTTCTGTCAACATAACGTAACATTTGTAAAAAAAAAAAAAACAAAAAAACCAACAAAAAAACAAAAAAAAAAATATATCATAAAATTTGCCGCAAGTTTTGTTAAAACGACGACATGGAAAAATTTTCTTCTTAAATAACTGTAGTTATTTTCAAAGATCTCTGTATTTACACACAAAAAAAAAAAATACAACAATAATAATAATAATAAATAAAATTTACTGAATCTTTGTTTACAAAAAGGCCCCAACTGCTTCTGCCTGTTCTTTAGAATCTTTTGTATTGGTCTAAAGTTATACCAGACACGAGAGGCTAAATAATCATGTGTGCAGTTGTGGTTTGATATTTCAGATTACACGTGACAAAGACGAACACCTTACCCAAGTCAGGCAGAGCTTCATTTGTGCTCAGTTAGGAAGTGAATTAGTTTGGAAATAAATAAATAAAAATTTTTTTTTTTTTAGTCTTTTTGAAAAATATTGGCTGCATTTTCTGGGTTCGTTTTGGCTTGATTAGTTCATTGGGGGTAGGAAACCCTGGCTTATGCGAGGAGGCCCTTTTAAAATGATTAATACTTTCTAAACCAAACCTTCAGTGGTTTATTCCATTCATTAACGTTTTCTGATGTATACCTAATCATCACGTGTGGACAAGTTAAGGATTTACCAACACAGTAACAATTACCCTTTGGTCCTTTACTGAAACTACATTTTCCTGTTTAGTTCCACCCACATCATGAATGCTATAGTTATCCCTATTACCTGCATGGATAATTGTACATTTTTTTACTTTTAAAGTCCATTTTCCACAGCTGATGACCAATAAATCATTCAAATTGACTTGAAAATTACTTTTGTCCTTTTCAGTATTAACACTAGCATATATTTTGTCTAAACTTGTTACATTATATCTATTGCATCAGTATCATTTAAGTCAAAGAAGACTCCCGAGACATCACCGGAGACTTGTTGCTGTTCTGATTATCCCTGTTCACAGCATTCAAATTACGTACTTTTACTTTTTTTTAAAAATTCTACCGATGAGAACCTGCGGTCTTGACAGTCTTGCTTTTCTTTTAAGAAGTATTTCAAACATTAACAGGCCATGAATTTTGATAATAGTGAAGAAATCTCTTGGTGGATTAACTGAAGACAGATTCGGCCAACCTCCTGTACTGTTTTCCAAGTGGAAGGAAACCATCTTTGATGTGTTTCTGAGTTTTGGGATTAGAGTTACAATACTTTAAACAAAGAACAGCCTTTTAAATGTTTTTTATTTAAAAAGAAATTTCCAGTCATCACCTACTCTGTTCTTAGATAACCTGTGAGGTGGTTATGTATGGTCGCTACCACACAACCCAGTTTATTTAATTTCTCTCTCAATAACAAACAGCTGGCGTGATGAAGATGACAGCTATGGGAACTCCACAACTCAGATGTATCACTAAGGAACAGCCTGTTATATAAGTTTTCTGTAACTTTGAACAAGTTTCTCATCCTCTTGGCTCCAGGAATAAGTTTCCTAGAATTTGTATTGTTGTTGTTTTCATTCAGTAAGGAAAAAGAGAAGAAAAAAACCTCTCTCTCCAACAACAAAAAGTGGGAAGCCAGCAGTCCTGCGGTAGACTTCAGGACTACCATGTTGAGGTGCCAATTTTGAATCCCGGTTTGGCACGTTTCACTAGCTGGCCACGTGGGCTTCCTTCGACATCTAAAAATTGAAGAGGTCAAGGCTTTCCCAAACAAAGTGCTGGGCCCCACCATCGTATTTTCATACGATGAAGAACTAAATGTTAATGCACAGGTTTGAGCCAGGAGAAAGCAGCTTTAAAATGCCAATCTGATGGATGGGGAGACTGCAAACTATTAATAGGATAAAAATCAGTCCTGACACTTTATCAGATTTTATTTAAGAGGCTTTTTTTTCTTTTACATCAACTACATTATACTGAGTATCGCCAATATTGCTGTCAAATTGTTTCTAGAACTTGCTCGTCTGTCACTAATGACTTGTTTTTTTTTTTGTTTTCTTTTTCTCCCATTCCAATCCCTCATTTTTTGCAAACTTCTGGGGACAATTTTATTTAAATAAGAGGAGATTGGCTTTCTTTTTTTCCATCCTAAACAGCTTTTGATTTTTCTGTGTGTTTACTACAATACATCAGAGCTCTTTCCATCTAGCCAACAACAGGCTCATCCATACATAGAATCATGCAGGCTGTCCAGTTCGTGCTCCCTTTGTTTTTTTCTGGCCTGAAATAAACAAAAAAAAAAAAAATACAATTAACCAAACTCGGCTTAAATTTCCCAACACCAAGAATTTCAACTGCGTATCATAAATTTGCTTCTAAATGTATGACTGGATTGGATTTTTTCTGTTTTAGTTTTCAGTCTGGATCTCCACACATTGTAGAAGAATGTCCCAACACAATATGATTTTAGTTCTACACTAATTAAAGGGCTCTTCCACAGGAGGGCTATTGAATTCTCCGACTGGAGTGAGTTAATTATCTGTTCATGCAAGAATTTTATTCAGATACCAGCATAACGATTTTTACTGGTCTAGCTAGCTAACACATCATTACCATGGATCAGCAGTGTGGCATAATGTTTAATTGTAAATGTTGGCAATGCTAGATCTGAACATTTCTTGTTAAGTTAGAAATGTGTGGGCTGAGTTTTTTGTTTTTTTTTTGTGTTAACATTATATTTTTCTGTGATATTTTAAACTGAAAACATTGTGATGCTGTTTTAGAAATCTACTAGTGACATCATCAAGGAAGGAAGATGGAATATGCTAAAGCAAAATTCCCTACTGTTTTGCTGACATTGTTCATCTAGCCTCAGTAACACTAAGCTATTGTTCAAGGCCAGGTTTAACAACAGCATTTCTTTGTGGTTGTATGGGTAAGAAAAAAAGATGTACTAAATGTATGCTTTTTTTTCTTTTTTCCCATAGAACAGATAATGAGATGACAAATGTGGCAAAGAAATATACTCTATAATAATATATCTGGATATCCACAATCATAACACTGCATTTATCTGCTATTTCAGGAATTCTCTTACTCAGCTGAGAATTTCAGTTTACTTTTTTTAATTAAAATGATGATTAATTCAGACAAGCAAGTATCCCACATATAAAACAAACATTAATAATAAGAGATGTAAAATTAAAATGAAATTAGTTTAAAATCCTGATGCCTTCTCTCAAACAAATTTGTTTCACTTTTTTTGCACCCTAACAAAGCTAGTGCATACCAGTTAAAACTCTAGATCTCTTATTGTGAATCGATACAAGAGCATTGCCATTGTCTAGACATATGTCCTGTAACCACATTAACTCAGGATTTGGTAAAGATGTTACTGCTGGCAGTGAAGTCAAGCAGGAGACGAAAACATTTTATGAGTAATTTTCTTTACCTGAATTTGAAATTGCACCTTACCAGCAAACTATATATATTTAATAACAATAATCAGCTCAGAATTTGTTAGCAAGTGAAATCTTCCTATCTCTAGATGCAAACTTGATATTAAGACTCAAACCTTATCTTGATCATCTGCTTTTATCTATCTTTAAATACTAGAGCATTAACACAAACACTTGGGCAGGAAACAGCCTCAAAGGGAAAAATATTTTTCTTTAAATTGCTTTATTACCTTGTGTTTACGATATTCTTCATAATCTGGATCATCGGTTAAAAACTCATACCTGCACAAGGGACATGTGTTTATCTGAAGAAGAATGGGAGAATGTTTTAGACTTCATTAACCTTTCAACTTGAAAAGCAATTCTACAGCAAATATAACTGTTGGATAATTTCACTCAAATGATGTACTGTACAGTGATATACTGTGGTTGCTTTATATTGGAGCCTTTACCTGGATATACTAGATACAAGAATTGGGAGGATTCATGAGGACCAACAATATTAACAAAAGTATAGTAGTAAATACACTTTCCTATGTTTATCAATGCTTGCTTGCTTCTGCAAGTCGGGCAAATGGAATGTCAAGTTCATTAAAAACACCACCTTATCTAGACCTATTCTAAAGTGTAAGCCCAGGTTTGGTGTATCCTCATTAAGAATGTCAGTATTCTAGAAGGGGTGCAAAGGCAGTTTGCCAGGATTTGGGAAATGAAGACCAATCTTATCATTTTAAATAATAAAAATTACCTGAGTATCTAATTGGACATTTTTTGTTCTCTTGTCCAGTATGTCCATAATTAAATAATGAACCATGGTTTTGTTATTCAAAAGAAATTGTAGCATTTGAAAGGCCATAAACACCAACCTTAATTCTTAATAAGGCAGTGACTAATGTCTCAGACAGTCCCATTTACAGGATTGTGCAAAATGACATGAACAGGAAACCAGAATATGATTTTTCATTGTTTTTAATGAAAGCTTAAATATTTTTATAAATAAACAATTGTTTATAGTATAAATGCATTATTGCGCTATCTTTTGAAATGATTAGATCATCTGCTATTGGGCTTGTTCGGTTTCTGCCTAAGCTATTATATTCTCGTCAGTCACCAGAGTCGGACGTATTATATCTGTTCTGTTTAAGAGCAGACTATGGACATTACACCAAGGAAAAGAACTAAAATGATCACCTTGAATAAACACACATCTCTCGCACAAAGAAAAATTACCAATAAAATCAAAGTTAGTGTGGCAGCAATCAATAAAATTATTAAGAAAGAAACAGCAGGTTCAATATTCCCATTGAGGAAAGGAAAACGGAAAGCATCCCTCTGAGATGATGCAAAATTAATACAAATGAGCAGCAGCAGGTGTCCAGGTATCATCAACTGTAATATGCTGACTGCTTGAATTGCTAAAAACAAAACTGTGTAGATCCAGAAATATCCTAGTTGGTCGAAAGACTGAACCCACCAGTTCTTGCTATATTCAAACTATGAGGCATCCAGAAAAGAAAATGTTCTGGGGTTGTTTTCTGCATGAAGAGCTGGCTCATTCATGTCTATGCAAGGCATGATGAATAGTAAGAAATATACTGAGGTTCTAGAATGTCACCAGAACTGCTGAATATATTCCTGGATGTGGTTTTCCAACAGGATTTGGCTCATCAAATGTATTAAGGAGTACTTCAAGGTGAACAATATCGACTGTTTAGATGGGCCAGGAAACCAAATCTAAACCCAATCAAAAACCTATAGGCTAAGTAAGATTCTACTTCAGAACTGGATTGTACAACTAAAATAAAATGATCAGGTCTGTCATCCAAGTCTGATTTTCACAATAAATAAAAGCTGGTGCTTTCCATGCCCAAGCGTGTTCAAGATGTTATCAAAGCAAAAGGTGGTCGGATCAAATATCAAATATTGGGATTGGCAGTCCAAGCTGTAGAATCTCTCGAAACTGAAACTGACCTTTTCTAACCATGGTAAAATACAATGGGAATGAAACTCATGGGAACAAGGCAATGTCTTCACTTCACTTCCCTCATCAAACTGAGAGAGACAAACAGGACACTTTCCCAAGTCAGCTGAAAAATAAAAAAAAATTTTAAATAAATAAATGGTCAACTCTTCCAGGAAAGATGCAGAGGAAACATTTTAAGTATTACGCCTTAGTTACACAGCTGCCAGTTCATTCTGTGGGGTGCCTCTTAGGACTGGTTGAAATATGGCACAAAAGGTGTCTAACAAAGAAACAGCTTAAGTTGTCTTTATTTAAGAAAAAAACTAATATATAGATTGAGTTTTGAATAAAAGAAAATAATAATGCTTTTCTTGCATTATTTCATGGCCAAAGAACTTATCTTAGCTTCTTCACACAATACGTAAAAACTTTGATTTCTACTTATTGTTATAATTTGCTCTGACATAGCAAACAGGGCCTCCATTATGTACTTTATCATACTTCAGTAAAGCACTTTCATTTCAAGATATCTTTATAATTTAGCATGTCAGCAAAAATGAAAAGAAAATACAAAAAAATGCAGACATTAATATGATAAACCAGGTGTTAAAAAACACTTGTAGGCAGAAGTCTGCAATATAATTATGCCCCTTGTAAGGTAATTAGGGAAACATGAAACTAGGCAATGGTTCTTAGTGAAGAGGACTCGATCACTTCAATAACCCTCTATGTCTGTCTAGTAATTAGCACTGCTCTAATGCAAGCCTGTTAATAGCTGCAACTAGTGCTTGATAGCACTGTAAACTTGACTGTTAATCTTAAATTCAACAATTGCAAATATTGTAAATTATCAAGTATATCTAAATTAAACAGTAAATAGGTTTAATAACTTCTGTATACCAAAGAAAGACATTCAAATATACCTACTTTGTACTTTTATAAGCATAGTAATCGCATTCACAGAAGTGGAAAAATGACAATGACCTAATGTTTTGTGTACTAGCCTGCTGCGGCTAAGAGTAACAAGTTCAGTCCCTATTGGGAACCAACTTAGTTTAGCATAGTTTCTTCTTGTTCTTCTGCACCAGTCCATCAACATAAGTTTCCTCCAATAGCTAAACAGAAGAGTCCTGGTAGGGACTCTCCATTTCCTGCTGAAGACAGAAATTCCAGGCTCCACAAGGCACAGGAGTGGCAATGCTTGTTAGTGGTAGCCATGGCACCACACAACCTCATCAGGTAGCACAGTTGATGATGATTATGTTCACAAGAAACAACACTTGTGACCATAATTGTGGATTTCACCAATGAGCTATCCTGTATTTCATATATAGATCACTTAATGAGTATAGAATTTTTCATCGAAATATCCTTTATGCTTCATGAATTATTTGAGTACACAATTATGGTCACAGTGATGTTGTGTCAAAAACAGTACTGGGTAGAAAAAGCAACACTGATTACTGGAAACTGTGCGCCTTCAACATTACTGTTGGCAAGAGCCACTATACTAAAACCCAAGACATTTCTGTATACCTTTTGCTGCTGAGATAACTCTTGTTGGTAAATCTTCCACTTCTTTTTTTGATGCTGGTGGAGCTTTTTTCTCCCCTCCAAATAACCTGTGTAAATTGAAAGGCAAGCATAAGAATAAATTAAATGAAAATTTTATTTAGATAAAGAATGTTCTCTAGAGAGAAGTAACTCTTCATAAGAAAGTGCAACGTTAACTTCAAGTTAACAGAATTCCCTTCAGTTCTGACATATGCTACAGTAGCATAAGAGTTTATTCTAGGCATTCATAACTAGATACAAAAGATATTGAGCATTAAGTATGAAAGAGAAAAGCATTTAAAATTTACAGAAAGGAGTATAAAATGTAAAACAGTTCTATTCTTAAAATGAAGGCACATATGAGATCAATGTACGACTGGTCTGATGTAAAATTTGTGCTTGAGAAAACTTAAGAATAGTAACTGGCAGCTAGTAGCACTTTTACTAAAGAACTCATTCATAATCACGATGCTACAACCATATTAAAGTAAGCATCAAACTGCAATAATTGGAGGGGAAACTGCTTTTAAGGTCCACAAAAGGATTTATTGCTTACTTTAATTATTGTCCCACTTCTCCACTTAACCTAGTGAAATGAAAAAGATTAGTCTGAGTTACCCTTGATTGTGCGTTTACATTAACGTCTAATCTCCATATTTATAATTTAAATATTAAATGGTTTCTTGGCCAAAAATTGTCAATTAGAAGAAACAGGATAAACAAACAAGTGACAGCAGCTATTGTTAATAGACTTTAGCTGGCATCTGAAGACTAAACCAGCAATCAAGACAAAATTTTCCAAGTGAAATGGATATTTATTAATAGAAACTTACCGATCAAATTCTATTTCCCATTGCATGGCCACACCAGTATCTATAAGAAGTCTAAAAGTTAAATAAAAATACCTAGTTAGTTTTCACTTTTTTTATAGATGTACACATTACTTAATATTAGATATTAAACGTGATATTATAATAATAATAATAATACCATTACTGATATTATATATAGTCCTATGTAGTAATAACACTAACTCATACATTGTTTACACTTGTATAAGACCAAGATCGATACCAAATGAACCAGGGTAGATTGGGCTGCCGGGACAATGGGAAAAATCCCAGTGGGCCGGTGCCACCTGGCACCTAGTCAATAGGATGATAACCCGATGGCCTCTCTAGTTTCAATACTATTTTGTGCTACTGAGCAACCTACTGCACTCTACATTAGTTATAGGTGTCTGTATATATAATTTTATGTCAGAAGTTATCAACTGTATAATCAAGTTAATGATGTCCTGGCCCCCAGGCGCTGTAGGTGAGAGACAAAATAAGTTCCAGCAAATATACTTGAAATTTGGCATTCCATACAGTCCGTACTGTACTCGTACACCCAGCATTCTCCTCTGCAGCTTGCATCTAAGCCTCAATTGTATTTTTTTTCCTTGTAAAGAACAAACTCTTTCAAGGGCTGAGGCGCAGTGATTACTAATTTATATATAATATAACATTATGCTCAAAAATTTTTTAATGAAGTACAGTCATGCGCCGCATAACGACATTTCGGTCAACGAAGGACCACATACAGGACAGTGTTCCCATAAGATTATAATGGAGCTGAAAAATTCCTGTTGCTTAGTGACGTCGTAGCTGTCATAACGTTGTAGTGCGATGCATTACTCACCTGTTTGTGGTGATGCATGTGTAAACAAACCTACTGCGCTGTCAGTCGTATAAAAGTATAGCACATACAATTATCAGGCCTTTTCATAAAGGAACAATATTATTTACATTGTATTATTACAATTCACATCAGCAGCAGTTGGTATTTGTTTAATACTGAATATAGAAAAAATGTGTTTAACTTATTTCATTATTTGAATAACTGCATATTATAATAACATTCTCCTTCTTCAATAAAGATTATCACATCATATATGTATATCATCTTCTATCGAGTAATTGAGTTATTATTGCTTAACAATTTCAGTTTTGTGGAAAATCAGGCAATCATTTTACTTTTATATATATGCAAGTAAATTTAGTAAGGTCACAATTAGAAAAATTTCAACTTTATTCTGTGTATTCATAATTATTTAGTGTCTATCTGTCTATATATATATAATTATATATGCGTATAACTCGAGTATTTTTAACCTTGTGTACGGGACTTTTTAATGTGCAGTTCTAATTGAAAAAGTGCAGTTCTGAAGGCAGATGTGAGCAGTTCAAATACAGAGATGTAACAGTGATTCTTCAAATAACGTCAAACAAAAATTAAAATAATGCTGTCTTTATTTTTGAATAACCCTGTATATTCCTAATAGCTGCAGAGACTGACAAAAATTACGGTTCTAAAACCCAATGCATTCTTGAATAATAAAGCGGACACACTCAGTGTTGTCTCAAAACATAGAAAAATCTTCAGCTTTTATCTTCAGCTCGCTCTCCGAGGACTGTTCATCATCATCGTCTGTTTCTCCACCTGAGTTATCCAACACGAAATATATGTTGGATGTGTCTTGTTCTTACTTTCCTTTTAAGTGTTTGTCATTAAAATGAGGCTATTTCAGTGATCGAATCATAAGCCAATGGGACGAAGTACTTAACACTGACCTTTGAATATGTTCTAATACCCATGGCCTCAAGATGTCCCTGTAATTGGTCAGATTTCAAAAATCTTCTCGGCGGGCCTACAGCGCCCCGAACCCCAGCTGTAAGGGGCTCGCTGGGCTCGCCAGGATCATGGCCTCCTACATTAATGGGCCGATTGTAGTAGGTGTTTGGGCCCCCCGGGGGTGGGTGGGGGGTTAGGGGACCGCTTTGGGCTCCCAATCCGCCCCCTGGATTGAAGCGATGTAGTTTTATTTTCTGAAGGGATGGCATGCACAACAGCGAGTGACCCCCTTTTTAACCTTCTTTATTATTATTATTATTATTATTATCACACACCCCCCCCCTGCCATCGATCTCCCATCACCTCCATCACAGAAGGTACCGACCGTGTCCCCCCCCCCCCCACTTACCTGGCCAGATGAATCGCGTGGTTTGGCTGTTCTCCTTCGCCGAGCGGTTCGCAGTCGTGTTCGTCGAAATACGAAGCCATCAAATCAAAGAAAAGTCTTATTATTATTATTATTATTAGAAAGAGAACAAAACCCGTCGAAGTCAGGGTGACAGGCAGAGATGGTCACTCAGCAACTTCTGTCAACTTACGGTAGGACCCCTTAAGTCATCGCCGTTTATTTATTTATTAAATGTTCTTAAAGAGAGAGGGAATTATTGTACACATTCCGGTTGGGTTCTTCATTCAAAACATCTAAAAGTCCGGGATATAAAATACGTATTTTAAAACGCAGGCCCCCGTTTCTAAGTCCCGACGATCTCCAGACTAAATGACTGTGAGGTAAGCGGCTGTCCGCGTTGTTGTTGTTGTTGTTTGCTAAAGATGGAGAGCGAGGTGGACGGCGAAGCCCCCAGGGCAGCTGTTGGCGGTGAACGGGCGGAGGATGCCAGCCAGTTTCCCTCTGGACGGGACGAAGAATCGTCTGGTCAGTGGCATTCCGACTCCACGAAATGCGTATGTCGCGTCCGTTGTCGGCTGAGTGGGTTGTTTTATTTTTCCTTGCGGCATAAGTGAGTGGGGCGTCGATCGGTCGGTCTCACGTCCGTCCATCACAGCAGTAGGAAGGAAGGGAACCTTGGAGGGGTGAGAGGGGGCCGGGCCGGGGGTGGGGGGGGGGGGTCGACACACGCATTCCTCTTTCCTCTCGGGTCGGGACCACACGTAGGAGAGACCGGTCGCGCTAATGCGGGACGGCCTGTCGCCGCATCAGAAGAGTAGGTAGAAGAGACGCCATTGTAAACAGCCAGGGTGGGGGTCTGGGTGTCTGCTTCACGATGCCGAAAGAAGAAATACAGATGGGAGTGAGACCAACCCCACCCGGTAATAAGAGTACTGCAGGTATAACTCCCGGTGATTCGGCCCTTAGCGGGATTGTGCGTGAGAAAGTGTCGAGCAGGATGGTACCGTGCACCCCTAGAATTATTTAGAAAAGTCTCTCTCTCCTAACTCTCTGTCTGATTTCATAGTTTATCAGAACTCGTAAACGATCAATTATAATAGTTGTTAAAAAAATGCTATTCAAGTTGTTTTATTTGTTGTCGTCGAGCACACAACTAAGTTACCTGACCATTTCCACGAGGAGGGTTTCTGGAACCAGATGAGTTCGGCTGGCCGCCCTATTGGGCTTATACTCGCTCCAGAGGAGATGGTCGGTGACTTTGTTTTTAGATTTGTAATATAGTTTTATCTTTCTTTCTTTCTTTTTTTAAAGATATGGCTGGAAATAACGTGACACTAGAGGATGAAGCCAGGGAACTGCCACCTGCTGATGTTGTGAAGCTGTGTGAAGAGACAATGCTGAAGACGGGAATTTATCTGAGAGGAGAGCTTGAAGGTATTATTAACTCCACGAAAATCGAACTGTATTTAGTTTGAAGGACTCCGTTTTTTTCTTCCAGTATGACTTGTTTACTTACTTATTGTCTGTTTTTAGATCACGTGAATATGTAACCCCAAACCAACAAATAATGATTTGATGTAATGTACCTCTGTAGAAAAGAAAAAAAAGAGAGAAAAATTACAATTTGAAACAGGGATGTGACAGGAAGTAAAGGGTATTTCTCATCGACTTAGTAGTAGTAACTGAACAAACCAATGATACTGGGTATTTTGATTAATTTATATATTTTTTCTTGTTATTGTACAAATATATTAATTAGAAGAAAAAAATTGTTTACTTGTTCTCTAGATCAGACTTAAAACTGCTTTTGATGGAATTTCTTTAAACTGAATAAGAACACTAGAAAGCATTTTGGATTTTAATTCCTTGGCCTTTTTACAGTAGACTGGCATGTGTATAAAAGGTTAATTCATTTTCGTTCTTAATGGAAGTTACTCGGTTGCAGTCTCTAGCATATCCCGTCTGCCAGGTGACATGCTGATAAGTTTGATGAGAACATCAATGACATGGGTAAGTAGTTGATGGACAAACAGTTATTTTTTTCCTCTTTTTTTGTAATTTAAAACTAAATTCTAAAAGAGAAGAGAGAATATGTGAAAAAGAAAGCATTATGCACTTCCTTTTGAAAAAATGTCAACTACTAATCACTAGGAGAAAGAAGCTGAAGAAGAATGAGTTTGAGGTCTTATTTTTTAAAATACCTTAAAATTGATGAGTTTTCAGCCTCTGGCTTTTATCACTTTTTTTTCCCCTTGAAATTTAGTTTGCTTGAATTCAAATATTGATTTTGTTGTAGTTTAGTAGATACAAGGAGACAGAAAGCTATCATCATGATTTATGCAAGAGGTTCCTGGAGAACAGAAATGCCTATCAGTATGATTCTTGGGTTATTTAATTATTTTACTATTAACTATACCCAACAATAATTTAATTAACAATTCTATTGCTAAAAAATATTTTCTTATATCAAACTATACTAGAATCTTAGCTAATTTGTAATTATCACTCTTAGTACCAAGTTGGTTTGGTTTGGTTTGGTGTACTTACCTATCATGGTTTCTTCTCACTCTTCTTCATCAACTGACCATATTGGTTTCCTCTCATATCTAAAAATGAAGAGGCTGGTGACACTTACCATCCAATTCACCATCTTGGAAGGACCTGACCACCCACCAAGTACTAAATATTCTTGGTCCAAGATGCAACACTGAGGCCATTTGTGGGTTTCATTGTTAATAATGGTGACTCAGTGAGCCATGCAACTTACAGACAGGCAGAATTTAAAAAAAACTTATTTATTTTGAGAATCCCTTTTAGGTTTCCTCTTAAATGTCTAGAATTCAAACTTGGTAGATCTACTATTTTAAATTGTTCAGTATATTTCAGAGCTTATGACCTGGAAGCATTACACTTGATCTTTGCTGAACTCTAATAAATAAGGGCACCACACCTTTGCAGCTTATTATGTGGAAAAACTAAGGATTGCTACAACAGAACTAAACTTTACTTTTATTTCTGGCACTACTCTGGTTAATTAATTAGTCCTGTTTGCTGATGAAATGCTTTGGTCTTCACATTTAAGATTTTGTTTAACAATTATCCTTGGATTCTTTTCTGAAGCTATGTTTTCTGATTTCTTATCATCCATATAATGTTTATGGGTGACTCATTTGCCTGTTTGGATGTTGAAATTTATCTGAAAATTATTTTATTAAAGTAAAGGTTAATACAGAAGACAAATAATGATAATGATGAAAACAGATTTGAGAATATTTATTGATTTTAACCTCCTCATCCTTGTAGATTGGGAGTCAAGGAGTTTGAATGGTGGTCAGCCAGCAAGGCAGGTCTGGTGGTACGCAAATGGCCAGTGAGTTGAAAAAATTTTGCTTTTTGTAGGCACAGCCGAAGACTACAAGCTGCTTGAACAGATGAACAGGATCACTGTCAACAAATACTCAGAGATGAAACACATTGCCATGAACATCAGTCGAGCAATGCAAGAGTTAGATGAAAAGTGTAAGTTAGTTTGAGTTATTTACTCTCCCCTTTTTTATACCAAATTACAGTAATATCCTGTTACATGGTCAGAATGTGTTCTTGGAGAAGAGAGCTTTCAGTGAATCAGCCTTCCGGGGCTCATTATAACATACTTGATATGGAGATACATTCCTAATAGTGTTTTTTCTTACCCAAGTGACACATGATTGCTTAATTTGGCTACTGGTAAACATGGGCAATAATTAACAAAATAGGGTATATATGATACTAGAATGACATTTATTAGGTGCTAAAGACACCATTGTTGTAGTAAGCACCAATCCTCTTGAGCTTGTAAGCAGATAAGTGCTGATTGGCTCTGAGCCCTCTAATAGACCACTTGTCATTGGCTCAGCAGGCTTAAACAAGAATGGCAAGTGCACCTGGTTCATTCAAATTCAGTTTTTTTTTTTTACTTTATAGAATTAAAACTCCCAAGAGCTTAATATAAAATCAGCTTTCAACATGGTATTACTGTACATGTAATTTGTGAAGTGTACACAATAGCTTGCTTTGGACTTCTTTTTACTGATGTGTGTAATGTTAAAAAGTAAGTTAGTTATTACTACTACAAGTACCACTGTTTGTTACACAGCTTAGAGGGTGCTATGTTGATGACAGGAACTCAGCTGTCTGCCTGCCTGCCTTGGCAAAGGAAAATAATTGTCACTATGTACTCAAAATAAATCCTATTTCTTCAGTGTTTTATTAAAGATGGATTTGAGATAAGATGAAACATTTCTCTTTAGTCAGCCTCACACCCCTCCACCCTGGTTGGACAATTATGATCATTGCCAAATTCCTCACCAGTTTCCTGCACAGGTATGCAACAAGCAGTGCAACTAATAATGGTGGATAATCTGATAGTGGTCAAATATCTGAAAACCTGGTACAGGTTTTCATTTATCTCCCACCTGTATATGAAGCAGCTTTTCTAAATACATTTCTTTCCTGGTCAACCTGTGAAGGATTTTCAAAGTAAAATGGGATTTATGATAAAATCAAAACATTGGCTAGTCATAGCAATAACCATTTTGCTATAGAAAACAACAGCAGCATCTTTTCTGCTAACTGTGCGTGGACTAGATAAGATGCTGCGAGTTTTTTGTTGTTTTTACAGGAAAGAAAGATGGATTATCACCACCACAACCTTTTAAATCTTGCTTTGTAAAATTTGAGTAGCTTCACCAAACAAACTTGTGAAAATGAAAAATTTATTTAGTTGCACCTTAGTTAAAATATTGCACGTTGGTGTGACAATCTGCTGCACCTTTTTTTCACAGTATCCGTGGCCTCGCTTTGAACAGACAGTTAGCGAAAAACCACCACAAATTTATTTTTGCAAGTCACTTTAAGCATGCTTCGTCATCGGTGCTTTCCGTCTGATCGCTGTATGCCCGCCCCCTGAGAAATCACAGGTGATCTATTGTCAGGCGTGGAAACACTGCGATTCCTCATACATCAGGACAACTATATCAAAGTATCTGAGTGATTTCAGTCCCATCTGTATTCATTTATTTACTATCAAAAACAAAATTTAAACAACCAAGATTTCTCTGCTCCATTATTCGTGTTAATATTTTTTTTCTTTATCTCCAGTTTAGTCCCTAAAATTTACTCAGCTTATCGCACCTGCATCGTGCATGCACATATATATATATATGTCACATTGGCCCTAATTGCTGCACCCGGCATTCTGGAACTCATCACAGTTCAGTAGAGGGAGGAACATCTACAAGCTAAGCAAATATCACGGATAAACAATACATTTACATCAGTAGTGAAAAGGACTTTAAAGTAGACTACAACTGATTCTAACTGAGGCCGCTGGTTTTCATTAGCATGTGTAAATGTAGTCAAGGGTGGTCCCTACAAAGTAAATTCTTCAGTAGACGATGTTCATGTGCCAACATACTCCTGAAGGGGATGGATGTCTACTGGGAATATTTGTGAATGTAGATAAAACTGACATTTTCTTAAAAATACCTTTGTGGAGTTTGGATGGGTGTTTATTAGAACCAGTACAGTACAGTGTGCTGGTGATTTCAGTTTAGAGCTGAAGTTCTTTTGGCTGAGTTTTTCTTAAGTTGATAATGAACATAGAGATGTTTGAACTATATGCCATGTCTGACTGAAATACACAATATTTACTGATAATTCTGCAAAAAAAAACTTGTCTGAATAAAGACTTCTGTTCTGTTTGTAGATCAAGGTCTACAGCCATATTTAGACCAGATCGACCAAATAGAGGAGAGTGTTACCAGCCTGGAGCAGGCAGCCTACAGACTGGATGCTTATTCAAAGAGATTGGGTAAGAGCAGAGTTGGTTCATGAGCTGAATGAGGGTGGAATCTTCCCCACTTTTGCTAATTAGTTGTAGAGTCAGGGGTCAAGGATGCTAGTCGTTAATTGCGTCACTAACGTAGTTCTCACTGTATTGTATACTTTTGGTGGAAAATATGCTAACATTTTCATTTGCGTTAAACCTGATCTTGACATTTTCCCCCATAGCTTTTATTGTAATTAAAATATTTTGTTTAGCTTTTAAACATTTTATACAAATAAACCTTTATAAAAATAACACGTACTTTAGTTTTAATACACTCCCTCGCAAGCCGAGTGGTCACTTTCTCCTTGGTACAAAAATCCAGGTCGTTGCAGAAAGAGATTTCCTTTTTATTTTTTGTTTGAGAATTTCTGCAGGCTGAGAGAAGCCGTTTGCCAACCCGTTTTATTCTCGGTGCATCACTTGAGAAGTTATTGAAAAATCTCTTCCCAAAACTTCGTAGGTAGCAACTCCAGTGAGGCACTAATGTCTAGTAAAACGAAAGAAGTACCTCGAATTACTACCCCATTAGTCCCATAGCAGTGCTGGTGATGTTCAGACGATCAGCTTCCACATCGATGATAAAGTTAAAAGTTTCATCAGTTCATTGAAACAGAAGTGCAGGTGGCGGTGCACAGCAGTAAGTCAGAATTGCTCACGTGCACTGCCTGCTTCCCCTGTTGTATTGCCTCAGGACTGTCTGCAGACTTTAGTACTGTGTACATTTGTACTGCATAGTACTGAAAACTCAAATGCCTTTAACCTTTTCATTTTTTTTTTTTTTTCAATTTTCATTCCTTAAGACATTTTGAAATGTGTGATCAATGTGTTCAAATAATACTGTTTTGGATGCTTCCACAATAACGACCTAGGGAATGTCAACAACCCCATAGTAGAGAGTGACTACTTGGCTAGTGAGGGGCGGGTTAAAAAAAAGGTCAAGTTTACAGTTGTCATACAGCAGTCTCAACCGTAAGAGATAACCTCTCTACATCGGAGACAATCCTGGTGAGAGAGCATGGTTCCCAAAAGAGCAGAGCTGCAGAAAAACATTAGCCTACTACCAAGATCGCTTCAGATGCCTCTTCCCCATAACTGTCTAGTACCACATATTCTTTCTTCTATTGTTTTGTTATCCCTGCCTTTCCTTCTTCCAGCAGCAAACTTACTGCCAAGTAACTTGGCAACTTTCTACAGCTCTGCTAGTGCATTGCCTCTTTTGCACCATGAAGAGCCTGACACTTCAAACTTCAGTAGAGAAATCGCTACTTGAATTCTTAACTTGTAGATGTGGGAGGAAACCCCCAACAATCTAGTTCTCTAATCACTCAGCTGTCCTCAGTTTACAATTAAACGATGTAATTGGTGGTGTAGGACATTTTACTGAGTGCGTTGTTGGGCATCCAAACAAAGCAATGGTTTTCTGTTGAAATATTGGAATGAAAAAATGAGCCAAGTAGACAGAAGAGCTGTTTCTAATTTCTCCACTAATAGTTGTATATTTAAGCTTAGTAGATTTAAAAAGTAGAAGCTGCCTGATACTCTACATCTTGACATAGTATTTGTATTGCATTACGTTTTTTTGTCAGCTGTTTAACCATGATCCTGAGTGAAGAAATACCATACACACAATGCCTGAGAAAATTTTCAGTGGAAGATCTGACAAATGGCTGCTGATTAAATGAGGCTAATTTTTTTCGATATATAGATTTACACACACACACAAAATAATATCTAACACATATTTTCAAGTGTTCATTTATTGTTACTCTTTCAAGGCCAAACCACAGCACCTAGAGGGGCCTAAAATTTTGCATGTAGGTACTTCAGAATCTGGGCAAGACTTTAAGCTACTGCATGTTGGCCTAAAGCCATTTTCCACACACATCGCTGGGTATCCAGCTAGTGTGTGTGTGCATGCACAAATTAATTTTCTATTTTTTTATTTTTTTACAGAAGCTAGATTCAAAGCACTGCAAAAAAGATAAGCCACACTTGAATGAATTTATAACTCAGAAAATTCAGGACTTCACTTTCTTATGACAAAAAGATCATGAGCCCATTTTCCCTCTGAAGCAGCAGAATGTACTTAGATGAAACAGTAGACAAGCTGATTTTCATTCAAAGAAAAGTTACCTCTATGTAAAAAAGAAAATGATTTTCAAGTGATTGTTGTAAATATATTTATATATATTTATACATATACACGTGTGTGTGTGTTATGTATGATTTTTTGTAAAATATGTTTATTATGTAATACTGAAATGATAGTCTGGATGTTTGCAGAAGTTCATGATAGAATTCATCATCTGACTGCCAATAAACTGCAAAGAGATTTGCTCACAAAATTCGTTAAGATTTGTTTACATCAGCAAGTCTGCCAGCATTTAACAAAGGATTGATGATTTATTGGTATAAAATTCAAGCTTTATATATTTACATTGTCTAGAAGCATCCTAAATTCAGAATTTTAAAACTTTTCTTTAACATAAAAAATTTCAAGTACTTTTCAGAACATTGATAGATCTTTAATTTATTTGGCAAATCTACGTAAAATAATTTTGCTTTTAACTGATATCATTACTGCTGTAATGGAAATTATATTGTAGTTGAACGTATGTAATATTTACATTTTATATGCAGATTCTTATTACAGTGGTACTTGCCAAAATTTTTTAACAATGTGAAATAAACAACCTGGGACAGCTGCTTCTAGTGACAAGTGTTGGTGAGAAACATTCAGTGTAAAAACTCAAGGAGAAAACAAACCACTTTTACCACCAAGTTGGTACCCCTGCCACAGCAAGCTATATGCTTGGACATTTGGAACACTCACATGTAAATATCTAATTTTTCGAGGCATTTTCTTTCTACAAAAACTGATGTAGATGTTTAACAAGGTCATGGAAATACTAATAAATATTCATATTCTTTTCTGTATGTCTTTCATAGCAAAAAAAAAAAAAGGCTATATGCTCAATGGTACAAAGCAAAGTACAATACAAAAATATTCTTACAGCCCCACCCCCTTGGTGCAGAAATTCCCATTTGTTTGTTGTGAATAAATTCAAAACATTATCTGAATACTATAACTTTAAACATTAAGCAGTAAAATATCTCTTTAAATGAAACCTTGGGGGGGTACCATTACAGCAGTGCTATTTTAGCCAGGTTTCATTAAAATGTCTCTAGTATAAAGTCCAAAAAAAAAAAAAAATTTTAAACCTTTGTAGTGCCTCAGATATTGGAATCTGTTTAGGTAGACATATTCCTATATTGACCCTTTTCTATAAGAAGACCTTTGAAACTACGTAATCAGCTGCTAGTCAGTCTTAAATAACTACGTGTCTCCTTATAAAATAATGTTTAGGTTAAGTAAAAAAAATATCCCTAGATTTCCACTTAAATACACTGATGCCAGATTCCACTCTTGTACATCAAACTTATCATCCCTAATTTCTAAAATTATTCCATATCCGATAAATCATTGCCCTATCCCAGTGACTCCCTAAACGAGTGAAGTTGCTCAAGTTCAGGATGAAATCTAATCCATAAAACAGAAGCATAACTTTTATATTCAAAAACTAAATTAACTGAAAATTTGGTAGCCTTACATTCTTGTTGCTAGGATTGATCTTATACAAAATATTAACGTAAAGCTTTGCAGTAATAACTTTATATTAGATTTTAAACCCAATCTCAGCAGACAGATCGTTACCTAAAAAAAAAAAGGTGGGCTGCCATTTTAATGGAGTTCTACCTTATGAAAAAAAAAAAAAAAGGTACTATTTTATACTACCGATAACATGTTCCAGTTCACTTACATCACAGATTTTGCCAAACTTCAGAGATAGATACAGTTTTCTGTTACTGCTGAATTGCCTGAATATTACATAGACATCGTTGACTTTGTCTGGTAAATCTGTCACTGGCACAACATCGTCAATGGGTATGTACAGATCGCAACGTTTGCCCCAGAATGACAAGTGTGATACCCTGGCAGTGTTACGCGACTGGTTCACAGCAATTATACCAATAATTTTTCGTGTGTATAAACTCATTACATAGAGCATGACGCATGCAAGTGACGCGATTCCAACAACACCTACCACAAGGTTCAGGGAACACCCATTTGTGGTGTGCACATAGAGCATTGCTGGCATGGCAGAGACAGTTAGTGCTGTCTGATAGATTTTAAATCTTGACAACACTTTTAAGTGGACTATATATGGGAATTTATAAATCGGTGTATACTCTTCGCTGTTGACCAACCTTCCCATGTTCTTGCCAGAGTTCTGTGATGTACCTTCCATTTTATTCTGATAAAGGGATTTCCATACACTGTATAACTTGCTACCATTCTTCCCACAGACTAAGTTCAGAGAATCTGCTGGTGTCATTTTCTTCAGTGGAGCTAAAGAAATGCAAGATAGTGGGAAGGCTGCTTTCTTAAGGAAATGCCTTTGAAAGATGCAACAAAGCTTCCTGCTTGTTAGCTGTTCCATTACCATTGTTTTCTGAAATAGTAATTTGTAAAAAAAAAAAAAATTATTAATGTGCTTATGTTAGATTTCAATTTATTGTATATCATTTACTGAAATGAATACCCCAGGCTGACTATTCTAGATGTTTCAATTAAGACATCCTTAACTTCATTTACAATTAAAATCACTGATAAAATTTAACAAAACCACAAACAGCTTTTAAAAAAGCTGTGGAACAATAGCACAAAAGATATATTCTCAGAAACAAATGAGGTATAAAACAACCTTCATGATACCAACAGAAGAGATCAGTTGTATCCACCATTTGCTGACTATATTTGAAAAGCATGGAATTATAGGAAATATGAAAAGTTAAATCAGGTTAATTAACAGAATATTATCTGTGATGATTTATTTTTAAACAATACTATTACTTTCATGCTAAAAGTAGTGTCTTTTTCACTCTCTCTTTTCTGATGTGCATTGACATTGGAATTTGTACTGCATTCTGATCATTGAAGATGCAGGTGCTTTTATGAAATTTATGTTGTAGGTAATGTTTCATCATACTTTGCGCAGAACATATCTGATTTACTTTATCTCGGGGGTAACATTAGATAGATTGTCAACATGTTTAAAATTTTGCACACATTAACTAAAATACAATCTTTTAAACAGAAAGCAGACACCATAAATTATAGAAAATACTCAGCTAGCTTGAGATCTTCACTTGTAGTCATAAAAGACTCCGTAGATGCCAAATGTGTCCCTGGTAAAAGCACCTTGGTTTTCATTTTTAAAACAAAGCAAAAATTCTATACTCAAGCTATAACCAAGTTACATGCAGTTAAAACATTGTTTACATTCTATCAAATATTTTTATCACATGGATTAATTCGCCATATACTAAATTTGTAAAAAAATCATTATTGCTTTAACAAAGCTGAAGGGTTGCTTTGACCATTTTGAACAGATTATACAAATGTTATGCAACACCCAAAAAAGTCTCAAGAATTTATAATCTCCTAGATTTAAGAGATTTCTTCCACTGATTTCCTGCAATCTGCGGGGCAGGGAGTAGGTGTCGACACTTCAGCGCGTCTCCCCGAGATTAGGAATTATTATAATGGAGATGGTAGTTTAAAGACAAACATTCATTCAGCATCTATCACTGTAAGGTTGAACGTGTTCTACAGACATCTAACCTCGATCCTTGACTTTGTTGTGTGGACGACAACGAGGAACCGGGTTTACAGGTGCGTCAAAGAACCCGAGGTAGGGGTGGGTAGGTAGGTAGGAGAGCCACCCAACCCACTGCTGGGTATCCCAAAATTACCAGGGCATTTAAATTTTTAAAAATTCATGTTGATTTTATGCTGCCAAAGTACTGTTTTCTTAACTTTAGCAAAAAACTGCACAAATCGAGCTGTAATGTTATACTGTCCCTTTACACGGGTAAAACAGCGGAAAACGAGATGTCACCTACAAATCTAGAAGAAAATTCTCTAGCACGTGGTAAACGCCGACATTACCGGTACGTTTGTCGACTGTCGCAAATCCTACTCTGAACTATTTATAATTATAAATATTAAAAAAAAAAAACTACTTGTCCAAAGTCTTTGCCATTTTCACATGCATAATATATTATATATATATATACTTACATACACATACGTACTTATAAGTTACCTGTTAATCTGACAAACGGAAACAGGTTAGAAATCAACGTAATGTCAGGTAATCCAAGGGAAATAACTGACTTTAAATTCCTATAGTTTTAAAGTATGAAGAGTAGTGCTTTTCCCCGTTGAAGTTAAAAGGCAATAAATGAGCAGAAATGAACAACAATTGTACTGTTTCCAGAATCTGAGTGAAAACCAAGTCTTATTTTGTTGTTGTTGTTGTTTCGTTTCGTTTTAATTTTTGTTTAGAATTCCATTTTTGTGCCAGTTAAAAAAAGCATCGGTTGTGTTAAAATGTGCATTTATTAACATAACATAAACATATTAATTAGTTTCGCTGCTTAAGCGTAAATAATAATGAAAATTAATGGACGTTGCTGCTGAATTTTAAGCGGGATAATTTATATTACAGTAAATTCTCAATTATCGCGATTTATAAAGTGGCGAATAAAATTCACTTTGCACGGCGATGTTTCATTATAGCACGATCCCACCGCGAGACAAAGTAGTCCGCGAGAGGGACGGTGTTCGATATTCTTCCGCGATAGGTAGTGAGCCATCACTTGCCAAATTGCGTTTTTACTCCCCCCTCCCCTTAATAACAATGGGGGGCCCCAAAAGAGAGAAAAAAAAAAAGAAGTGAGGATGTTAGTGCTTCAGCAGCGAAAATGAAACGGAAAAGTCATTCTTTAGAAGTAAAATTAGAAGGCATCGAGCGATTTGAGAAAGGTGGAAGGACTGGCTAATGGATATTTCACGTGCGATGGGGCTGAACGAAGCAAAACGCTCCGCTGGGTCTGCAGGACAGAAAGTGCAAAGCATCGAGTTTGCATGAATCGCCGAAGAAAGACAAAGGCGGTGAGAAACCTCTCCACGCGAGTCAGGTACTGGGGGGGGGGTTTCCCCCGTTTTAAGGAGCGGTTTAATCTACACAGCATAAATATGGCGGGAAAAGCAGCCATGGCCGATAAAGATGCAGAGCCGGAAGTTTCCGCAGTTTGCTGGTGGTGGTCTTAGAACTAAGCGGGAGGTCAGTGTAGATGAAACCGGGATGATATTGGAAGAAGATGCCAAACAGAACTTATATTTCTCCAAGACGGAAAAAAAAAAACAAAAAAAAAAAAACGCCCCCGGTTTTAAAGCTTGGAAAGGTCGATGCACTCTTCTATTAGGAGATTTAAAACTTAAACCCTTAATGGTAGGTCATGCATGGACCCCCTAGAGATTCGACGTGCTACTCATAACGGGCATTGCTCCCTTGCCATCCAACAAACCTCATTAATCTATCGGAAAACGTGAGTGTTATTCCTTCCCCCCGGATACAACCTCGTCGATCCAACCTGGGGACCGAGGTGCCATTGTAACTTTTAAAGCGCATTATTTACGGTGCACATTTGATAAGTTGATTTACGACACCGACTATCAAACAGTTTTGGCGTAATTTCGGTATAAAAAAATGTGCTTGATATCATCAGTGAGGCGGGGGCAAGCTGTGAAGCCTTCGTGCATGAATGATGCTGTGCGGCATAAATTATGGGCCGGAATGTGTAGATGATGCTGAAGAGTTGGGAGGTTGATGAAAATGTTGCCAATGTTAAGGCTGAAATTGTTGGTTTTAGCCAAACAAGCGGGCTTCGATGAGGTAGATGAGAACGATGTGACAGAGCTGCCAGACTCGCGCGGAGAAGAACTTTCGAACGAAGAATTTTTACTGCCAGAAGAAGCAAATAAAGCCGACGGCCATGATGAATCTGAAGATTGTAGCTCGCGCCAGGGACTATTTTATTATGCGTATCTATACCAGAGCTACGAGTTATGCGACTTTGTTTACACTTTCTCTCTCTCTCTTTCTAACAATGCTACTGTCGCATGCGTGAGTCTATGTATAACTTGCCTATCATATTTATGATCGCTTTAAGAAGGCCAAAAAAATGCGCGTGCATGTGCGTCTATCTCATGTGGCCAACGTGTTGGCTGACCTAATTAGCTCCGCGCACGCGCTTAGTACTTTCTACACAAGCAGGCATGAGGTTAGCGTAAATAGTCCCCCCACCCTGCTCGATTTACAACGAAGCCTGTACACTCTGCGATACTTGATGGTTATGTTACTCTTCATTTCTTTCTCCTCATTAGTCGACACGCGTCACCGCCTATTTACATGTATTCTTACTCAACACGGTGTTTTTTTCAGGCGCGGATTAATCGTGCTAAGTGAGACTTTACTGTAATTAAAATAAGGCAGGGTTACTTTGGCGGATGAATACATTCATAGACTTCAGGAACTGCCAGAAATGTGCATGGACGGTGTCCGTGGTTGGTTTATGCGCAAAAATTAAAAACTAAACGGACTGATTAGATTAAAACTGTTATCGCGCCGAACTTGCCCTTGTAGCCGCGATGCAAATTACCTTGAAATTCCATTCGTTTTCACCCATCGATAGACATCGGACTTTTGGGGAAGAACGTGGATAAAAAGCGTACACTTATCAGTAAGTAGGGCATTCCACTGATGCGGGACAATGTCTGCCGCACACCGCTGTAACCTTTTCGGTTGCTGTTTATACTGTGCTAGTAGAAAATTAGCATGGTGGAGGGTGTTTTCGTACTCGGCGTTCGAGTTCATTAATCACAGCATCAATGCGATAATAATATGTTAAATATTTTCGATAATTTTAATTTCAAATCTCAATTTATGTGCCGTCAAATACCGTCTTTGCCGGCTGTTACGCATGCGCAGTAATAAGAACGGGTACTCACCCCGCCAACCCCGATTAATATCGTCTATAAAATTTTAACTTATATTTTTTTCAATGCGTCAGATTTTTGGTAATTTGGGAGTTAATTAATATGCAAATAAGTAATTTTTTATTTATTAATTTTTTTAAAAAAATCTTTCTTTTAATGAACTCCAAGATTGAAATGGCGTCATACTCTTTGACTAGGCACAACTCACTTGCCTTAAACTGTCCCCCAGACCTGTGATATTTCAAACTTTCCATGTTGATTAAACTGAATATATGCTTGCTCTTTTGTATAGAGTTTCTTGTTGGTCATTCTGCTTAAAATTAATGTGTGCTAGTAAGCTAATTGGAGTTTACCAGGACACTTGGTTTGATGATATTTGGAAACAAAAATCCATGTGCAACTGGCAACACTGAAAGTAAAAGGAAAGAGAAATTTGATTGAAATAATCTTTTGTTAATGATAATAATTTGTTGCGCTTTTTTTTTTTTGTTGTTGCAGAGGAGCAGGAAGTCTCAAATTGTATGAAATCTTTTATTTAAAGATTTGACTGAAGTTGGAGAACCTCTGCCACATTGTATCCTTTAAGGTATGAAGTGTTATGGATGGGGCTTGCCTGAAAAACCCAAAAGGTGACCATTCCATGCAAAGTCCTCATTCCACCGCATGCACCCAATTGAGATTCAAAAGCTCCACTGTGTAAGGTGAAGATTGATATCACGGAATGAGTGGTTGGTCTATCCATTCTGTATATGAATTGTTTATAACAGGCAAACAACTCCATGGAAGTTTATGTCTGGACTCTTGAAGTTTTTGTTGTTTTCTCCATACCCAAAACTGTTTCTCGCATGAATAGTATGTTAAAATCCATCAACCTGAATAGCAAGTCCACATTTGCATCCAAACAATGGGCAATTTTTCCTTGAAGGAACACTGAGGTCTGTATATTTTAAACATTTATTACACTTATTTATGATTTAGTTTAAATGATGTAATTACTGATTGCAAAACATCAAATACATATAAGAAATGGTTAATTATTCTCCACCTTGAAGACTGCCATCATTTTTTTTAAATCTCTTGAAGTGAAAGTAAAAAAAAAAAATAGTGATGTTAGAGGCTTCATAAATACTTTACAGAAGACTTGCACAACTATGATGTACAACTGAACACCATACATCGTTGTGCACAATTATGCCATGCAGTTTGTAGGGGTTTTTTTACAGGAGAGCTACAGCATCACCTATACTTTTATATTTGCTTGAAAAGCATTAAAAGTTTAAATTTAATGAAATTAACCTTGGGTTTGAGGTGTGGTAGTCAGGTGGTTAGATTGCTAAGGTCAAGGGCTTGAATTTTAATTCTGGTCAGGGATTGATTGGGTTTGTGCACCTCTAGCATGGTTGTTTTGTGCTCTTCTTTCCTGGCCAGCCATTTTGGTTTCCTCCCACATCTAAAAATGAAGAGGTCTAGTAGGAATTTCCATACTGCGTCAGACACACTCCTTCCAGTCTGAATTAGCTCACTGCAGAAGAGAGACCCCCATACTTCATTCTAATTTCACATTGCCAAGGGTGGTTACATTGCATTGGAAAGGAGAAAAAACGATATTTGAAAAGATCTTCAGGTAAGTTATTACAAAAATAAATCATTTTCAGTTATGGAGAGAATGAAGTGCCCATATTTTTTAAAAGATGCACTGTTGTACTTGTTAGTTTATTGTCAAAAAAAGGATCTCAATAAATTAATATATCAGAAAGGTATGCAGTTAGACAGGCAATAATCTTTCTACAAACATGAGGGAAATAGGTAATCAGAAATGTCTTCAAAAACCCTCTTGTTTTTCTTCTGAATTTGTTTGCATTTTTTAAATACAGTTTTTACCAAACTATTAGATGGTAATTATAGTTTAAAACTTTCAAAGTTATCTCTTTGATTAAGTTTAGTTACTTATGTGTATTGATAAGAGTGGCCACTTTGAAACCAATCCAGGCTTATGGTAAAATTAACTATTTTTTTAGGAAATACGTTCAACTTTTTTTTCCTACTCTGCTAATGACTGGTGCCTTTGAAACTCTTACATCTCTTGTTGTTCTGTTCTGATGTGGATACTGGAAAGTTCCTACTCTAAATAGCTGAGGGAGGTAATTGGGCACTTAAAAGAAACCATGTTGATGGATGGTACAGAAGAGCAAGAAGAAACCATGCTATGTGAGGTTTGCCAGACTGAGTGGCTCTCCAATGGAAAATTGAACTTGGGCTCTCTGCCACAGCAGGCTGGCATACTATGCACTTATCCACCCACTGCGCTGTGTGGATGAGTACTTGAACAACATTTTCTGACTATTTGACACTCAGTGAATAAAGGAGTAATCAAATCTTTAATATATTCATGAAATTACACAACAATTTGTATGATTGAGTTTAATCAAACTTGATCATATATTACAAGAAAACACGGTGAACAAAATTTTTTTGAAAAGTCATTTAGCAGAAGGAAATGCATTAGAGAACTATGTGAATTTGAAAAATTGTTTAATGTGGATATGGAGTGGAGGGAAAATATCCAGGAAATATGAATAAGTAATAAGCAAAGAGTGCCTTGAAATTAAATAGCTTACATTAAACTTGGAAAAATCTTTATTTAATGTAAAAATTGGAAAATCAGTTGTCTATTTTTCTAATGGGATTTATGTGAATGATACCCTTAATTAGATAGGACCTCTTTGATAGGTTGGGTACTGCATCTTTTAAAATTAGTAAAAAACAAACTGTGTTTTTCCTAACAATTTTTGTTACAATAATCAAATTGACGTATGGATTTTTTGGAATATGTGAACTTTTTTTGTGACTTGCAAGACACCAAAAATTAAAAGAATATCTAAAAAATATGAAAAGTATACAAAAATTTTCGTGACATATATTCAAACTGGCATTATCTTCAAATTTTAAAAAATGCTCATTTCTGATGAATAGTTGAGGAGACAACTGTGCCAGAGTGCTTTAGGTTACCACAGTAACTATACAAATAATATATATATATATATATGTGGTATCTGATGCCAAATTGCATGGAAGGAAAAATAACAGTTGAGCCGGTATTAAATGCTCTAAAGCAGATCTGTCAAGAGATGCCAAATAGGTAATAACCTTATAACACTATAAAATTTTTCTACCTAGGATGTTGTATATATACAAAACCAACTTTTTTCACATCTTGATGCTTCAGTCATCCAACAAATGTTTAGATTATGATATTGGTAAGTTACTGCAAAAAAATATTTTTAGTAATCAAGTGAAATTCATTGTTCTTTTAGTTTTGCAATAATTACTTTTCTCTCTCAGGCAATTGAAGCAAAAGGGAAAAAATTATGCACTTTGTTAAGTAATAAAGTCTAGATAGCTGTGGGAAGCTTGAATATGCTATTGTCCTTGTTTATACTTGCTCATTCGTAAAATCCAGATAGACATTTACTCTTGACCACTGGAATCCATTTTTGATTGAATCTGTGAGAAAACTTGGATACACCATAATATAATATCACACTGGAGCTTTAGAATCAAGGTATTTCTCTGTTGTGAAAATCAATCTCAGAACATAGAACCATTTAACATTTAATAATAATAATAATAAATTTAAGAAATAATTTTACTAAGTATTGAAAAGAATTCTTTAATCTTAAGAGATTTGTCATGATTTAAATACACAAGAAAAGCTAGAGTTAGTAGCCAAAAAAATTAAAGTTTTGCTAGAAAAATTAATGGAATCCTGTTGGTTCCCCCCCCCCCCAAGAAATGCTTATGCTTCTTAACTGACATAACCAGACATCCGTACATGGCAATCATTCTATGGACATCAGTAAACTAAGTTTGGCCAACACTGACATTCCTAAAAAGGTATCTACATTTTCACCCCCATTTGTTGCTGGTTGACACTACCAAGTATTTACAAGGCCCACATGCAATATTCACTCTGGTAGCATTTTAGGGGGAAACAGTATAAACTCTCTGAAAATTTATCATATTTCTAGCCAAAAAACAAGGTTGTGATTACTAATAAGTTGAAAACTTTGCCCCTTAAAAAAAATGGTATAGTTGTAATAAACTAAGTAACAACCCTACTTTTTTTTTTCGTTTTTAAGTTCTTTATTTAGCTTTTACCATTAAAATAGTGACTTTTATTCTTGTAGTTAAAGAGGGGAAAAAAGCTTAAGACTTTCAGAACACTTAAACCAGCTATAGTTATAAGCATAGATGATTGAAGAGGCGGAAGCTTTAAAAAACTGATAAATCATGCCCTTTGCCTTATAGTAAATATCGAGTAAGTTCTTAAACCATAGTATTCACAAACCAGATGCTAAAAGAAAATTTTCTAACATTTAATCTTGTCTGACAATTTAATATACTCATAATACACACACAACCACACACACACACTAGAAAGTCAAATGTGTGAACCATTGTGATAAAAAAGATGGAAACAGCATTTTGAAAGAACAAAAGAAAACAAACTAGGGTTATGCTTTTCAAACAGCAAACGTTATGGTCTTGATTGATATTACTGGAAGGCCATTGTTGATAATCCTTGGATGCTGAAAAAATTAGGGCAATGATATGGACTACATTACTTTATTGTATGAGTACAGATAAAGAATCAAATGTTTTAACTTTTCTACATTTCAGTATGTTGCTGTGGCAAAAGTAAACAAATGGGGAAAAAAAAAAGAAAGAGCAAACCACATTTTTTATCTCACTGAGAGGATTGTAACTGAAACATAATTTCGCTGTTATGTTTTTATTGAAAGCAAATTAATAGGATCTTATTTTTAATCCTTATGAATCTTGGATGATTGTATTTGATTCCCATTTATTCTTTTGGTAAGACGAGGTCACCAACTTTATATTGAGTCACAACTATTTCTTTAAGTTAAAAAGCTACTAAATGCTAGGGGTAAGTAAAGTGCCCAATAAACCAGACACACAACTATACATTTTTGCTACTCTCTTTTTTTTTTTTTTTTTTTTTCAATTCAGTGAACACTTAATATTTCATGCCTGAAGCAAATGTGCGGAAAACAATTATTTTCTGTCATTTAAATAAATGTTTTATATTGAAATAACAAATTAATGACCGAAAATGTCTTAAGTTTAAAGCTGCCATTTTGGGTTTTCTCTTAATTTTTTTTAAAAGGGTTTTTAATTAAATACCATTTTAAAGATAAATATTATAGCCTAATTGCTTTGAACCCCTCTATGAGATAGATGTTCACAAGGATTAACGCGATCACCGCATGTGTTCAAATAACTGATTTGATATCAAGAAAGTCGGGATGTCGACAGCCATACTGCACATTCTGTTGCCATGGAAATTGCTGGGTCAAGATCCAAAAAGGGGGGGGAACAAGCCATTATTTAAAACAAAACAAAAAAAGAATTATTGTTTTAATTACTTCAGGTTTTATTATATATATATATATTTATTTTTTTGTTGTTGTTAATGTGAATCCTCTCATTTCGTACGTCTACAAAACTGTGTACACCCATAATTTATTATTAGTTGTTGTTGTTGTTGTTTTTTTCTATGAGCTCTCGCGTCAACGAGACTTCAGTGGGGAACTCAGTGATTCAGCGAGATACCGGAGAAGTGCAAACATGCCAGCCAATGTGAGATCCTCGAACTTGGTAAGTGGCCGGACGAAAGTCGGCCTCGCTGTCCGAGGGGGGAGGGGAGTAGTTAGAACGGGTTCGGCCGTCGCGGGTTCTCCCGCCCGAAACCTCGTGCCGGAGGACGGACGGACGGACGGAGAGAAAATGAAACCTCCCCCAGTCTTTCCTACTACGCGAACACGTCTGTCTGTCTGTCTGTCTGGCCCCCAGCCGATCGCCCCCTTAAGGATGATGTGTGATGCGGAGCCGGGACCTCTTGGGGTGGAGAGAGAGAGAGAGAGCCCCGTCGGTAGTTCATTCGAAGTCGAGAGCGTAACCGACGGACACGAAGCCAGGCAGGGATAAGTTGGGGAGGGGGAGGGGAGGGACTCTGCCTTCTCTCCCTCCCCCCTCCATCCCTCTCCTCTCTCTCCGTTCGGTCATTAGCTCGTCTGTTTTTAACACTGACACCGACAGAGAGTCTCCCTCCCACCGCCAGATCGTGAACCCCAGCCAAAGGTGTAGTGGTGGTGGTAATGGTGTTGGGATGGGGGGGGGGGGAATCCCTCTCTCTCTTTTCTTTGATTTCCATTTTCGCTTTCCTCTGCAGCAGGATTCTCGCTTCTTTCCGCCCAGATCAGATTATCACTCAGAATACCCAGTCAGCGTGGGTAACCTATGTATTCAGCTATTTAACCGTAATTTAAATCGTCCCTCCTCCTCACCCCCCCCACACACACACTAATAATCTAAAATTAAAGTGCAGCCAGGCTATCTATCTTTGGGTGGCTTTGGACTCGTCGCCTACATATTAAAAACAAAATAAAAAAGAAGAAAACGTGTGAAATAAATTAAAATAAAGATGCTTAAGTCCGTTTTCATTTTTTTTTTAAGGTTATTCCAATCTTTAAGAGAAAATACGCAGTTGCTATTACATCACCTGGTTGTAAATATATTACCTCGAGGCGAGTGGTTATCTCCCCCCCCCCCACGAAAGTGCATCGCTGCTGCCTGCCTATTCCTCCATGATTCTGCCTCCTGTTTGTCGCAGCAGAAGAAAATAAAATCATTGTTGAAACCCAGTGTTACTAACTGAAGATGGTCGGTCTTCCACTGTTCTGGGGCAGACTTTAATGACTCTCTTTTGAGCATGCGGACAGACAGCTTGAGACTCCTCTCTCTCTCTCTCTCCCCCCACCCAACCGTACTGACATCTCACGCAATCCATGCATTAAAATAGACAAAAATAATGTGCCATGAATTTGTTCTCTCGTATCTCAGCTGGATGTACTGTAGCAAGCCTGTCCATTTAATAAATATTTGCACAATTCCGTATTGAATCAGGCTGGGTGCTTTACCCAGCCTCTATTTTTACACTTGCATTGCTGTGCTATGATGTGACAGTTTCAGCATACCAAGCATTCTTTAGGCATAACTAATAACTTTTGTACTAGCAGACAAGATCACTATTATTTAAATTAAATCATTCCCATGTGACTGCCCAAACAGTTATTGCATTTCACTCATTTTAAGATCTGTCCAAAAATAATAATATTTGATGTGCTCAGTGGATGATGATGTGACTGAAAAGAATAATAATATATGAAATTTAGTAGTAGTATTGTATGTATGTATGTATCTACAGTGGTGGAAAAGGTCCACTGATTACTCTGATTGTTATTTTAGTAATTTTGGTGAGGATTTTACTCTAGTTTTGAGTTGAAAAATCTTGCCGTTCCAGTTTCTTGCTCTCTGTCAGACTCATAGGTACAGCTGATTGCTTTGTTTGTTTTTCTTTAAAGATAATCTGGGTAATGAGCCAGTATGATTAAAAAAAAAACAAACTATATTGTTGTTCTGTGAAAGTTAACAGGTTCTGAATTTAAAAGACTTTTGCTAAGTTTATAACAACAGATGAAAAATCATCTTTTGGTAAGACGGACACTTGAAACTACCCAAACTTAGTACAAACTATCTCTCCATATTTACACCTCCTTTAATTTGAATATCTCAAGTACAAATAATTTGAATGACACTAGTTATTTTTTACTAATTTAGTCTATGATGAGTTGAGGATACTCACTAAAAATATTTTTGTTTTTCTTAATATCTGCAAGTTTTTCACATTCTATTTTGTGACTTTAGTCTTGTGAGGTTACTAAAATTTGTTACATATTATTGGTCTGTTCTGCTTTAGAGGTCTTTGCCCAGCATTTAAAATTTTTGAATCAGTTTGTGATGCTTGTCTGTATTTTCTTCTTTTTTTGAGGTATGAGCATTTGCTGTTGTAACTATGAACACTTCCAAGTGTTGTTGCTTTTTTTTTACTTTCAAACTCTGCTCCTTGTTCTATATTTGTGAAAGGAAAAAAAAAGACACGTTAAACTTGGTATCAGACCCATACATCGTATATTTGGTTAAAAAAAACAAAACTTTATTAATGCTATATTGGTGAGGTTCAGGAATATTTTCTCTATTCTGCATCTGCACATTTCTTGATCAACGGATTGAATGCTGTATCACCAAAGTGAATACAGACATTGTTTATCTGTAAGTTTTTAATTGTTTATAATTGTTTAGCTGTAGTGCTTCAGAATTATGCTATTCTAGCATTAAAATTGTCTGGAGTGGGAGGAGAGCTGTTTGTATTTATTCTATCTTTGGATTTCAGTTTGCGTTAGAATTTAGGGGGAAAAAAAGGGTTCAGTAATTAGAAATAATACTAGTTAATTTATGGTGGTAGAATAGTTGCATGTGGGACACTGTTTCAAACTAAAAATTGTTTTTTTAAACAAATACATTTTTGAAAATGTACTAAAAAAAGTTAACAAATACAAAATGTATGCAGTATTTGTTGCAGTGTCTGAAAAACTACAAAAGAGGGTTATAAGATTGGAAAAGAGTCTTTATGGGTCAAACATGATGTGTGCACTTGTGAAGAAACCATTGAGTGTTCAGTCACTGTAAATGACAGTGGTAACAACAAAATTGTTACCAGTTTGATTGCTGATTGTTAATCATTTACATTAAAATTTTATCTGGTTTTCCCCTGGTGCTATTGTCAACTTTCAGAGGCAAATTCTTTCTTCTTTTTTCTTTTTTACATAACTGACTTGCTAGTTCATTGCCGTGTCTCATTGAGAAATCAGATAGTGATTATGAGGATGTTTGGATTCATTTGAAGAGAAGAAAATATAAAATATTCAAAACTTGGGGAAGGGGGAAGTGCGCGCGGGAAATGTAGTGGGAGGGAATGCAAGAACATTCAAGATTTTCTTTAAAAAAACAAAGACTATGCTGAAACCAGTAGTTTCTTTAGAGCAGAAGAAATGTGAAAGAAAGAGTAAAAATGCTCATATACTGGGGGCTGTTCAAATGAAACCCAACTGGATTCCATTACAGAAATGCTATTTTAATCTGGTTTCATTTGAATGCCTCCCCCACAACACGTATATTTAAGTAAACTGAACTCACGAGTTACTTACATTAGCATTGATCATTGAATGTCTGATCTGTGGTAGATCAATGATGTATTCTGTTTTTTTTTTTATTGTCTACCTTGATTCTTATTAGGAAGAATTTAGAGCTACTTTTAATAAAAGTTTGAGTGTGTGTCAGTAGTAGTAGTATTAATATACCAGTAGCTGCTCCATTTCTTTTGCACTGGATTATTCCAACTGATGGTTCATTTGTTGGAGATGTTAAAAATTTGTCTTGTCTGGAACAAAATTGTAGTTTAATAATGAATTTTAGCCAAGAAAACATTCTCAGTTTAGAAATTTGAAGAACTTTTGAAGGCACAGAGGGGATGAAAGAATGAAGAGAACTTGGTATTTCACAAGCATGGAAGACTTCACTTATGTAAATGGACAAGACAGCATATTTTAATGGAAGAAGCTCTCATGGAATGAGCCGATACAGAATAGAGGAATCTTACTATTGGCTACATACTGCTGATAAACATATGAAGCATATGTTTTATTTCTTTTATGTTCTGCTTCCTTTTAAGGTAGTTCGTATCCAGTCACCTGACCATGGTACTAAGCGAATTGAAGTCCATCCATCAGAAAGAATAAGCAACTTTCTGAACAAGGTAGGTAATGTTGTAGCACTTCTACCTGTAATGATTAAAATAACAGTCCAAAAATCTGTTTAATACTTAATTACATAGCTTGAACTAGACCTAGCTTCTCATTTCTAAACACTGTTTATTCTTGTTGAAAGGTTTTCTTTATAGCTTTTTTACCCCCTTAAATATGGCTTCAGATACAGTGCGAATTTAACCTCGGTGATCTTGGATGGAGTCTGTACAAGAACAGAGACAAAACAGGTCAGATCAGAACATCAAGAGCCAAAACACTGATGTCCTACAATGTCAGGTAGGCACTAAATGTATTGTTACTGGAGTTTTTTTTTTTCAATTAAAAAAAACTTGTAAGTTGAAATATTTATGGCTTTCTAAAATTCTAAAATTTTTACAAAATTCATGACAAATAAATAGTCAGTCAGTCATTGAAACATGCACATTGTTCATATTTTTCTTCATGTAATCACACATTAACCATTAATCACCACTCTTGGCCTTACTGATAATTCTCAAATGTTCTGTCAGGGAAGAAACTAAACTTCTACAGTATTTGGTAGAGGGTTGACTTCCAGTCTTTTGTCTTTCACAACAGTGGTTTTTAACTTTCAACAGTCATTTAGTTTGATGGAAACTGCGTGGGCTAGTCCAGTGTCTTGACCTTTTTTGTTTGTGAAAATCCTCTTTACAAAATGTGTTTGGGGTCATTATCCTGGGAACATCATCCAAACAGTTTCCTTGGTGATGGTAACAGTTTTATTTTCAGCATGCTCTTCTACATACGTATCTGTCCAAGATTCCTTCTGTCAGTTCCTTTTAAAGCCGTATGGCCCCCGAAGATGGCCCTTTTTATTACCGCTCTTAAAAGTGGACTTTGCTTACTTTTCAAAGTTACACCATCTGATGAACAGAGGCAGTTCTTTTTAACTTTCATTTCCATAATAAGCTTTATCTTTAAAAACTCTGGAGATTTATTTTACATGCTTTTTCACAAACTACTCATTTTGCTTTATTTTTCTTACTGGCTACTCTTCCAAGACCCAGCCCCCTCCTCCATTGTTTGAGGATTAATAATGGCTTCTTCACTCTCTTGCAGGCTTTGGGCAAAAAGCGTGTCAGTTTTTTTCTTCTATTGACTTTTTTCATTATCATTTATAGGCTTGGTACCACATACTGGACTTGGGTAATCACACTGTTTTTCTCTCTCTCTCTCTCTTATGCATGCATGCACGCACAGACAGACAGAGATGGAGAGAGAGATAATCATCATGCTCTTTGGTCTGTGTGTGTGTTGGAGAGTAAATAAACCATGTTAAAACTATGTCATCCGAAGCTCTTAAACAACAGAGATATTGTAACTGAATTTCTTTTATAAAGAAAACCTGGTACACGTTTCTTTTTTTTTTCTTCTTCCAATCATATTCATATCTGGAAGTCTGGTTAAATATTTATTTCACAGAAATTTTAATGATATAATTAGCATATGAAAGTGGAGACATTCACAGCAACACTTTAAAATTATTATTTGTTATACAGCAAAACAGCAAGTGGCACATACTTTACAGGCTTGTAAACCACGTTTCTGCAATAACCTTGTCAGAAGACAGAGCTCTGAGGAGATGGAATAAATACTTTTTATTGATTTGCTGTGCACATTTCACTTGTGCATTTAAATTCTGTAAACACCGAGTTTTTGTTTGGACTTGCTGATGCCTTCTGCCTCATTAAGAACAGTTTCCGTATGTACATTTTGTGCGGCACACCTGTTGTTCCATCCATCTGTTGATGTAATGGATGGTTGGAGTTTAAAAATCTTTGCAATTATTTAAATTATCCATTGATTTTGTTATAGCAGACATTTGTCTTTAAAACTGTTTATATGGTTGTAAGTTTTAGCTGGAGAGAGAGAAATGGAGATAAAGTAGTTAAGAGTAAAATTTAATTCTCTTGATGAAACTCACCCATTTCACTTAATCTTTAGCAAGCAGGGTGGGCTACTACTGGTCTGCTATGGTGGAAGACAACTTCAATTTCTGCTTTGGATCTGCTTAGTTTGGCATATTCACCATCCGGTTACATGGGTTTCCTTCCACATCTAAATATAATGAGTTCTATTAGGGATTTCTTGTGGATTTGTTCCTGGGTAGCACGGAAGGATTTGTCCATCTTAGATTTTTAATGTGATCTAGGACTGTCAATCCAAAATTTGGGAGGCACAAGAGGCCATCCATAAATATATTATCAGAATACAAAAGGCAACGACTTCCTAAATTTGACGTATGACATACAATGTTGTTAGGTAGACCAGGAGATTTTTCAGAGCAATGCTTTGGCCATCTTCATTTTGCATTCTTCGTCTGGCACAAACTGAATTTCAAAGAACAATTATGTGAAAAGAAAAAAAGTTTCAAAGATTTTTCACGAATGGTTTAACAAAATAATTTTTTAGGTGGTAGTTTATCTCTCATCTCTACATTTCAAAAACACACGCATGCTTATTTAAAGTTTGTGTGAAAACAAATTATTTACAAAGGGGAAAAAAATGTATATTTTTAATACTGTTATTACATCGATTTTTTTTTTTTTTTTTTTTTTCCGGTGGAGGATGAATTAAGAAGTTGTGGAGTTTGCACTACAGTGAAAACTCTGAAAATTTGGGAATCTAGAAAATGAAACATGTAGACAAACCTGGAGTGTTGTGCCAAAAGTTTTTATCAACTTATTCAAAGCACTTTTGCAAAATCTATTTTCTCCAAATGTTAGAACTTTCCAGCCCAAAAGAGGACTTGACTTGCACAATTTTAAACTTGGTAATTAGAAACAGTTTGGCTTTAAAAACATCTATAAACATTGAGCAAAACAATATGGGGATAATTTGTATGAGACTACAACTATTTTCAATCAGCACTTTGGCCATTGTAGAAGTTGTCTAAGATCCTTCAACTCTTTGGTAACCCAGAGTTTGAGTCATGTGACAGTTCTGTTGCTTAAAGGTCAGCTCCCTGTCATATAATTCCAGATTTGCATAACGATGGTCAAATTAGCTATAAAACCTGTTACAAATGTTTTCATAATGAAGTTACCAAACATTGAGAATATGAGGTCTCATTGATGACTCACCAACGAGCAGCGATACCTAGCCTTGACCAGGATATCAATGAAAGAGTTAAGGGCCAGACTGCAAACCAATTAGTCGGCCAGGCCCTTTCTGGCAAACTAACAAGACAACCAGCAGATGTACTGACTGAGATTAGGAGGACAAGAGAGAAGGCAAAAAAGAACATTGATTTACCAAGAGGGGGATATGCAGGAGCAAAAGAGATGCTTCTTCAGCAAGGAGATGGGCATCTTTACCAGATGACACTGGCCAGCACCATTGCTCCTTTAACATCTACCAATAACTACTAATGGCTAGGCTGTGGACAAGAAGACAGGCATATGCAGCTTCAAAACTTGGCTTACCACATTTTGCTGATGGTCATTTACTTTTGAAACCAGACCAGCATCAGTAACACTGGTGATGACTCATTAGAAAAGGATCATTTTAATTTCAGTGGTGTCGGTGTTCTAATCTATGAATCGCGTCACGTGACCACAAAGGCAAACTAACTCTTCTTTTACGGACCTGTCACAGTTCATTGCCACCTAGACGAGCTTGTCATGTTTGCACGGAGTCATAGCAGCCAGTTTATCTTCATGGATGATAATGCAAGGACAGGCATAAACCATTTTGTGGAGGGATATCCAACGTCTTCCACAGCCTGCTTGTTTAGAGAACCTGTCTGCGATGAAGCGTCCGCCACGTTGAGCAGCAACCATTTTGAAATTACCCGAAGCCCTGATAGAGAGTGGAGTGCACTGACACTTGACTGTGCCAAACACCTGGTGAACAGCACGAGACACAGGTGCAGTGATGTGGTGCTGGCCTGGGGCAGCTAAAGATCTCAGGATTGTGGACAGGGGCCATTATAATGTTATTAAATCCGTTGAACAATGTCTGGATATTATGTGACAAAATGAACTCATACTTCAAACTTCATCGTTCCCTTTTGAATTGTGCGCAAATGTTTTATTCTCAAATTTCATATGATTTGTTGCAGTATCAGTGTATTTGGACATTCTCCTCTTCAGAATCAGTGGGTACACCATGATAATAGCAAAAATACATTTTTGTCTATCAAAAACTAATTTCTTTGTTTTTTGTTGTTGATTAGTTGAAACTTGTATTATTAATTATGTTTAAAACTCCATTTCATTGTGGGGAATTGTGAAATTATTAGTGTGTCCTAATATGTACTTAACAAGTGCCTGAAACTTGTATGTTAGTTTTCTTCATTTTGAAATCATTTTTTTACTTTCTTTCCTATGTCAAATGTCTAGTGGCTTAAATTTTACAATCCTTGATGAGGGTTGGCCAAGAGGTGGTACTTGTTGAGTGGTGGGGGGTCATAGTCAGACATTCAACAATTAGTGCAGCCAAACAAGCTGTGCCTGAGGAAATTATTTAGTCCCTGTCTATTCACTTGTGAGATTAAAAGCTTAATTTGTTCCTTTGCTTTAAGTTTTTTTCTTTATACAAAGCTGACTTGTCTTTTTTTTCTGTTTTCTCTCTCAGACATGGAGATATGCTGTACATCATGAAAGATTTAGCAAAAGTGTTAAATGAGAATGAGCTGCCCACCGACTCTGCAACAGGAAGCGTTCAAAAGGCAAGCAACAATGTGATATTGGATGAGGTAGATCAGATACTGGAGAAAGAAGATGGAAAGATTCACAGGAGAAGAAATGAACAAATGCAAGTACTGATAAAGGGCTTTTCTTTAAATTAGCAGCCATGCTTCACCAACAAATGTAACTTTCTTTAAAAAGTTAACAGCTTGGTAAACAGTTTCTTTGGTAATTCAAAAAATGGTGAAACTATAGTGGTTTTTCTTTCTTTCTTTCTTTGTTAAAAACATTAGTAAGGGAGAAAAATTTACCACAACATTACTGTAGTAAAATATTACAATGGTTTTACATTTAAGATTTTCCCCTGTGGATCAAACATTTTCTGAAATAAGGCAGTGTTAAGGTTGAGGGGCCAAAATTTGATTCTTGCGGGGGGGGGTGGCATATCTTGGCTTGGTGTACCTTTCTGGTATGGTTTCTGGCTGCCATCCAGTTTTTGCCCACAAGTAGAAAGTGAAGAGCTTTAATGGGGATTTTTTTGCTGAAGTTGGAAGTGCTGGGTCCCACATGGCATGGGACTGGCTGTGCTAATGATTAACTGCAGTGCTGCGTTTTCTCACCTGGGTTGTCTCCCTTGTAAGCATTGATGTACAGAAGAAAAATTTAAGAATATCCCAGTGTGTGTGATTTAAATTTTAATGTTGATGTGACTGGTTGTTGATCAGCTTTAGTTTGCCCATCATTTTAACAGGAGCTTGTACATGTAGAGAATATTGGTAATTGGTCACCTTGTCTGTGCAGTTCTGTTTGTTTTTTTGTTTTTTTTTACCTGTTGTAACCTTTGACATCCTGAAATACTTTGGTGGGTAGCAGAGAAAGTAACATTAACATGTTAAAGTTTTCAATTACAAGCATGTTAATATTTGCTGACTTTTTCAGATTATTTCCTCCGTTTTGCAAATGAATTGATGTATTGAAGGTGAGATGTAGAAGTAATAAACATGTTTTTCTCTTTCTCCCTCTCAATTCTGTCTTGAAGCTGTCGACACGGCCCCCAGGGAAAGTGCCTGCACTGTGCTCCTCTTGAGGTGAGCTGGCAACATTTTAGACACGGGGTTTTCCCGTGTCTTAGGTATACTTCTCGCCTGGGCTTTTTTTTTTGGCACTAGCTGTAGTTTTCTCTCTCTCTCTCTTTTTTTTTTTTATCTGCATGGACACTGCATCCACTTATTTAGGTGGCCAGGTGTCATCGCAGTTCAATGGCCATGACAAGAATAATGAAAAAAAAAAAAACCTACCTGGCTTGGGATTTGCTGGTAACAGGAGAAGTTGGTGTTATGTGCATAGCTAAGCATGAATTATTCTTGTTTTGGATTATTTTGTTTGTTTGTTGTTTTTCTTTAAATGAAAGTAAATACTCATTTTTATTTTGCTTACTAATTCTGCTAAATCCTACTTAATGCTAAAATTAGCAGATTTTTAATGCTACTTGGCACAAAGTGAAAAATTGGGGAAGAGATTCCATTAATGAAGGTTTTACTGCCATGAAGAAGATGATTTACTAAGGTGTTTTAAAATGGTTTTCTTGGTTTGTGTTGAACCACAGCAGTTTGGTGGTTTGACCTGACTGGGAAGTTTGCACACAGCTGAAGATTTACTGCGGCAAAGTTGTAATTATTTGGTTGTCAAAAAGAAAAAAAAAAAAATTGCTTAACTTGTTCTTTTACTGTTTTAGAATTTATTAGATTGTGGCCTTTTAACCCTGTGGTTGCCGCAAAGATTTTATTGTTATGTGTAGATTTTCTGCTAATTCAGTCATCATTGAGACCTGAAGCAACCATTTCTAAAAAGCATTTATTAGTTTTAAAAAAAAAAATTATGGTATGACACTGATCAGCGAAGATCAATATATGCTTCTTTTTTATGCTTTAATGGGAGATGTTTTCATTATTTGCTCTCTTTCTCTCCAGCCATATGATGAGGAATTTCTGAAAAAATGCGTTCCACCAGTAAAGTTCCTCTCTTTTCACTCGTATCTCAGGAAGTTGACAGGTGGGGTTGACAAGTAAGTGTCTACTGTTTGTTTATTTGCTCTTAATCATGAGCATCTCAACATGTGCATGCTGAGTATTTTACATTTTCTTCCTATTTCTTCCTTTCTGACAAAAGTTTTTCTTTTACGGCTGGCATATTTTGGAATAAAGAATTAAAGGATTCACTCTTGTCAGCCATACCTGGTTGTTGCAAAGTGCAAGGGAAAGAAAAATTTGCTGCATTTATTCCACGCATGACATCTCTAATTTAGTGGAGATATTTGCAATATTTTAAATCTGTGTAATAAAACAGTTCATTGATCCAAGTATTCAAATCTAGATGTGGCTGAGCGAGTGAGTTGCTCTTTTCTGGTCACTGAGCAATAGCGGTGTGACCAAGATAAGTTAATTTAGTGCACATGGCATACAGGGTATTTATTTGTGGACAAGTCATGCTTAATTTTACTGACAGTATTCAAGAGATTTTTTCCCTTTCTCTTTCATCTTTGAAAATTTAAACAAGTAAAATGGTAGTGTCCAGATGTGATTCCCATGATTGTTGGATTTTTGCCTTACAGGAATGCTATTTACTCACAAACACGCCATTGTTGGTGGCAGGTTTATTTGTTGCTTACAGTTTCTCAGTACACTAATAAAGGAAAACTGGAGAAATAAATGTGCATGCTAAGTCAGGTGATATGTTTAATAGAACAAAAATTCAGTGTGCAGGCAAGAGCTGTACACATGGAGTGAAAACTTGCATTTTTATCAGCTTGTGATCAAACTAAAATTAGTGGAAGAGAGACAGAATTTATTTCTGATGTTATCGAACATTTGTGTTTGTTTCAGACATTAAGATGGTAAATGCATTCCTGCACACACAGATCACTTTCAGATACACCACCATAAAATTCCGAGAGAATCTATGTAAGCCAAGGCAAGGCACTGCATCTCTTGGTTTGACGAATACACAATCAATCGATGGCTAATTCATTTTTCCCAGCCCTAGCTACAACATTGTTCTCATCAGTTTATAAACCCAAGCATTGGGAGCAGTAGTCATCAACACCATGATGATAAAGTTCACATGGAAATCTTTTTGATCTGTCTGGTGGTTGTTAACTCACATAATGGTAATCTGCAGTTATTTACTTTGTATTTTCCTCCTTTTAGCCTAGGAAATAGGATATCTTTTACCATGCATGAATAATACACCAACATTGACTCAGTAGTAATGTTTGTGCTGATGACTCAAGGCTCATGAACGTGAAACTTTTTGTAGAAATCTGAATGAGAAAATTAAAGATTGTTTTGTTTGTTTTTTTTAAAAAAAAGGTACTAAGAAGCTAAAATTAGTGAGTAGTGAGGGGACAGACTAGCAAGTGATTAGCTCTAACTGTGTAAAAAAAAAAGAAAAAAAAAGCTGGAAGTGGAAAGAACCTGTAATAGCAGTGATGCTATCAGCAACTGCAAGTGAAACATTGATGAAAATTTTTTTTCTCCTGTTAAATTAATTTTACTTATCCACCTTTTATTTTTAGAGCTGAGGTGCTATTGGATCTACTTTTATTCCTGTCTTCATTCACACACCTTTCAGATTAAAATAATGCTGGTTTTTCTTTGTTACCATCATTAAATCAGATATTTGTCTGATGTTGGCTACTTTTAAAGTGGAGTTGGGAGATATGGCTGTTGTTGTTTTGGAGTTAAAACGAAATGGTTTGGATGGTCGGTCAAATGGAGATAAAAATCTTCCAGTCAGTCAGGTTTATTCCACTAAACAGTATGAAAAAGTAAAAGATTTCTGTAACAATAAGTGTATCAATATGTTATTGAGTCTGAAATCTGTCATTTTGCTTTTAACATGGTATTTATAAAGCTACAGGAAGGTGGGCCAAAATTAACACACCACCCAAAACAATTATGATTTTTCATTAAGTGTTTAGATGCAAGGATTTTTTTTTTTGGTTTTGATTTTTCATTTATGCATTTCTTTTGTAGTCAAAACAACATTTTAAAGTGTGCATTTATTGAAGCTTACCGCTTTTTGTTCTACTGTCGTATCTCCACAAAAAACTACTGTGTTAAGGAATGTTTGTCTAATGCAGAGACATCATGAACATCAAAACTGCTGCTTAATTGACTCTGTTGTGTTAAAAATATTTTTTTTTTACATTATAACACAATGAAGACTTCATATTTTGTTTGAAAACATAAGCTGGAGTACTTTTAGTCACCATTGTTTATTGATTTTAAATTTTGTCAAGAAAGACAATTATGAATGGACAGTTATTCCCCATTGCCTAACACAAAATACATTAAAATAACTTGGGTAGGTGATTGGTAGAAACACCATATATATATTAAAATATAATATATTATCTTTTTTTTTTCTAAAGAGGAAAGTTTGCATACTTGGAGGATATCAGCTGTAAGATAAAGTCTGGCTGTACGGAGCACCCGCCATGGCCTGGTGGTATCTGCACAAAGTGTCAGCCTAATGCAGTCACTCTGAACAGACAGGTAAGGTGGAGACTGCTGTGTAGCTTTGAAATTCCACAGTGCTGTTGTGTACACTTAAAAAAATCTGTGACCAATCATCTGGGGATGGAGGGAGGGCCAGCAAATTTTGTAGTCAGCGTATTAGCAAATAGTTGTACTCGCTAATTAAAAAGAAAATATGCAGTGATGAGGAAATTATCCCAAATCTCCATGGATGGCAAATATTCAGTTGGATTTAAAATCCAATTGCATGTTACAAATTATCTGTTATGTTAACAACAGATAAAATTGTTTATGATTGATAAAAGTTAAAAGTTGCACTGTAAGGAAGCAGCAGAGATGGCTTGACTATTGGCCATTTAATAATTTGTGACAGTATCTTATATACTGATCAGTGATGCATATGCAGAAATAGTTGAGTGTTTAAATTATTAAATGTCTTGAGATACGAACTTTCGAAGTGTTTATAGCTTTAATATAAGCTGATTTTGTTCTTATTCCTTTAGATACCACACTGATATGTCATACACTATCACATCATTTGGTATTAAGAGCTTAAATATATAACAGCTGGTGGAGGGAGATTGAAAAACATAACTCATTAAAGCAGGCTGGAAAGATTCCGTGTAGTAGCAGACCAGAGCACAGTCTTAGCAGGTGGATGATAGTGGAGATGAAGTGTAATAGAGACTGCATGTAAGAAATGAAAATAAGGATAACAAAAATTGTATGCTAGTTGTGATTGTAAAGGTACTATTGTCTGATGTAATGGTTTTACATTGGAGTTTTTTTTTTTTTTAAAAGAGCAGTGATGAAGCTTCACCGTTTGTCATCAGCAGCTACTGCACAGGCTCAGTTAGCCTGTTGTTTTAGTGGGACAGGGGCCACCACAAATTGTTTGTGTTATGGGGATTTGGTACTGCGTTGTTGTTGTCGTTGTCATGTGACAAAATTGAGCTGAAGGTTTTTCGATTTTCGTCCACTTCAGAAATATCGGCACGTTGACAACATCATGTTTGAGAACCCTGTGATAGCTGACCACTTTCTGAACTATTGGAGGAGCACCGGAGACCAACGGCTTGGTGTTTTGTATGGTCGCTATGAACAGCACAAAGAGCTGCCATTGAGTATCAAGGCTACCGTAGCAGCCATTTACGAGCCCCCACAGGTAAGGGAAGGACAAGTGAAGGATGTCCACGACCCTGTCCTAGTGAATAATAGTGTGCTAAAATTTAAGCTTGGAGAAATAGCAAATTAAGAACTTTCTTGCCATTCTCCTAAAAACATTCAGGGTGATACTTCTTTTTTAGAATATTTATTTTATATATTTCATAGTATTTTTATGCAGCCTTCTGTATGCTACCTTATATGCAATTGCAGCCAAAACAATGGACACTTGATTTTAAGCCTTATTTCATTTAAAAGTAGTGGAAGCCTTGAAGTAATTGTCAAGTTATGCATTATGCTGAAAAATGGCACTAAATTGATTGAAGAGGAAGATAAAGAATTACTACTGCTAGGGCCAGCAGTATTCACTAGGTAGCAGCATTACTCAGGTAAGCCTTCCTTTTGTACTACAGTTTTTCAGCTAGTTTTGAACTTATTTCTATAAACATTTCATCCAAATGGTATTAAAATCAATAGTATGTGGATATCTAATTTTACTTAATTTTGTTATAAATCTACCAGGAACATTTAAATGAAACCAAACTTTATATGATTATGGTAATTCTATTTTAGCCAGGTTTCATTTGAATGTTTCTTATACTAGAATTCAAAGCTTGTAATAGCACTGTTTGTGTGGAAACTATACCTTTCTGTTGATCTTGGAAGTAACCCATTGTCACAGTCCTACATTGCTTTGTTGTATCCTTTTGAGGTGATTAAAGATGGTGCGCTACTGGTCAACAGAAGAGGATGAAAGATTTGAGGAAAGAGGGTGAGAGACAGGAAGAGGTATGCAAAAAAAAAACATGGCTATATAGTACAAAATCTTGAATTTTTGTAGTGCTTGATTTTTTGGTCTTAAGTGAGAAAAGAACTGGAGTGCCCAAAGTAAATCCATGCCAGTTAACTAATTAATACAGAGGAGCAAGTAGAAACCTTGCTTTGAGATTTGAGGGGTTTGCCAGGTTGAATTTGTCTCCAATAGGAATTGAATCTCAGCTCTCTGGTAATACATTTAAATAGAAATAAGGCTTGAAATCAGTGTCCATTCTTTTGGTTACAACTGTAGGAATAAAGTCTGGTTACAGCAGCTGGCCTACAAATGATTAAATGTCGTCCTCGTTGTTAGGCCACTCTTACAGTTTTAATGTTAACTTAAAATTATTTTCAAAGTAAGATTTGTTAGTTTAACATTTAAAAAAGGAAGTTGCTTCTTTTAAGACTCATACTGGTAAGTGTAGAGAAGAGTTCTGGGACGTGCATTTAATTTTCATCTCTCTTGCAGATATCAACAAAAAATAAGATCAGCCTTCTGCCCGATGAGAGGGAAGAGCTGGTAAACAGAATTGCTGGAAAGCTGGGTCTGAAACCAGTCGGGTGGATCTTCACTGATCTTGTAGCTGATGATCTTACCAAAGGAACTGTCAAGCACTTCAGAGGAAACACAGTATGTGCCACACTTCTTTTCATGGCGATTGAAGAAATGTCAATTTTCTGTGAAGTGCACCCAGTTATTACTCTGTGGCAGGCATCTGAAATTTCCTTGGCTGTTGGGAGGATGGTAAAGATGAAAATAGCTCTGCTGAAATCTAAATCCCCATCAGATTACAAATTCTGTAAGCCAGTCAGATATGATTGAGTTCACAGCAGAAATTAATAACTCTCTCTCTCTCTCTCTCTCCTATTATGGTTTGCTTTAAAATGCATTTTTTTTTTTTTTTGCTAATATTTGTTCGCCTTATTTTTCAGCTTAATGTGTTAACTAAAACCTCGTACATTGATACCAACACATTTGAACAGTAGCATAATACTTTCAGACAATAACAAAGTCTTTCTTAAAAGCCAGTCACCATTAGGGGTGATTGGATCTTTGTGTAAGGTTTCCAGAAATAGTGTTAATTCTTTGAATTAGATGGTGTGCATCTTATTCATAATATTGATGATGTGTGGAATATTGTTTTTGTTAAATTGTTAAGCTGTAAAGCAGACTTGAGACAGTGCCACCTCTTTCCCAAAGATGACTGAAGTCAACCCACTACAGTTTTAGTGGGTGGGTTAGACTACTGGACTGCCAAGGGTGAGGGGCAGATAACTGTGGCAATATGCTCCCTCGCAAGAGTTGTCTTTAATGTAAAGAGTTATGTTGTTGAGACAGGTACACATTGACTACAGTTTTAGCCATTTGTCTGTGTCTGACACGTGAGACAAGTATGAAATGAATAGATAAAATACTAGTTTTGAGCTGTTTGCTTAGTTATTTTTTTGCTACACTATGTAGTGAATCGGCTGTTAAAATCCACCACCCCCTACATGTGGTTCAGTACTTATTGTTAACATGATAATCCACAGCATGGCTAGTGATTCAGAATATTCCACAGATTTTAAAGATTTTTTTCTGGCGATGTTTTAGATAGAGGCATTGAAGACTTTCAGGATGTTGGGATGTACAGTGTGTGAATTTGAACGGAAAGTTGACTGTGGAGGAGATCAACTACATAACAGTACCCCTCCAGTAACCTTGACATGCCACCAAGTGGATTTTGGAGTAGTTGTAGGCCCTAAATATCCACTAGATGGCTTTTTTTTTTAAGTGATGAAATAATAAAAAAAAATGGTTATGCTACGAGTTAATATCTGTCGCAGCAGATTTAAAGTTATGACTAAAACTACCTAAATTAGCTTGCAATTTATACTGTGAAAGTAAACCACTTTAAGGAATACATATATGTAATATATATATATATATATTTTTGAAAGGTTTTTCTGTTTTTATTGGATAATTATAATGATATTCTCAGTAACAACGCATTGTAAACCACCTCTATTAAGTGTATGAAAAAATTAAAACCCCGGATATATATTAGGATATTAAATAAAGTAGATAAAATTTTGTAGTAGGAATTTAAACGAGGAAGCTGTCTTATGTATACCTTTATTTTATAAAAAAAACCAAAGGGAAATAACAAAACTATGCCTATATTGGAGATTTTTGTAGTTGAAGTGCTAGAGGCTAGTTGTGATGATTTATTATAGAATAGTATTCAGATGTACACTTTTTTTTCAAAATTGTTATTTTGTAGTCAGATTCTAATGAATTTAGCAATATTGCTTTCATTTGCTTGATACAAAAAAGTTTCTTTTTTGTTTGTTTTTGTTTTAGGATTCTCATTTTTTGAGTGCTGAAGAATGCATCATGGCTGCTGAATTCCAAAATAAATACCCAAGCTCTTGCCGTCTTTCCCCAGATGGAAAATTTGGGTCAAAGTTTGTCACAGTGGTGGTGACGGGGGACAGTAGAAATCAGATACACTTTGAAGGCTATCAGGTGTCCAACCAGTGTATGGCACTTGTGCGAGACAACTGTTTTGTCCCCACAAAAGATGCCCCCGAGTTGGGTTATGTAAAAGAGTCAAACAGTGAGCAATTTGTACCAGATGTGTTTTACAAGGTGAGTTGTATTGGTAACAACATGTTACCTGCATTTGCTTAGTAGAGAGTCGGCTGTGGGTGATATGCACATCTGCAGTTCGAGAAGAGGGGCAGTTGTTGGTCATTCTTTGCAGCTTTTGGACATTGGTGAAGAAGGTCAGTTTGATTCTGTCCAAGCGGGGGTGTGTGTGTGTGTGTAATGCAACCTCACTGGTTTCGATTTTATCACATAGTCAACAGAAAAAAATTTGTCATTCTGCCCTTTATACAAAATCCTTGGCATTAACAGTGGATCTAATGATTCTAGAGTGAAAGGAATCTATACATTCTTACATGCAATTTTTTAAAAGTTTAGTGGTGTCTAGAAAAACAGGCGCTATGTGTCTATATAAGGTTTTTGCTTTTTTTTTAAGAATGAAGAATAATTTCGGGTTTAGTTATTGTATCTGGTTAATCAGCGTCTACTTGAAGAACTGATTGCTGCTTTCTTTCCAACAGCACTTAACCACCAAGACTGCTTGGCTTTATGTCATCTTCAGTGGGATGCAATCACAGTGATATCTAGTTAGTTGGTTTTACTTAACAAGACCCAAAAGTTCACAAGGGCGGTTTAATAACAGCCCATTTCCTAAATGTGGAGCCATGAAGGGGATCAGAAACTGGAGTCTGGTGCACTTGTTGCAGAGGTGTGAAGGGTTGGTTTTCAGTGGATTTGGACATAGTTCAGAAAACCTCTCTCCCAAGCCCCTCCTTTTTTTTTTTTTTTTTTGCTCTGTCAGTCAGTGCAAGTTTCTTTTGGGCCCTGTCATTTCCTTCCATAGCTAGACGGGGGAATTATAGTAGGGACTTTCCATCTCCCACTGAAGAGAGAAGTGCCAGATCGTGTGAGGCACCACTATGCAGCTCCATGTGTGTATACAGTTGTGGGTGATTGCAGGATCAGAACTGGAATAGATTGTATTTGTTACAGATACGTGAATATGTGATCACCATAGTAAAACAACACAAATATAAAATTACTACCTTTTGATTATAACAAAGATTCTACCTCTTTTCTGACATAAATGCATAACTATAAATTTCATACATGCTTGCTGATATGTTAAGCTTTTCTCATGTATTTACTGTATAAAGTTTACATTTTGTTTGCTTCATGTAGATCTAAAAGAAATTTAAACTGTAAATACTTCTGTATAAATGTATTGAACTCATTTTACATTGGTTTGCAAGTTTCATCTGTTTTTACTCTATTGTGGGTATGGTCAGGTATTGCTGAAGCATACATATTACAAAGACCTGTTACAGTACTGAGATGTATTCATTATGTAAAGCTCCACAAACTATAAAAACATGGGCAACTTTTGCTCTTATTTTATTATAAAAAAAAACATTGCATTGTTTTTCTTCTAAATTTTTAAATATCAGAATGTTTTGTTTTAGATTTGTATACATTTCAGATTTTAACCCTCCTTATACCACCACAGTCTAGAAACACTACTTAATAGTTGTGCTGAACTGGCTGTATATTTAATCAGCACAGTCATAATGCAAAAATGTGGGCTTTGTAGTGATATACACATTTGTTGTTACAAAGGGTTACGATATGGCACGCTTAGTCTGTGCTGAGTAATACAGGTTTGAAAGGTAGTAGGGTTCAAATACAGTTCAACATCACATGTGAGTCAGTTTCATGATGTGCTTCTTTCCTGTCCATTCACAAGAAAAACCCTGTTGAAACATTTGCCACATGGTGTGGAAGTGGAAGCCAGTTGACTTTGTCAACTTCATTGGTGCTTATTTCCCTTTTTGTAATTACATCTTTTGAGGGTTTTGTTGTTTTACTGCAAAAGATGCTATAGCAGTGTGATAAACTGATATACAGAATAACCGTACACTCCTACATGTGGGCAGGGATCACTTAAACATTTTTTGTTTGTGTGTTTTTTTTTCATGCAGGTAAAAGATGAATATGGAAATGAGGTGACCCAGCTTGCTCGACCTCTTCCTGTCGAGTACTTGCTTGTTGATATACCCTGTGCATTCCCTGTTGATCCCCAATTTACTTTTATGGCATCAAGCAACATACAGTTTTTCCCAAAAGAAAACAGGGAAAGTATCAGTGCCGTTCAGGTAATTTCTCTTCCCATTTGTTGTTTTAAAATTTAAATCTGATTGAACTCTTTTGCTCTTCATATACATACCTGCTTTGCGAAACTAGCGAAGAATCAGTAATTCAGTATTAATTGGTTACATACACATCAACGGTTCTCTGCCATAATGTTTACCAGATAAATCACATCTTTTTGTTTTTCTGCTATCCTATGTTTGTTATCGACTGATCTGTTACGGACAGAGAGCTGGATCATTGTGTTTTGGTTACGATGCACTAACCCTACAAAAGTTCCGTAATTCCTTGCTCTGAACAGGTGATCTTTATTTCAGTAGATTGCAGTTAGTGATAAAGGCTTGTGTTGAACTGTCTGGATTATAAAGTAAACGAACTGATTTTCAGGAGTTTTTCTCTCACTTTCTTTTTTTTAAAGGATTTTAATGCATTAATGAGATACATGGAACAGTTCCCCCCTGGGCGATACCTTGAAGCAATGTCCGACTTCCATTTGTTAATATTTTTGGCTTCCAATGACATGGTACCACTAAAGGTATGAGTCTTCTTTTTCTCAAAAGTCTTTAACAGCAAGGAGTAGCCAAGCCATTAAACTTAGCGGAAAGTTTCCCGTTTTAGCTGAATTATTGGAATATCCTGCATTTATGTGTGCACACACAAAATGCTACCTGTTTGCTACAAGATTCCACCAACGTATGTTTCACTAGTATTTAAGTTATGAGAAATATTTACATCTGTTACTGATGCAATTTCTAAAGTTTCTCTAGCTCCCAAATATTTGTTTTTATATCACATCATGTATAGAGAAGATAAAGCTTCTCTGTGGATCTGTCTGGACTCTGAATGGCTACCACTAAAACTGAGGGTTTAAGTTATGATTCTTATTGGAGATCAGCTCTGTTTGGTGAATTTTCCAGGTACCCTGGTTTTCCATAGCTAAGCAGGAGGTTTAGCAGGGACTTTCCATTTCTTGTTGAAGATAGAAGTAGCCATGGCACCACACAACTTCATCAGATATGTTTACAGTTGTAGATGATGTTGGCAGCAAAGAAAGACTGAATCTTAATTTACCATGTTCCATGTAATGCATCTTGTTATGGTGGATAATCTTCATTTCCCTTCTCTAACCGACAGACAAACACACCAAAAACAGCTTTGCTCTAGCTGCTGTGACATGCACACTCTTATTAAACAAGTGTTCTTGTTTTGTTGTTTAAAGGGCTTTTATGGTTTGTTTTCAGTAAGCAGTGGGGGGGGGCTGCCCTGGAACACCTAAGGAGCTTGAGATATTCAAAGCTCATGTGATTTTGTCTTCATCCAACTTGCTTTGAGAAATGCGCCATCTGAAAATGATACATGTTGCTGATTATGGAGCACATTCTTTTATCTCATTTGTGTCTTCTGAACAAAATTACAGGCTTCAGATTTGGAGAGATTTTCAGTAATGTCATCTTATTTTTTGTCTGTTGCAATGGCATCAGCTAAGAGCAATCACTCAGCAAATTTGTCAAAAACTTGTGCAGCGGAAATGCAATCAAGAGTTGAACTGGCACAATGAACTGATTTCAGTAAGGGCATCTGTAACTTCGCTATGAAAAAAGCACATGAAACATTGAAATGACAAGTTGGTATCAGCTCCGATGCTTCTTTCATAGCAAACTTTTGATAATACATTTTGAGTTTTGATTCTGTTTAGTAAAGCATGTAGCTTTAAGACTGGTAGAAAAAGGGGAAAGGGGGGCATATGTGAAAAAAAGGTAAAGGCTGGTGCTCCACATCTTTGGTCTAACCCAGCTGTTAGTGGCCCTGCTTATCAGTTTTATTAAAGAACTAAGAATACCAGAGTTTTAACTTTTTGTCAATGGTCTAAATTCAGTATTTGACTTTACATCCTGTCATGGAATAGAAAAGTCCTCATGCAATGTACATTTCAGTTCAAAAAGTCGTTTTCTTGCCAAACATGGCCACAAAAAAGATGATTCTGACATAAAATGCCAAATAAAAAGGTGGTGGTTAGTCATGCATAAGGTATATCTTTTTTTTCATGTAACTAAAGTAATAATTCTAGAAAATCTTTAGTAGACGACAATGCTGACATCAGATAACTTTTTTTTTTTACTTTATTATTATTATTGTTATAAGGGGAATTTATGCGTGCTACGTCACATCCAAAGTGACACTTTTCTGAATAAGCTTCTACTTTGGCAATCACCAAATTACACAGGGTCTCCAAACATTTGCCAGTTTGCTCTAAATTAGGTGGTCTGCTGCTTATGTGTGTACTGATTGACCCTGCCTGCTTGAAGTATCTAGTTTCTGTTAATGGAAGCTCAACAGTCAATATCTGGATTCTTGGCTCGAGCCCAGACTCTCTTGAATTTTTGTCAAACAGAAACTTACTATTTTGAGCAGCACATGAAGATTGGTATGAATAATGACTGTTAATTTTTTACTTTGGATGTATGTTGATTGGCTGTTTTGAAAGTCTTTGAATTTTCTTATTTATTTATTCCACAGAATAAAACTGGGAAAAATGATTGCTAAAGCAGTCACAAAGTAAATATAGATCTAGATGTACCTACAATCTCACTCCCATACCAGGTAACTGTGCAGGATGTCGTCCCATGCAAGGTTAATTATTTTCACTTGTAATTGCACGGCAGTTATTTTTTCTATGCTAACAAAGCTGTCAGAAGGAACACACGAGGCCCCAGTACAATAGCCAGGCAGGGAAGATGGGTGCGGGACACCAGAAACTATGGCCAGAAGTGCTCTCTGACGTCAACCTAACTAACCAAGCTATTGGAGGTTCCTACTAGAACTTTTCATTTTTAGATGTGAGAGGAAAATGAACACAGTATCAGCAGTATAGTAGAAGACCAGTCCTAGAAAATTATATTTTTATAATGTTTGGTAAATGTATCTTTAAACAAAAGTGGCTGAGCCAATCAGAGAATTTAACGGAGACATATCTATGGCAAACATTCATTTCTTGGTCGGACTTGCTGACTATGGTGCTCCAATATAAAACAATTATTATAACTGTAATGGAAACTAAAAAAATTTCTATAGTGTGATTATTAGACGTTTTAGTAAAACTGTGTACCAAATGTTACAAAACATGCTGAAATAAATTTAACAGCTGCACATTTAAGGTAATTCCTGCTAATTTCTTTCTTGTCTGCTGGAAAGAACAGCTTTAGTACAAGGTATAATTAATTAGAAATAATTAATCTCATCTAATGTTATTAAGATGCACTGTGATTATGTTTATGATACAATACAGATCTAAAAGTTAGGTAAAGTTTTTGGATTAATGTATTGTGATGTCTCCTAATTTTTTGGTTCTTGGTAGACCACCTAAGTTGAACTAACTGCTTGTGCATTTGATGCTGAAGGCAAGGCATTTATCTCGTGCAGCATCACCAAGACTCCCAAAAAGAAGTTAATTGTTCATCCTTCCAATAGAAAAATTGTGGTCAGGATTTTGGGACACACTAGGTGTAACCTGTGTTGATTTCATGTCCTAGAGTGCCACAATAAACTATGAGTACTACACCAAAACATTGACAAAACAAGCAAACAATACTCCTGAAGTGTTTGCCCAAATCTGAAGAAGCCACAGTTGTTACTGCAACATGGTGGCACTTGGACGCACACCAGATCTGAGACAGTCAGTCTGTTCAGGTAGTGTGTACTACCCTATCAAACCTTGAACCCAGATATTCCACTGTCAGACTACCATTTTTAGCCACTGAAGGGTTTGTTGGAGAACAGCACTTTAAAGATGATGGTGGAGTAAAAAAAATGCAGTGTATCAAATGTACCAAACAGTTTTACATTGTTGGCATGCATGGCCAAGTTAAGTGCTAGAAAAAATGTATTACATGCACAGGGACTTTGTTGGGGAAATAACTCAGTATACAGTAGGCTGCACCTGTTTTGTTTTCTTCAATTTTATAATTATTTTAATGAAAGATTAGAGAGAAAACAACCATCAGTCATTACTTTTGTAGATTTGAACCATGTGTGCATTTGATTTTTTTTTTGGTTTTTTTAATGAGACTTGTTTCTCAGTAGACCTGAACTGAAAAATGGATAGCTTCCGTCAGCTGCTGATGGGACGAGTGGGCACTCAGGTATTCAAATCTTTCCAAATAGGTATTTTATATCATTTTAGACAGGTGATGTAAGTTCTGTTTCCATGGTTTTAACTTCTTACACAGATTAACAATTTCACGGATTGTGGAGTTAAAAGTATAGTCAGGTTTGTGCCATATTAAACTCTGCATGTGAGAATTCTGCCACATATTGTGGTTTTTCACCTTTTTCTCTTTCTCTGTTAGGAAAAGATGGTAACTTTATTTAGAAATTGCAAATATGGATAGCAACTGCAACAGCGATGTTAATTGGAAGTTTGCACCCGTAGGATGACAGTCTAAATTAAGAGTGAACTTTTATGTACATTTACATTCCTCTTGTGAAAAGCCCCTAGCCCTGACTTAAACTGCTTATTGACATGGTTCTCTCACTGCCAGGAAATTCCCAGATTTTGGGAACTGAATATCTTTTGAAAATTGAGTAAAATCTGGGGAAAACGTGTAAGGAAATTTAATTTAATTTTAATTTTATTTTTTTTTTTTTGTTACAAAATTAGCAGATAATAAATAAAATGAGAGAAACTTTAATTTGTTTAATTGATAAAGTCATTTGTGCGAGAGTTTGTGGAGTTGTCATTAAGTGTGCATTTTGATTTTGGAAGCTCATTGTTCAAGCGTGAAAAGAAATGCGGAAAGTCATTCTTCTAAAGTTAAAAAAAAAAAAAGTAAAATATGTATATATTTTATTATTGTTCTGTAATTGTAATATGATGTGAATTATCAGTAATAGAATGGATGTCCCAATGGACATCTAGTCTACAGATATTGGATCATTGATTCATGATGTACAGTCTTGTAAAAACAGAGTTACTGTTTCCTTTGGCTGCTTGCTTCCAAGGTAATGTGGAAGATTGAACTGCATACAGAAAGCTGTCATACTGGGATAGTTAATGTTGTCCTGGCTGGCTGGCTTTTTTTTCTTTTCACTAGTTTTTACAAAGCTTTCCCAAAATGGAGTCCATTAGAGGTAGGTTAAGGCTGGCTGGCTGTATCCTTTGCAGACAAATCGGATGCCCCCGGGGAGACTAACCTTATTTTAACTATTTTGAACCTACACTTCCAAACGAAGACTGCTCATAATGGGGTTTATGTGGGGCAGGCATCTATAATACTGGCCACCGCTCAAGTCAACATTTCACTTATCTCACAGGGTTAGTCTGGATCATGTCAGATAAGGGTGTTTTTACTCTGTCTGTTTGTGCCTCTTAAAAAGGGAGGGCATTTTATTAGGCAGATTGTCTGTTGAGGATGTATTGGGTATTGAATGAGGTGATCTCCAAACATTTTCTATTATTATTATTTTTTTCCCAATCTGCAAGTTTCATTTTCAGATCTCAGAATCCGTCCATCTCTAATCTTGATCAAACTCTTTGTGTCAGATGTGATCAGCCACTACCAACACCTGGTCTGTTTCTGTAGTAAAAATTACTTGAATAAGTTTACCATTTCTATTCTAAAAATTTGGATTTGATTTTCTGAACTATGGATGCGGGCTTATAAATTTTCCTGTTTTTATCTTTGTTAGATGACGACAAGGGGTATTATTCATGCACTACAGAACAAGCGGTTAGCAGATGATTCATTCAGAATGTAGCTGGAAACAAATACAAAAAAAAAAACATGATGACAGAACAGTATACTACAGTGTTCATGAAGTGGACTGACGTTTAATCAATGGGCAGGTCTTTTGTTGCACACACACGGAACAAATGCTGAACAAACCACTTTTTGTAATAGTGAACATAAGCAAAACCTTAAAAAATGTTTTCCAGTTGAGCGATCAGTCGCAGAAATGCCAACAACCACATCTGTGTGTGCATTAACGTCTGGTTTTGTAATGAAGAGTAATGTGCTGAAAGTCTTAGGGTCAAATTACTTGTTTTTGTCATATGATACCATAACTTGAACATTTCAAGAGATTGTTTCCAGGACAGCCCGTCATGTGGTGGGAAAAAATATGTATTTGAGTTATTTTGGAATTTCTCCCTTAGTAGAACATTAGAAGATAAGGTGAAAATGGATACTTATGTACTTTGTTTAAGGTTTCATCAAACATAAGAAATATAGGAAAAAAACTGGATTTAATTTTGATATTGGCATGGAGATGAAATCATAATTTTGTTGGTCTGATATACAATACTTTAAGGAAACAATCTGATTTTAAAATCTTGTACAAGTGTCTGTGGATAAGTCAGCTGGGCAGCTTATGATAAATTCTATGACAAACTGAATTCAGATTATGGAAAGAATCTCACAGTCATAAGTTAGTGTGGGTTACACACAATACAGCTCTTCCAAACCCTCCAATGTTTCCAGTAAAATGGTGACCAAACATTTGATTTTGGCAGGAAAGTTACACTCTTGAACACCATGTCCCATGAAAAATTTGCAAAACATGTCTTGCTTTTTAAAATTTTAACTTAAAAATTTGATTAAATTTCAACTAATACGACTTTTTCAAAACTAATTTTGGCAAGGTGTGGGGTTGCATTTCAAAGAATCTGCCATCCTCTACTGTCTAAGACCTTCCTCTGTCCCTGAAACAGTCAGTGAGAGAGATGAGCTTAAATACAAACTGCTGTGTAAAAGTCTCTCTCTCATTTTTCAGGAAAATAAATTATAAAAAACTCTTTAAGTATACTTTATAAGAAATCTTTTAAGTTTGAATCCTACCAATGTAGTAAATGAAACAAATTGAGGGGAAATTTTTTTAAAGGCTCTATCTCCTGTTCTGGAATAATGCTATACAGATGGATGAATGTGAAGAGATATTTTATCAATTCAAAGAATTTTGTGGAAAGATTTTAATTTGCATTATTTTTGCTTGCTTTATTAAACTGATCAAATTTTTAAATAAGCATATGAACAAAGAAGTGTATGGATAGACATAGGAGTTTAATAAAGCAGCTGCTTGACAGGCTGGTGTAGAAAAGGTTGAACTAATCAGGATATCTTGGAAATAAATATACCGGAGCATGATTTGTGTGCCAGAAGTCAGTAAAGATCATCTTCGAAGTGTTGGTGGTAATCACTGAAGAACACACTGAACTTTGCACTAAGTACCAGGCAAAAATATTTACTGCTTTTAGAAAAGCAACAGAGAGAGAGAGAGGAAAAAAATCACTAAAAGCTAGTAAGCAGAAACTTGTGGAGAAAGAAATTCGTTTCTGTTAGAGAATATCTGCTTCATCTTTGAGAAATGCTAAGTCAGGTAGTTTGAGGTCGGCCAGAGGAAAAAGGAAGAAAAAAATTCAAATTGGAAATAAAACTGATTGAACAACAAAACCACCTACAGTATTTAGCATGTTTAAATATTTGTATTTAATATAGTGTCTTATTGAAAAAAACAATTTTATATCATGATAGTATTAAATTTGTAAGCTTTTCTGTATTATAATGTATGTATGCTGAATTGAACTCTAAAATGAAAAAAATGCATTTTAAAAATAAATGTAACATTTTTCTTCAATTATGTACTTATAACATAAATTTTGTTTCTTGAAATGCGTTTATAATTCATGGAAAAAATTTTTTCTGGTTAAAGCGCAGGACGCTATAGATTGTTTTCAAGTAACATTTAATTCTAATATTATATAATTATTTTATTACATGGGTAACAACACATCCCCCAGTGTAATCATGTATCTTCATATGATTTCAACAGTAATGTAGCCTTATTAGAAATGTTTTGCCTGCCATGGTATATCCTTGAATATATGGTCAACATAGTGTACTTCACACGTGTAAACTCTCTTCCAGATGAGAATGCAATTCCATTTGCTTTTATTCTGTTGAAAATTTCATGCTATTTGCCTGTTTTATTTACTTTGTTTCTGAACTGACATCTGAACCATTTCCTTTGGCTACGGATGGGAGTAACATTAAATCTTCCCATATTACATACTTATTTTAATAGATATTTAAATGTAGCATAAAGTGTAGGAAAGGTCTTTAAAAAAACTTTTCTCAAATATCAAATTTAAAAAAAAATTATCACTTTCTTTTTAGTTTCATTTTGGCAACTGATGCTCACTTGAAACTAAACTTCTTGTAAGTAGAGTGAATTTATGCAAATTATTATGAAATACACCATTGTAACATGAATTTCAAATTTGTAACTCGTGAATTTATGGCCTTTTATGAGCTGGTCAGATGGAAAACTATTAAAGACATTTTAGAAGAAGAAAACCTTTCAGACAGACAAACCTGTGAACACATTTTTTGGGATTTTGCTTTTGTTTTGTATCTTTTCGCAGGACAAAATTTCGATGCTTTTGGAATCGGTAAAAAACAAAGATGAGGGTGCAGCATTTACTTTCAAAAAGACAGAGGAATGGTTAACAATTGAACAACTGATTGCTGCTCATGGTAAGGTGACGACTTTGGTAATTCAAGATTCTATGCGGTTGCTTTTAATGAAATCACAAAAAGGAAATGAATTTGCAAAAGGGGCTTAAGTAGGATATGTGTACTGGATGGAATTACATAAGCAGTATTAATTGTGTTAGCATTTTATTGCTTAATCTAATCTTGTTTGTTATTTCAGGAAGAGTATTTCTAAAGCAAAATTTATTTTTTCTCTTGCATGAGCTAAATACTGATGGTAATCACCATGACAACAAACATGCTTTATACTAATGCAAAAGGATGAGCTTGATTTTTTTTTAAAAATGTAATAATCAATTTAAAGAAATACAAACATAAACAACTGTTGCTAATCAATAATAATCAAGCTGGCATTTTAAAGTGTAAATATTGTTTTACTTTACATTTTTCCATGTAATACCAGTTAATATGCAAACCAGACTTTATTTAAATAAGTTTGATCTTTTTTTTTTTTTTTCATCTAAGTGTTCTGTTGTTTGACCTTTTCTGTTTTTACTTAAACTTGTCGGAATTTTGGGGTTTTTGTTAACCCAGGCACGTTGTTGTCTAACAACCAGTCCTGGTCGGTCACTCACTTTACAGCCTGCCTTTTGCACAGCCACCAAGGCAGTGAGTTCTTGGTGGGGCTCCGTTCAGAAATATTTTTTGCTGTTAATTAAACTTTGTAATATTTTTAACAGTTTTGTCTCCATCACCTGCTGAGATGTCTTCAATTGATGGTACTGCCTCAGCCCTGCTGACCAGTGCGCAGAGCAGCTGGACGTGTGAACATTGCACCTTCATGAATGAATCTGGCAAGACCGTATGTGATATGTGCACCCTCCCACGATAACCCCAGCGGTGGTAGCAGCAATGCTGCTGTGGTATGATCATCTTTCATCACTGACTGTTAACTTGCCTTTGCCTGCTTTCAGAGAGAGAGAGAGAGAGAATGAGGCAGATGATTATCATCTGATTATTTTGTTGATGCCATACATTATTATTTTTCTTTTTTTGGTTACCACCTTGTAGCCATTGTTTTGCTTGAAAGCAATCTTCGAGTTAACGAAAATGTCTTTGGTATTGTAATTTATCATTACTGTCATTAAAAATTTCGCATTATAAGACTGATGGTTTTTTTTAAGTTTTTTTACCAAAGGTCTCTCTACCTTTCCCAAGTGAGCAGTAGGCTAACAAGGTCTTTTGTGTAAAAACTTAAGATTGGGCTGCATTACATATTTTTTAGTTCTGCTTGTCCGACGAATGAGAATAGGTTACCACTGTACACACTGTTTAGTTTACTAGTTACAAGGAGGCAGGCAACCATTCAGACTTAAACAAGACTCTGCAAAGAAGAGGAATAAAGGAGTTCTTGCTTGCTTAGGGACTCCCTGATGTTTCAGAGTATTAGTTGTGGTTTTCTCAAGAGATGACTACTGTAAAGTGTCGTGTATTATACGCAGTTTTTCTAAGATGATTTACCTTAAAAAAATTGGGTGCATATTATACAAGATATCAGACGTTGCAGACTTTTTTCCAAGGCTGCTGGGGCCATCGCCGGTGACAGATGAGTGAGCGATAATACATAGGTATACCTTAGAAAATCCCATGTGGCAATTTCACTGAATGTCAATAAAAGATAATTATTCGTGTCTTGTGTGTTTGGGGGGATATGAGTACTGAACGTCACTGGGTTGAGTATCATTGATATTGGCGATGAAATGGGTAGAAAAAAAACAAGGAGTTTATATTGAAACTTCGTGTAAAATTTAACCACAAAAACAAAAACACAAGTAATATTTTTTTTTACATTTAAATTCGATGAAATGGATAGATATAATACAGGATAAGTGACATGCATTGATGATGTACATCTAGATTAAAACCCATAAAACTCATCCACATTGTCTTCCCTCCACGACAAGACCTGTTCATCGGTCATGATAGTAGTTCTCATAGTAGATATTGTTGTCATCACCCTCTGATGTTTCTACTGCCTCATCATCCCTCAGCTCAGACCACAGGATCTCATCTTCAATTCCGTCCATGGCATTGTACAGGCAGCACCTGAGGAAGTCCTTGATGGTCTCAGGGTCACCAACTTTCCAGGTATCTCTGATCCAGGTGGCAATGGTGGGCATGTCAGGTTGGTGCATGCGACCAGTGGGGGTGAAGGTGTGTTTGCCCTCCATCATCCATGTATTCCACCTCTGCCGGACCACACACTTGACTGGGTGGTTGCAAGCTATGTCCTTGACATGCAGCTTGGACATCATATCCCCAGGGATGATGATGAGGTCTGTGCGAGTCTTCTTCAGGCCTGTCTTCATGAACTCCATGTGGTGGCATCTGAAGGTGTCCAGTGACAGGAGCTTGCAGCACAGTCTACCCTGTCTGCCCCACACAGTGTTCACCCAGTCTAGCATGAGGGCTTCATCCATCCACCCCTTGGCATGGACCCAGATGTGGACACCACTGGGGAACTGGTCCTTCGGCATGATTTTCCTCTCTCGAAGATGATGTATGGTGGGATTTTACTTCCGTCAGCCATACATCCTAGCATGACTGTGAAGCAGGTTTTGTGGTCATTCATCTTCATGGTGATGGCCTTCGACCCAATGGGGGCCACTGTGCAGTTGTAGGGATGGTCAAATGTCATGGGCGTCTGGTCAGCATTCCCTATGTGACTCAGGGGGCAGTCATGTTGGCTTCTCAGTTTGATGACTATCTATTGGTACCTCAACAGCTGATCTTTGAAATCATCTGGGTGATGGTGGTCCGCCTGCGTATGCTCAGTTGGTTGTGGGCCATGAAGCGTGCGCGCCCTTTCTGAGATACCTTAAAGTCAGGCACAGATGGAGTTTTTTAGACAGAAAGTACGTGCATGTGTATCCCTGTGGTGGAAACCCCCACAACCTGTATGCGTCTTTCAGTGATGAAGGAAAGTACCACCTCAAGTTTGGGATAGGCCCTGATCAGCACATTTTGAACACAGCATGGCTTCAATCTTCTCCTGAGAACATCATCAGGACCTGATGGCTTTGTTCACCCTGAACCTTTGGGCTGCAGCTCTGTTGCCGTGTTCAACTGCATATCTGATCGTTTGGAACTTATCTGTAGCAATGTAGCTCATACATCATATTGGCAGCATGGTTGTGTGTAATAATGTAGAAACAGGGACTGAATGAAGATTATGTCCATGCGGAGTTTATATACATGTTACCATAATACCTCGGTCACTATGCCATGACATAGTAGGCGAAGTGGCATAATAAACGAGGTTGGCATAGTAATTGAAATGGAATTTTTTTGTGAAGACCTTTGAAGCCATGGCGTAATATGCGAGGTATTCATGAAAACCTGATTTGTGCATTCCGTCAACTTGGTTTACCGTGTCACTGCTGCAGCTGAGAGTAAGTGAATTTTCAGATTTTTGTGAAACTATTACATACGTCCACATTTAGTTTATTCTGGATGACCCCACTAAAGGAAAGACGATGCAATTTCTCAGTTGAATTTAAGTTGAAGATGGTCATTTGTTTGTTGTATAACACCCGTTCTCCTTCAGGTTGGCTCAGTCTGATGGCACCTGAAATATGAGCTAAATATGCCTGTGTATTATAATGGGAATTATACGTTTTTTGGTTTTTTTACAGATCAAAATTTGGGTGTGTATTACATACGATAGCATATAATGCACAACACTTTACAGCATTCAGTTTTTAAAACTGTAGAAGTTTCTTTAGTTGGTATCATCATAGAGGTTTATAATTGGGACTTGGCTGCTTCCTTCACTCCTGGAGACTCTGCTATTCCAGAAGAGGAGACACTTGAACCTGCCCCTATGAATCTTAAATTGATTAATAGCATTAAAAGCTACACTTGCTGGTAACTCGTCCTACTTGTTAACAATTTTATTACTAGAAAGAGGGATTTTCTGGATTTTAGATCATTCCAGAATCTATGTGACTAGTAATTATGACCCCCCCACAAGTGTTAGTAGCTGTTGATGGCTGAAAAATATTTGTCTCCCTGTTCTTTTGCTCAAAACCTAATTAATTTTTAAAGCCTCAATTAAGTCACATCTTAAATGTCAAACAGTTTTTAATCATTTTGCATATTCCTGATAAGACCTAGAAACATTCTAGTAAATCTCTGCTGAACCATAATAACCAGAATCCTCTGAAACAAGGACCTCACCTGACAAAATCTGATGTTTTATTTTAATTTTGCCTCAAGCAGCCAGTGATTAGACACATGAAATCTTTTCATCCCAACCACCTTCATTAAACAACAACATCCAGATGTAGTTTATTCACAACTCAAACGTGTGGATCATTTTTTGTTGAATTGATCAGATTCAAATGTTGAGGTTATCAGGGCCCATCTAATCAAATTCATTAAAAAAAATCTATCACTTTGGCCTAAAATAAATTAACCTGAAAAAGAAAGAAAATATTTGATTATGACAAAAAAAAACTATTTTTCTTGGTAACTTATCCTTTTACATATTTAAAAGGAGATATTTGTGTCCATTCCTGTTTTGTTTTGTTTTTTTTTTTTATTTCGACAGCCACCTCTTCCCAGAGAGAGAATTTCCTGGACAGTTTGCTGTGTGATTTGTGTTTTTTTCCTTTGTGTCATTAACAAAGCAACTGAGAGTGAGCGTGCATGAAGAAAACTTCAAAGCAATTTCAGTGCTCCTAGGCTTGTATAGTTGGAGATATTCTCGTAGTTCAGTTCCTATATAGCCATGCAATAGTTATTACCAATCACAGGAAGGTTTCAGGTTTCAGAAATTTTAAAGACGTTTTTGGCCCCAATAATTAGTCACTCCCAGTGTTTGAATCTTGATATATTCCAATAAACACCCAGCTCTAAATTATAACTAATACAGTAATTTTTTTTTACACAAGAAGCACTGCCATCCATTTTTATTCAAGTTTGTACTATCGCATGCGTGCACAATACACTTTCACTACCAAATTTTGAAGTGAACACTTGAGTGGCAATTAGAACCAGTCGGTATAGATAAGTTCCTATTTATGTCTTTTCAGACCCAGAGTCTATTACCTCCCTTGGCTTTGAAGACTAACGTCATTGGGAAGAAATTTGAAGGAATTAAGTTTAAATTTTTGAAAATTTGAGTTGGAAGGAAGCCAGTCAATAAACCATTTTGCTGCTTGATGTTTTCCAAAGAAAACAGAAAAGAAGTCTCTCATTAATTTGTGTAGAGGGTTTTAAAGCTTAACAGTGGAACTTCCTAAATAAGTTGGATGGTGGGTCAGCTTATCATGCTTGCTGATCGTGTATTGCTTCCCTTTGAGTTACGTGTTTGGCCACTTGTGTGGTTTTTCTCACTCCTCTGTTGCTGGCTTGTTTTGTATGGGTGTCTCCCGAGTACTATGCTTTCCTCTTGCTACTAAGCAGAAGTGGCTGGCTGGCTTGTATGTGGACACAAGATACTACAACAGGGACACCATGTTCTCATGAAATTGCAATGCAAAAAACAAACAACCTTGCCTTTGATTAATTTCTTGTATGAAAAAGTAAATTATAATACAAGATTTTCTGAAGTGCTAATTGCTAGATATATAATGCTACCATTTGTGTTTGCTTTTAAATTTATGGCAAAGAGAATGCTAAAAAAAAAGGTGTGGGCATATAGGAAAACCAATCACCATTGTCTTTGTGCGATATAATGAGCGTGTGCGATTAGTCATATCTAAATGCACATACATCTGTATGTGAATTTAAATTTTAAAATAAAAACTTTTTTCTTTTGTTTTCCAACTCATTTGTTGGCAGCCAGGTCATGCATTCTCATTGCTAATTCAGTTTTTCCAAGTGTACAGCAAACTAGAGTTGTTCTGTGTGGTATTTATGCTGCTCGTTGCTGTTGTGAGAGAGCCTACATTAGAACGTCCATCTGCACTTGCTAACAAAGCCACTTGCTTTGTTTATTGAAACTAGATCGCCGTGCCGGTTATTTGCTAACATTCTATCATATACAAGAGAGGCTGCTACTGTGCAATCTGAAGCCCATTCAAATAAAGGAACGGTGGTGACGACAATCTCCTTCAGTTTTTAAAATTTTTTTGGTAACGTTTATTTTCTCCCACTTAGCCAGATCTCTGCAGTAGCATTGTTTTATTTTTTTTTATCACTCAGAAAAATGAAAAACAAAGCCCTGAATGCCTATAAGGGTGGTGTATGACTTGTATATAAATTAGTAAATGCAATCTACATCCTCTATTAGATGCACATGGGTGAAAGGATTGATGGTTTTTTTTCCCTACAGACTTTCTTAGCCCATGTCGTCAGGATCAGACGTAATAGATGGTGATGAAGATAGTCACATCTATGTACGCTTGTGTGACTGTGCTGATCTCACGCACACATGTCCCTTTAAATAAACGTTAACGTGTTCTTGAATTTAGGAAAGAGAACTGTTAAAAGCTGGTGTGAATGGTACATACCAAAATTGTATGTCTTTGGTACATCAAAGTAGGAAAATTTTTTCCAAAGAAACTGCATCCATCATCTGTACTGATACCAGAGCTGTTCAGGGCCTGGATACCTCTGATGCTGTTTCAGCCAGTAGTCAACATAAGGAGCAAAAGGAAATTAGAAGGAGATGTGCAAACGATGCTACTTAACCAGAGCCTTTGTGATCTGCTGCTTGAGGTTGGATCTACGAGTAAAATGTTAAAACTGAATGGATTTGCATCTCTGTTACTCCTAGATTTCAAAATCTGTTTCGCTAATTATAACAGGTTTTTATTTCCTTAAAAAAGGACAACTTTTATCCCTGATGGGGTGCATGCCATCTGTTTCATACAAGACCATGCAAGGTGGAGAGAGCTGTAGTGCAACTTTGCTGGGAAGAGATCCTACCTACCTCAAACCGATTGCAATTGAATCCTGATCATCATGCATTTCGAGTTATGTTGAAACCTTTTCTTAATGATGTAATCTCTCTCCTTTCACTGGTATTTTAATGAATTTTTTTTTCGCTTTTGCTTTCAAATTTTTCTTCTGTTTATCATACATAGTAACTCTGGATTCTGCCCCCCCCCCCTGGACCTGAGATTGTTTTCTTTCTGGTCGAAAATGAATGCAAGTAACGTTCGAAATGTCCTAGGTTTGTATGGGTTCTCTCTCTTCCTTGGTGTTGACCATTTTATTTATTCTTCATCTGCTCAAGTGTTCAGCCCCGCCACCCACTACTTGGTTAGTGCTATAAATAAAACTCACCTGGCAAGTAGAAATAAGAGTATCAAGAGAGAGATTGATGCAGCTTCAGCCACAGCCACTGATGTCACTGTTTATATGTTTGTTTGTGTGTTTGCTTTTTTAAAGTTTTTATTTCTTTAAACTTCAATTGCATTATCTGGACAGGAAAACAACTTCAAATTTTAAAATATATATATAGTGTTAGTTAATGACAATTTTAACTTATCTCCATTCAGGCACTTTAAATGAGAAAAGTTAAACTGGCTAACAACATTGCTAACTGCTGGTAAGTTTGTCTTCTGGTTTTATTCTAACTCTGGCATGCCCAGCTGAACTGAGATGATGATCACCACGGCGATAGTTGTTCCCATCCCCAGCAGGGAGATGTATTTTGCTGCCTGGCCAAGGCGTTTTGCCATCAACCTGTTGTTTTTCAGATATTCAGAGTCCGAGTGCACTACAGTGAAACAAAAACAAAAGTAGAAGATAAGTAACGATGCCTTGATAACAAAGGTAAGTTATCACACACTATCTATTTCAAGTTTTTTAAATGACCAATATTCTACCAGCAGCTCGTTTAGTTATTTTAGACTGACATTGCTACTAGATTTAGCATTTTACAGAAGGGAGACAACCATGCGTGCAGATACATGGTTACCTCCATTGTAAAAGATTGGAAAGGGTTGGTTTTAAAAGCTGTGGTAGGATAGTTAGTCTAATGTAGCCTTAGCTGATAATTTTCCCAGTAAAAGAAAATGAAATAAATGTGTCATTATGTGTGTATATATATTTCTATTTCCTTGCGAGAAGTAACTATATTAATAAAAGTTGAGGATTAGTTCAGGATTTTCAATTCTGTAAACAATGCCGTCTTTCTGTTCTTATCTCATACGTCAAGACCTGGCCAGGCTGTCAAATACCACCACCAGTGCTAACCATGTTTTAACTTTTTGTCATATATGTTATGAAGTCTGTGAATTTGACAGCTTTATTTGTTTTACATATTAACTTTCCTTTTAAGATCGCTAAATGATCAAGCACTGTTTGATGTCGGGCACTGCGCTTTAGCATTGAAACCACACACTGAAATGTCGTTTGGCGCTGTCATTACTAATGAGGTTGGTAAATTATTTTAAGTCCAAGCTTATAATAGGAATTTAAAAAGAAATATCATGCTGATAATGATATTTCTATGTAAAGTAATACAGGAAAATGAAATACCACATTCTCGTACTGTTCAGCTTTAGTTAGGAATATTTTTGGGTTTGTTAACCATGCAGATGGTGAGAACATAAAGTTATTGTCGATGTGCTACGGAACATCTGCCAACTAACTACAAGAACATAAGCATTTATTTTTTTTAAAAATGCCACCAGCAAAATTTGAGCAACCAACAAATTGCTGACTGAAGAGCAGCTCCATCCAAGGAAGGAAGAAAGAAAAAAAAAAAACCATGCCTAAGGGAAATTGACATTATTCAACTTTCAAAACAGTTATCCTCAGGACTAAACACTGATGATGGCACTGACAGAGAAAGGTTGGTGAGATGTAGGTTCTTTAGTTTGTGCATTTCCCATGACTCTGTTAGTACAACTAGCCATCTAGGTTGTTTTTTTTTTATAAGCTGTGCTCTAAGCTGCATAATACCTTATACTGACAGGTGTACCTCCAGGAAGAATTACCATAAAGTTCGCTGTTAACGGTAGTATTGTTTTTTGGCTGGGTGCAGATGAATTTGGCTATTTTCTTCCAAGAGTTTATAGCTTGCCTTAGAAGTGATCGGAGGATCAATTGGCAATTTAAACCATTTTGTAAAGATTAAGATTACAGCTATGTTGATTGCAGGTCCAGGAAAGGGTGACTGCAGTGATGATGTAAAGTTCTTTGACATGGATGCATGGGTTCCATGATCACATCCTGTCTCCTCCAAACGGTTCAAAAGATCTGCATTGACGGTCAGCATAAAAACAACTAAAACCCCGGAAGTAATTCTGTAATAAGTTTGGTTAACTGCGGTTTAAATTTCACGAAAAAAAAGCAATCTGAGAGACAGTTAGAACCAACGGTTAACAATGGGGAAATTGTCATTTAACATTTCCCTTTCTTAATTACTCGTTTTGTCAGACATTGCGCGCGGTCAGAAGCTGCAAGAGTTCCGAAGACCCCACCCGGTCGGTCGCGGTTTCTTTCGAATCTCTAGGTATACGAACATCACGGCGGTTTTAATGTTTCTCCTCTTTTAAAAGGTCGCTCGGGGCTTTTTACAGCTGGAATATAATGGCGCACCGACTTCAGTGGGCAAAGGCGTTCAGAGTCAGCTACCCCAACAAAAATTTGTCTGGGTTCTACGTAACTTTCCGCAAGATGTCACCAGAACGGAAGTGTGAACGTTTGCCGGCGTATCGTTGGAACACTTCACTCCTTTGTCTGCCTGCTAATCGTCTGGTGTGACTCCGTTATATTTGTCTGTCTGACGTAATCGCCCCCTGACTTCGCCATGTTTTCCCAAGATTGTCAAAGGGGTTTTCCGTCCCTTTCTGGGGCCTCAAACCCGTGCTGAGAACATTTTTACTGTGGAGTACTGTTTTTAATTAGTTTTTGTAAAAATATTTAGAAAAAGGGGGGGGATTTTGAGAACTCCTTAAACCAAACTAACTGGCATTTAGGTCAGCCCTTTAAGTTCCCCCTTTAGCGGCCGCTGTATTGGGGTCTCTTCTAATAAGTGTAATCTTTGGAACTCGCTCTCGTCGTTAAAAAAAACACCAACTGCCGTCTTGCTAGAGACGGGGATCGGTACTTACTTGCGGTGACCAGGGCGGCGATTCCGAATAAAGGGTTGAAGAAGATGGTGGTGCAGAGGGCCAGCCACATGTAGTTGGGCGGTTTCGCTTCCAGCACTGCCCTGGACTTGTCGCACCTGCCCTCGTCCATCCTTATCACGGCGTCCACTTTGCTCTCGAAGTCGTCCGTCTCGAAGAGGACCGAGTCGCCCGATCGACGTGCCTCCCTTTGCTCGTTCTCGAGCCCCCGGACGCTTTTCGAATCCGCCTCCCTCCTACCGCTGGCGCCCGTCGTCTCAGCCTCCATTTTGTTGGCGTTTAATATCCCCGACCCCGCGTCTGTCGAAGTCCAAAGCTTTAGAGGTGGCAGTTGCACCGCTATGTCCTCCGACTTTATCCGAATGTCGATGGAGCTGTCAGATGTATTCTTTGATATAGCGGCCAATTTCTTCTCTTCGTTTATCTCCGCAGCTGATCCAAAGTTAGTGTTGAGTGGGATCAGCTCTCTCTCTCTCTCTCTTCCTGAAATGAACTTTCCCAACTACTTACAATTCAATCCTTTAAAGAATCAAACTCCGCCATAAGTTAATGGAATTCTCTAGTAAAAGCATCGTAGCCGCCGCCGCCCCCCCAAAGTGGTAGAGTAGCTGGGTCTTACGGCTCTTCGTGTGCCGTCCTGTTCCTCGTACTACTTTCGTGATGTATTGAACGAGGCTTTTATGGAATCGCAGAATTATATTTAAAGGATATTCGTTCGGAAGATGATAAACTCCAGAATGGTCCCGGCCTTGTTAAGAACTTCGCAAGTGGGGGCAAAGAAAAAGAAAGGAACTAGCTGTGTGTGTTACTGCTGTAGACGGTTCTGCCCCAGCCTGGTGTTTTCCTGCCTGCTTTTCCCGTAAGATGGAAGAAAGTCGTTCGCAATACGCCCACGCAGGCCCCCATCTCCTGCTAAATGCGTATACATCAATATATCCATCATTCTTTTAAATTGATAGCAGCAACATACTTGAGAAAGTCGCTCTCTTCCTTCCTTCCAACCCGCGGGCAATACGCCGTCTGCTCGCTTTCCTGAGGCACTACCACAGCATCCCTGCATTTTGTCTTATTTTATCGAGTAAACGGATCCGAAAAATTCTAATGACAATTATCAATAGAACGATTTTCCTGCCCCATATGCACTTCGTAAAAAGCCCTTCGAGATGGCTACAGAGAGAAAGAATGTGTGGCACGTAGGAAGTCTCTATTTTACCAATAGGAACAAAACGCTTCGAAATGTTCGGTTTCCTGCTATTTCAGGTTTCAGCAATATTCACGTCTGGAGGTCGCATCTGGGTTTGGGGGAAATATCCAATGATAACCTTCAACCTTAATATCTTTAGCCCATGTTCAGGTATGGAGGGGTAGGCAGCATCATGGTGTGAGCTGCTATCTGGCACGGTGGAATGACAATTGGTGTTTGTCAAAGGGCGTTTTAATTCTGTCTTGCGCATTGCTATTTTAAAGACCTACTTTTGTACCAAAGCATACAGAGATTCACTACATCTGGAAGCTCCCGTTACCTCACTTTGGCAGAGAAATAGAGGCATTCAGATACTTTCCTGTGTACCTAAATGTCTTGGTACAAGTCCGATCGAGCAGCTGGGTGAGCATGTAGATAGTTAATTGAAAGTAACCCGTCCACGTCCCGCTACTATGATAGAACTGAAGGGAGCTTTCTCACAGATATGAGGTAGCCTGGAGCAGACCCTGATACAGCGCCCCGTTGATTCGTCGCTAAACAGGGCAGAGGTTCTTCAAGCTCCAAATGGTGGCTCGACCAAGTACTGACATAAATAATTGCACTATACTGCTTGTCTTTATTTGTCGTTTTCTGAAACTAAGAGAATATGATAACAAGCGGCCAAATTATCAGGTGTGGGGGGGGGGTAACAAAGATCTATTTAAATCTTAAAACTAAATACGACGGAAATAAGATATAAATAATGACAGTAAAAAACAATATTAGGAATTGTCTACATCTTAGTACATTTTCAATTAGTGTTTTTTTGTTTATTAAGTTGAAAATACACTGATTCAAAAGTCGATAACACCAAAAGTATACAAATCAACATTTGGCTGGCCGACGATTTACAGTCTTGCGTCATTTCCGATCCACGACCAAAGAAGTGTGACGGAGATCAGTTGGTTTCCTGCGCGTGGCATGCCGGGTATTCACAGACAGACTAGCAAAAAAAAAGGTTTTGAACAAAAGACAAAATCTACTGCGTCCAGGCGTCACGTTTACAGCGACGATCTCCATTGCCGTCTTTACAAGAACGTTCATTAGTCGTGAATGAACCACTAACTAGGTGAGTCCGCTTTTTGTAGTAGTTGCTGATGTTTCTCAGTACATTGACATAGAACTAGTAAAATAACCACTAGGTTACCTTTAAAAATGAATCGTAAGGAATCCAGTCCGCTGTCAAAACGCATTCACAAGGAATGCGTAGTCTTAATATAAATAACTTTTTCTAACGTACAAGTTAAAAAATATTCTTTTTATTATACTGCTTTGTATTTGTTGTACATTTGCCATTTAAAAAAAAAAAGTTTGTTAAAGAGGACATAATTTTGCATTTTTAGAAACTTATTTAATGCCTTAATTTCGGTTTGTTGTTTACCTTTGCAGATATCAAATTACCTAAAACACGCAATCATACTTAATATATAAAATTGCGGGTGTGAAATATGAGTGTAATAAAATAATTATATATTGCTAACCACATATTACAGAGTTAATTTGCTTTTAAAAATAAATAATAGTAATTCTTGTACAACACGTGAAAGTTGGTAGATACTTTAATCTAAATTCCGCGACGTGGTTTTATGACAACAAAAGTGTCTCTCTCGATAGTAAGCTGAGCTTTAAATAAAGGGAGATAAGTCTGAATTTTCTTTGTAGGTGTTTAAAGGGTGTTTGATTTAGCTTCGATACGGCAATTGAAAGCGAAACTGGGCAACGATACCCTTTCTCCTAAATGATAATTTAACTAAAAACAACCCTGAAAAACATTGAATGGTCTGGTTTTCAATGTGTTGGAAAAATGCAGTTTTAAAATTTTGAAAATATCTTGGTTCGGATGGGAGGGGCACCATGACAGTGATGAGACGCAGGACCCTTTCGGCCGACGATCGTGGGGGGGGGGAGGCCTAACCCTTCCAAGGCGGTGAAGCCACCCAAAAGTCTCCACTAGAAATTTTGTCGTCTATTTTAGTATAGAAACTTAAACCATCTCAGTTTCTGTTTGCTTGCTTCTAATTAAGACCCAGAAATTATTTAGAGGACGGCGAGAGAGAAACAAAAGATAAAAACCCACAAATTTTTTGTTTTTTTTTTTGAGGGGGAGAGAATGCAAATCGCTTTTCTTTACGTAAACCTTGGGCGTGAGCCAGGACGATGTGCTCGTCAGCTGGAAACAGTTTCTTCAGAGGCCGAGATTGGTTTCTCTCTCTCCATCAACGCCGCCTGTGTTTACGCATCAGCCAGCTGCAAACCGATTTGCAAGAATTCAAAGAGCGGGGGGGAGATATTTCAGTCTGGTGTTGAACAATGCCAAACGCAACTCTTCTGGCTGTACACTCACCGTCAAAAGCTTGGTTCACCCCCCACCCCCAATTCTCTTTCCAGAAAGTCTTGCTGTCTGTAGGATAGAGGGGCCTCGTTCAAACTTGATATATATGTCTACGTTGATTTTAGTCTTATAACGTTTCAAGTTTAATTCAAACGTTCTTAGCATTCCGCGTCGCCATCACCGGAACTGTACTCCACAGTTGTTGAAGGAGTGGCTGCGGACATCTCTCCGCTGCTTCACTACCATCTTGGCACCATTGGAAATAGATGCTGACTACATTCCACCACCTTGCCCCCACCAATACACACACACAATGGTGCGAAAGAGATCATGAAATGTTCTGGAATGTTCTGAAAAGTCAGCGCGCCATCTACTTGACTGAGGATTCCAACTCTTGACATTGGGTCCTAAACCTGGATTCTACCGTCATCACCCCAAAGCTCAGGTGGCTGCTTCGTTGAAAGCAACGGAGTTCCTCGTGAACTGCGACTCGTCTCGACAAAAAATATCATTTACTCTGGTCTGGTTCGTGTTGGTAAATATGTTCGAACCTTTTCAGAATCAACATCATTCGTTATATAAGATAATGCCAAAGATCCGCAAAAAAAAAAGTGATATCGTCTGGGTTATTTAGTTTACCTAAACGCGCTATCAGTTGGTTCAACTATAGCCAGATAGCCTCCGTGCTCCGACCACTGTTAATGACGATTGATATATATCCATTAAGCTACTTTCCGAGTGCCAGCTTACACTAGACAAATGGCTGAGAAAACCGCCAACACAAAGCCATCCACGGGCACCTTGGTTACCGTACCCCCTCTACTGCGCATGCGTCACAATTTCGAATTCTACAGGCGGAGAAGAAGGGCAGACGGAAACGCGCGGCAGGACCCTTGAAGCCCACTTGGGGCCCTTCAGTGAGCCGTGGTGGGGGAGGGGGGGGGGTTTGCTACGTTTCCCGGAAATCGGTGACGTCGACCACGAATTCTGGAATTATCGACCTTTGACCTCAGCGGTTTCGAACTTAGGGCTTTGAGACGGAACCCTTAAACGTTAGTGTCATCCGGCTATAGAGGCCGCTAACTTCACAGTGATATCGAGTAGGTAAATTAACCCGTTCAATGCTTGCCAAAGGGGCAGATAATTCACTCCTAAAAACTAGGGCTTAAGTAGCGGGTCAGAACAGTTACGTTAGGTGGAGCACCGATGATACGTGATGTGGTTTGGTATTAATATATCCACAATATGCTGTTGCTTCATTATTCCAGTAGTTTTCTTATTCTCTGTCTGTTAAGAGAAAGAGATGATAATGGAATTGTGTGCCTTTTTATTATTTTTTTTGCCAGACAATATGCTTGTCTAATTAGTTTAGCCTGTTCCTCTTACACGAAATGTGTATGTGTATCTGTGAAATTAAATTATTCAACAGTTAGAAAAGGAAGAAATGATATATGTGTTTGCATGTCTCGGAGGACATCATATATATATATATATTTTATGCAACAAAAAAAGAAGAGGAAAACCGATCGCTTATTTTGTTTTAATTTCAGCTACGTTGTATTTTTTAAAACTTTCATTTCAGAGTATTATTAATGGATATCAGAAAGAATTTGATTTTCGACTTCTGATGCAGGTGAATATTTCTAAACAGCTCGCTCTAATAAGCCCACGCCCCCTCAGTTGAGGCAGTTCTCCTGATCTCTAACCTGCTCCAGCTCCAACGAGAAAGATGCAAATGATGAGTTCGGTAACCTCGAGATACAAGTGGATCGGCTTCCCCTCGAATGCCCGTATCTGGAGTAGACCTATTCAACCTAAGTGAATTTTTTTTTTTTTTTTATCCTTTTGTCTAATCTCTATGGCAAGAACAGATTTCTTCAATTTCACTGATTTAATTCACATCCCTGGCTGAAGAATAATGAAACGAAAGATGCTGCTCCATCAAGGGTGCTCAGCTTTACTTTCGCCGCGACGCGCCGTTGCAGCAAGATGGCTAGCGACAACGCACTTGATGAGTTTCAACAAACTGTCCTTATCGACACAGTGCTTAGTAACGAGCAGCAGCAGAAACATTATATTCCATATCTCTTCTCGATGTTATAAATATATTAGCCCGCATAAACCTCTCTCTCAGAGGTCAAAACGAAACGGTAATCGTCATCTAACAAAGAAGTTTTTCTTGAGTATCACTCGGAGGAACATTTAGGGGAAAAAAAAGCCAAACGAGTCCGTGTGGATATTCCGGTTATATCTCTCCTACTTCTCAAATGTTACTGCTGTAACACATTCAAAACAGCGAACTATTATTCCCGACACAACACCTGCCTCTAGTAAACGAGATAAACCTTCATTTATAATTAGATACGTGAATAATACTGGAGAAAATAGCTGAATCGTTGCTGGAGATGCTTGAGGGTAGCAGTAGGCATGTTCTGCCAACTTCGGGATCTTTCTTTAAAAAAAATACACGGTCTTTTGATCCTCTCTGCGTGGTCAAAGACATGATGGCGCTAGCTACTACATCGGAGTACTGAAGAATAGCGTGTGCACTGTTAAGGACACATGACAAGGAATCTTTTTAGAGAGAGACTTTTCAAGTATTGAAAAAAGCACAAAGCGATATGCTAGAAAAAAGCACAGTACGCTACATCTTTGAGCGTAAAGATGCGGATAATGGTGATACGGTTTCTGTTGTAGAGCCTTTGTCCGGAGAGCCCGGCCTGTTGCAGGAGTCGTCCAGCCTTAGATTTATTTGCACACGGTGAAGGAAAGACTTGGTACCTCCCACACACATTCCGTGAAAAGGTTCTTCTACGCTTCTGTCCGCATCACAGATTTAAAGCACCGCCGGCCAGGTACTTAACAGTTCGTGAAACGTAAGGTGGGCAGGAGATGATCCTGTTTGTTTGTTGCTGTTTGTTCTTGTTAATATTTTGTTTACGAATTATTGACATTTCTTTGTATTCAAAAGTTTCTTCCTATTGTATTTTCGGGGTGGGTGCTCTTTGAGCCTCTCTTGTTTGTTTTCATTTTGGCTTTTTAAAAGAGGCTCAGATATGAGTAAATAAATAACAACAACAACAACAACAAATAACCAAAAGATGAAATCTAATTAACACTTTTTAGAGTTTCCCAAGGAACTAAAGGCTCTTTTTTTTGAGTAATTAGAAGGAAATAAAATTCTGGGAGGAGGGGGTAAGTAATTGGAACAGCCCATAGTTACCGCTTTGTTCATCAGCATCACAGGGGAAGATAACCCAACCAGGCAGGATGTGTGTGTGTGCGCGCCTCCACACGTCATAGCAAGCGGGGCCTTCCCGCCATCGAGCTCCCTCCCGCGTCGAGCTCGACCGCCGAACGCCAGAAAGAGAAAGACGTGCCGCCGGAAAGGGTGGCATTTCGGGGCCGTTCGGAAAGGTCGGGGCCCGACGAACCGGCCCAACCCAGTCTCGAAAACACTACGCGGGGGACTGTCCCCCCCCAGGCGCCTTCGCCCCCGCCGGCGGGAGGGGCGGCGGGCAGGAAGCCCGCACGGCCGTGCCTGCCTGAACCCTCGCTCCAGCGAATTTGACCTGCCGGGGTTGGTTGGTTACAGACCCGTTGAGCTGGTGGTCCCTTGCACTACGATGACAGCGCGTGGCCTGAAGAGGAAGCAGAAGTCGGTGTCCCGGTCTGCCAAGGCCGGGGTTCTCTTCCCGGTGGGTCGGATGTACAGATACCTGAAGAACGATACGCACCACTTTCGGATCAGCGCCGGGGCTCCCGTGTATATGGCCGCTGTGATCGAGTACCTGACTGGTAAGGACGGGGGGGAGGGGAGGGAGCTGGCTGGTCGCTTGTTAACGGGGCCCCCCCCTCGGGACGACGACGGACCGACCACCCACCCCCCCTCCCCCTCGAACTTCCTCATTCTCCCATCGGGGGATAGCCCGGCTCTCTCCGCCCTCCCACTGTGCTGCTGTACGTGTCTAGGGCCCCTTATAAATGCGGGTAGGGAAGGGGAAGCGATTCGACTACTTCCGGATCGGGATCAAATATCGGGAATCCATTCGTTTCCCCGATAGTCCCGACTGTGAATACGAGCACCACACGCCCCGCCCCCCCCTCTCTCCCCCTGGAACAGACCTGGGAGGAGGAAGGAAGATGGGGGCTGGGGCTGCTGCTGCTCCGGCTTCCCGAAAGTCGGCGATAGGGAAGAATATTGTTTGTAGATTTTAAAATAGATTTTGTCCGGGGGCGGCCCCCCCCACCTAAAAAAAGAGAAAGGATCTAGAACTGAACAAGCGATTTATAAGGGGGGGGAAGGGGGAAGAAGGTTACATTACCCGAGCTGTTCCGTTGTCTTCCAAATCTTCCGGTGAGGGAGGGAGGGGGGATCCACAGATTACGATAAATCGTTGTTGCTACTCGGCATCCCATCCTTCACCTGCCATCTGCAGCAGCCGTGATCGATGCAGTGCTCTTCACGCTCTCTCCAGTAAGGGGACAGAAAGCGAGCTGCCATTAATAAAGGGAGACAAAACTGGGAAATGCTGTTGACTCGGGACGAGATCAGAGATGGAGGGGGGGGGTTGGTTCCGTCCCGTCAGTTGTCGGAGGAGACCTGAGGTGATGGGGGGTTCAATCTGATTGAAGTGTCCCAAATATCCTAACGGTTCGCAGCAGCACTTCCTCCCTTTTTTGGTTAGTCGGGACATAGGGTGGGCCAGGTGTTTGGCTAGTACTTTAATCACAAGTACAGTGGTTGATGCACACACACACACACTTCCTTTTCCAGAATCTCCTGTTGATACTGGAGACAGCTGAAGCTGGCACTGGGATTTGAACCGGGAATTTCTCCAGTTGCTAACCCATGTGCACCACCAACTGAGCTTCTTGCCGCATCTCGGTGTTCTTTACCTGGTTCAGTCCCAGATGAAAGAGGGCACCTGCTACCTGGCCTCGTAAATGCAATCAGTGGGTATGGAAACGGAGCCAGGCTAGCATCTGGATTGCTCTCTTCCTGCCCCACGCAGTGGAACTAGTGCCAGAAGGATGTAATGCTGAAACCATTTTTAAGCCTGAATGCACTAAATGGACTTAAAAGAAAGAAATTGGGTGGCCACTTGCATAAGGCACTGACTTTCTGCCTGGCAGGGTAGTCCTAAACTATCTGTGAACGGATGTACTGTACATTAAACGAAAATAGACTTTATCTAGAACAAGAGGTAATGAAATGAACACATGCATAACCCTTATTTGCACTCCTTTCTTTTTTTTTTTTTTTTTTTTTTGAAGCTTATTGGACATTAGAAAATAAAGTTCTAAACTCCTACATAATGCTGCATTGAGGACAGCAGTTATCCCCCCCCCTGACTGTGGTTTTCTGATGAGATAGCAAAGATCCGCTGAAGTAGAAGAGAGGATCTCCTGCACAATGTTGAAACAGAAACCTTTCCCTCCCTCCCCCCTCTCTCTCTCTCTCTCTCTCTCTCTCTCTCCAGTCTAATGACCAGATTAATAATCGGTTGACTGAAGGGCTGGTATTGTAGCCGAGTAGTTGGGTCGAGGGACCCAAGCTTTTCTTTCTGGTTGGGGTTGCTTCCTTGTTATAGCTCCTTGGCATTGTTTCTTCTTGTTCCTCCTTGCCAGGTGGGTTTCCTTCCACATTAAAAAGCAAACAATCCTGTTGGGGATTTCTCCGCCAAAGTTGAAGTGCTGTGCCCTGTGTGATACAGGATTGGCAATGTTTCTCGGCAGATGACCGTGGCACTACAGGGTTGTCTACCCTGTTAGAGGGGAATTGAAATAGTTTCTTCCCAATGAAATTCGCTGGTTTATCCTACAAAGAAATTTCGCCCAATTTTTACTGTGCATAAAAATTAATTTTTTTATTAAAAGCATAAAAAATTCTTATTTTTAACTTTATAAAAACACCAGTGAAATAGTTATTAATTATAATAATACATTTTTTTTTAAAATTTAGCTGAAATACTGGAGTTATCTGGAAATGCGGCTCGAGATAACAAAAAGGTACGAGTAACTCCACGACACATTCTACTGGCTATCGCTAATGATGAAGAGCTCCATCTGGTGAGTGACTTCAGGTTAACAACAACCATATTTTTTGAGAAGTAAAGCACAATGTTGATATATTTTTTAAAGAACAATATGAAAATGGAACTTTAGAATTAAACAGTATCTGTATCTTTTGTTTCTGGTGTCTGTGTGGTGGTGGTGGTGGTGGTGGTGAGCTCCTGAAGCAGACGTACCTGGATATGTCGAGTCAGACGTGAAATGTGCACATCTCTCTGATCTTTGCATTTGTGATGGTTTTCAAAATAGTGTTCATGTCAGAATTGTATGGATCATTGAACAGTAATCTTTGAATTGTGCATTTAAGGCCGGCATATTTACCTCTACATAAACAACAGGACCGCAGAGTTTTTGAACTCAAGAATGTTTGGTGAATGATTTTTAATTATGGAAAATATTGCAGACTTGTTGTTGTAATCTAGAGCCGTTTGTTCTTCAGTTGTTCATCAATTTATGAAAACCTTGCCCCTATTTGTGAGCAGATCACGAAGCAAGGCTCAGCATTTTTCAGGAGTAATTTACCTTTACTTTTTGAAAGAAGATATTTGTGAGAAGCAAATTGACGGTGCCTAATGTATTGTATTTGTTTGTTTTTATTTTTTTAAATTTTGTGTTGTTAAATTAAAATATGTCGTTTTTCAGCTTCTGAAACACGTGACAATTCCTTCTGGTGGCGTCCTACCGAAAGTGCACCCAGAACTTCTGAGGAGGAAGAAAAAGGGTCGGCTCACCACTGTGACCCCATCACTGCCTTTGGTCCCATCTCCTCCCAAGAAACCCAAGCCCGTGGCCCGCAAAGAGACTCCTCCCGCGAGTCCGCTGACCATGCCCGTGATGAAGAAGATGGTGAAGAAGTCCCCTACCGTGGTGATCAACCGGACAAACAAGACCCTTGATGTGAAAAACAAGGGTTCGAAGGTGAGACAAGTAAACTGAAATGCTAAAACCAGCAAGACTTGTAAAATAAATCCTATAAATTTTTAGGGATATGTATTGCATGATCTGTACCCTTTTGATAACAGTGTTTTTTTCTCTCTTTGAAAACATTTTTTTTCTTTTTTAAATGAACAAAGAATAATTGTTTTTTAAAAATTTTAAGGTGGCTGAACATTTGGCTTAGCAGAAGTAAACTTTTTGGGTTTTCTTAGTGCTCAGTTGTAATGAAATTATTGGTACACCTTTAAAATTACTGCTAACATTGCGAATATCAGTATACAATTCAGAGCTCAGGAGAGGACCTGGTTGTTATTTTAGTTTTGTTTAGGTTCATACAGAAGTGGCAAGTTAGGGACTTTTTTGGGGGGGGGGTAATGTTTAATGGATAAAAAAGATCCTGTCTCCTCCCTATGCCTCTTGTTTGTATGTATGTCTGCTGAGTTTTAGTTAAACGTTCTCTCAGTAAAACTCTTCGCCACTGAACATTTCGTTTTGCAGGGTCGATCCAAAGCTGGTGATGGAGGGTCACCAGGCGCAACTGGATCGGATGCTAGCGGCTTTACGGTTTTGTCGGAAAAGAAACTGTTTTTAGGACAGAAGGTGAGAAATAGTCGGATATGCTTTTGACCGGGTCTGTCTGAGTGGAGGGTTTCTTGCTTCTTGATGGCAAAAATTAACTTTTGCTCTGGACTTCTAAGCAGGTGGAGCTACTGAGAAACAGTCATGTTACCAAATACAGAAGAACAGCCTTCACTTTATCTTTAGATTATTTAGTAGTTTTCTGAGAGTTTTGGCACAGATTTTCTTTCTATTTTCAGAAAGCTGTTAACCCTCTGTATACATTTCCACCCCACTACCCTTCAAATCTCAGCACAAGCTGAGTCAGGGCATACAGTAACTTCCCCATTAACATAGCTCCTCTGTAACAACAAATCTCCATCCCCACATGTTGTGCATTACAATTGTGTTGACTAAATATGCAGTCAGTTCAACCTAAATACTAAGGGGCTTCTAGGATGGGGTTCATAAGTCTGCAGGTTGCATAGCTCACCTTGAGCCATTCATTGTAGACAGCAAAGAGACGTGAGTAGCCTCAGTGTTGCATCTTGAGCCAAGAAGAGTTAGTACTTGGTGGAGGGTCATGTCCTAAGATGGTGATTTGAATGGTACTTGTCATCAGCACTTTATTTGCTATTGAATTAACTTGACGAAAGTTTTTGCACTTCATTTCAGATGAAACCCACATGGTTATCTGGTGAATATGGAGAAGAAACCATGCCTGGAGGTATGCTAAACTGAGTTGGTCTTGACCAGTATTTGAGCTTGGCCCCTCAGCTTTGGCAGTCCAGTAGTCTAACTAACAAGTGGTATAAACAAGGTAAAAGCTGACGTGGTGTACAGAGGGTTAAGTTTGTAATAAGTGATTCATGGTTGAGGTGATACTTAGGCATAACAGTTAAATATTCTTTTTCTTCTTGATAACCACCAATCTTTCAAAGTAATGCCAGTTTATATTAAACACAACATCTAAAGAATAGTCACATATTTCTTAAAAATGCATTTGTTTAATTAAGATCATCGAACAAAATCAAGTTGGAAAAATAATTGTAAAAATGAAGTCTAGAAAATGCATTAAAATTAAATGCCAAATTTTTAATAATGTCATTCATCTGGTAAAAATGACATGAAACATACTGATGGCAGGCATCGGTAGCTCATTGTACAAAATTTCAGATGCTATTTAAAAATATGTAATTGTGTTTTTCAAGAGAACTGGAGGGAAGACTGGTATATCAACCAGCATACTAGATTTTGTGCTTTTTACAATGTTTAGCATTGGTTTGAATCCTGATTAACTTATTTCAAATTTGATCAGTTTCTTCTAACTGCTACAGGGGTTAATTTTCAGTAGACATTTATATGCTAAACCCTGATGATGGCAAAGGAAAAGATCTTTCTGAAACACACACTGACTGGCTACTTTATTGGGACTTATATCCGTTGGGTCACCTTTTCCCCCAAATAACAGCCATAACACAGCTAAAAGAAACTGGAAGGTGTTCTGAAGGATAGTTCCCCATTCAGTCATTGATGTTGTATGCAATTTATGGAGTGAGGTAGGCAAAGGATCATGAGGTGAATGTATGAGATCCAGGGATTGTACTGGCCATCAGATATGTTTAATATCTCCATCATATTCTTCATACCATCAATGCAGGCCATTCTTATCAGGTACACATGAAGCATCACTGGATGCATTTGATTGGAAATGATGCTGAAGTAAGATTTGGCATTCATTCTGCCTTCTGATGGAGATCAGGGTATGCCAGTGACCCCAACACCAATGGCCTGAACAGTTGAAACCACACAAGGGGGTCCAATGATTCATGCGACTTTCTCCAAATCTGTCTTCAATCTGTACAAAAAAGAGGTAAAGTGAGACTCGTCAGACCACATCACTTTTGGCCAGTACTCCTTAGTTCAACATCTGCATATTATTCTCAAAGTACAACTGGAGATGGGTGTGGATTATCCTACATTAAATGTCCTTGTCATTTGGTCTGTTGTTTGATGATAATTGGACTTTACTACCCTGTCTACCTGCCTTTTTCCTCTTTGTGACCACAATTCCTCACAGCAGCCATTTTCCTCACTTTTTTGCCATTGCTGGTAAGTTCAAATGGTTGATGTCTTGGAGAAGCTAGCATACCAATGAAACTGTTGGCCATTGTGGTGCCTGCTAGACGTGTGCCTAATGTTCTTGGTTTTCCCCATTTCTGCTAGACTGACTGTATATGTGCCTATCCAAGTCATGTGCAGTATTGCAGGGATCACCTGTCTCATCATGTGGTCAAGCTAATTTGCATCTGCAACTCAGGATCATGTTTGAAAGATCTTAATAATTTGGCCAGCCAGTGTAGCTCCATCAATCCTATTACTACTACTAAAGTGAATAGGAAATACCTGAAGTAATCCTCTGGAAAATGAGATCAATGAAATTTGAATTTAAAGTAAAATTTTCCTTTAATTTATTTGCCTAGAAATATAGGCAAGATATTGATGTGCAGAGGCTGTCTCCCATGTACAATTGTACTTGTTCATGTGTGACACCTCTTGTTTTAGGACAGCCATTGTCTGTTAGGCAACATTGAACCTACATAAATAGACCTACATTGAAAAGTAATCCTTTGGCTGGACAGGATGGTTCTGACTCTATTCATAAGAGTACCTTGTCCTCATCACTGTTTGAATTTCAGTAATTTTAATAACTTGTTAAATTGAACGCTTCAGTATCTGGCCATAGCCATTTTAGCATCACAAATATTTCCACACCACCACACATTTTTTTGTGATTCTATTCTCAAAATTTAATTGCAATCAAATGGATTTCCAGGCAGCTTTCTCTGTTATGCTGTATTGTAGAGCCAGCAAGTGACGGACATGATTGACATGTTTCAACATGATACTGAAGACGATCAGTTCATGTCAGTTCGTACTTCAGTTGCTTCTGATGCTGGTTAGTCTGCCAAAAATCTGGAAATCAAGATGCCCATACTTCTAGGATAAGTTACCTTTGTGGAATGTTAAAGTTTGGGGGAGTAGTGAATTGAAAAATCCAATCTCTGACAACGTTTAAAAGAAAGAAAAACTATATTTTTTCTTCAAAGCAACAGCCAGAGCAGAATAAGCAGCTGGGTGCCTTCGTCTCATCCTCCTCATTGTGAGCTTGAACATTTAAAATACCCAGTGATCAAATGCAGTCTTCTGAAATTTCCAGTAGAATTTTCTAATTACTAAGAAAGAGAAAAAAAAAGCTTTTTTTTTTTTTTTTTAAAAACTTCAAGCCAGTCATCTGATCAAACTGCTTAATTTGCTTTCTTTCTTTCCAGCTGACAGTTCTCCAAGGAGACCTGGTAAAGATGAATGCTGATGCAATAGTTCATCCCACAAATTCTTCGTTTTATATGGGGGGAGAAGTTGGTGAGTTATTTTTGATAATGTTTGCATTTACAAAGATAGAATTGAGCAAATTGCTTTCAGTCTGACACTTAACAAAAAGACAGTGTGGGATGGTTTAACCAGTTAAAAGATGCCACAATCAAGGATTTTGTCTACCTGAATAAGTAAATTGTAATTTTTCCATAATTCTTTATACTTATTTATTTATTTACTTATTTTGTCAGTAGCATGCCAGTCTTATTTCTAAATTGATCCACAAGTGAGACCATGGAATCTGAACTAGGTTTTTCTTTGGCAATCACTAAGAAACCTTTCCCACAATGCATTGCTGCAAAAGTCAAGTCCTCCATATTAAACTCAATATTTTTAAAAATTGAAATAAAACTACTACTATTATTATTATTATTATTATTATTATTATTATTATTATTATTATTATCTCTGTTAGCCTCATTTTAATTTGAATAAGAAGGTACTATGTACCAAAGAATGTGGGCACTACAGTAGATACTAGCTCATTGGTCTTTTTAAAACAAAGGGCATTGAATGAAAACAGCCATGTTAGATCATGCCAGTTGTACATACTGCTTAAAAATGGCTCTTAGTAAGTCAGTCATTGGTAACATAAATACATTTTTGTTGGTTTATTACCAAGCTAACAAAAAAATTTAATTTAATTCTAATTTTTCTAACCTGATCTTTGATAAATCACTCAAATTGGTTTCCTTATCTGTTATTTAATTGTATTGTACTACAAAAAAGTAAAGCTGCCTGTATGGCACATGTTGACCAAATATACATTGTATTTATCTTCTGACTTTTAGTAAAGTGCAGAGTTATTAGCACCTTAGAGTTCGCAGTAAGTGTTTGTTTTGCACATATTCTCTTGGGAAAAAAAAAAAGAAAAAGGGAGCAGACCAGACTCTGTGGTTTGCTAATTCCTACACTGAGAACCCAGCAGGCATCTGTTAATATTTTATTTGTTTAGAGATAAGGCCATGTTAATGTTCTTTATGGGTCATTACATAGAACTTTGTGGTTCAGTGTGTTAAGGCATGTTACATTGTAGATTTAGACTTTGATGTTTTGTAAACATCCAGCTTTATAGCAGAGTGTTAAGCGTGTACCTCAGCCTTTAATGCTGAAATATGCGACAGGTGGATATACAGTTTTTGATTTTCAAACCAAGAATTGTATATTGTGAAAGTTTCTGCTAGGATAAGGGGGTAAAAAATAAAAATAAAAATGTGAGTGAAATGTCCACAGTTAATAGACATGGGAGATGAGACCACAGGGGACAACTGCAGTGGCCATTTAAGATCTTGTTAGATGATCACAGAAGATATTGAAATGCACCACTATTTTTCATTTAAGATCCTGTCCCCCTCTTTGTTAGAGTAGGCCACCTGATTTCTCACCTGCTCTTTTAGAATGTTTAGCCTGTACGCTTCACTTTCATTCCTTCAGGACAAGCGATTGAGAAAGCAGGAGGGAAAGAATTCGCACAGGAAATTAAAGATTTGTTTGCCAAAGGCTCTTTGGATACAGCTTCAGGTTAGTTGGTTATTTATTTTTTTTCCTTTTACATTTAATGTTTGTGCTAGAGACAGACATTCAAATGAAATCTGGGAGCCAGATACTCTCATGGCAATGCTATTTCATTTGCATTTTATTTGAAAATCTGTTTGCTGTATTTGTCTGATCTGTCATGAGACAGTTCATTCAAGAGTGATGTATGGCCAAACTTGGTGTTAATGTGCTACAGATCACATGGTTTCTTTGGCTACCATAAGCAGATTTCTAATGAACTGTTCCTGTTGCCACTGTTAAGATAGCCCTAATAAGGACTGACTGGTTTTGTGAGGGTAGCGTATTTTACTTAACCAGGGTAAAAATGGTCTAATTTGAAGCATTGCCGTGGCCTTTTGAATGAGAATTTAATTTTCTATCCACTGAACCACCTATTAATTAATAGTTTTTAAAGGATATTTAAAGATATAATTAGTTCAATGTTTACTTTTGATTTCCCTACTTAGACCACTGGAAAGCCGAGGGCTGCCATGTTCAGCTCATTTTTTTGGCCTGATATGGTTTCTTGATCTTCACCATCTGATTGTGTGGGTTTCCTTCCACATCTAAAAATTGTATATTATAAACTTAATTTCAATGAATCATATGCAAAATATGGCTATTTTAAAATTTGTTTCTGTTGTCACCTGAGAATCAGTTGATGCTCTAAAGAGTTGAATGAAGTATGCACTTGATGTTTTGCTGGAAAAGTCAGAATTACAAGAGAGTAAAATCAACAGATTAACTTGTTACTTACTGAAATAGACAATGGGAGATAACCCACTAATATTATTTAAAATATTTTATTGCAGTGTACTATTCAACCAATTCAATAGTAAATTTTTATAAATATTGATATTGGAAAGTTTTATAGTGACTTCTCTAATTTATTTATTAATTTATATAATATTACTATAGAAAAATGAAGTACAGTTGTCCCTCCGGTATTCGCGGGGGTTACGTCCCTTGAGCACCACCCGCGAAGAGTGAAAAACCACGAATATTGGACATGGTCCATAAAAATGCCTATAAACGTCAAAATATAACGTAAAATATAATAAAAAAAATATAAGTAAATATATAATAATAATTTAATAAAAAACACAACACTCAGAGAAACACTCGAGATAGCTACACGTGGTAAACTGGGATGATGCGGGGCTGCATCTGCCTGAGACAGCGCCTCGTGGGCAGCAGCCAATCAGCAGCGAGGAGAAATGAATAACGCTCTCTGATTGGCTACTTTCAAACCTCCAGCCAATAGCGTTTATTTTATATTGATATTTTGCTGAATTTACGTTAGTATTTATATTACAAAATTAGTAAATTATATTGTTATTAATAATTTAGCATTAAAAAGCATGAAAAAATATATATTGCCACGAAAAAATCCATAAAAAAAGTCACGGAAGATATTTGTGATTCCATGAATATGCAGGGGTTTCCATGAACAATTATTAGTTAGGTTCTAAGGAAAATTCCGTGAATAACCGGGGCCGCGAATGCCGAACCGCGATTACACGGGGGTCGACTGTAATTCTTTACACAGCCTATATTCCAAATATGGTGCTTTTGTGGTATTCTTAAGGTTGGAATTCTTCACATCTTGTTATTTCATCTTGTATAAATTCTTGCTATAAGAAGGTTCAGATTCCAAACCATTATAATCATTTTGGGGTTGCTGGAGTTTGGATTCCCCTTTTAAAACAGGTTGTAGTTGCTGGCCATTTTTGAATAAATCACAGATTGTCACATGATCCTACAACCAAAGTTCATTATATAGATGATAATGTTACAGACTCTGATTTTTATTTTATTTTAAAATTTTTAAGTTGGCTCTACTGAATGCAGTGAGCCTTGCCAACTAAATGGTCCTAAGAATATACGTTAAACAAATAAGGTTCTGTGAGAGACTGAGATGCTAATAGCAGCAGAAAAGAGAAATCCAACAACCACATTTGGGTTGTACCGTATATGTTAAAGGAATTAAAAAATGTAGCAGGTTCTGTCAGTTTAGTTTTTCTTTTTGAAAATATAGAAACAAAATTAATTTTAAAATTGATACTTTTGAGCTCTGTTATCTGTTGCATTATAACATTTATTTATTAGATTTCAAAAGCAAAGCACCATTGAAATATCCAAATGATTTCAAAAAGAGAGTGAAACCTTTTCTGAAAGAAATTGTGGGTTGAGGATCAGGAGGCTGTAGCTCCTCTTCCGGTTACATATTTCAATATTAAAGACTGAAATATATTTTTCTTTTCTTTTTTCATGATTAATTTGGTAAAAAGAAAAGGAAAACAAAAACTTTACTAAAGCTACCTCCAAGTTTAGAGACTTCTTCTATTTTACCTCTGCACTCTGTTCATCTCATTCTCATTACAGCTGCAATATGTCCCAGTCGAAATTTCAATGCAAAATTTGTCATCCACATAAACAGCCCCACATGGGGCTGCCAGAACGCGCAGCAGCTGCTTGAGAAGTCTGTGATGAATGTGTTGTCATTAGCAGATGAAAAAAATTTCAAGGTTATCGCTATTCCATCGATTGGTAGCGGAAAGTAAGTGGACACTGGCTCATCTTTTTCCAACTGTGGATAGCTGCAAGGTTTCTCATGTTTTCTCATGCACTGGTCACCAATAATTGCATTGTTAGGAATGATGTGCCACTAAACTTTGAAGGCCTGATAACCTTTTGTTAATATATAAATATGCCCAGACTACAGACAAAAAAGTGAGAAGGGATGGCATCTGGAAGGGATTTATGTTGGCTGATGATAAAGAAGACATTCCCACAATGCAGGGCTGTGAACGCTGACATTCCTTACCTAACCTCTGAACCAAACATCTTGTTCTGCTTGGGAGTGGTTCGTTTAAATTGTAAATTCAGTGGTTTCCAAAATGGCTAAAGTTTTGCTCACTAAATGACCAACACAAACTCTTCATGTAACAACTTTTACCAAAGAAATATTTAAGTCACAAATAACTGGACCAAACCAGGAAACAAAAAAACAACAACAAACAAACAAAAATGAATTAAGGGTAGTCAATAGGGGGACGCGCTTCTGCTCCCACTGATGGCAGTCCGCATGCTGCGTATAACTCTATCAACGGGAGCAGTGGGCAGTGAAGTTTGCTGTTTTATCAGAGACAATTTTCCATGAGGGTTACTATCTACAATACATACAGTGTGCTAGTGCCAAGCGATGCTTCTGGAGTCACTTAGAAAATAGTGGAAATAAATTGGAATTTAAATAAATAAGATGAATTTCAAAGTGACGGAATTTATTTTATTTTAAAATTAATTTTACGCAAAATTTAAGTCAATACAATAATTTAATATAGTAAATTTAAGTCACAGGTGTTACTTCATACTGTAATTGCTTGCTTATCCTCGAAGATATGTTTTAATGTCCCCGCTATTATAATCTGTAGTTATTTTGAATATATGCTCATCTGCATCAGGGTGTTGTGACTTCTCACTAATTGTTCATATTATATATCACATCCATGATGCAATTTACGGAGGCCATCTATGACTCTCCATATTGTTGGCCTGTATTTTTAAATGTGCAGCCTCTCTGTGGTTGTTGATCCTGTCTTCTTCTTTGTTGAGGAGCCTGTTGTACAGTGACCACATTTCTGGGAGAAACGTTGCCAGATGTCTTCTATTTCCTTGGCGAGCTGGGTGGCCTACATAATAATCTTCAAACTGAGTGAGCAGTGGCTTTTCCGCCAATCTGTCTATGGCCTTGTCCAAGTCTGCGACAAATCATTTTTGCACTCAACACAAAACCAGCATTGTTGTTATACCTGTGGGCTGCTGCATTTCACATAAATGTATGAAAAAAGCATCTGTTGAGATGCACATCAAGAAAGGCATCTTTATTGCAGTGAATACTGTTTTCAGAATCACGAAACAGATTCTGGAGAAACTTCAGGTTCAGTTTTTTTTAATAAATTGGGAGAGTCTTTTGTATGTATTCCTTTGCTTTTAGGTAGCAAATCACAAAATACTGGATGAACTCCACCAAATCTTTCTGCAATTTTGACATACAGCTGTGAGAATAATAGCAGTGCGGGTCGAAATGTTCCATCAACCTACCAGGTTTTCAATTCCTTTGATACAAGTAGACTCTGTTCATACCCAAAAATCTTAGTGTTCCCTATTGTAAAAGACGCACTATAAAGTGGCTAATATTATTGCTTACCTATTCTCTCTCATGCTTAATTTACTCCCCATTGTCCAGTGTCCTTCACTGTAAGTCCACACGGCATCATGTCCTGGTCAAACAAACTTGCAGCAAACTGGCCTGTGGCAAAACAGCTTGTGGTGAATAGTCCATTCCCTCCTTAAAGTATGCAGGTTTATACCCACCCAGTGAAATTCCTGCAGGCCATCATGCCACTACCACTGCTTGAGGTGATCGTTGCATATTCCACATTTCTTGCAGATGAATACTTGTTAGTCAAACCGTAAAGAGAGCAGAGTCCAGTTTTGTGTCATTTGTTAAGTGACATATTCAATTCACTGCACCAGTTCATCTGCTCTTGTTTATGTGTGACAGTTCAAGATGCACATCAGGGGGCTCTACAACCAAGATAATAGTTAAAATAAAACAACAACAAAACAGTATTGCAGCCATGTTTAGTTTGTAGGAGAGAGTCAACTTTCACAGCATTGCATTGTGGGTCTGTTTTCTTACTTGTTGGTTGACAGGCATTTTAACCTCAGAAGCCCTAAAAGCTCAAAATCTTATCTTAACTGGTCTGTGCCATGGGAAACCTGGGTTTATGTAATTAGTAGCATTTAATTTATATGCTGTTTATTCCGTAGGTTTCAGTTTCAATAAAGATAAAAGAACACGATTGTTCAAAGTTCCCTGTGATGATACCGTATCAAACTAGAGGAGACAAAAACAGTTTCCTGATTCTTTTGATATGCGTGTAAAATACCAACCTGGATAGGGTTAACCAGTTTTTGAGAATATCAAGAAAACCACAGTTCTATTCACAGATTGCAGGTGAACACAGGATCCACTCATAGAATCTGTCTGTCTGTGAGAAAGAAAAAAAAAAAAAAACTGGAACAGACTATAATTGTTAGAAAGAGAAAAAAAAAATTATTCCAATTATGATTAAGGGGGCCAGCCTGCTACTTGGGTGTTTGAGTAATTTATGAAACTGGGTTATCTCCCTTTTGTATAGTTTCAGTAAGAGAGCTTAAAGCTGATAACTGGTTTAAAACCACACCCTTGATTGTCATAATGTTTCTAGCTTCTTTGTTGGTGAGCCTTTCATCTAATATATTACTGATTGTGAATGTAAGACTGCCCCACCACCCAGTGTTTGCAGTTTATACTAGCATAATGGTATTTGTTGGTGGTGTTTTCGATGCTTTTTGTGTTTTTCCAGTGCATTTAAAAAGAAGAAAAGCTTGATCATTTCGAAAAAATGTCTGTAATAGCTTAAGAGCGGGAAGATGCCACCAGTGTCGTGTTGGTTTCAGTTCATTTCCTCTCACCTCAATGGGCAAAAATGTTAATAAAAGCAGGTTTGAGACACTTCATGGTCCACAAGTAGAAACACAGTTGCAAACATTACAAGCTTGCTCAGCATTGCTACACCCTGATTATGGGAAAAAGAGAAAGATCGGTGATACGTTGATTTATTAATGATATTACTAAGGCGATGGTGAAAGCCCGAGCTAACCACCTGTACATCTTATAGTTAGAAAGTTTTGGCTTTAGATATTTAAAGAAAAAAATCTTTCTTTTGAATTATAAAAGGAATTATGATCAGAGTCAGTGAAGAAGACATCCTTCTTTAGCGCACAATATCAGATATGTGTACGTGTATATGTATGCGTGTTTTTAATTTGCACTGATGACTTCGATCATTGAGGAAATTTTAGAAACAAAGTTTTCAGCTTAAGCCATTTCTTACTGGATCTCTGTCAGCAAACAGCAAATTTTCATTGTTTATTGCTAACATATCTAGAGATTCTAATAACTGCTCCTTATAAAGGGTTGATAGATTGATCCTGCAACGTGTGAGCTAGCAAACAAAAAAAGACTAAGGTGAATTACCCTGCAGAAGTTACTTTTTAAAATGAGAGGCAGGGAAATCTGTCATGTCAATGCTGCAAGTGCAATGTGAGGAAGGCCATATGTATGGCAGAGAGGATGATACAAAATTACTTAATGCTTTTTAACATACACTGAAGCAACTTTTTGCCCACCAACTATTTAAAAAGAATGAACGCTAATCCACCTATCTCTTTAGTTGTTGTTGTCTTGGATTTTCTTTATCTTTTTAGCCAACAGTGCTGATCAGCTTTTACAGAGTGGAAACTTGAATTTTTGTTGTTTTTTTTTAGGTTATTTGACAGACAGAAATTTAGTTTCATATTCCATACTCTCTCATTTTAAATAACTTTCAGATGATTCTTCCCAGCTGGCTAACAAAGAAGGCAATCAGAGTTACCTCACTTCCCTCACAAAACTATTATCTAAATATACCTTCAAAGCACCACATTGATTAGAATATTATTTTCTTCTTAGATGGCAAAATGATTGTATGAAAAGACTTTTTGCTTTTTCATGTGCATTTAAAACCAGATTTTCACAAACTAAAGAAAAAAATCATCAAAACAAACTTTAAAAAAAAAAAAAACAACTTGGATTTCCTTTCTTTTTTAATCAAGCACCGTTTAGAGACAGTTCAGACATGAGGCAGGAAATGAGTTTAAAATGTGCATGTATTTGCCAAAAAGAACCCGTCTCTCAGGTAACCTTAAATAGATGATTATACAGAAATTCCCAGTGCTTCCTGTGTTTTAAATAAAATTTGTTTTTGTTTTTTAAATTGAACTCACAGACAACATGAGGCTTCACAGATTTTAGCTGTGGAATATTTTTGCTGAAAAAGCAGAAGTACGAAGTTGAAATTCAGAGCTAATTATTATTTCTTTCTTGTTTATTACCATAACTGGCGGCATTCAAAGAAGGCAAGTCAGTCTTTCCAGTTGTATTTTTTTCTCTCTCCCAAACTGGCTCTCTCTAAAATGCCTCCCACCCTGTGTTCACCATTGTATGCTTACCCATCTTTTTGTCACATTTTCTCTCCTCTAGCCGTGATTAGCACCGGTCGTAATTTTACTCCCAAGTTCGTAATTCACTGCAACGGGCCTGTGTGGAAGGCCGATAACTCCCAGCAGCTTCTGGAAAAGACCGTGAAGAACTGCCTTGCTCTGGCGGATGAAAAGAACATGAAAACGTTAGCATTCCCCTCCATTGGGAGTGGACGGTAAGCAGCACTGATTATTGTTGTTCTCACTTGTTTTCCTTCACATGTAGGCAGGGTTGTTGATCGAATGTTTATCGTGCTGTGGTGGCTCGAGCAGAGAAGTCTGTATCTCATCTCAAAAATCTTCCTCCAATCCGTTAATGCATCTGCAACCAAATACTGACTGCATCCCGCAGCTGATATACCCATTGTTACTGTCACCATTTCAAGATGGCATCAGATGAAATCCTTTTTTCTTCTGAATAGCAGGTAGTACAATACTAATAGTGGGCAGATTAGCACCATAGAATAAGATCTGAGCACAACTCTAGGAAGGGATGCTATGTTTATCTTATTTATAGCCTGCTGGAATACTTGATCATTGCAGGTCGTTTTATATAACTCACCAGAAACAAGAAATCCTTACCAAGTGGATAAGACAAACACATGGAATCGATTAGCATCGTTGGTGCAATACTTTTTAACAGCCACTGGCAGACATTCAATGATTTGCGGGCCCACAAGCATGTTTGTGGGGAGAGAGTTCTGATCGTCAGAAGAGGGCACCTAACTGAATAATTAGAGAGGTGGGGGATTGTGTATTACTTAAAAAATGAATAACTGTAAACTGGTTTTTGAAGTCGCTCACAAAATCTATTAGAACTGCTCACATGAAAGCCCTTAAATTGGTTTTTAATGCTGTTATTTCCTGCCCCTTTCCAAAACAAGTTACCATCGGACTAAAATAACGATCATATAGAAGGAAAGTCGGATAAACATCTAGTTTCTAAACCCTATGAAATTTGATGGTGACTGGTTGATAGTTTACCTCCACTTATTCTGCAAAACTCCAAAATTCCATGTCCTTTGTTTACACAATGCAACACAAGTCAGCGCTGGTGCTTTAGAACACTGGGGATGGTAGATTATTTCTCAGAAAGCTTGCTTGACTTTTCTTCATGTTTATGGAGCAGACAAGCTGATGATCTCAAAGGGAGATAACTTTCAAAATGAACATGAGCTCAAAAGGTTTATCTCATTTTAAAGCAGAGATTTATAATAAATTGTATTTCTACTTTGAAACTGCAATGCCAGAGTGTAAAGTGCACAGTGGAATTTATTTTCTATAAATCCGAATGTTCATTAATTTATTATTATTTTTTTCACATCAACAATAAACTTTTAGAGTTAATCCTGCCAAACACATGGCTGTAATTTTTCTAGTAAAACATTTAAACAAAGATAACCATATTTAAAATGATGTGACTACAAAACAGCTGAATATCAATTCTTTGTGCTTAAAACTCCCACAACATAATTTAAACCATAGTTTGTTACTGTAGACCAAATGCTATATGTTACCAGTGAAGACAAACCAAAGGTGTGAAAATTGTTGGTAAAAAGAAGAGATATTTATCCCACAATGAAGATCCAGGTGTGGCTCTCTCTGCAAAGTAGCACTCCTCAGTTTATCCCAAGAACAGAGGCTCAGTAAGTCAGCATCGAATGCCATCTTGTCTTTTCTATGTTCTGCATCATCCTCTGTCCATATCAGGAACTTGGATCATTATACAAATCTGGGATACTGCAGATTTTGGCTTTTCCAGACCATGCAGCCAGAATGTTTCTTCATCACGAGGCATCTGGCTGTCTGCCAGCACATTGCTTTTGTGGAGCTCATCCATGACCAGCAAAAGCAACTTTACTGAGTTGTCTTCATCTTCCTCATTGGGAGGTTGTTGGGGTTCTTGGCTGCTGGTTGCGTTGCTTTGATGGTCTCGTCCTACTGGAGTGCTATCTCCTTTGGGAATCATGGCCACCTGGCCAACACTACACCACACTATCAACATAACTCATTTTGACGTCTCTGCACTCTATCTCCATTCCCTTGGCTTCTGACTCTTTTTTGATTATGGCTGTTGGGGTCCTTTTCTGATTCCATGTCTCTGTGATGCTCCCCATGGCTGTCAGCTGTTTTTCAGTGTTTCCCATTGATTCTAGTTGATCTTTCTGTTTTTCCATAATGGCACAACAGTATGTACATGCACATGATATCCCTTATATTGGATTCATCAAATGAGGTTTAAAACTTGGCTGAATATTTTTGTTTTACTAAAAACGTGAAATAAAGGGGTCGCACTGGCTGTAGACTGCCTTTCATTTGGTAATGCCATTGTAAAGCTCTGTGCTCTGCTGCAACCTTCTATCGCATCAAACTACCTCTAAAATCCATATTACATCCTTAAACCCTTTGTGCCCTGCCTATTTCAGAGTTCATCAAGGTTGCATTAAAATCCCTTTAAAAAAACAATAAGTAGCTATTTCAACATTAGTACAGTCAACTTCAGTCAATGGGGACATATACGGTAATTCTGCGCTTTGATTGAGAGAGCAGTTCCTGACTATTTTGTGCTAAATGGGGTGGTTAATACATTGTATTATTCAGGATGGATAGGTTCCATAGACCCAAAAATGCAAGTGAAAATAAGTGAAATATCACAATATTAATTCACTGTTAATCTGAAAAAACATTACAGTAAATGAATAATACCAGTAAATTATTGCCATATTATTAGTAATTTTTATTTTAGTCTTTCTGCTATGAAGTGCCAGGCTGTGTTCCTTAGAAGAGGATGGTGTCTTGAAGAAGTCATCTGGTGTGAGCTGCCTTATGGTCATGCAGAATTTCTTAATAGCAGGTGACACCTGTTTGATAATCTTCCTGACAGCAGAGATGCACTCTCAATTGTCATCATGCTGTTCCATAAGGACCAGACCCGAATTTATAAGAACCAGTCAGTCCCTCCTGAAGAACTTTGGTGATAAGTGTGTTTTCAGCTGGAGCCTTGTCAGCATCTATTCCCTCAACCTGTGTTTCATGCTGATCCAGTTCCTGCAGCTCTGTGTTGGTCAGAGGTTCTTCGTGAGACCACATTGACCTCTTCAGATCTGGCGGTGTCATTGATGACTGCTGGCACGTTCTCTTCAAATCTGACCAAATTGTTAACGGTGTCTGGCTGCAATTTCTACCAAACACCATATGATTAGAACTGACTTCTTGTCAAGACTCATCGATGGTATTGATAGACTTCATTATGCTGTATGCCTTACACCATTCCCTCACATATTGTTTTTCCTCCCCATCAGTGTCTTTAACCAACTGACTAAAGGTGGGATACAGGCAGTAATTGATGGCTACCCTGGTCTATGGGCTATTGTGTTGGTCAGAAGAAACACGACCTTAGCTGAGGAGTTGTCCAGGATTAACATCACCTTTTGGTTCAAATCCATTTTGTTCCCAATAATTCTTGACAGCTGGGCAGAAAAAGTGGACAAATCGGTTATTATAAACATCCATAGTTACCAAAGCCTTGTGCTCTGACCGCTTGATGACAGGCAGCTCTTTATGGCCTCCCCTTTATAGTTTGCAGTATCTTGGAATGGTACATGAGATTAGGCTTTAGCTACAAGCCACTGAAGCATGGCTGCCAAGAAGTGTGAGGAAGTCTTTTCGTCCCTTATAGCTGGAGGCTCGCCACTCTTCCTTAGAGATGAATGTGTGCAGTGGCATCCTCTTCCAAAAAAAGTCCTGTCTCATCCACACGCAAAAAACAAAAGTTTGGAGGGTGACTGCCGTTTTCCACAATTGTCTTAAATATTCCAGGGAACTCACCAGCTGCCTTCTCATCTGCACTCACAGCTTTGCTAGTTATGTGGATACTGTGCAGATTAGAGCAGGGTTTAAAGCAATCAAACCAAATGTTTCTGTGGCAGATTTCTCTCCTCGATTCTTCAGGTCAACAAGTAAAGCTTTTTGCCTTTTGACAGAATCACTGCCAGGCTCAGGGGCTCGGTGCACTGCTTCCTATCTTCTACCCACACTGCGAAGCTCCATTTAAGATTTTATTTGCTTTGTGTATTTTAATAATTTGTTAGTTTTTAAATTACTGAAAAAAAGCCAATTTCTTAAAAACCTATTATATAACTTTGAGGCAAATGTGCCATTTCTGTTAACTTTGAACCATTTTTTCTGAAAAATAAATTCACACTATAACGAATTCGCGTATAATGGGGTATTTCTGTGTGAAAAAGCAATTTGTCCCTACCTAACGAACGTTAATACATTACATAGGCGTTCCATTATTTGTATAGGATAACCACACATTAGGCAATGTCAGAGGGCAGCTGTGCAACACTTCAGAGTTCTGTTCATACAAAACCACAAGTCTCATATCCAGAAATTATCATCATCAATTTTGTTTTACTTACTCTAAATGACTAGGCCAACTGAATGAAAGCAGTCTACTATCTATCCTGACAAGATCATGATGCCTGTCTGCACTGGGGCCATCTCATCTGGATGGCAGAGCCCTTTTTATTGATATTTAGACAGTCTGCTGGTGAAACAAATCCAGCCTTCCCAAAACAGTTGGCCACCATGGATGGCTGAGAAGTGTGAGGTGGCATACATCAGCCACTTACACTGTACTCTCGAGAAAGTCGTCCTCAAGCACATCGATGTTCTCGCATCTCCCTATAGTAAAGTTTGAGTTCTTTACATCTCCCTGATCCATAGGTTAGCGTTGGGTGAAAGTAACCTTTTTTAGGCCTTCGCTTGTCTTTTCCAACTGGTAAATCATAATTGGATATGTCGTTTTTGTGCCTACTAACTGGCTGGCTGTTTGTCATCAGTAGGTTTCATGTTTTTGAAGAACTCTCTTATGCTCGCAGCTCGCCACATCACAAGTCTCTTCTTGCAGCGATACCGTTAAGGCTACAAGCACTAGTGGAGAAGAGAGGTTTCTGAAATTGACGTCCTGTTGTATCGTAATAAAATCTTTTCTCTCATTTTTAGTGGTGGGTTCCCCAAACAGACAGCCGCCCAAATCATTCTCAAGTCTATCAGCAACTATTTCACATCTGTGATGTCATCCTCCTTAAAACAGATTTACTTCGTGTTGTACGACACGGAGAGCATCAACGTGTACACAAGCGAACTGGCCAGACTGGATTCGTAATTGCCATTTGAAACTCATCTCATCTCTGGTTGTCGTACATTGGCAGCTGAGCTGGATCAAATAGCGTGATGATTAGAGAAAGGAAGGAAAAGAATTTTTTTCATTTATTTTGTAAGAATCATATAGGGTGTTGGAGTATATGTATTGTTTGTTATATTTGGGAAATTTTATCTTTTTTTTTTTCTCTTTTCTTGAAATGAAAATAATGAGGATTCATTAAAATAAGGAACCAAAGGAAAAGTGTGCAACCCAAAACAAAAAAGTTAACTTTTATAAGTCATTTAGGCTTCGAAAATGAAATACTGGCATACCAAGTAAATAGCAAGCTCCATATTCTAAAAAAACTACATTAGTTATTAAAATTGCACTTTGTATATGGTTAATTATTTAAAGTGACCAGAGATACTTGTTGAACATTGTTGCAGGGACCCATTATCAGTTTGAAGTTGTGCACTCTGCATTTGGAAAAACGTTATTTTTAATCAGATTACTGAAACTTGAGCAAATATAATATTTAAAGTTGAAAATAAATATGCAAAATCCATCATTATAGGAGTTTTCTTCACTTTACAAGAGCATAATTTCTGTTAGTCTGTCTCCAAGCTGAGTGGACAGGAGTAAAGTCTTTTGGAAGCTTAAAGGAAAACAATAAAAGCAAATCTACCAAATAACTTTAATCATTGAATTTTCAAGGTTTGTGATCTTGTGATAGAAACATTTTAATATAGTTTTCTGGCTAAAAATAAGATGAAATACTTCTGGTAATTGAGCTAATAAATGGTCTATTAAAGAAAATTGGGTGGAATATTAAAAATATATATATTTATATCATTGTTATGTCAGTTACCAGTTTTGTGCATCTTTGTTACATTTGTTTTCTATTTCATCACGAGAGCGAGAGAATGTAACATCAGGTAAAACAGCCTGTTGTTACCACTTTTAGTTTATAAAAATATTAAAACCTTTCACATCTTGTTTTGTTTGAAGATTATAGTTGTCAACATCTTAGACACTGCATGGATCATGATAATTGTAGTTAATTAAATGTACAAATGCAGCATTAATGTCCTTGAGAAAGATTTTAAATTTTCAATGTTCTGCCAACAGATCCTGGTGCTTGGAGCAAAAATTAGTCCTTAGTTGAAACCAGAGCTGGCTACTGGAGGAGTTCCATGTACATGGCATATACTGATCATTACAAGCCAGACAACACACACATCGAGGTGGTCTACCGGGAAGTATCCGTCTCTTCTGTAGCATATCAGCAGGAAAAACCCTAGTAGAGTTTTCATTTTAGATGAGAATGGAATAGGGAGGTACTCCAAAGTAAACAGCAATCCATTAATTTTTTGCTGCAATGAAAGAAAAATTTAGGAAACCTCAAGCTGCTTTGCTGTGCCTCAAGAATTGGAATTTGCCTTCTCAATAAATAGAACTAAGGATTCACCACATCCCACCAACCCAAAACTTACATCACTGTATCAAACACTAATGTGCTTTGGTAATTTGTCTTTTCTTCTTTAAGTCTCATACTTCGGGAGAATGACAGTAATCACCCAGACCAACCATAAATACCACCAGTAAATCAGATGGTATTAACGTAAGGGCAACTAGCTAAATTATCATATAGCCACTAAATGCTGAACCCAACCCTCAAACAGAGGGTTGATTAATAAATTCTTATCATAAGTCCTGCCAGATTATTCTTAATATTGCATCTTTCTCTCACCATATGGATTATCTATCACATTTTAGTTGACAGGAAATAGTTTTAAGACTTTAGGCTCAGCATCTGACCAATAACGAAACAAAGCATTTAAATGGCTGGATTACACAGCATCATTTGAACAATTCCCCCTACAGGTAGATCTGTAATTTCACAATCACCAATGGGGCAAAAATGCATATTTCTATGACTAAAAAAGTACTTTTTAATGAGAAATGTTTTATAATAAGCAAAAAAAACAAACATTAACTTTTAAGTATTAATTGCACACACGCTAGATGCAAACATTAGTTTCCAGAAGTAACAAATACAAATTTCCAAAAATGTTTTTTTTCACCAAATGGTCAAGTCTTTTCATGCAAATTTTAATTGAAGTAATATGTAAGTTCCAGTAGAAAAGAACTGATGTATAGACATAGGACGAGTTAGGGTTAGTAGGATAGACATCAGCTTCAGCCATACGCAGGCTACATTAACTGTTCTTGTATCATGGGGATTAGATAAGCATGCTGCTTTGGTGTCAATGTTTATCCTTCAGTGAGATTAACAGTGGAGGGGGCTGACTATAGGTGGTCTGGGAGATGTCCTGATTGAAATGAGGCACAGGAATATGCCAATGGATAAAATTCATCCACATACAGATTGATAACTCCTCTAATTTAAAAGATCAAACTGTTAGGTTCTCAAGTAATTTTTATTTTAAATTTTGGGATGCTTCAAAAACTGCAGACATCTGTAATAAGAGAACATTACCACCAACTGCATCCCTACTGACCAAATCCATTGTTTAAATTCCTGCTAGTTTCCCCCTCTAGACCCCAAAAAGTTTACGTAAAAGTTTGTATTGTATTGTTCATCAGGCAAATAAAAACATTAAGCAAATGTACTTCAATCACAGGTTTAAAACTAAAGACAATCATCCACTTTCCCCCTTCAGGCTTGAAATACAAAATGACTGCTTCTGGAAAGAAAGAAAAACCTTTCAAGCTTCATTAACAAAATTATGTATAAAAAACGTCCGAACACCACATTTCTGTAAAACGGTTTATTCTGACCACCACGGCTGCACATAAAATCCACCCAAAAGGTGGAGAGTATGATTCCTACTTTTATATGGAAACATGATTAATGACAATGTAAAGATGTATACACTCAAGGCTGTGACAAGGATCCACTTCTCCACCCTGCAAGAACAAAACACACTGTTTGGGTGATGTTCATATTTTGGTTCCCAAAAGAATATATAATAGGATTAGGAAGACTATTTTCTTGTATTTCAGATCAAAATTGCTACAGATTAAGAATGACAAATTGCCACTACACCACTGCTGTCTCATGCTCCTGAAGTATGAATGTTGAGTTGGGCCAGATCAGTGTTGCAATGACAGCATGAAAAATGTTCGAAATGCATTGGATTAAGGACTGAAGAAAGAGCAGGTTATGCCACACAAAATGATTGTCAGTGAAATTAACCAGAGCACTCAGGTTACCACCCATGATTATGAGGTTACTACTCCCCAATAGCAGCAGCATATTAGCTTAAGATAAAGGAATCATACTGTCTGAGGACAGTCATGAACAACATGGTAGTTATAAGCTAATCCAGCCCACATTGATGTTGACATCTTGGAAACCTCTCTGGTGTTGATCTGTGAAGACCAAGTGCTCAGTCCAAACTACATAAGGTGCAATCCAGTGTTGGCCCATTGTTAGCAATAAGCAGATACAAGCTTTTCTTGATGAACATCAGCCCGAAGCCAATTACGCCTAGTTTATATTAGAATAGTGTTTGATTTTAAAGACCAGATTTTAGAATCGTTTATTTGCAAGACTAAATGGCCATAGAAATGATTTTCCTGCTCATGTTAAAACTCATCTGAAATTCTCTAGTCTTCCACGTGCCCAACTTCCTGGCTGTCAAAAGTAATCTGCCATTCTGTATCAACCAACATATTTCAAACCATGAGAAAGTATCTGGTGTAATATTCACGGTTTGTTGACAATCCTTTTTTTCAAAAGCAAACAAACTCCGCCAAGGAAACTGCACAACAGAAGAAATCAGCTTAATTTCTACATCAATTTGGAATTAGTATTTCAAAGAACCAGAAAATTTCCTTTATGTAGAATTCATTAGAAATTTCTATTTTAAATCAGATGTCATCAACATCTTTCCCAAACTGGAAAGAGAAATTGTTAAATTGCTGTTTTTAAAGACATAAAAAGATGTTAAACATGAACTTGTACACATCCAGGTTGTGTAAAACAAATTTTATTAGTTAAAAACATTAGAAAAAGAATTTTGGAAGAAGAAAAAAAGAAGCACGTCTTTAAATTCCTTGTTTTCTCATATAAAGTGTGCTTATTTATAACAACAACAGTGAAAACTGTCCTATCAACAATTTCACAAAAAACATTAGGAAATGAAATACAAGCAGGCATAGAACTCGTTCAGTTAAGTTGTTAATGTACCTTTTATCAGGGTACAAATAAATTGATCATGAGGTGAGCTGCCCTACCAAAAATTTGTTTGCACTCTGATAACAGTACTATTAATTTTCCTATTTAGACGGTGGACATAGGACTATTCCAGAACACGAGAGCAGAGGTGTAACAAAGGCAGGCAGTGAAACCAAACTTACTGTTATCAAGTATGGCAAGAGGGAACTAACTTAACTGCCCTCAGAACCCTCCCATGCACAATTCTGGAATAGCCCTTATGTTATAGATATTTCACCAAATACTACACTACTGATCTGAACACTTACTCGTGACGGAATCAACGACTGTAAGGATGGTAAGAATGTCCTCGACTCTTGATAGTTTTACCAGAATAGCTGCTCTGTTGCTGACCTATCAAAATGGTGAAAAATTAATGTTAACTACATCACTACTAACTAGAAGACAATTTATTTATTTTTTCTCTTTAATTCACAGTTGATATATTTATAAAAGATTTCATTGAAAGTAAAAATCTTTCATCCAGTTGAGAAACTATAGGGTTTATTTAATAGTTACTTCTAGCTGTAAGGGCTGTTCCCATTAACTTCATGGGAAGGTTTGGAGGGAACTCTGAAAAGCAATCTTAGAACCTGATAACAATAGTAAAACACTTCTCTGCCCCCCACCCATCCAGGAAGATGCTGGAACAGCCCTAAGAAATTATTCAAAGCTAATAAGCAAAAGAGTTCGGCTGTATTTCAAATGCAAAATGCTGAGCAGCTTTTGCTGTAAGTAGTAAATGTGCTATGATACCATGTTATAATATAAAGCAGTCATGCATGGAGCACAGCATCCAAAAAATTGAAGTATCAAATAGTTTTAAATTTCAGTTTTATTCATGCCAAAGAACGTATAACCAGTATTTTCCCATTTGAAATACAGTAGCAGCAATAACAAGCTTGAAGAACACACCACCAGTAATTTTCGCCTTCCATGTAAGAGATGTTTAAACAATTTACTTCAGAATTGGTCCTCATACCATTAACTCCCATTTGAACTTGCCCCATTTTATTTCCATTGAGATGTCTACTAAATGTCTTTGGCCCTAACAGTACATTTAATGCCATCTAACTTAGTTACCTGTTCATTAAATTGTTTAGTTTCTTTCGAGACAGGTAAACTTGATGCAATTTTTAAGAAAGCTATTTCCAGAGAATTCAAATCTCTTACCAAGATGCTATCCGTTTCTAGAATTTGAAGTAAAAGCTGCTTTAACTTTCATGTCTAGAAGGCAAACAAAAACAATTACCAAAAATTTAGATAGAAACACGATCCTCAAATAGAATTTTCTGCAAATTTAAATAAGGCATGAATGGAAGAATAACTAGCTGGAGAAATGAAACTATGATGTCATTAAAAAGTATAGGCGTTAATATTGTAAAAAGTGCAACAAAGCAAATTACTTGGGCGTAGCTCAGTGAACCAGTGATCAGTTGTAAAGCAGGTACAGGTGCAGATTGTTAGAGTGTACTGTCAACAAGCACATGCGGGTGTTTGGGTGTGTAGAAACTCTAGACTTACCTTGATCTGGCCCATAGCCACCCCAGCCACCGTAATCGTAACCTTCAAAATAAGGGAAATCAACTCAACAAAATATGTAGTTCACCAGCTGACAGTCAGTCAAATTTAGGTTACAGTTCTTACTAACATTAATCCTATTAGCAGGTACTACTGTATGACACACAATCCACGGTTTTAGGTAACTTGTATAAGTTATCAGCTCCTTTACAGATGCAATAATCTATAAAAAATTACAAAGAGCAGAATCAAACAGACAATTCCCCTGGCACACACATTCTAACATTCAGCCAGACGCACTGCTCCACATTATTGAAATCACAATTTTAAAACTAAAACCAGACAGGGAAGAGACATAACATAAGCTAAGCAGTTTCTGGTAGACTTTAGACACTCCAAAAGGAGCAAATGACCTACCATAACCACCATATCCATAATTTTGTGCATAATCTCCCCAGCCGCCATAACCCTGGTTGTAGTTGTAGTTGTAATCGTATCCTCCATATCCTCCGTAGCCACCATAGCCACCATAAGAGCCTTGGTTGTAGTAATTGTTGTAACCTTGGTTGTAGCCCTGGTTCCAACCACCTTGATTCCAGCCACCTAGAATAAATTGCAGAAATCAATTTTCACAGAAGACACCACCCTCCCCAGGTATCCTTTTTAATCTGCCAGCCAGCAGATTTCATCAACTCAAATACAAAACCACACCTGTTTATTAGGTTAAGACTATCACCAGGTTTTTTAAAATATTAAATTAACTCGACCTTTTAAAGTCTCTTACTTTCCATTTAGAAATTTTTTTAGATGTACTCATTTTCAATGAAGCCAGTCCATCTCTTTTGAAGCACGAAACCAGAATTTAGCAACAAAGTGTTACTTCTGTGCCAGTTCACTATGAACTCCTCAGTATTCCCACTAGCATCCAATCCATTATATTCAGCATGGTATCTCACAATTGCAATAACCATCAATTTTAGCTTTAGTACTCATTTCAGATCCAACAATACGTGTTTCACAATCACAAAAACATTTCTTAAACACCTAAAATTTCCTTTAAAGACTAGCTGTATTTTCAACCCATTTTTCTTATCTTCATTAGCAATCGGCGAGAAGGGCAGTTCACCCAAGGAGGCCATTATTACGAACAGCCAGAAACCAGCAAACGGGTACAATTTTCCACACCATGGCAGAGCGGAAAACTGCCAAAATTTATATCTTAAAAACTCTACATACCAGACACAGCACATGTTAATTTTTAAACAGTAAAACAAACATTTCATGGCAGCATGGTGAAAATCTCAGTGTAAGTGTTTAGCCCATACCCAGTAGTGTCAACAATCCACAAGTGGGGTGGGCATTTATCCACGGTCTCACATTTATTGGGCTTACTGGCGTTTAGGTTCAAAACTTTTCCACTGCTGTGCACAACAACAATTTCTGAATGCACAGAAAGTATCAAAATTGAATGAAATGAGTAAATAAGGAAGAGATGAAGTTTAATTTAAGAAATCAGAGTACTAAGAATACTCAAGATCACAAACGATTTAGCATGTTTGGTAATTAAGCATCACACCCGTAACCAAGAATTTACAGAACCTAAACAAAAACAGCATACCCCGTCCACGTCCTCTTCCTCCACCCCGTCCACTGAATCCCCAGCCTCCGAATCCTCTGCCTCGTCCTCTCTGATTAGCAACAGGGGTTGCCTTCTTGACCTGAGCCTAGAAAACAGACGATGCTAATTAGAACGTTAGCCAATAAACGGACAAACTACACTTCACAATTCAAATAGCAGTCATTAACATTAACGAGTTAAAACTGAATCTTAATAGAAATGAAAATGAAAATGACTGTTAACTGAACCATGAAGTTAAAAGATGAAGGAAAAGTAGAACAATGACAGTTATTTAGATTAGACTGAAACCAGTGGAGTTAGCAATGATCTCAGTCAGTCTACCACTTACACACCTTGGATAAAGATGTTAAATTATTACAACATTTAAAGCTTACACAACTTTAGAATTATCATTATTACATGTTTTATTAATAAAGCTCCTTGAAAACTGCTTCAATTCATCTGCAAATGTATTTAAAAGGAATACCTGTTAAATAAAATTACCAATTAGTAATGGTCACCAAAAAATGAACATTAATTTTTTAGCAACTTCTAACCATTGAAGCCAGGAGTCACATGCTGCGGTACCTCAAGGTTTGACCACAACTTGGTATAATTCAGCTCCATAGTTTTCCATTCAATAAAGCGCCTGCAGCTGTAAGTGGAACAAAAGTAGCATCATTGGTAAGTGAACACAGCACAAAGCAGACCACCGCATTTACAACCCCGATGATGAGTTACCATTGTTCGTTATCTGGATGGACAACTTACAAACCCTGACTGACTGTACTTGTCACCTTACTTCATTCAAACGAGGAATGCTTCAACAGACACCCGGATGGAAAGGCAATGATGAAAGGTAATGCCTCGCAGTACATGGAGCTCTTACTTACACTTAGGTTTCCATAAAATGAAGAATTGCATTGAAACAAGAATCAGCCAAGTTACAAATAATCTTTTAAAAAGAATTGCCTGGAACAAAGAGGAAAGAGTTAACTCTTACAGAAGATTACCATTTAAGTCAACCCGAAGTTAATCTCGTCTTTATTAGCACCTTTTAAAAATCATTTTATAACCCAACTTCAACCTACCTCTCTAGATCCTAGTTGATGGCCAGGGTTTTCACACAATTTGTCAACCGATTCTTCTGTTTCATATTCAATAAAGCAGTAGTTTCGCCTCTGATTCCTTACTTTGTCAAACGGTAATTCTACCTTTAAAATCTGTAAGAATGAAATAATTTCCAACTGAAGACAAAATCAGTACCACTTTCCTAAATTTATCTTTCAGTTATTCTCAAGAATCAATCTTCATTGACAGGTTTCACCAATGAGCCCTTATATTCAGCAAATGAAACATTGCAAGTACTATAAATAACTTTGTTGCATTCATTCTAAGTAGTAAAAATATCTTCAACTAAACAGAAAAAGTAGCAACCAATACTGAACCGTAACTGTTTTCTTTACAAATTAGCATAAGCAATATTTTGGTTAAAACAACATTCTGATCTAAACTCTTCATCTCTACCCAGTGTAAACCTTAACACCGACCAAATCAAGTAATCCAGCTGCCACCCACAAAAATTAATTTGGTACATTGCTTTTCGTTAAGGACAACCACAATAGTAGTTCTCTAACCATGTACCTAACAGTTATGGTACCCCTTATAATGACAATCAGATTACTTCCGAAGTTGTGTCAGTTTTCATTTGCACTGTCAATAGTACCACATTAAATGTATGTACTACTAGAATGGAATATTGTCAACTGTCTAGAAATTCTATGTTGGCTCATTTTACTAGAAACTGCCAGATATTATCAACCGAGAGTTTAACTTCTACTGTACCTGCTATGAACTAAAGTTTTACTTTGCAGCACAGAAGTTTTCATCGATTTTTGAAAAATAAACTAATTTGTAAATAAGAAAATTAGTTTATAAATCTTTATTGTTAAAAACTTTAAATTAGAGAAATGATCAATATTAAGAAAGAAAACAAACCTTTCCAAATTTGCCAAAATAATCCCTAATTTCATTTTCTGAAAGATTTTGATCCAAGTTTCTGACAAAGACCTTCCTGACCGGGTCACGGGGGTTGGCCCTTTTTGGGTCAATATTTCTACCGTGTAGTTTGTGGTCTTTTTCCTCAAGTGACTGAAGAAGAAACACATTTACCATTTATGAAGTAAATACCGTCTGGCTCATATTTTCACTAGATTCTAAGAAAGGTAACTTAAAATGAGGCAAGAAGCCACATGCACAATTTTTTTTAAATACAAGGTTTGAAGGATCACTCTTCTTAAAAAGTCAAGTGGAAAACAAGGCTATGCCATTTATAGGGTCATTTACAAATTCTAGCAGTCAGCTGGTGGTTCTGAATCAATCTGATAACATACTTTTGCTTTATTAGTATTTTTTTTTTACAACACAAAATGCAATAAACATTTGTGGAATGAGCAGTCTACCTGAAACATATTCCATAGCGAAATACCAGGTGCTGAAATCAGTGTCATGTGACACCCTTCAGAGCTACCAACAATAACTATCTCACTAATGCCGAAACTCAATTTTTATACCTGTCCAGGTGTTTATTGCAAGATATATAAAGCAGTTTTACAGTATACTGAACAGATTAAAAATGCACCACTTATAATGTGCTAACACACTCATCAATTTACACACAACAAATAAGTACTATGGTCTAAACTTACTCCATGCATACAACACCAGCACTGATCTTTCAGAATTTGCACATGCTGCATAGTCATTTGAGAAAGCAGACTGACACTTTATAGAACCCTGAGGAATTGCGATAGAAGTATCTAAGCAGGTCAAGGAAAGTTTCCAAAAGCAAGTCACCATACCCACACCACCATTCTTCAGCTAGGAACACATAGGTTTGACTTGAAACCACCAAGGCTAGCTTAGAAGATCATGTCTTCAGTTACAGCAACTCAAGAGCAGATGCAACCAAATGTGTAACAAGTTGTCTAAAGATGTCCATGTCAGACATTCTTTCAAGCAGCTTCAACAAGCACAGTAGCACATACAACTGTCTTGATGAACACTCAAGTGTTATGAGCAGGGGGTCTTGCTCTACATGATTTTCAGTCAAGTGAATGCAGTTACTACAAAAATCAAACTCATTTTATTAGGCAAATCCCAGCCTGAACCTTCTGCAGCAGAACAAGCCTTGGAGGACAAGATCTCTCTGCAGATCCTTCAAGAACAGCAAATGGCTGTTATGCAACAGTGCATGTGGAATGTGGTAAGCTGCAGAGTTTATCGCCAAGGACACTCCACTAGTAGTTGGAACCTGTTACTACAGGCCTTTAGAAGACTTATGGGTCCCCATTGATGGCATTATGGTTCTTGTGGAAAAATGTGAAGGACAGGCTGTATTGAGACTTGCCAACATTCAAATAGTTGGTTTTACAACAAAAAAAATTAGTGCATTTTAAAATCTGTCCACTATACATTAACAAACATGAAATCTCAGCGCTTAAAATTACAGTACTGGCATTCATTACAAATGTCTTTTTAGGTATGACATTTTAGTAAACAATTTATCTAAAAACTATAAATGTGAAATATTTTTATTTTAAGTTTTAGACATCAAATCTTCTAAAATTACAATGTATTTTTAAAGATCAAGTGTAAACTTTCGCAAATGCTAAATTTCCATCTTTTAAAACAGCTAAACCTGATAAGGATTTTCAATTTAACCAAAAAGCTACACATACCTTATCAACAGAGCTTTCATCTTTGAATAGTACAAACCCAAAACCCCTCGACCTCTTTGTTACAGGATCTGTTTTTAGATTACAGTGTTCAACATCACCAAACTTAGAGAAGTATTCACGTAGATCCTCTGAAAAACATAAAATTGTTTAAATGTAATTTTGCAGGTTAACACTTGAGAATACAGTCACATGCAGACAGTAGTATACTTACAAGCACCCCCCCTTTTTTTAAGACAAAGCAAGAACCATTTGTTGGTACACTTATTTTGAAAATATGATGGTTCCTTTGTTAAATCACAATTTTTGCAACTATATTTCTTCACATTTACTGGTTTGTTAGCACGACCGAACTAAAGAAATGTAAAACAGTATATTACAAATTAAGTCAATTTTCCCAGTTTCGAAACAAAAGCATGTGATACAATAGTAAAAGATTTCTAGTAGGGTATTTAAAAGCAATAAAATTGTGATTAGGTGAACTGCGTGTTGAAATCGTCTTATCTGCGGCAACAGTACACACACACACACACACTGACTTTATCAGCTGGAGATAGCACATTTGCCACGTCTAACATAGGAAAAAGACGAACTTCCAGGACGGACAATCACTGATCAGCAGCCAAGGCGAGAGGACCAATCGGCACCAAACTGTCAGCAATTTTCATCTTTATTACTACCTTAAATTTTTAAAAGCCATTTTTGTGCAATTATTTTATTTTATTTACAGTTTCTTCTTCTTCCCATAGATACTGGACCGACCACTCACTGGCAGCTATAGCCCCCATCGTTCCAGATCGAGGAATCGGGGCAGCGCGCCGATTGTGTGGGGTCCCTCTCACGCACACCTCGGTCGGATCAATTAGAAATAATCGGGAAAATTACTCGAGATATTCGCGCGTACACAGGGCTTCACTACGACGACGACGGCTGGGGAGGGAGGGAGAGAGAGAGTGAGAGAGAACCTCCCTCTCTCCTCCCCCGGGGGGGGGGTGGGGGCGGGGCCCATTGTTAGCAGCAGTGGATACTTACTTGCTGTCGTTTCCCAACTTAAACCACCGACAAACAGTTTTCTGAAAGAGAAACAAAACGAGAAAAAATAATCAATTTTCCGATAATCGATATCAATCAATTGCCAGTCGCAGAGAGAGAGAGAGAGGGAGGGAACGATGGCGTGACAAGCACAGGCGGAGTCACGTGATTTCGATAGGGGAGGGGGAGCATTAAAAAAAAATCTTTTTTATTCTTAAAATCGGAAAAAAGGTTAATGTACCAGACGCGGTAAGGACCCCCCCAAACATTTCGAATATTTAAAGGCAAACAGAGAAGTAATAACGACTAAGGGCCGCCTAGTATAATCCGCGCCCCCCCCTCTCCTGCTCCTCGCGCAGAAAGCCATACCAAATTTGGCGGCCATGTTGGCCATGCCCAGGCCAACACGTACATACAACGGAGAGAGAGGGGGGGGGGGCTGTTTACCGCCTTCCCGGACCAGGGAGCGTGATCGGCGGCTCGGACAATCCCTTCGGCAAGAATTAAGGGAGGCGGAAATCGGGGAGCTAGTCCGCGGCGGTGGGGGGAGGCCGGCCTCTCCCTCCCTTACCTGCTATCTTCGTCTTCATTGTATTCTTTGTCACCGCCGCCGGCGCCGTCGGCCTCGATCATCTCCATGCTCTCCTCGATGTTGTCGGGGTAGCCCTCGGTTTCCGCGTTATTCTCCATGTTGTCGATGTGCTCCATCTCGCTCTGCTCGAACTGCTGCACGTCCGTGTCTGACATTTTCGACAAAAAAAAGGGGGAATGGAGGGAAAAAAAAGCGACTGGCGAGAAACCGGAGGCAAATGGCGGAGGAAGAAAAACTTTTCGCTTATAAAGCGGACGCGTAGCGATACACGGCAGCGATTGGACCGCCGCCTTATTAACATAATTTTTGCGGTCTCGGGGTTGTGAGAACCTAACTATTCGACACTTTTCTGAAAGTTCCTTTTTTGGCTTCGGGGTTTCGATTTTTAATTCTGAAAATAGAATTTTAAAATAAGAAACATTTATTTTATACCGTATACGAAATCAAATTTTTACGTATGCAATACTATATTTGGAGATGGAATAAGTAGTTCCTTTCTTCACGCGGCCCGAAAAGCACTATATTCTTATACAATGTTACTGACTCATGTGAGGGACATTAATTTCACTAATGCTACATGGCATCTAAATAAACCCTTCCTATTCGTACACTAGTATATTTTGGCTACCCTTGATATAAGTAAATACTAGTCCATGGCTCTTAAAAAAACTACCTTTTCTGTTTTATTGTGGGCCCTTAGCATAGCTCAGTATCTGTATTATTATATATATATGTGTGTGTGTGTGTGTGAGGTTGTTTAGAATTGTGCCAAGCATCCATTCGCCTTATCTAAGTGAATTACGAAACGCCATACCCACCCCCAGTGATGAAAGCGCGAATCTCCGTCCACTATCAGTTTCACTAGGCTCGTTGCCTGACTGACAGAGTGGCAGGGTCATAGGAAGGACCCTCTCTCACCGAGACTCCATGAGCAGATAATTCTTCATCCGGTCCGAATTTATCACAGCTATAAAGCAACAAGCACCCATCGGCAGTGCGAGTAATGTCGAAATATTACATGCTGTCCCTCTTTTTCAGAATTAAATTTAAGAAGAAAAAAAAAAAAAAGCATTGTTTTTCAGTTGGCGCCCTCCTCCCCCCCCTCCCTGACGAATATCGAGAGTACATTAACACTCGTGATGCCAATGATGGGTAAGAAAAACTTCCGTTTATTCTATCGCACGCCTCCGGAAACATTAATAGATGGGATCGCGGCTTCGTGCTTCCGAGAGGACTGCTGAGAACAAAAGACAGAACCCCTTTATTAAATTCTGTTCATACGTATCCGGTGTCCTGCATTGTTGTATTCAGACCGTCCACCGGTAGTTAGTTATCACGCTGTAACTCGAACTGGCCGGAGCCCTGACTCTTTCGACAACAACAACAACAAAATCGTAATATTACAACATTTTAGTGGTTTCGTGTCATTTCTCACGAGTGCAGTCGAGTTAGGGTCGTCACACACACACACACTCGTCGTGCCTTCCCCCCCCCCCGCCCGGTCGGCCATTTACAGCCCACTCCAGCCGGGCAGATCCGCCATCTATCTCGTGAGCGGGGTCGCGGGAAGACAGCTAGCTAGTCTGTCTGCTCCCACTGAGGTATCAGATGAATCCTCGCTCGCTCGAGCGTGCATTCGGTCGTAAGTAGGTCGGTCCAGGCTCACGAATAATGACGACCGCCTTTGTCGGTCAGCCGGATACCTAAGTACTCTCTGTCAATCTGGGGCGGGCGTCTCTGCAGATCGATCGATCGATCGAATGCAGCGACATTAAAGCGAAATTAAAAGGCCTGCTGAGTCACCCGAACCGGTCCGGCAGGAAATCGTTTGGGCTTTTCGGGTCCGAAGGTCAGCGTGGAGAACTAATGGGAACTGGAACAGACCCCGACGCCTGACCTGGAAAAAAAAATATATATATATACTATTTTTATTTATTTATTTAAAACTAACGACGGGTTAAATCAGCCATGTTCCTCCCCTACAGCGATTGGGCGGAAAAGGAAAACACATATGGTGGGGTCAACAGGGGAGGCAACTTCTTTAAAAAAAAAAAAGCAGAAGAAGAATTATTAGAAAATAAAATGTCAGAAAGCGGAAATTAGAGATATTTGAAAGGAAAACGAATCAAAGACCTTGAAAAAGGTGTATAAAGGGATCTGGTTTTGTTATCCCGCGTTTGTTTTGTTTTGTTTTTTTAAATTATATTTGGAGAGGAAAAAGAAGAGAAAGAAAGAGGTGGAGAGAGGTCAGGTAAGTCCGCGGTGTTCTAAAATGGTGTCGTCGTCGTCGATGAGGACGACCAGGTTGAGGTTTATGATAATAAAAAAAGGTGGGGGAGGGGGGGTTAGGGAGGAGCCCTCCGAGGGTTTTCTCTGACTCGCGTACAGCCTCCTGCAGATCCTAAAAGAGCTCGTGCCGGATTGAGGATGTCAAATAGGCCAGACCTCTGACCCCCGCGCACACCGCGAAAATTCCTACAACTAGATCGGATCCTCGTCCTATTTTTAAAACATTAAAAAAAAAATGCATTATTATTATTATTATTATTATTATTATTATTATTATTATTATTATTATTATTATTATTGTTGTTTTAAAATTCGAACTTCGGCGGCCGTTTTTAAAAACTTTGCGCATGCGCGGTCGCCGGTCCTGGTGTCTTGGCAACGGCCGACACCGGGAACTTGGGCGAGAGGCGATTGATACGGTTCCGTTCTGAGATCGAGATAGATTTTATGTGAATATCGGGAAAACGATCTTAGGTGAGTTTGGAGGTGGAGGAGGAGGAGGAATGAATGGCTCTGTGGATGTTTTGTTTTGAAGATTGCGGCCTCCTGCCCATTGCCGCGAAGCCGGCTGGACAACAGTCCGGACGGTGAAGAATCCCTGCATCTGTGTGTTGTTCCCCACCACCACCCGGAAAGCTGATCACCCACTGGCATCTTGTCAGCTCAGTGTATCCGACATCTGCTGTTTGTGCTTCTAGATTATTGATTTAAACAAACAAACAAACAACAACAGAGCAGACTCTATCCGAGGAGGAGGTTGGGGGGTGGGGGAGTTATGCTTGAAACACCCCACAGGAAGAACTAGTGTTCATCACCTCCAGTGCTGGAATGGTTTAAGGGGGATTAAATATCTAATTTGAGTATAGTAAAATAAAAGAAAAAGAAGTGGTACATTAAACATGAAGGGTGGGTCAGTCAGTGTCTTGCAGTTGATGATGGCACCTGGATACCTGCTGCTGCTAATTCCTGGTTAAGCTTGTCACTGGTCCTTCTGGGATCCTGCTTAGTCATCCAAATTAATTTTCGGAGATATGAACCTTTATTGAGTTGTCGCGTAAATTAGGGAAAGTGTACATTCTCCCTCCTAGGAGTAAGATGTAGGCAGGGTTGGAGTGAATTGAAAGGTGGTCTACTTGTTTAGTGAGCAACCATGAATAATTCATAGTGCAATGAGCATTTCTTCATCTTAAGACCACCGCATTTATTTAAAAAGCAGGTGGTGGAGATCTAGTAAGGTATATCCATGTTTGGATGGATAGGTTTAGGTATGAAAGGGTAAGAGTATAAACTATAGAAAGTAAGGATATTGTTTGGGTTTTTTGATGCCATAAAATTAAAACTAATTTCTAAACCTATTATCAGGGAGCTATGCAAATGAAACACAAATAATTTTGTTAGAACTAATCCTGAGAAATGATGATGGCTATTTTCAGTTAACTAGTTACTGCACATTTCAGAAATAAAAGCTGCCTTTGGTTTTAAAAAAAAAAAAAAAAATTAAGATGTTAAAGCAACAATTTTCTGTTAGGACTAGACCAGTCAAGCATCAACTTGGTGATGGTGGAGTTTGGCAGTAGTGCTGAAATGTCAGCAGAAGACTTTGGGAAGGAGCTTGGTGATAGCTTGTTCTCAGACTGAGCTGGGGAGATGGTACCCTGACTGGCCTGTGGGAGCACAATTTTCTCTACCAACTCCCACCATTTGTAGTTTAAAATGTCAGAGTGAAGCAAAATAAAAGGAATTTCAAATCTTAATTACGAGGATTTGTCCATATATTTAATATAACTTTATTTATTTTATTTCTTTTTAATCTCCAGGTTTCTCATGTCACCTAGAAGTGCTGAAAAAATCGAAGATGAAATTCGAAAGTTGACTCAGACTGAACGAATTAGAATCACTCAGTTTTTTACAGATTTTGATAGTTTGCGTACAGGATTTGTTACCGGTAAATATTCCTTTATTTATAAAACAAGGACTTTTTTTCTTTTCATACTTGAACAGAAATTTAAAATAGACTGATCATTGTTTGCTTATTTTTTAACAAAGGATCAGAATTACTGATACATAAGAAAAAACACACCATGTTGTCCTAATGATTGGAAAATAAAAATTTTTTAAAATTGGCAATTTAAGAATTATTTCCCTTTTTTAATGATACACTGGATACCCATAAACTAATTCGTCAATCAGAAGAAGGATATTATAATGAAAAAAAATTTTGTTTGTCCAGACTTTGAAAACAAATTTAATTTCCATTATATCTGAGTGATAATTTCCATTTTCTTTTCCTTGATGGGGATATTGAATCTGGTTTGTTTCTTCTTAATAATCTTATTGACTGCTGCTGCACTAACTTTGACTTTATTGGCAATTTTTCTTTGTGCGAGAGATGTGTGTTTATTCAAAGTGATTATTTTAGTTCTTTTCCTTAGTGTAATGTCCATAGATTGCTTTTAAACAGAAGAACAGATATCATATAGCTGACTTGACTGACTGACAAGAATATAATAGCTTAGATAGAAACTGAACAACAAGCCCAATATCAAAAGACAATACAACGCTTAAGAAGCTTTCTTTGTTTTAATAAAAACAATGAGAAATCATATTTTTGTTAATGTTCTCATTAATTTCCACATTACTGTTTTTTCATAATCTTTATACTGTTATTTCTAAATTAAAATCTTTTTAAACAAATAAATGTGGTTTTCCTTCCCACAGCAATAAACAAACTTAGTGATGGAACAGATGCTGAAATTAGCAAGTTTGTATAAACTAATTTTTCTGTCTACTATCAAAAATACATTTTTTACTAGGTTTGGTAGGTGACATTTTTGCACATCTATGTTACAGTTTGTTTTTTCCCCTGCCACTGCTTGCTTTAAATGCCATGTTTGCTCTGATACTTTGGTAGCTGTCAGGAAAAATCAATACTTTTTTTGACTGGCACAAAGCTGTTATTCAACAGATGGTATGGACTTGTATTGCAGCCATTGTTTTGCACTAGAACAGAGTGCACAGAGTTTCAAAAAAAAAAAAAGATTTAACTAACAGGTGTGTTTACTTTACCTGCTAGTACTTTGACTAGATGGCAAATAACTTTATATAGCAAGAAGAGCAACAGTTAATGGGAAAATAAATAAAGTTAATATGTATATGTAATAAAAGGCCCTTGTAAGGGCTCTTTAAATTCAACAATCAGTTATTTTTTAATAGCAAACCAGTGGCATGAAATTTCAAACTCTGCAAATTCAGAAAATGTTTTTTTTTTAAATTTCTTTTTAACCTTCACAACCATTGATTATTTAGTTTATCCAATTTCTGAATTAAAAGAAAATAATCAATTTTTTTTTTTCTATTTTAGCATCTCGTTTTTTTCGATGTTTGTGGCTGACATTGGGAGTAAACTTCGTTCAGGAAGAAGAGCAGCTGCTGATTGACAAGTACGACACCAACAGAAATGGCACAATCAACTACGGGCTGTTTTGTAATGTGATCAACAAAAATTTTGACCCCACAGATGTGAGTAGGGATCCAAGTGAGCAGAAAGCAGAACCCAAAGAACTGTAAGTGGGTGTTTTTGTCATTGCAAAGAGACTTAAAAGTGACATTTTCTCAATTTGGTTTTTTACTTCTACACTGCAGAGATGCTGATGGAGGTCTGACCTTCTGAAGCAATTCTAAAGATGCTCAGTATAAAGATTTATTTCTACACGTTGTTTAATCTGAAAACTGCATTAGAGATAAGAACTGTTAGAATAAAATATAATGTGTGATACCTTTATTAAAATAAAAATTACTTAATATCTCCTGAAAGATTTGATTATTCTGCTGTGGATCCTAAGGAAACTTTCATCAAAAATACTCATGCTAAATTATCAGGAAAAAATACATAGTTTTTGTTGGTTTTTTAAATTAGTTTATTGCAGAGAATGATGCGAAGAGCTCATTGTAGGCAGGAAGTTATTACTGTTAAATACAAGGATGCTAGATCTGCTACTAGCAACACCAGTATAGACATGCTCTGTTCTAAGAGTTGAAGCTATGTTGTTTAACTTTCATATTTATCATTGATAAATTAAATTAATATAGTCTTTCAAAACCTATGTATAGCCTCTTAACAGTGTGGTGTTTGTTTAAGAGTAGTGAACTCTGTCATAAATACCTCACTTGGCCGACCGTGACATGTAATAAGCATTAATTATTTGGCTGTGGTTTGTGTGAAAATGAAATGCTCAACGCCGAGTATGAAATACTGTGCAGTCAGCTGAATACCATCTGCTGAAAGATAACAGTTTAAATGTGACCTGTAGAACACGTGATGTGTGTCAAAATAAATACAAGTTAGAAAACAGTGCCTGACAAAAAATAGCCATTAAAAGAAGCATATGGAATAAAAATAGAGATCATCAGCTTTCATTATTGGGAACATTGGCCCAGTTTTTTGTGGCTAAGATGTTTATCTGTTCTCATTAATTAGATTTGTTTTTTTTAGTTATCTAATATTTTTATTTACACAGATCTTTGATATTTTTTTTAGACTTTCCATGAAAGTAAAAGCTTGTTGATAAGAATAGTATTTTATCAGCAAAGTTTATTTTATCTCCAACAAGCTGTTTGTACGATTACGTCTTTTTCAGGCTTGGCACAACACGAACTATTTGCCCGCAGTCTAGAGAATCAGAAGATAGGCTGTTTCACTTGTTGTCGAGACTCGTGAGTTATTATGATAATCGTGGGATCAACATGAAAACGTGCTTTGAAGACTTTGATCAGCATCACAGGGGAGTGATTTCAGAAAGTCAGGTACACTGCAACCATTCAACCTTGGAAACTAAGGCCATCTTGCATAACACTTATGAGTTTCACGTATTTAAGATCCTAGAGGAAATAAGATAATTATGGACACCCCAAACAAACCAATTATTCTACCTTTAGTTGGTGATATCCCATACCGAAAATTTGTGATATTTTCATAAGTGTGTATGTGAAATATTGGAAAGTTTTGTATTAACAGTAGGTGTAGAATATGTACTAAACAAAGTTTGCATAGCATGAAAGGTTGATGAAATCTACTTTATCTTATGAAATTTATCACCAGTTTTTGCTTAAAGTTTTAATTTTTAGTTAAAAATTTTTTCTAGTTTCATGATTTTCTTTTTTATCTCTGATTTTTACATTTTTGATATAGTTCTTTATTTACCTGCAACACCAATAAAGATAAGCAATAATAGAATATATAAATTGTTTCAGTAGCGGTATACTACTGTCGTGTATTGTATCACTGATCTCCGTGATGATCACTTTAGCAGCAGTTTGCTAGTTTGAACCACTGCAGTATTGCTGTGTCTAAATTATAGGGAAATGAGTACCTTGTTTTCATTAGAAACACAACAAATTTTTTTTAAATATAGTAAAGTCCCTTTAATAACCTACCATCTGTTTTCAGAGATCAGTTTGGCTTACTGAAAGGGTGGTCTCTCAAGATAGGTTCTACTACAGTATCTATTGTCTTTGTAGGATGCGTATGGACCAATAATTGTGGCCTAAAACCGAAACTCTGCAAAATATTTAGTTTGATATACATAAATATTTTATGTAGTGTTTAAAATTAAAATGCTTTTATTTTAGGTTTTGTGGATGTATTTAAGATTTGTATTGTAGTTCTATCGTAACTTTCCGGGGCCTCCTGATGTCAGTGAAGAGGAAATGAGTATGCTTGTGCAGAAGTACAAAGATCCAGACCTCAAAGGGCAAATCAGCTACCTCAACTTGTTTCATGACATCTTGGCACTGGGGGAACAGTTAAAGAAGGCCAAATACTGTGAGACCTTTGCTGGAAGTTCACTTGATCAGATACCACAAAAGGTATCTGGCAGATTTTCTAATCTGATTATTATTATTTTTTTTTTATTTTTAAAAAATCCTTAGTAAAAGTTAGAGTAGGTTATAAATATGTAGTACATTAGATCTTAATTATACTAAAAAATCTGGATTTTTAGGGCTTGTGGTATTACACCCTATATTTGTGTAAAAGTTTATAAATAATAGAATGTTTGTCTCTCAAAATGGCTTTGATTAGTAAAAAATTATTTATCAGTAACCACAGTGCATTACCTTCCAAGCTTATTCTTTTTATATATATATATATATTTATTACTATTTTATGAAGGGACCAGCTACACATTTTAAACAATGATTAATTAAAAACATACAGAAATTAAAAATGTAGGTGCTTACATAGCTCTTATTACCATAATTTTTTAAACTAAAGACTGATTATTTTGGAGATCTGCAAAGTTTATCACTCAGAGAAACCTTTATGGTTTTCTTATAATATACACTGCTGCATAAAAGTTCTTTGTTTAGTCAGTAACCCAAGAGTTACATAATTTGGGATGTTACTAAGTTATTGTTGTGGTTAAATAAAGATTAATTCTGATGGTTTTTACTAGTTTATTTATTAATAACTAGTATGACCACCATTATCTGTAAACATTATAGAATTGGCATGAAGAGATGGAAAACATAAAAGATTAAATTAAGAGCTTTGGAAGGTGCTACAATAGGCATAAACCTCCATTTTAGTGGAATATCCATAAAAACTAAGAGAAAGTATCCCTTGTTGAGTTTAAAGTATGATTACAGATGAGGGGTGTCAAACCATTTATTAATAAACTATTTAAAGGAATCTTTCATATAACCCCAGGACCTTTCCTTTATGTAAAACCCTTTATTATTTGAATTTTATTATTGATAATTTAACAAAATTATTTGTAATAACATAAGTGGGTGGATGGTCGGTTTGTGGCTGAGTGCTTAGTGTATTGGTCTATAGCCACCCTCTCAGAGTCCAACTTGGTTAACAATGTCTCTTCTTATTCTTCTGTACCAGTCCATAAACATGGGTTTTATCTTACAGCTAAACAGAGGAATTTTAGTAGGGGCTATGCATTTCTCACTGCAGACAGAAATCCCAGGCCCTACATGGCACAACAGTTGCAGTGCTTGTTAGTGGTAGCCATGACAATATGAAACCTTGACAGATATGTCTGCTGTAGTAAGCGATGATGATCATGACAGAAAAGAATATAGGTGGTCTCTAAAATGTGTGTAGTCATGTAGGTTATAATTTTAGAATTAATTACAATTTTTTCTTTATTTTGCATAGCTTCATCTTGATCAATCTCTGAATGAAATTTTTGATAGAATCAAGATTGGGATTTTCAAACATGGGGTACGGATAACTGATTTTTTCAAAGATTTTGACAAACTCAACCATGGTGAGATCACCGAGAACAAGTTTCGAAGTGCTATAGAGAATTCTGCTGGCAAGGAGGCACAATTGACTGATCGTGAAATGCAAAAAATCATGGAGTTTTATCGCACACCTGGTGGGAAAATACGATACAAGGAATTTTGTGACATAATAGAAAATGGTAAGAACATTCAATAAGTCAGCATTTGTTTTCTTTTTTAAGGAATAACATCATTTGCAATTTATGATGGAAATTATGCTAAATTCTTATAAATGTTTTATCAATACCTTTATTATGTAGTTGAGTTTCTTCTTTTGGATTAGCAGGGCACATTTTACAAGAATAACTTTTAAAATATTTAGTAGTGGCCTGGAAGCTTGATTGGATGAAATGCTAATATTGAAGTAACCTCCCCTTGTACGGTTGATTTCCTCACACCATCTCATGCTGATCACAAGACATCAAAGGCATATCTGTGATATTTTTTGTTACTCTTCATTCAAAGCTTCGGGGAAGTTTATGAATATTCTGAACATAGGAGTTTCTTTTCTTCATACTATTTCCAGTTTTGATTGCAAAGATGCTCTATCAGGTTCAAATCTCATGACATACTTTGCTCATACAAATTGATCAACTGCCTTATCTTCATTTTTGTTTTCACTTTCTTTGTTAGCTTGCTAATTCATTAATTAAAAAAATCCTATTACACCAGCATTAAATTTCTTTTATTGTTTTCTTATGACTAGCTGGTGCTAGTGTCTTGTCTTAATATAACATTGCTGCCTTCGTGTGATTACATAATCAGGATTACTAGTACTGCATCAGCAACAAACCATCTAATGTTTTGTCAGATGCCTGTAGCTTTTCATTCAATTAGTCCACAAGTTGAAGATAATAATACACCACATACAGCAATCAGTCAATCTACAGCCATTCGTGAAAATTAAATGATATTCTTATTAGCAAAATTAACACAACATAAACATTTTGCAGTTTACATTCTGATTTAAATAATCTAAAAAAAAAAAAATAAAAGGTCTAAAAATTTGGCTTAGCTTTTACAATCATACAGAAAGCCATCATGGGCTTATTACAAGGTTCCCGTGAAAGAGAAAGCTTATCAACAAGTGTTTTAACTGATTCTTACTATTACTATTAACCACTATTAATGGTGAACATACTCAAGATTTCTTGGATACAAGGAATTCAGTTACTCACAAAACTGGTAAAGGATTACAGAGATGAAGTTTATTTATCAATATGGATCTAACAACAATCAGGCATTCTGGGTAGTCAGAATTTACTATAAATGGTGGAGCTAGTAGGGTGTTTGACTCTTCTTACTTGCCCTAACAAGCACACAGCCACTGAATCATCCTTAGTTGGTTTTGTCCATTCAGAGGCTCTGCTTTCAGTTGACACATTCATCTTGAGCCTAAACCTTGAACAACCCTGGCTATTTAGTTAGTTCCAGTTTTCAGGGTGACCCACTTACTGCTGGATTCTAGTGTTTGTTCAGCATGTTCGGGAGATCTGTGGAGAAGTTCTGAAAAATGAGCACCCAGCACCAATGAAAGAGAAAGCAGGAGCAGTCAGTCTTAGAACAGGAAAGAGATACATCTTTGTTTCAGGGGCCAAATATAGCTTGCGAGAGATGCGGAAAGGCAGGTGAGGAGCGTAAGAAAAACAAATTGAGTACTCAGAAAATAAAGAAAACAACATCTTCAGCCTAAACAAAAAGTAAGAAACAGTGGATAGTTCAGGAAAGAAGAAATTTGCATCCTCAGCGAGACCTTAGAGTTGGTTGGCAGTAGCAGTGAGACCCAAATCTGACCGCACACCTGGGTTGAGCTACAAACCACATTGGTGTGTGGATTTTATCAGGCTGTTACAGACCCAGCTGTTTGACTTAGTGCGGTTTGGAAGATAAAACATAGGGGCTCCTGGTTCTGCTCTCACTTCAGAATTTGAATAACAGTTAAAGTTTTATTTATGAATTCAATTAAACAAACCTGTGTTAATATGTAGGTTTGTGTTTCTTAGCTTTTACAGTTGCTCACCTGGAAAAGAACCCACTAGAAGAAGTTGCAAGACCTCCAAGAGGAGCTTTATCTAGGGTAAGGCAACTCTTTTAGTGTGAGAATAAAGGTTATCATTGATGATTTGAAACCACCGTGAACAGATACAGCGTCTGTATGGAAATGACAGCTAACAAGTTTGCTTTGTCATTTGTTTCTTTATTGTCTTTTCTATTGTTTTATTGTTCTTTATTTTGTTTTTCATTGGTTTATCCTGCAGTTTTAAATCAGTACTTTTGGATGTAGCGGGCATCCATTGTCCAGTGCACAGTTAAACTACCAATAACTACAAAAAACCCAGGAGATTTCACTGTGAATAGCAGCTCTAAATGGTGATACTTCTCTTTTTCCTCTTAGAGAACAGTTTGTAATCAGTGTTTACTGATGAGGTGTTTTAGTGCAGAGCACATTTAGACTATTCAGTCTCTATCTTCTACAGCATAAAATGCACTTGAATGGAGTTCTATCCCTTTTCAGTAAGTAAATTGAAAACAAAACAAAAAAAATCTTGAAAAGGATGGAAGTCCAGGATGTGAGCATTTAAAGTTGTCTTTTGTGGGAAAAAAATTTTTCTTAGTTTTCTTTAAAATATTGCTGAACTTTTTGATCTGAAAAAATAACAAGTTGTATTAATTCCCGCTCCTCTTTATTTTTCTTATATATATATAACACAGGGAGTAAACCAGTTGTCAGAAGAAGATGAAGAAAGGGTTTGGTTTGTTATTGCTAAAATAGCGGAGCAAGCTCGTCGGAAGCGTGTGCTGATGTATCCATTTCTTAAAGACTATGACAGGGTAAGTTTTTGTTGTGTGCTCACCAAACGCAAACAGAATGTAGTCACAGCAGTGATGGTGGAATTGTGATTCTTTTTCCTAAAAGCATCCATTGGTCCAGTCTTGGAAATTTAAACTTGAACTTGTATTGATTTTGATTTTATAAAGTTATAGTTGTTGTCTTTTCAGGTGTTAAGGACTGGCCTCCATGTTGCTAGACTGCAATCTTCCAGTGGTTGGATGTTGAAATGTGTTTTCTTGTGCCTGTTATTACACTTGAAGTCTAGTGGAAGTTATTTGCATTGCTCTTCAGGGAATGCTGTAATAACATAGGTTATCAGTGGGGAGTTCTTCAAGACCTCTCATAAGTTAGTGCTCACCAGCAACATAGAGAACTAAAAAAACCTTTTGACAGAACCATCTTTTTCTATAAGTTCTTTAAGTGCTTGATGTTATTATTACAATATTTTTTTTTGGTGGGTGGAATGAATTTTAAATAGGAGGTGATCATTATAAACCTTTTCATGAGACCCCCTCCACAACAGCAACTTTTAATATAAACTAAGCAACTTTTTATCTGGAGTATCATTTTAAATAAAATCTCTCCTTTGAACCTGTGTGCCAACATCAGAACATAAGGCATCTATCACAGAAAGTCCATACTAGAATTCTTCATTTTTCACATGTGGGAGGAAATTGGAGTGCCTGGAGACCTTGCATAATAAACTGAATTGGTCCCAATTGGGATTCAAACTCAGATCCTCAACCATGGCAGTTCTGTAAAACATAGCCTACTTCATATATCAATACACAAACATTTTGAGTGAAAGGTAAACAGGTGCTTTTATTTATAGCTCAAATGTCAAATTTTATAGTGGTTAGGTAAATAAACTCCATTTCTCACTGTAGCTTCATTCTGAATTACCAAATTCATGTTTTGCACTTCTCATTTGCTAAACAACATGAACATTTCTAAATCTTTTTTTCTGTCATGGAAGATACGTTCATCTAATGAGATGGGTTCTTTTGATTTAGCATAACAGTAAATACTGCATTTCAGAAAGTCTTTCCATTAAAAAAGGTCCATCTGTTAAGTAATATGTTCATGACTGGATTCAAGTAGATTTCAGAACCAGCACTGTTAATATGGTGCTAACTTGAACATATAGCACCATGTTTATCTGAACCTTTTTGGGGGCAGAACTTGAATATTTGAATTTTTAAAAGTATTTTTGTAGGTGACAAGGATAATAACACTTGAGATGAAATAAGCTAATATACCCATGATTGCTTGTTTGTGAAATGCAGCATTCACAAAAAGTAGTAATTTGAATAAAACATTTGTATTTTTCAACTGCATGCAAAAATCGTTTGTGACAAACTGAATAATCTAATTGGAGTTTGCATCATGAGAAATTTTGTACCACAAACATGGATTGCTATCAGATACAAGTATTGTTGTTGAAAGGTAATTTAAAAATTGATAAATCTGAATACCATTCTTTTTATTGTTTAGAAGGGGTTGTTCTGTCATTTAGTTCATTAATTATCTTTTGAACAAGATTCAACACAAATGACTTTGCAACCAAGACTTAAGGTATTGTTTATATAAATTCTTTTTTTTTTTCTACACTGTTAAATATTTTGTCAAAATTAATAATTTTTGGTTAAATTAATCCTGTTTTTTTAATTTTCATATATTGATCGATTACCCTCATAGGTCTTTATGGTTAATTAAATCTGTTTTTATAGAGTGTAGCTTATACTAAAGTCATCACGAAGAACCAGTTTGCCAGAAGTCTGCAGTTCCTAGGATTTCTACCTATTAATGAGCGAGATTTGGATCTCCTGGCCCAGAAGTTCTGTGATCCCAAGTCTGGTGATGTTAACTATCCAGCATTTGTTCAGGTAATTGACCCAGGTAAGAAATATTATTTTATCATTTGCATATAGCCCAGTCTGTCCATCCTAATCTCAGCTGCTTTGGTTAACTTGATAAAAATCACCTGTTCTCACATGCTTTATCTAACCACTTGGATTGGCATTACCTAATCTCACCTAATTTGTCTAATCACCTTAACCATTTTTATTTAATTTTACCTTTTTTTTCATTTGTCTTAGTTTATTTTGTACTCTATTTAAGATGTATTTGCTATATTCAAGGATCATGTAAGCTGAGTGCAGTGATTTCTAGGATATATATATATATATATTGCTCTTTAATAATAATAATAATAATAAATGAAAACACAGTAACCCTCTTTTTAGAGTACATTTATGACAAGTTAAATTGCAAAAGATATCTTTATTTATGTAAACCTTCGTAGAAGAAAAATGTTATCCTAAAAACAAGCAAAATGAAGAGCGTTAAATATTTAAATTATATGTACATTTGTTGATATATGGATAGAAATTAAGGTTTATTTGAAAGTCATTGTAAACTTTGCTGGTTAATGGTTGTTTATTTTATGTAATTACCACATATTGAAGAGAGTAATTTCTGAAATCCCCTAACTATATTTGCACTTGCAAGGTATATATTGTTTTTAAATTGTTGATATTTCAAAACATTTGTTTCAGTTTGGATAATCAGCTGTTATTGGCTATTAGAACTTCATCTAGATTTATTGCAGATTTTATAATAACATTAAGAAAATATCACAGTATAAAATTTAAAAAAACTAAGGATTAAAGCAAATGACTGGCTGCCATGAAAAAAAAAAGGGGGGTTTTCTAGGTGCTGGCGTTTGTGGGTGGATAAATTATAGTGATGTTGACTGTAAGAAATTTCTACATTCCTAATATATGCTTTTGACTGCCATGCTTCTGATTATAAAAAAAAATTATGCACAGCTTATGTCATCAGGCCAATCAATGGTGAATCTTCATAGTTCCTTTCAGAGATTTTGACAAATGTCAACTTTTTTTTTTTGTTTTTTGTTGGCATAATCACAGATAGGGTAGACTACTGTCTATGCTTTTAACTAAGGAATATTTAAATTGAAGAAAAACCGGTAAAAGGATAGTGTTTGTGTTTAGTTGGGAGGGAAGTTGGTTTTCATACTTTTGCATTGTGGGAATTTTTTCTTAATTATTGTAAAGAAAAGTTTCAGATTTCATATAGTTCTACTTTAAAGCTGGTGTGATATAAATGCAGAAGATTATAGACTTCCAGTTCAGTTAAGTATATTTTCTTCAACTACGATTATCATTATCTACAACTGCAGACTTACCTGATGAAGTTGTGTGGGTGTCATGGTTACCATTTCTGCACCATGTGGGAGCTGGCACTTCCATGTTCAGAAATCAGAAACTCTTTACTAAAACTTCTTTATTTAGATATGGGAGGAAACTGTGAAGTACCCAGAGAAAACTTATATTGATGGACAAATACATTTATCCTGAAGAGTTGCATTCTACAAACATATTTTGGAACAACAAAAGGCTCATCAGGAGAGATATTTGCTTTACCTGGATGAGTATTGAAATCGGAAAATGAAATAATGGGTGGGTCAGCGAGTGTGCAGTTTCTTATTTTTGAATATTTTTCATGCTTTATTTTTTCTTTAAATAGGAATGGAGTTTATATTTAGATGCAACTTTGTTGTTGTTGTTATTATTATCATTATCATTATCTTTAGATTATACATGCCAGACTGTGGGAGATGTCAAACTTCCAGATATTCCACCTGAGGGCAACACAGCATTTCCAGAACCTAATCCTGTAACGTTTGATGAACTTATGGCAAGAATTCGTCACTTGATCCTTATCAGCAGGCGAAAGGTAGAGCAGATAAAACAATCTACACTCTGCACACAGCTCTCCTGTTCATTTTACTCCATAACTAAGAACATCTTTTTTTTTCTTTAAATTAAATTGTATTCATAACTTTATAGGTAATTTCAGAAAATCTGAATTCAGTACTTTTCCAACATAGCTATCTTGATTAGAAAACCACAATAAGCAATAAATCTATGCACACCATAGCTGGGCACTAATTACACTTTCATATGTTGAGTTGTCAATTCCATTATTTAGAAGAGTTAATCCACATTTTTAATTACAATTTCTTTTTTAACTTAATATATACAATACATAGATATATACAGGGTATATATAAAGTCCTGTTATTATTTAAAACTTTAATAAATCTAGGAATAATGATGAGAAGTTACTGTCAATACATATAAGATGAGGGACTCTCCTAAAGTTAATGTCTTATGTGACTCTTACCAGGGACAAAAATATATGGGCTTTTATTTATTTTTTTTAGAAGAATACCTTAACTGATGATTTATACCTGAAGATATTATTACAATGCTTCATTTCGTCTCATTATTATGGCCTGTTGGGTAACATGATTTTCTAAAAGTATGGGGCTCCACCCCGTTATGCTTCAGTGGTTTGCACTTACATGAGTGAGACTTTACCACAGATGGTTTGGGGTTTGGACACAGTAGCCCCATCGCATGGGCTCCTCAATCACTGACTTGACACCTAGGGACCTTTTTGTGGGAAATTGAAATCAAACGTACATCAAACAAGCCTCACAATTTTTGGCACTCTAAAGGAGTATTTCAGCACAAGATAAGCACCGTAACATTATGAACAATTAGTGGATTTTTACACAGCATTTGAAAACAGGTTTCAGCATTGTATAGATGCTAATGGAGGAAGCATAAAACTCTGAAACATTTTTATGATTATTATACTTACAAAACTTAAATGTATTGTTGTTATTTCTAGAGTTATTAAACTCTGATGTGGTAACGGGACTTTATGTACACCCTTTTACATCAGTAAATGTATATATGTGGGACAAATTGGTCTCTGTAATATTTTCTATTATTTGTATGTTAGTGAGTAAATAACATTTTTCAAGATGAATACTAACTAAATCATTCAGGAATACCTATCATATTTGTATAACTATATATAGTTTTACTTATTTTTTTGTGGAATACCAAAAGTCTGATATCTATTCAGAAACCAATTGATTTTTTTCCCCTGTTTTTGATATTTCTATATACAGTAGGCAACATTAAACAATACAGATTTCATTGCATTTTGTCTAATATATTTAAGTAATTGTGCTATAAAAGAGAGACAACTGTAAACAGTTAAACTTTTTACTGCATTTTTTGTTTAGAATATTTAGATAATAACTTTTCGCATCCCTATTTTCAACATTTACATTTTAATCAGGATACCTTCATCTTACTCTGGCCTTTCAATTAATATTTACATATTAAAGATAGTGTAGAAATTCCCAGATTTATATATATATTTGTAGATACTATTTTGCCACCCTTTAAAACATAGAGCTTTTGCACATTATGCAATTTTAATATCTAAAATCACAGTTTAAAAAAAAACCAACTTTATAACAAAAATTGTGAAACCCATTGTTCAGCTATCAGGTTCCTGTTTGTGACTCTACTTATTCATATTAGTCATGTACTCCACACTGGTATGTCTTACCCACCTTGCTCTGAAAAAAATCTGACATCATCAAAACACAAGTAAATCACCTATAGTTATTCATATTTATTATAAATTCAACAGTCAAATATTATCAGGCATCCTTCATGCTGATCCATAAAGGATGCCAACCTAAAACCAACAGGTGACAGTCAAACTTCAAGCTACTATTAATGTTTCTTCTTTTGTATATAAAGTAAACTTTCCAACAACACACCTTTAGTGCAATCTAATTGAGAAATCTTATGTTTTACATTTCAAACATAGATGTTCATTACTAAACAGTTGTGATTTATAAATCTATTGTACATTAGAAGTATCAGGAAATTTTATTTGATACTTATAGAATGCTAGAAGCTTAGCTTAAAATGTCAGGCTGACTGCATGTATAATAACAAAAGGGTAATGGTCATGTTCTGCATATATTAATCAGTAGAATGCTGCACTTTTTAAAGTTGTTCTGGGGTTGTGCAAACTCTTTCAACTGTTTGTTTTCTTAAACTTTCCATTGTTTTACCATAAACAGAATTATTCATTGTCATTTTCAAATCGTTTGTAGTCTTACTTCTTATATATAAATTTAACTCTATATAGGCTTCTATCCAAGCATACTGTTTAAAGGTAATAGATAGCTCTGTATTTTTGTTATCTTCATACTGAATGAAAGCTGAAGATAATGCTGTTTATTATGAGGATTGTTTAATAATAGTTCACATTCAAGTTTATTTTCTGCCATCTTATTTGGTAAGGTAAAAGCCACTCGGTATTTTGGATACGCTTTTCTACAGCCAGCGGACAGTCTTTAAGGTGGTTATGTAATTCTTCGGAGCATTCTGTGTCTACTTCATACATCACAACCTTTTGGTGAATGTGGATTTATTTCTGTAAGGCTCTAAATCTTGTGGTTCTCCCCACCTGAATCCATCCAATGGGAATAGTTGGACACATAGCACCATCATAGAGATTATTTGCATCTAAGTAAATAATGAAAGATTTTTTTTTAGTTAGATCATAATTTAAATGTACAACTTTACACTCTTAATTATCTAATTTTATAACATCTCCAGGGGGTGTGATAGATTTTCCCTCAACAATTATTAGGTCATTACAAAAGTTTTGCCAGTTTTTATATTATGCTAATTTGGTGTTTATTTCCTGCATGCTTGTGAAGATGTGTGTAGGTAAGTTATATAGTTTTGTAACGTGTCCTTTAGCATACATTACGCAAAACCTAGTTTTTTAAAAATCATAAAATGGATATTTGTTTCAAGGTTCTGAGTGAACCATGGATAGAAAAGTTTTTTGTGCCATTTTGCTTGACAAGTTCAAACTGGGTCACAAACCCAGCGAGGCAACTTGTAACATTAATCAGGCATCGGGCGGGGACAGCAAATGAGTGCACAGTACAATAATGGTTTGCAAAGTTTTGATCAGGAGATGTGAGCCTCGAAGATAAGGAAAGTAGTGGACGTCCTTCCAACTGTGATGATGACCGTCTGAAAGACTCAGTTGGAGCTGATCCAAGAAAAACAGTGGAAGAAATTGCTGGAGAGCTTGACATAGACACTGCAACTGTTTCCCACCATCTTGACGCAATCAGCCAGGTGAAAAAGCTTGACAAGTGGATGTCTCTCCAGTTGAATGAACAACAACAAAACCATCTGGTGGACTGCAACTGGTGTCCATCCATTATAACTTCTTGGAACCTGGCAAAACCATCACAGTTGAAAGGTACTGTTGTGGATTAAACATTATTCATCAGAAATTCTCCCAACGACAGCGGCATTGTTGAATCTAAGAGGCCAAATCCTGCTCCACAACAATGCTCGTCGTCCTGTTGCAAAAGTGACTCCTCAGAAATTGAACATGTTGGGGTATGAAGTTCTCCCTCACCCAGCCTCCTATCCACCACGCCTTTCTCCCACAGACTACCACCTTTTGAAACACCTCTGTATGAAATCTTTCTCCAACCAAGCAGCAATTGAAACTGCCTTCCAACTGTTTATTGATTCCAGAAATCCAGATTTTTTTGAAAATGGCATAAATGCACTTGTAATTCGTTGGCAGAAGTGTATTGATTGTAACAGAGCTAACTTTGATTAATAAACTTCACGTTCAGCAACGACAGGAAGTCTCATTGCTGCAGTAAAAAAATCCGACAAAACTTTTGTAACAACCTAATAGAGCTGCTAGATTCAACTGTTTCTTTATTAATTCCACAGACTCCGTTAATACCTGACAAAATAGAGTTAGATGCAGCTGCTGCAGATTATTTGGTTTCTAATGACAATCAGCCTTATACTTTACAGCACCTAGAATCTAACAAATATCTACCATGGAAGTAATTTCTAATAAGCTTAATATTCACGATGACTATAAAATTGACTTTAACTCCTCGTTAACGGGAACTTTTAACTAGAACAAAAACAAAAGAAAACAGTCTTACTAAAAGAAATATTCAAAATTATGTTATAGTTTTAATATACAAATACATTATTGATTCAGAATTTAATAATGATGTGAAAATTTAAAAAAAAATTTATCTAGGACATCCAACTAGTAACATAGATTCTACTAATAAATCTTTGTAGAAAGTGAAGCAAGCAGCAATTGTTTCACAGGTAACATGGATTATGGTGAAATAATTAATCTAGATGCTCCAACTGATAGTAATAATGCAACAACTAAGAAGTATGTTGATGATAGTTTAACAGATGTTTTTTTTTTTTAAAAAGAGACTTAGCTGGCAATATAAATTCAAATATTAAAAAAAATTGCAAATTTACCTGAAAATGGCAACTGGTTCAGAAGTTGCAAAATTTTCTGGATCAAATAACTGGAGATGCAAGATATTTAAAACTTGACGGTTTTGTTAGTGTGACAGACAATATAAATATGAACCAAAAGTATATCACAGATGTAAAATTATTATTATCTATTGCTATAAACCTTGATTATTATGCAGTAAGTAAAAAGTATGTTGAGAGTTTAAAATAAAAACAAGCAATACACAGTTTTTCTGCTTTGAATAGCTGTACTATGTCTGCTCAAAATGTGAACTAGGAAAATTTATTATCAGTTACATTGATATTTTCAAAATAGCTTTTTAAAACATGGTAAGTTAAGTCACACTCATTGCACAGGTAGAAAGCAAGATTGAGTTTAACGGCACACTGGGTGTTTTAAAATAACTTATAGTTTAAGTTTTCATTTACATCTGTTAGTGTTACATTTTGTTTTCTCTTAAAAACATACAATCAGTTTTGGTGAGTTTAAAATGGAAAAAGTAATTTTATAAAGAAGATAATACCAACATGTGATCTGCTATGGGGAAATGACAGACTCAGTAACTGCAGTGCAATGTTTGTAAAGGTGATGCAGATGCTGTATGTTTGAAAGGATGACACAGTAGTCTACATATGGCAGTATATATGGAGGACTTCCACATGACTTATCTTCAATATTTACATTTCAATCAGGAAACCTTGCTTCACTTGAGTCACCTGATTAATATTAAAGATAGGTAACATAGAAGCTGCTTTATATATACTAAGATTTTAGTACATTTTTGTTTAATGTATTTAAGTATAATTTTTACTATAAAAGGGAGACTTTAAACAATTTTTACTGCATTTCATATAGTATATTTAAATAACTTTTTTATATAGGGAGACAACTTGTAGCAAAACATATTGTTTAAAAACTCTTGTGCAGTGTGATAAGAATTTTTTCATTGCTTATTTTAGGTTAATGAAGTTTTTGAAGACTATGATCCTCTCAGAAGTGGTTCCATCACAAAAAATCGATTTAAGCGAGGCTTGGGGATTCTGGGCTTTGACAAGCTGGGCTTACATGATATTAACAACAGCCAGTTTAAGATGTTGTGTGACCACTACAAGAATCCAGCCAAAAAGGATGAAATACTATGGGTCAACTTTATGAAAGATGTCAACAGTGGTCAGATTTTAAAGTCATTTACCAAATTAGTTGACATAACAAAATATAGCCCCATTTTGCTAAATCAGATAGAGAATAAACTGCTTACATTCTCTTGTTTAGTGTATTTAAATAATAACTTTTATGATGGAAGGGAGATAATACTGGCTAGATTAGTGCTGACATTTTTTCAGATTTTTAAAGATCTGTGCTTTTAATGACTTTTATTTGTTTGTTAATTTGATAAAATCTAGAATTTCCTAATTATGTTTGTGAACTACCATTTTATTTTCTATAAATTAATGTTCAAACCTTTTTATTTCTGTCATTAGTTTTTACTCAGCTTAATTTGGAAAAGATGCCAATGTACAGAGTTCCCCCATCAGAGGTCTTCCGTGTTCCAAAGCCAGGTACTGTTGACTGGAAATATGCTTCTGATCAGCATGTCTCTGATTATGAAAACGCAATGCATAGACTACGCTGTCGGGCTAATCAGCGACGCATCTTCATAGAACCTGTGTTCAGAGATTTTGACAGGTATCAACTTTTTTTTAAAATTAAATTTAGGTTAATAAAGTACAGAAATTATGCATAAAACAATTTTGCTTTTTACACATCTAATTAGCTCTCAATGCATACAACATTAGTGGAACTGGAAAAGATAAAGAGAATGTAAAAAACAAAAACAAAAACACCCAGTCAAATAAAATTTTTAAAATATTTATCTTATCTGGTAGACAGGCAAAATTTTAGTATAGTTGAATATCTTAGTGCATGTGATGTCCACAAATATATATATCTGGTTGGATATCATTATGGTAATGATGCTTTCTTTTTTTTTCAATATTGTCAGTACATTTTTGCATTCAACAAATTAATCTGGATGCATTATCATCGTTTTAATTAGGTTTAAAAATATAAAGCATAGATATTTTTTTCTTATGACTTTTATGTGAAAATTAGAAGGATAAGCTGCTGTTCAGATTGGGTAATCTGATGATCGTTAACCCCTTGGAGAGTTGACCATGTATTTACATGCAGAGGGTATTGGTTTTGACAGATTAATCTTGTAAATAAACATTTCCCAGGTTTTGTGGGCTGTAGGAAGCTTACCTCAGAATTGCATATTTACAGGATTGCTGCGTCATGATCAATCATGCTCCTTGTAAATATATGGGCATGCTCTTCAAAGAGTTACAAAACCCACTCTTCAAAAGGTTAAACAGAATTAAGGTGGTATTAAAAGTCTTCTACATTTCATGCTGCTATGACTGGTTATATTTTTAATACATGATGGCCATAAAGGTCTTGTATTAAAATCAGATACAGTTTTTTAAAAAAGTTGATGCACTCATTGATCACAAAACATGATTTTATTTTGAAGAGAATAAGAACATAAAAATCTAGAGAAAAAAACAAAACAGAAATAGCTTTAGTATGTTAAAAATATTTTCAAGACAATTAAAAAAGAAAACAAAACAAACTGAAGCATGACTTTAGAATAGTGTATTAATTTAGATTTTGACAGTATTTTTTTTTTTTTTATTCCTAAAGAAATAACAATGGGCATATCACAAGGCATCAGTTCACTCAGTGCATGTCCATGATTCCACTGCCAGCAAATGAAGATGAGATGGCAGCCATTGAAGCAAGATTTTGCAATGATGATGGTTTTAACTACATGGCTTTCCTGCAAGACTTACAGCCTGAGGTGCCATCACAGTATCAATTTGTGGAGAGACTAAAGGAGATTCGCATGACCAACCTGAAAAAGAGCTTGCCAGAAGATAATGTGGCCACAAACTTGGATGATGTGTTAATGAAAGCTAAGATCAAAGTAAGTCACTTGTGATGAGAAACACTGTGCTTCTCCTCACCCCTCCAAGAAAACAAATTTAGTAGGAAAGAAGTAAAAAAAAAAACAATTTAATCTTTTGCTTTCATAGCGACTTCCTACTGTACACAGTGGCCATTGTTTCTTTTCAAAATGATACTTTAGACAGTCAAAAACCTATAAAATTTTTCAATAAATGCTTACAAAACAGTTTCTTGACCCAATACAAAAGTCCAAATACTCATAAACAATTCAAGATTGGTTTCTACCCACCACAATGTACACAATATATGCACGCACGCACCAGATTATTTATTCAATCAGTTGGCCAATCAGACTCCCAGTGTATGATGTAATGCAAAAATCGACTTGCTTGCATCAACAAAAATCCATTTTGACTTAAAAAATATTTTTCATATTTTATAGTTTTTGTGTCAATAAATAAATTGCAGGTAAGAAATTTTAATTAAAACTCATTATTGGGTTAGCTTTTTCATGACAATCTTTGTTAATATTACATATATGTGATTCACGACCACTTGCTCATCAATTCTTGTTGAAGTAAGCCCCTGTGTTTACTGCTCTATGGTCTAACTGCAACCATGACTACAAAGGGCACACTCACTCACCACCATCCATCTTTTGAGAAATAGATGAAGGTGGTAAGAATGCATGAGGCAACAATTACTGAACTCTTGTGCCACTGCCGAGAAGCTACATCTGCAAGGACATCTTTGTGGCAAAGGCTCATGTTAAGAACCTTCTCAAGTGCAGACAGGATCAGCATGATGGGTTTGATACCAATACTTCTGTGGATTGAGAAAGAAAGATCTGGAAGACTTGGAATGAGAAAATCAGCAGCACTCTCTGTGAATAGTTCAAAGATGTGATTGCCAGAACGTTTCCCATTAGCAGACTTACTTCAACAGAAAGCCTTGGAGATTTCTTGGCAGCTAAAGGTATACTTTTAAAAATATATTGTTAAAAAACACTTTTTCATATCTTTTAATCTTTTAAAAAAAAACTTACATGTAATAATGCAAATTAAATGTGGTATTAGGTGTGTATACGTTTACACTTTAAAATACAGTGGTTATAAAGAAAACAAAATAGCTACTATTTAACCTGTGCACAAAAGCCACTTGTCTATAAAGGCCACAAGTGCTGTTTTTCTTGGCTTTTCTAATTCTACTGATAAAAACAAAAAAATAATTACATAATATGTGTTGTCTCTGACTTATGCACAGTGTATAATTATTCTGAGCGAGGAAATGACACGGGCTTTCTGACAGTTGTATTTGAGTTAATGGCCACATTCTCTTGGTGAACTCTGCATGCAGGGCACGCACCCAGCTCCAGCTTCAACTGGGAAAAAAAAACCAACCTAGAATTATTTTTTTTTCTGTTTAGTTTAGTAGTTAAAAAGGGCATCATGATTCATGTGAGGGAGACACCGAGTAAACAAAAATCTTTTACGAACAAGGTTTTAAAAATATAAACCAAACTACATCTGATGGTAATTTATTCGATTTGGTTGGTGATATTGAATGTCAAATCAGTGTTCAAAATTTGAAATTGAACCGTTAAGAAAAAAAAATGGGGGGGATTTTGTTTTTTTTTACTGTATATGCACAAAACTGACCAAAGGTGAACATATGGTGACCTTATTATAGGTGCCTGTGTTTACACAGGCACGCTGAGTATTACAAAACTCAATGAGGAAAGGATCTACCAGTATGCTCCTGATTAGTAACGGCAAGAAACCCCACACTCTGCAGACTGATCCAGCACACACAAATGAGAGAATTTACTCCAGCCATCCTTGTGTCAAGCAAGTTTTCCTGCACCCTTTGATAACCCAGTATTCAGGTCAAGTGTTTAAAATTAGGGTCCATTAAAGCATCTGATCAAAATCAAGATTGGGAATGTAAAATAGGCCCTGCTTGTATTTAAATTTGTTGTTGTTTTTCATCGCAGGTATGTCGAGAAAGAATGCGATTGGTGGACTTCATGAAGGATTATGACAAGTTAAATTCCGGACGCATTTTGAAGAATCATTTTCGACGGGCACTTGACTTGAGCCATCTCGGTTTAAAAAATGCAGAGGTGGCAATTCTTGAAGACAAGTAAGAAGATAAAGTTAATTGATGACAGCATATACAGAGGGATGGTGTCCTTGCAGTCTCTTCCAGAAATTACTTTTTTTTTCTTCCTTTAGCCACTCTGACTGTTTTCAGACAACTTTGCATCTTTAGAATGAAGAATGAGGAAGCATTTTTAAAAAATTAAAATTCATGATATAGCTGGTAAATTTGCATTGCACAACAAAATCCGATTATTCTCTTCTGATGCTTAATTTAAAATGAGTATGCAATCTGATATAAATCATTTAGTGGAATGGTCTAACAAATGACAAATCAAATGTAGTTTTTCAAATATAAATACAATATTTTCATAAGTTATCTTTTCTAAGCACTTTAACTAAATTAAAAGGGTGGCAGGTGGACCCCATTGGGCAGCTTGGTTTGGCATATCTCCCTGGTTTGGTTTGGTTCTTGTTGTTCACTAGTCAGTTATGCAAATTTTCTCTACACTCTGGTTTCCTACCACATCTGAAAAAATGAAGAATTCTAGTGGGGTTTTTGAATACACATGGATGTTTTGCAGGTAACTGTTGGCTGGCTTGCACCTTGATCACCACTCAAGAGCGCTCAAACTTGCCTGGTTACCAGGGCCGATACCTCTCACCTGCCCTTTATAGCTTCCCACTATCTCTAGACCACAAAAGTTCAGTCAGACGGGGGTTTGACAAGAAAAAGCATTGAGTTTAAAAGTAACTTGGTTTTTGTAAATTTTAGTTCTTTTTTTATGCACTTTAACTAAACTAAAGGTTAACATAATAAAAAAAAATAATAACTTTTTCTTTAAAATATAAGTTTTCCGGGTAGTTTAATTAAATAAAATTGAATTAATTAATAAAAATAGATTGGTTTTTTAGTGTAAAATCATCAGCAAAATAGGTTTGGCTTTGACTTATCTCCTGCATCTGACCATCATGGTAAGCTGTAATTGACAACACCAGCCAGGCAGGGTGGGTGGTGGTAGGTTGCATGGCACTGGAAGCATAGCTTCTCTGTTTAGCTATGGGAGAAAAATAGATTGGGGCAGAAAAGGGCCCTCAACTAATGGCAGGCTGGGGTGAAGAAAATAGGTTTTTTTTAAAATATACAGGGTGGCATAAAAATATTATACATTGATTGTTGGCCTTTAGGTCATGCAGATTGCATGTGTATCTTTAAGGTCTGCATCTTTCCAGAGCATGTTGTACTGTGCAACAGATATGGCATATGTGTTGGAGAAAGGATGAGAGTTTTAGCACTGGTACTAGAAAACTAAAGTGATTCTTCTGTGCAGCACTTACGATCAGAAGAGTTTGAAAAGCCAGACTTGACACTTTTAGATTGTTCTGTCTGGATGTTCTGAAAGAAAAGAGAGACAACATGCTCTCTACAGCATTGGATAAAACTGACATAAAGATGATCTTTTTTGTTTACATGTATCATTAATTAACTGAAAAGCCAGTTCTAGACATATGTGAAAGCCTCATTGCAGTCATGCACATTAAACTTCATCACTTCATTCTTTAATGTTGCCATGGCAGGCATTTTCAGTACAGCATTCTAAAGCCAATTAATAAAAGACCAAAAGGTTCATTCATACTACTAATTATAAGAAATTAAACTTATTTCACTACTCAAAGTTTTATGGTGCATTCATTTTTTTTAGCTACCCTTTCAAATATGCACAAAGTAATTTTAAAAAAATTATTTAAAAGGCTTGGTAAATGGAGTTCCAAAGAGCATGTGGGAGTTGGAATTAAATGTAAAAGGATTTTGTTTTTCTAAATCCATTTTACTATTACCCATTAGGTACAAATCCGCCGAGCATCCTGATTCGGTGAACTATCTCTGGTTCTGTGATGAAATAGAGTCTGCATTGACGTCAATGCATCTTGACAAGGATCCACTGCTGGACGTAAGGCAGTTTGACGTGCCAGTTGATTGGCACCTGAATGAACTTACTCCAGAAGAAGAGGAGAGCTTCCAAACATGCATGCAGAGGATTGCCTTAAAGGTAGGAGCTTCCTGGTTTGATATTATGTTTGTTTTTTTAAAAAAAAATGAAATGCCAGAGAAGTGGAAAAGATTGGACTGTTAAACTCAAAATCTTATCAGATTTTTAAGAAATCTGGCTAGAGAGAATCAAGTTTTATGCACAAAAGACGGAAATTGAAAATCTTGATTTGATTGACTTCATGCCCCCTTAATCATTTACTGGCATCACCATTAATCCTAGTTATCAACACTGCAAAAGAGAATATGCAGATGTATTTTCTTTTAGCAGAAGCACGTAAGCAGAATTTTATACTGTATAATCTCTTGCTTGTATAAAAGTGCAAATCGGGTCTGTTTGGAAATATATTTGCACTTCCTACTTCAACTTTATCCTACATTCCAGGCAGTTATGACATGATTAATAAAACAACTTGCATCCATGTTTCTAGCTTAGAATGCTTTTCAATTTATTTGATATGTCATTAGTGGTAAAAATAAAACAAAAAGTGCCTAAATATACATTTTTCTAGAACACAAAACAACCTAGAGTACTTTAGTTCATATCACCGAAAAAATGTTTGAAGGAGTAGCCAGGGCTACCATAGTGTTGTTTGTTTTTTCTCATAATTAAGATCATTAATACTAATAAACATCAAGGATGCAATAAGGGCAGGTCCAAGTGCCCCCTCACCCCCTGGAATAGCACATGGTTTCCAAGAAAGAGGCACCATCTGCATCATGTTAACTGTTTTGACTGACCAGACCAAATCTCAATTATAAACCTTATGATGATACCAACTAAAGAAACTATGTACTGCTCAGATGTCATCTGGTTAAACAAGTTGCTCATTGGCATTAATAGAGTTGGGGTAGCAGTGATAAATACGCCACTGACTAAATAATTCTCCACACTCTTCACAGCATTACTGAGATGATTTTCAAAATCATTAAATCAACAACACAGTTTCTGTGGGCAAATTGCCATCTTTTGAGACGACTATGCAAATAATACCTTCAGATGTTCACTAAGCAAGTAAACAAGTAAACCTTTGAACAAGTTCTAAAATTTTTGTATCATGTCCATAATGGGAATTCAGTGCCTGGGGTGAATACTCCAAAAGAGGTCTAATCAACAGTTTGTAAAGAGGAACTTAAAAGACATTAAAAAATAAAGAGGTTACCTTTCAAAACACTTATTTCAGTACATCTAAATAAACAAGGAAGCAGTTTTTAAATACAGTCTTTCTTAGTTTCAAGTGTTTTGTTGTTCATAATGCACTTTGTGTAATGCTGTGTTTTCTGGTGTTGTATGTGACGGATGAGAAATGTGGGTTCCATGCAATTTTCTCCTCCCACAAATAATTTTGTTATGGTTTTTGTTATGCTGTAAAAACTCATGTTAAGCGTAGCTTAGTTCAGAACATGAGTAATCAGAGACTCTAGCACTGCCACAGAATAATGCACAACACATTTAGACGAAAGTTGAGTGAGTCTGCCTGTATTGCTTTGATTCCATTCCAAAGCCAACCCAGACATTTGCACTTTTATCATGTGTACCTTTTTTTTTTAAAAAAACTACAATTAAAAAAAAAAAACCTGCCAAATAATGATTATCCTGTAATGACTCTAGAAAGAACTATTTTATGTTTTACATTTTAAAAAAATTACATGTGTTTGTTTTTAACACCTCATGCTGATTTCCTTTTCCATAATTTCAGGTGCGTCAACACAGGATGCAGTTATTTCCCTTGTTTCAGGATTTTGATTCCATCAATACCGGAACTGTGTCACGTAACCAGTTCCGCAGGGTGCTTATGGAGCTAGAGCTGGGTAATCGGTTCAATGAGCCAGAACTGATGCTGGTGTGGAAAAAGTTCATGGTCAAAGTTGGTGGTCAAGATGATGTGCAGTACATTGCTTTTGTTCACATGATTTATCAACTTGCTGGCTTTGAGTGGCTGAGACCCTAGCTCTGAGAGACGGAACTTTACTAGCACTCGAACGGAGAGACAGCATGTTTACTTTGCTATATTTTAACATGCTTCACAGTAGCTAACATCAATGGCTCTGTTTATCTTTTTTAAAAAAATAATTTATTATTTTGCAATTTAAAAGCTAAGATTTTAAATGCTGCTACAACAGGAGTGGTTTTGCTTCCTTTCAGAGCAAATCTGTAACACTTGCTGAGATGAAGATGCCAGATTTTTTTTAAAGAATGAAATATTCATAGTGAATTCAAATTTTATAAATCTTATTTTAGAATTTTAATTTTTGTGTTAAGCTGAAATGTGCTCAAAGATCAATAAAGGGATATTTAAAATTACAAAATCACGCTATGAATATTTATAGGTGTTACCAATCTCAAGAAGTGCACTGGTTTGGTGAGTAGCCAGTGTGCTATGGTTTCTTCTGACTTTGCTATAGTATCTCACTAGTAGGCATTTGACCAGACTCCTCTTTCTAAGTGAGATTCCTGGTAAAACTGTCTGTCTTAGATGCATCTTTCAGTATTGAAATAAATCATTGGGAATGGCTCCTCTCTCTGTGCAAAATGCAGTCAGACACTACAATAATCAAAACTGTACAAATGATTCAGTAAAACATGTTTCCAGAGATCAATATTTTGCATTTAAGAAGTTGGCAATCTTCTAGTTACTTGTAACATTGTATTCAGTTTGATATTGTTTTGAATAGATATCTGACTCTTAAAGGAGAGACTGCCAATACAACATTTAAATTTAAAGTAGTCTGTTTTATTATATGACAAACAAAAATATACCATCAGTATTTATCTCAATACCCAGTTTCCAAGACATCCCATTAAGTGTAGTCACTCTTTTGAGAAAAATTTCGGGTTGTGGCTCTGGACATATCTTCCTTGATTCTAAAATAGGATAAATTGATACTTTACAACAAAAGATCACGGGTATCTTTACTTTTTTAGTTTTTATTTTTTTAAAGAAGTTACGATGCTTTAAATGTTTGAATATTGTAAGTTGACCTTGGTAGAAACAACATGTCAATGCATTAAATTATACACACATCCTTAGTTATTTTTCATTTTGGTTTTCATGGAAGGTATCTTGGATTTAATTTGCCTGTCCAAAGGATATGAAGTGCTATTTTCAGTTTGGGATATGTGATTTGGTTGAGGAAGTCATTCCTTGAAGATTTCTAGAGCATTTGCTGGTGTAATTTTGCCACTTTACTCAACAGAAATGTCATTGAGATGTTGAAAATAAGGTGGTTGAAGCCTTTGGTAGAAAACAATTACCCATCTTTGTGTTGTTTCTGTAGCAAAGTAAGTATAATTCGTATCTCATTTTCAACCAAAATATCTAAACATGCAGTTTCAGGTGTTTCCACAATTCACTGTTGTCCATCAACAGCATCTTGTTCTTTTAGCTGTATACGTAGATTGGCATCATCTATGTCAAGGAACTCCACAATAGTATGAAAGAGCTTAGACATTCTGTTCAGTTTCCTTTTTGCACCTCCATGATTCATTGAATATTGTCAATACGATAAGATTGAAACTTTATTACCGAATGACCGATTATTCAAAGAATCTTGCCACTAGAATGATGAGGAGTTTGAGCAATTGCTGCAGCACACAAAAGTAAGACAACGGTGCAAAAAGGAAACTGAACAGAACATCTCAAGTCTTTCATACCATTGTGGAGTCTCTTGACATAGGCAATGCCAATCTATGCATGAAGGTAAAAGAAGCCAAGTAGGACATCTTTTCTCCCTGTGAAATTTTTTAAAAGCTCAACTGTATTAATTGCTAGCAGAACTCTGGCTGTCATGAATTCATTCAGTTTCCAGCAGTAGTGCAGAAAGCAGAATTTCTTTCAGATGACACTTCTGCTTGCTTATACAGATCGCCTGTGGTCCATGCGTCCGGACACACTTGAGCATTTTTGCAATCTCAAGTAGTTTCAAATTCCAATTGGGTTTTGCTCCTTTCTCAGTTTGAAACAGAAGTTGCTGAGGTCTCCATTCAGGAAGAACCCATCAACTTAAAAAAAAAAAAAACAACAAACAATACTGATGACAAAGAAGAATTCAGCAAATCGGCTATCGCACTTTATGGAATGGCAGTGATAGTAAATAAGTACCCTGTGATGTAGGAGGGGAAACAAGCTACTTGTGATTGCATTCCTAACCGTTTTATCTTCCTGAGACTGGTTTCAGTAAGTTGTTTTCTGACCAAGAAACGAAACGGGCCGAACATCTGCAATGGTGGCGATCCCTGCCTGTCTCTCTCTCTCTTTGAAAGCTTCAGTCTGATGTTGCCAGGGTTATGCAGCAGACATCCGGCAGGGCCTTCACACTGATACCCGCCGGTAGTTCTTATGCCTGGTACCGGTCTGCAGTTCTCACGAATAGGTTAAATATTTCTGTGTGAAATGTTTAACGTTTAAATTAGGGGGGTGGCAACCAGACCTCCAAACTGCAACAAAAGGGGATCGTCGATATGCTGAGAAAGATCGGGGTGGGGGGGGGGGGAGGAACCGGAACTTCCGCGCGCGCACGGTTGTAGTATAGTAGATCCTCAGCAAGGGATCATCTTGCTCTTCTACTACTCCCGGATTTTGAGGTTCGTTATAAAATCGTGATTCACCTCCCCCACCCACCACCAAAATGTCTTCGATTATTTTGAACCGAACCTTTCCTGGGTCTGGGTGAATTCAAAAGCACTGTATAACCGACTAAATCTGCGTTAACTTTCTCCCCTTAAGCATTTTTTTCGCCGGATCAAAACACCCGCTAGGGGGCCCCGTTTCCCGCCTCTGCTTTCTCGAGGTGAGTTTATCGCTTAGTTTCGTCTATCGTGATTCACCACCCCCTTAATAGAGGCTTCCTGATATTCAAGTAAGTAAGCAGGCAGTGCGATCCAACTCTAGTCTAAACTAGAAAGAAGTCTGTCCCCCTTTTTTTTTCTCTCCCCTCCAATTCCAGTGGCGGTTTCTCTGATTCTATGATTCTAAAAAAAAAAAAACAACAACAACAAAGACCTACCTACCCCCCCCCACGTTGTAACGCCGCAAATATCATAACATTAAAAAGTAAATATTAACGCGTTGATGCCACATCAAAGTAAAATATTAATTGACTGGGGGAGGAGGAGGAGAGTAGATTACTGAATTTCTTAAATTGTATAATTTTTTTTTTTTTTTAAGGACTTAGAAATATTATCCAATAAACGGCTAAGCCTGACATCTACCCGAGACTACTACCGGCTTGTTGTTGTTGTTGTTTTTTGTTTTTGTTGTTGTTGTTTTTGACGAGAGCCCACGTGACTGGTTGGGGGCCGCATGGAAGCTGGCTGCTGGTGGGGGAGGGGGGGGGAAACTTTAAATATTTTGTAAGTCCTCCCCTTAGAAGAAGAAGAAGAAGAAGCGGGGGTTTGTTGTCGTTTTTATTTTAGTCCGACTCGAGGAAAGCCATGACCCAGCCCCGATCTTCGCGCGCGCGTGCGGGGGGGGGGGGGGCCTCTCAGCGTTCCTCATTGCCGAGGCGACCGGACGCAGTGAAACGTTCCTTGTAAATAGTCGCCTCCATTTGCCGGACCGGAGCCGTTCACATTTGTTGTTGTTGTTGTTGTTGCTGCTATGAATCTACCCCCGTCGGCCTCCTGATCGCTGCTTCTCCGCCTTTCGGGAGTTTCGAAACGTGATCGCCTGTCCGTGTGCGGTCTTCGTCGAGAATTGGAGGAGCTGGCCGGATCTCACCTAGCTGTTCGTTGGTTTCTTCTGTTCTCTTTCTCCGTGGGCAGCCATGTTTGTTGACTACCCGACTACGCTCGACGGAACCGATCGATTATTGTTATTATTGTTATTATTATTTTCGCCTTTCCCCGTGCTTGACGGCAGATAATGGTCTGCTGCAAAGAAATAACGCGCCACCATGTCTCGGTAGAATTTCCCCACTCTATTTTTTTTACGCATACTCTCTCTCTCTCACATACAGTAAAGGTGGTGGGGGGGGGGCCTGTCCCTCCCTTTCTCCAGAGATACGAGGTCTGCGATGGCTGAGTTCCTGTCGGTGGTGATCCAGAGATGCCCATCCATAATAAGCCCCCCCCCCCCGAGGAGGAGGAGGAGAGGGGATCGAGAAGAAGTAGTAAATAGTTTTAAAAGTGTGATGATTATTATCACTTCTTCGGTGCAGAAATTGGCAGCTCAGACGACACGAGGTCTGAGTTCCTGTCGGTGGTGATCCAGAGATGCCCATCCATAATAAGCCCCCCCCCCGAGGAGGAGGAGGGGGGATCGAGAAGAAGTAGTAAATAGTTTTAAAAGTGTGATGATTATTATCACTTCTTCGGTGCAGAAATTGGCAGCTCAGACGACACGAGCTCTGAGTTCCTGTCGGTGGTGATCCAGAGATGCCCATCCATAATAAGCCCCCCCCCCCCCCGAGGAAGAGGAGGAGGGATCGAGAAGAAGTAGTAAATAGTTTTAAAAGTGTGATGATTATTATCACTTCTTCGGTGCAGAAATTGGCAGCTCAGACGACACGAGGTCTGAGTTCCTGTCGGTGGTGATCCAGAGATGCCCATCCATAATAAGCCCCCCCCCCGAGGAGGAGGAGGGGGATCGAGAAGAAGTAGTAAATAGTTTTAAAAGTGTGATGATTATTATCACTTCTTCGGTGCAGAAATTGGCAGCTCAGACGACACGAGCTCCGAGTTCCTGTCGGTGGTGATCCAGAGATGCCCATCCATAATAAGCCCCCCCCCCGAGGAAGAGGAGGAGGGATCGAGAAGAAGTAGTAAATAGTTTTAAAAGTGTGATGATTATTATCACTTCTTCGGTGCAGAAATTGGCAGCTCAGACGACACGAGGTCTGAGTTCCTGTCGGTGGTGATCCAGAGATGCCCATCCATAATAAGCCCCCCCCCCCGAGGAGGAGGAGGGGGGATCGAGAAGAAGTAGTAAATAGTTTTAAAAGTGTGATGATTATTATCACTTCTTCGGTGCAGAAATTGGCAGCTCAGACGACACGAGCTCCGAGTTCCTGTCGGTGGTGATCCAGAGATGCCCATCCATAATAAGCCCCCCCCCCGAGGAAGAGGAGGAGGGATCGAGAAGAAGTAGTAAATAGTTTTAAAAGTGTGATGATTATTATCACTTCTTCGGTGCAGAAATTGGCAGCTCAGACGACGATCAGTACAATATAAACTCTCAAAGAAAATAAGAATCCTACTTCCCCACCATGCTTAAGTATACCTGCTCTTCAGTTCTGTGCTCGAGCTCGCCAATTTTACAATTATCTTGAATAAGAAGGAAAAAAATATCCAGGCTCGGTAAAGTGTTGTATCTAGCCCAGTATTTTCAGAGCTGTCATGCTGTTAGACTTGAGCTGCTAATGTTTAGATACACTTGATGATATCTTTTTTTTGAAATTGTTGTTTGTTGTTAAAAGTTCTCCTAATGTAAACAAAACCGAAAACGAGTGCACTCTTTATTTGTTTGGATGAACTAGGAAAAAAATTAACTGTGTCCAACATTCAGCATATATAACACATTGAAAAAAACAACAACAACAACAACAAAAAAGGGTTAATTTTACTAGTCACTAATTAGGGTGATAATTATATTTTTTCAAGAAAACATCAAAAGAAACTGCATGGGTTCCTCAGTTTGTGCCCCGTTTTATCTACTCCGATTTTGTCTACATCAGAGTTTCCAGTTGTCTACTCTGAAAATGCTACATATTTTCCAGAATGTCTTCTATCAGTTGATGACCGCTGAAAGCTAAAGTTCATGGAAGGAAAGATTTCTGTTGCTGACTTCATTGATCCGTGGCCTATATGGCCAGTCTATAAATAAATGCTTTAGAAGTTTTTTTTTCTGCAGAATAGATGTAATAACTACAAAATAGACATGATGGGAATAGTAGCCATTCTGAGAGCAGACTAACTGGGATGTTACCGGTTGCCCTGTTGGCAGAAACTTCCAACAATCTAGGTAAAAGGATCGTCAGAATTCATGATTCTGCCAATTGGGACAACAGTTTCTTTAGCTATTGGTTTTTTCCCACTAGTTAATCCAACATTTGTATTCTGATTGAAGTTTATTTTTTAGTATAACACAAGAATATTGGCTAATTAATGTTGTATAACTTGATAAGTAAAATGTTTATTATTGTTCTTGGCTTGCCTAATCAACATTTATTTTTAATGTATTCTGTGAAGTTTTTTTTTTAAAAGAAAACTTTTCTAGCCAGAACTTCTCTTCTGCAAATATATTGTATAATTGAGTAAGAATTAAAAAAAAAAATAGAGTAATCTGGCAGCTTTATTCAAAATTTGCTGACTGACACATTTTAGTGGGTAGTGGTGTTTACTGTTGATATGTGGATCTCTGGTTACTTAGTGGTCATCTCAGCAATCCTATTCTGTTCTCTTGTGAATAAAATTTTCTGAGAGAATGCAATTTGGGTTCTAGAGATTGAAAATGTAAACCTTACAACATGTGATTGTTGTGTACAGTGACTAGGACCAAAATTGAGTATTCTCCCCAACATCTGTTTGCTGCAATGTCAGTCAGTACATTTTCCACCTGAATTGTAAAGGAAAAATTATACACCAAAAAGAAGAAAATAGATTGTTGTTTTGACTATTTAATTGCATAAATTATTAATTTTTGTAGAAGAAATATTTTTGTTATTACTAAAAATTTGAAAGTTGGCAGTGAAATAGTATGAGTGCTAATACAAACTTCAGTTTTCAAGCATTGTACTAGTTTTTTTAGTAGGCAATTATTGGGGCCAATAAAGGAAAATATCTGCTGAAACTGAAAATAAAAACCAAGCCTTCCAGTGATTGACAATAGCTGATGCATGACTATGTAGGAACTACACTATATGAGAATATCTCCAAATGACAGTACAAGATGAGTAACACTGAACATGAGACACAGACAGCGCAGATCTACATGTAATGAAAGAACAAAAAAAAAAGAAAACCACTGAAACATCGAAGCAGTTTTATTCTCAGTTGCTTTGGTAGTGACTTGTAGGAAGAAAAGGAATCACAGCACATACTCTGACAAGTGAACTATCCTGGAAACATTTTGTGGATGGTCACAAATTAACACACTTGTTTTTATGCATAGCACTTGTGCAAAAATCTGTGATGGTGAAAATTTGTGCTTTGAGTTTCATCTATTTTCCTGTGATTTGTATCGCACGATCATACTCAGAAAACCGGTGAAAGTTTTTGACTATCCCAGATAACTACCTACTCATCTTGGCAAGGTCCTTAAATTTCCCTTTTCAGCTTCATTCTCAAATTTTCTTGTCCACAAAATATTACTGCCTTATTAATTGTAGACTGCACATTTTATAGCATTTAGGTTGAACTTGATTTTGTAGTTTGCTGTCTATAGCATTATAATTCACAGTGCTTGATATGAGAATTTCAAATGAATGACTGAATGAATGGGAAAGAATTCATAAAAAGACCTAATATGGTAAAGCACAGCAAATGATAGTTTACACAACCATCTTGTGCACACATGACACAATTACATTTTCAAAGTAAGTGAAATCCCATAAATACTATGAGGGGGGGAATCAAGTACATATGTAGGAAGGTATAACAACAAACAAACAAGCAGATATCATGAATATGCTATTGCTGGCATGTACTTCATTGGCTAAAAGAACTAAAGTAGACTACTACTGATTTGAACTGAGATGGCTGATTTTCATTTATCTAAGTGCAATGATCAAGGGTCATTAATAAATATATGCTGAAATATTCTTAAAGAAGAGAGTGGACATTTATTGGAGATACAAATACAGGCAAATGCTTAGCTTTTCAAGGCTGAAGTAGGGGTTGGATAGCAATTTGAACTTATAAATTTAAACATGGAATTCTATAAGTACCATTTTTTGTCAGAATCAGATGCAGTGTGATATTTACTTTTGAAATACATTGTGACCTTTACCATAAATACCATAGTTTTCTTTCAGGATTATTGTTAAAAGTTGTTTCTTTGAATTTGATTGCAGTTAAATATTTAACTTCAACTTCAGTCAAAACAATGTTTGGTGTGTTAAGTTATTTGGAGAGATGGAAAGCACATGGCTTATTAAATGTTATATATATATATATATATATCTTTCTTTACAGGAAAAGAAATTTTACAATTGAGTCAGTCATCCATTCATTGAAAATGAGCAAACAAACCGGTGTCAAGGTTTCATTTCGGAGAAATTCTTTTAACAGTAAGTTCTAATTTTTTTAAAAAATGTTCATAAAAAACGCTTGAAGATAAGGCAATCCTTTTGGTTGACGTCCGGTTTCAGGGGTCCCCTGGCACTTTTCAGTTGATGTGTGTAATTCTGCATGGGGTTTCCAACTCATTTTCTTACTTGGTCATATAATTATGAAGTTATAAAAATATACAGCTAATGATAACATTTTAATCATACTTTTATCTAGGAATAGTACTACTACTACAGAGCTCATGCAACATTTTCATTTCAAGACACTGAGCATCACAAATTTTTATGGAGACTGGGTGGCTTTATCTGATACTACTGATTGATTAACATATAGGAATGAGTCTGGCAAGAAAAAAAAGCATTTGTACATTCATTCCATTTTTAGGATAATGTTTCAAGTATGGTGTCAAATAAAGTTAGTGTGACTTCATTCCACATCAGTGGGCTCTTTGGAAAACTGGCTTTTGGCAGTTTCCTTCCTGATCAGCAGGTCAGGCTTCACACTTTTTGTTTCCACCTTTAATGGCTCTTCCTTCCTTGTAATAATTTTCTTCTTGGTATCTTAAATCTTATTTTATCAATCTCTTTATTGAGTTGATCATAATATATCTGCTCCGCCACAATTACAAGTTTAATGGAATTTCAATAAAGAGAAAATTTCTTGCACGGACAAGTACAATGTGAAAATCATCTGTTTGTCAGAAATCATAGTGTTAACTTTGAATAGATCCTGCAAGGCAGTGTGGGGCCTGACAAATAACCTGCATTTTGGAATCATCTAAAGATTTGTAATTGAAAAATTGAATGTTGACAGGAAAGTAGCAGCAGCTATTCTCCATAAGCAAATTCCCCAACATAGGCATATCTTCATTCCCTCTTTGAACAGACTTTATTTAGCTGATCATGAACCTTTAATGTATTAATGTTTCTGCCCTACATGTGGCAAAGGTAATGTTGGCAAATTCTTTGAATTGAGGTACTAGCTTAATGTTAGAGGTGGTCTAGTGCTTTGTATTTAGCCACTTTGCTGCCATCTTTTATTTTTAAATGATCAGAAATTTAAATTTTTTTAGCAACGAATGAAACTGTGTTTTTCAGGCATAATGACAGAAAAACTAGGATAATGCTGAACAAAGAAAAATACTATGAACTAGAACTTTTAAAATTGTTCTAGTTTAATTGGAACTGGAAAAATACACAGAATTATAACTTTTTCTTAGTTGCTGGTGGTGTTAGACAAGTTAGTGTATGCATTCACATTTATGAGATGTGGATTGACAGTTTAATTTAGTGGCAGTAAACAACAAGGACACATGAAATGGACCTTTAAATAATTCCAGTATCTTCACAGTGACTGCTTAATATGCATGAACACCAGATCTTCCAACTTTTCTTATCATGTAGCATGCCAAACAAATTATCAATAAGTTTACTTACCCATGCTACACAACTTATAATCTTCTATCATGCCAACTAAAATTGATGGTAAAATTTCTTTTCTGATGAAACAAGCATGTTAATATTATTCTGTATTGTAAGTGTACATTCTACGGCCTATGAAATGGTATTATTTTGTTTGACTGGTCTAAAGAAAATCTTGTATTTATTCTTGTTTTCCAGGCACATGAATTTTTCTCTTTGTATACTCTGCTCATTAATGAAAGCAAAACTATTCAAACAGCAACTAATGATGAATGATTTTCATCTAAATTTATGGACTCTTCTATACATAAAGTACTTAGATGGCAGATACATTATGGATACTATTTCTAAAAAGATTATATGCTACAGTAGTCATCTTTTTAGGTAAGCAGAGCCTTAAATGACAGTTAATTAACACCTGAAGTTATTTTTGAATATATTAAGGGTATATTTTAATATCAGTGATAGAATGGGACATCAGTTTTCATTTAAAGACCATATCCTTATCTCTGAAAAATTGCATGTGATTTATTGTCAAATGTTGGAACTTCAGTTCCTCTTACATTGGAAAAACTTCAAAGTATCAGTGAGTGACTTTTAGTCCCATTTGTTAAAGTGTGGGAATTTAGCTTTATTAAACCACATGACATGTACATGACAAGTTTTGCTTTGATGACATCAAGGTTCTGACCGGGTCTTGTATGGACTCATTTGAAAATTTTAATTTCCACTACAAAATTTTTTCATATTTCCTAAATAAACTTAAATCTTATAAATGTGTTGAATATTGAATTGTGTTTTTAGACCAGTATTACTTTTTATGTTTTGGTTTTTTCACCTAGTTATATGCAAAAGTATCATTCCTGGTTTGGGAGAGGGGGGCAGTTGCTCCCACCTAAATAAGATATTGCTTCCCCCAACCCCACCAAAATAATTTTGTCCTAAAATGTGTGTATATATTGGCTCTATGTGTGGGGGAGGTAGTAACTGGATGAATGCCCATGGATTTGCCAGCTTTGTGCTTCCCCCTACAGACTTCAAGCCAGATCAATTTCCTTTGATTGTATATGAATCTGGATAGATTTGTTGATAAAACTTGTCTAATGTAGAAAACATAGTGGAGCAGTATTCCAGTTCTTTGACTAGAAAATTAAAAGTTTTCTTTTTGCTATTATGAAGCCTAATAATCACTTGATTAATCATTAATAATTGGCTGACTGATTAATTGGCATATCCTTATTAAAAAATACTTTATTATTTAAATTATGCCCCAGTTGATTATTGTTTGTACGTTCTTATTTCTGTTTATCAACAATTTTAACACAACTTTCTGTGGTTTGGATAAGTACAATTTATACATCATAACAAGTTTTGGTCAGTGAAACTGTTAACTGTCTGCTAAAATTGATGATGCCAGCAAGAATAAAATCTTTCATAATTCATGTATTTTACATTAGAAACTAGTTTTAGGATGTCAAGATGAAATTTCATTGTAGTTGTAAAATGTTGAAAATTCTTTCTTCACATCATATAGCTTGTGGAATACAGCAAAAAATTTATAGAACATTGTTTTTATTTAAAGATTTTGCCATGAAAAGCTTGATGAGTGGAAGTCGTGAGGAAAAAGAGATAATTGATGAAGTATCCCGATCATGCCTAGATGTCAATTTTCTGAAACACTGGAAGTTGAAAGATGTTCATCAGATTCATAATACTGATCTGGAGCAGAAGTATTATGAGAAAAAGAAAGAGTTAAAAGCTAAGGTGAAAATACTTTATTGGTACTGTGCCTGTAAAGAGAAAGTAAATCTGTTTTCAGGTCTGAATGATGAAAAACAGTTATTTTGTATCTTGTATTCCACATAAGGAATACATTAAAATAGTGTTGGATTTTAGTACTCTAATCTTGTTTTTCTACTTTTGTATTTATAATAAATTAATAAGATAATACTTTAAAAATTCATTTATCTGTTTAATGGTCAAAGAGAAAAATTTAACTAAAACCAAACAGGTTTCTCATTATTGTTATAAACTTTTCATTGTCATTTAATGTTTCTGTTGTTCCTTTCTAGTATTGCTGAGGTTTTTAGGAAAAAGAATCAGTTATATGTTTTAGTTGAAAGAATAGTGTGAAAACTTTGTTTTGGTGAGTCAGTGCTTAAGAATGATTAATTTGATAGTTTACTTTGAATTGTTTTTTTTTTTAAAGCTATGATACAATGAAATCTATTATCTGTAACAGTACTGTATTGCAGTTTTTTATGGTTTCATAAACCACTCACAAATGGTTCTGTTCTTCCTGAAGAACATGCTGAAAACGTTATGGGAAAAAAACTAATTTATGTCTTTAATACTTATATTTTAATTCTTTTTACTTAGTTAAAGTCTTCACTGATTTGTATAGAACTTGGTGAATACCTGGCTGGTTAATCATCCATCTTTATATGTCAAATTAAACCTCCAAATGAATGTGGCTTTAATAGGGTACTTACTTAGTAGGTAGATTAGTCATTTTTGGGAGAAAAGTATCATATGTATACATAAATACTTGATATAAAATTAAAGCTGAACATTGTGCAATGTAGAGTTCAAATACATAGAGTTTTTAGATGTGGAACTGGTATAATTTTTATATTTCCACATTATCACCTGTATATTTTTAAATAGTGGCTAGCATTGTCTTATTTTCAGTCTGGGTTGACTAAGAATGTACAAGATAAGCTGGAAAATGTCAGTCTGTTACAGCACAAAAATTACATGGGACAAATTTACTAGAATGTTTCCAGGTCTTAAGTATTTGAAACATGCTGAATGATTTAAAATATTAGATCCTATCAAGTTTGAATTTTGAGATATTTTTAAGAGGTGACATAATAGAAGTTTTCCAAAATAATTAAGGATTTTCAGCATGTAAATTTTTTTTTCCTATCTGCAGTAGATAAAATTCAGCTTGGTTAGATATCAGAAATACCTTTTTTGGTAATAGAATTAATGAGTGGAATAAATTACTTACAAAATTGTAGATTGCTAGTTCTCTTCTCATGGAGTGGTGGTTTTGCACAAGCCATGTTTGCATCCTGCTTGAAAGTAGCTCCAGAAGTATAACAATGTCCATGCCCTCTCTATCATATTTCTGGACCACTTTTTACACACTGATAAGTCTGGAATATGGCAGCACAAGACTTTTCTTTCTATGTTAGTTGATCCATGAAAGGGCTAAATACGGCTTTGACATATTCAGAATTTGTGGTGTCTGCGGAAAATATGGGGCACACAATGCGTGAAACTGATATTGCACACACCACACCTATCTTTTAATGTAAGGCAACTTGGAAGAGTGTATGTTGGATCTCTCAAGACCAGTAGTGGTTATTTTGTGAATTAGCACAACCACTAAGGAGAAACCAGGCCGCCTCAGACATGAAGTACAGATTTGTGTTTGCAAGATTTTATGTATCTTTCATCATGACATTCTAGAATGTTGTGACAATCGTGGACTATCTACAATCCTCCTATGGATATCAGCTGCAGTTTCTTCATTCTGTACAGTTCTAATGCATTGACACCTTATTCACTACTGAAGCTGTTTTCCTGCCATTTCACTGATTTCTGTACGCCTTTTTTTTGATACTTCTATGCCTAAATATTTGTCTATAACTGGTTCAATACAAATTTTTAAAGAACTTTTCAATATATCCTTTATCAAAACACTCATTTTCAACAAAAATCTATGTTGTGCACAACATGCTACTGCTATCTGTTAAACACACAAGCAACACAACCAACTGCTAGCTGGACTACTTCCAAGCAACCCATTCTGTATTAATCTAAACAACAAAGCTACTCTATAAATGGATGAACATTTCTGTATTTTAAAAAACAAAACTAGTTCTATTATGTGCGCTTATGCATTTTCTAGTTTGTGTGTGTGTGCTTTGCCATGCCCAAAAGTTTTATCAAAAAATTTTCTGATTTTGTTAGATAAAAGTCTAATTAAATCTGCTGAATATGCATCTTTTACTTAATGGAAAATGACCAGAATTGAAAAATATGGCAATTTGAAATCTAACATGCAGATACATGATTCTGCAAAGACTATATGCATCATGACAAGTGTGACTTAATTAGAAGTTGTTATGGGTACTGTGTCAAGCTATGTGAGCATGATTTGAAAATAGATTTTATTAAATTTCTAGGATAATGCAAAACTTTTAAATATGTATCCAATAATGACACAGAACAAAGGTAGCATAATGAAAATCAAACTATCTGGATATTTCAAACATTGTTTATTGTGTTTGAAATATCCAGGTATTTTTTTTATAACATATTGCCATTATTGGATTTTCCATCACTTTAAAGTTTAAGTTTTGTGCTATCAAGTTTTCTTTTACAAATGTATGTATGTATTGCTCATGCCCAACAGGCATGAAATTATAGTGGACCATGTCTTTTTGACAATAATAAGTTAGTTGAAACTTTTTATCAGCTCTCTTACATGATTATTTCCCTAGCCTCTTTCTCTCTCTCCAAAAAAATGAAAATGGAAAAAATAGTGAGTATAAATATTGTATTTTGGGGAGGGCTAATCCTGGAGTTAAATCACAGCCCAATTAACGTTATACATTTATTCTGAAGTCAGTCTGAACTATTTACATTTTAAAGTTGGACAGCATACAAAAGTTATTTTCCATTCTGACAAATATTTATAAATTTTTTTTTTCTATTTAAGAAAAGGTCTGTTTTTAATTTGGTGAAGTGACAAATTTTAAAAAAAGAGTTTTTTTTTTTTTTTTAACAAATAGAGCAGAAAAGAGAGAGACCTTAAAGATCAGTTTGTCTTCAGCATTGAGCGTCCATCTTCAATGAAAGGCATTAGCATGGATGGAGTGTTTTGCCGCAGTGAACGCCTTTCCTTTGGAAATCCTATGACTGGGATAAATCTCATTCGTCATGCTGACCTTGCTCTTAAAAAGGCAATCTGGATGAAATTCAGTCCAGTGTCCTTAGTAATGTACAAGGTAAGTGTATGTGTTCCATAAATTCATTAGCTCTCTTAACTTCTGCATCATTGCGTTATTGGAATAATAATTGCTTCTTATTTAATGTATTACATTCTTTGACTATTTCATATAAAGTTTTCAGCTTCTTGACAGTCTGTTGTATGTGAGTTGCTGGTTTGAATCTTTGCATAGGAAGATACAAATTGATACCCAACCATTCTTGAGTGACAGTTAATTTGCAGCTGCTAGAACATTTTTTAAAATTTTTTTAATTATAAGATTGTGTATTCTTTTGGCTACTTTATGAGATGCAAGCTGCTGATTTTCATGCATTTAAACTTGTCAACAGTTGACCATTTCTGTGACTGGAATCTTTTCAAAATTTCTATTTTCATCTACTTGTCAATTGAGAGTATTTTTATTTATTTACACTGTAGTCCTGAATGAACAAGTCTTTTCCTTTAATTTTCAACTTTTATCTTGAAAGCATACGAATGTATTGGGACTCACCAAAAGAAAGGAAGTTTGGTTTTAATTAGTCATTTGCAATTTAATGTGCATTTTGTTGCCCTCATTTTAATATTTTAAGTTATGGGTATAAGAGGAAGGGTTGATTGTTTTTGTTTTTTGGGGAAGAAGATAACTTTTGGCTGCAACTTTGTAACAGATGCTGTGACAAGATATTTTTTTAGATTTTCTTAGGATGTATTTTTAGTAAAGATAAAATAAAATGGTTTTTTTTGTAAACTATTTTCTTTTGCAAAGGCTATAGGAGGCGGGGAGAAAAACAGCAGCCAACCACTGTAGTAGGTTGAGGAAACAATAATTTCACATAACGAAAGGAAAGTGGTTACCTGATTTTTATTGTTTCCAGGTAATGATGGGGAAATCAAAACCTATTGATACTGAAAGTCGAGAACGCACCCCTCTGGATGGCAGCCCAGATTTTGACAGCCATTACTCAAGAGTTCGACCAACCATACATGAAACGTTACAGTCTGCTCTTCTTAAGGGTTCCGTAAGTACCCAGATTAGATGCCAGGCACTAGAGATGTGCAAGACTTTGTTGCTGATTTACTGCTTTATATATATAATAGTGAAACTAGTCTGTAGAGAAAAAAGCAAATGTGGAAAGGGGAGGGCTGTTAATATTTTTTAGATGAATTTATAAATGCTGGGATTTTGTTTATCTTTAAACATCATACTCATTATTTTACATTATTTATACCTGCAATCCTCCGTATAAAGATGTGCCCAATGCCAAAACAAAAGTAATCTAGAAAGAGCGAGAGAGAGCCTTCATACCAGGAGTATTTTATAATGAAATCTTGAGTTTGTACCTTGGGTATATTGTACAAACAGTCTGCTTATGGTAAAAGTTTTTCTTTCAGATGATACACTTAGATTGCTTTATGATAGTGGTCAGTTGTGGTGCTACAAACATGGGCTCTTTTGTACGTAGGTAACATTTTATAATGCATTCTTTGTTTGACCATTTCAGCCAGAAAAGTATTTAGCTGGCTTTATGCCTATTTGTCTTTTATTATAGTGTGAATGTTCTTTTGAAACTGATGTGAAATTAAGAAACTACCCAAGTAGTTGTAAAGAATACATAAATTTAGCAATAAACTTAAGAAGTTCACAGTTTAATTTTTTTTTAGCAAAACTCATCAGAACCAAAACAGTGGTGTATAAAACCATATTTAAAAATACTAGTAAAACTTACAAAAAATGTTTTCAAATAAGATTAACTCATTGTTGGTTTTAAAATGCTCAGACAAAAAGGAACTGAAGTTACAAATAAAATTTAATGCCAGTGCAAAAATTCCATTCCTTTAGTAGTTGAGATCTCTTCCTTCCAATGCAGCAAGAAGCTAGAATAGTTGGTATGCCTTCATTTATATTTTAGGGCCGTTCTTTCTTCCTTTTAGTTGAAGTTAGACTAAACTTAGTTTAAAACTTTGCTTGGCTTTTTTTTGCCACTATCTTTGTTTATTTCCATTTTGATTTTGTGAATTGTTTTATATTCACATAAACAAGCTATATTTGAAAATGCAGACTGTCTTAAGGATTGTTCTGTTTTGCTTTCATTGAAGATGAATTTGTTCATGATCAAATCTTTTCTAGCTAATGGCTTGGATGTAACTTAAAATGCTGTCATTCATTGTAGTAGAGCAGTTTTCACTGCTACCAACATTTATAGAAATTAGTAAAATAACAATTAGAAGGACAATTCGATCCTCTAAGAACTATGTTTGCTTCTTTTCTTCTCTTTGATTTTTTGACTGGACTCTCCATCTATAGACAACTGTTCACTCCTAAGAAACTGTTCTCAGAATATGGGACAGTCAGTCAGAAGGGCTAGGGAGGTGTCAGCTTGGTTGGCTAAAAGCACGTACCCTTGAGAAACCTTGAAGACAGGCCATCCATGGAAGTCCCTACTAGAAGTCTTCCATTTATGTGCGGGGGAAAACCAGAGTGCTTAAAGGAAGCCCCTGTGGATAGCCTGGTGCAGAAGAGCATATGTTCAAAACAAATACAGTGGAAATTAATTTGTGATGGATGATAATTTTCTATAAAAATTACTCGTTTCTCTGATTTTGTGGTTTTTCTTAATACAACAATAGGCTTTAGTTTATCAGTGTTTCTCCACAATCATTAGCTAGAAATGCTTTCTTTTAATTATGTTTTGACAATGAATTAACAAGTGCAGTTGCTCTGTTTTGAGAATGCTATTTAGTTATAGTTTTGGAATTTAGTCATTACAAAAATTAAATTAAGATTCTGTCTTTTGTGATCATCATCATCTGCAGCTGTAAACAAACCAGATGTGGTTGTGTAGTGCCCTGACTTCTGTCTTCAGCAGTAAATGGAAAGCCCTTACTAGACTGGCTCTGTTTAGCTATCAGAGAAAACAGGACTGCCTAGAGGAAACCTTTGCTAACTGACTGGCATATAAGAGTAGGAAGAAACCAGTCTATGGGAGTTTTCCAAACTGTCAGGAGGGATTGAACTCTGAAATTCTACCACAGGCCAGTACACGACACACTAGGATAGCTGCTACTCAGGTTGAGATTGAGTAAATGTATCTCCACTTTTAGTTGGACTGAAGTGCTGATTGTATTACTTCCAGTATTTGAGGTACCTGCTGTACCAGACTTATTTGTGACAATATAACAATCAGTAATTAATGCAAGAGAATACATCTGATATTTTTTGGTATTGTTTCTTGGAATTTTCTAGAACTTTGAAAACTTTAAAGTCATTTATTAGGGAAAAGCTAAAAAAAATATGCATATTTATGTTTTTAACTAGTGTGTGTGTGAATATTTAGAGCCTACTATACATATGAATAGTCTTATTTTAGTTTTTAAGTCAGAAATAACTCTTCTTTTATAGATGAATGATTATGTGCATCCAGAGAAAAAGTGATAATTTTTGGGCATTTCTTTGAAAAATATTTTGGTTAAAAATATAACTTCAGCCTGCTTATTTTTAGAACACTCAGGTTTCCATTATCGTTTATTTTTGAGAGTTTGTTTTTATTATTGATAATCTTTTATTTGTACAATAAAATTGGTAAAAACACTTATTCTTTTCAGCTTGTTTTTAATGTTTTGCTTACCTTGTTTAATTTGGATGAGGGATGGGGAGAATAAATAGTAAGACTATTTTGATTGTTTTCAAGTCTTGTAGTCAAGAAATGCTCACTGCAGTAGTTGAGTTTATTAAAATAAAATAATTGGGTTCAAGACTAGGAACCTTTTTGACCAGTACACAGTGTTGTGCTGCTGCTTGTGATATTGCAATTTAAAGGAGCATTCAAGCCCACTACCATCTCTGCTATTCGTGGTTCACTTTCAGTGCTAAAATTGATTGTCTCAGGATATCAACTAGAAGTAAGTTGTCCTCATGCTGATGCTTTATAGGTTACTCTTTTGAGGTCTTGAACTCTCTTGAAGGGGAATTTGGGGAAAAGACTAGAAGTCACAATCTGTGTGAACTTTTTACAACACTATGCACAGGCATGTTGGTCTTCTCAATAGGAAGACTGCTGGGTCATCTATTTACCTTTACTGAAATCTTGTTTAAACAAATGTTATGCAACTAATTTAAAGGGATGGTGTGAATTAAATTTGTCTATTAGCAAACTAGTGTTATTGGATAAGGAAGGTTAACCTGTTTTTCTTTCATTTTCAAAGCATTTGAGATAGTTAAAAGAAAAGAAATAACAGTCTGAATGATTTATAACAGGGTTTGTGACAGAATTTCAATGTATATAGTTGGTACCACTTAATCAGAATTTCTTGGAGCAGCAAAAATATCCTTATTATCCATTAGTCCCAATTAAGCCACAGGCAATAAAATGTGAGAATACTTATCTAATTGGGCCAGAGCTATAAGTGCTGTAATCAGACAGGACACCAACATAATAAACTTCAACTTTTTGTAATTTTTGGGGGTAATTTTTGTCATATGATTAAAGTGACCTCTGGTAGCAGGTGTGATCTTAAGGAGAAATAACAACATGTTGTCATATACATATAATAAATGCAACAAATTATCAATGTTTAATTAAGAAAATTTTACTGATCAACTGATTAATCTTCACCACCACCATCAACCTCTGTACATTCAAGTAGAGATGAAAATCATATCATACAGTGAAAAACATCGCCCAGAATAATTGACATGGTTTGAGCAAAATATTATCCAGGGGGAATAAATGCCTGGGCCTATGTCAAAACATAAGGCAATAAAACTGGCAGCAGCTCAAGAAACCAAGTTCACACACTGCAGTTACTTCTGGTGATCAGTTCTTTAATGTTTTATTTTCATGCAGCAAAGGCTGTTTTTAATAGATATAGCACTAAAAGCACCAAAGGTAAGATGGATGTCTGCTGATGGCTCTCAACAAGATAACCATTGCAAGATCTGTTATTTAAAGAAACTGAAAGAACTAGAATCAGCCTGGTAAATAGTTTTTCAGAAAAGGATCCTACAAATTTTACATATACTATGAAATTCACTATGGACATATTTGTAAACAAAGCAGACTGAATTTGCAAAGCATCGTGCCATTTTCTGCATGTATGTTTTGCTGGGGAAGAAAGTTAAATGTCAAAAAAAAGTGTCACTTCGCGATTTTAGGCAATTGTGGCAGTAGCACTAGTATGGAGAAAGTACAGTATTTGATGGAATTTGAATGTGTTGGTAATATGTTTGTAGAAACATGCAAACAGTATATCCATTAGCGTTTAATCACTACAACCTGATATGCTAGTAAAACAAATGTTGAAATAAAATGACATAAAAACAACTTATTTTGTTTATACTTATTGATATCAGTAAAAATCAGTTTTTTGTATTCCCACACAGTTTTTTTTTTTTTTTTTAAATTTTTTTCTGTTTGCTGTGATTGGTACCAAGTTACAAGTAAATAATATCCCATATTGTGGGCTATTTTTTGAGAAAACATCACATAAATTTAATGAGTTGAGTTGTCTTCCCTAAACCAGTTGATTAGCTTTACTTACTCTACAGCAGTTGAGGATCATCCTTTGCACATCAATTGACCCAGCTAGACCCAAGTAATTTTTCATCAACCAATGATGCTTGATGACAGTGTATGCTGTTATGATTTGCATGAAAACTTCAGCTGATTCATAGTCTAACAACATAATATGGATGCTGAGGCAGTCTGCTTCTCAGAGATATAAAAATCCACCAAAACTCAAAAGTTATTCCTTATTTAATTAGTAATTTGTTGGATATCGCTATGTAAACTTCATTGGTTAAGTCTGTTTATAGCTTTACATTCATCTAGGAAAATGTCTGTGACAAAGGATACTATAAAAGTCAAAGAGGGAATTAGGAATCTATGGCAATGGAATTGACTGGAAAATGAAATACACAGTACACTTTTTTTTTGCACTTTTGCATTCGATATTTTGTGCTATGGTAAATTTTAAAAAAATCTTGTATAAGAGCACACTTTTTGGCTTTTGATTAGAAAACATACAAGATTATACTGTTTTAAATCATTCCCAACTAAGAAAAATGAAAACTTTTTCTCCTCTTTGTGATATTTTTGTTTAATGCTTGCATGTATCTCAGGGTGCTGGTTAATTAATCTACATGCAGTCGTTTCTCGTATGAAACAGTCTCCATTATTGGCACTTGGTCTTTAGCTAGCTGATCACCAGAGACAGTAGTTCCTTTCACACATTTGGGCATTTTACTGTCAAAAAAAGGAAAAAAATAGCTTATATGTATTGGCTATACTTCTGAACAGTATAAGAGCTTTTTTTTCTTTTTTGTCTGTTTCCATTGCAGGACATCTAATTGCTTCAAAATCAATTTTATTTTGCCTTGAAAATATTGGATATTTCCTTAAGGTCGTATCAATGGAAAACCTATTGGTGCTTATTTTGCAGTTTTTGTTAAAGTTAAACAAAAACAAAAAAATCATGAAAATCAAGTAAAACAGCTTGAAGTGTTCTTAAGTGACTACACTTCCGACATACATGGCTGTTGAAGATGTAATCTTTACCATGTGGTCTTGAAAGCTGCTATAATTCTCTCCTCCCAACTTTAATATTATAGGTGTTTGAATGTTTCTTACCCAGACTGATCATGACAATGATTTCAGCTGCCTTCTCTGCAAACTGAATTGTAAAAAATGTAATAATGTTGTGAATTTTACCATGAATTGTGTCTTATGGTATTCCACTCACAATATGAAATAAGGTAGTTGAAGAGCGTTTTCGTTTGGAATTGCACTTTGTATAACTTACTTGGTGATTGCAATTTGGATCTTACAATTTCATACCACAGGAGGAGACCCTAAAAAATCTTACCTAAGTATATAAAGAAGTAAAATGTATTTTCCTAGCCAGTGATATTTCACTTTATGCCCATGTTTAGAGGGAGAGCCCTTTGGATCTGTGACATCTAATTGGAAAAAAAAATGGGTGAATAGCATGTGATGTTGAAAGAGGTATTGGCAACTATTTTTACTGGAAATATGTAGCTGATCAAGCATTTAGTCACACATCAAAGTTGAAGACATTAAAAAGACTTTTAGATTAACTTCAGGTGGGTACTTGATGATACTGATTAAAGGAGAGTTAAAGTGAAGTATTTGTGTAAGGTATATTTTGAGCAAACTTTGGTCAAAGGTACTGTAACTTCAGAAATGAAAATAGGATATGCAGTGTGGTTTAGTTTGAACTGTTCATTGGGAGCCCTGTGCCACTATCATTTGGAAAATACAGATAAACCATTTTATTAAGCAGGTTATGAACAGTAAGGCAGTTTGACCATGACCTTTCCCTTTACTGGATTGGCACTTCATTTTGTACTCACGTGCTTACAGTTGCATTATAAAATGCTGCCATCATGCCTATATGTAACTTATGTTTTTTTTAAGTATTATTACATGTATTGTAAAAGATAAAAATAACCCACACAATTCGTAATCATCTCCATGGATTTGCCGTCAACTTTCATATAATATTCAGTTGCCACCAGAGCACATTCTGTGATTCAAGTTTGTTGTACAGTACAACTGATGTTATTGTAGATGTCTAAAAATTCTGAAAACTCCATAGCTAAGAGAATCTTGACTTAGCAGGCATGAACCCATCGTTATGAAAGACATTGTTAATCATTTCGGTGATGTTTGGCAGTATGGAAATGAGCTCAATGTTGGAGACTTTTCTGGTTGGGTATGCAAGACAGTTTTATACAGGAGTAATAAGATAATTTTGCAGTTACAGATTTGTTTTGATCTGTCAGCCTGTTCTTGAACAGATATTTCATCATCTACATGTTTGTACTGTTCCAAGAGTTTGGAGCAGGCTTCTTACTTTGTGGAAACAACCTGAATTCTTGGTCTTGTGGATTACAAGAAGAGTCCTTTTCTCCTCGATCATGCTGGTACACATCTTCATTGTTACACTGCATCTTTGCCACTTTACGCCCATGGACAGACAAACTTTTTCAAGATGTGATCCACTTGAAAAGAATGAAGCCAGTCTCATTTGTGTCAAATATTTCTTCAGGCTTGAAGCATTTAATGTTTGTCATCTTATTTTCAATCCATGTACTTGCAGATGGGATAGTTGCATATCTCTTTTTTACCATGATATCTCTGCAACATGACATCATACCATTTTTTCAATGATCCAGCTATCTAAAGGTGGCTTTAAAGTCCACAAAATTCAGATCATTTAAAAACTTTGGAAAGTTAGATGTGAGTGCTGATCAGAACCATCGGAATAAATCAGCAGCAGCATCTGCTGCAGCGCTTGTTGTCTGTAGATTACCTTCAAAGTGACCTGATGATTGATGGATTTACAGAAAAGGTTGCTATGTCAGCAAATGGCATTTTTGGACATCTTTCACAAAATTTTAATATCTGCCTTTAAATTGTGTGATCTGTTGGTTTATGTGTAGCTGTGACTTAGTATAAACTACAACTGTAAAGAAGCCTTATTATTTAGTACAAGACATCAAAGTCAAGGATCAGTGTCAGAGAGAAACCCAGTTATTATAAATCGGGGACACACGGCTTCTCATTTAATGTGGCAATTTCCATTGCTAATTACAAAGAGAAATCAAGCTTTTGTCACATAAGAGACACAAATGGGTTCTCCATTGATATAATAATAAGCAGGTGTCTCGTAATCAGCCATGATAGACATGTTTAAAAGTTGGTTTGTGACATTAACAGAAGTGAATATGCTTGTAATTAAAAGAGTGGTGAGTGGTTTGTGAAAAATCTTGACATTGAAAGGGTCATGATATAAATTCAGATGATAATACATTGGCCCCGACTATCTCCATTTGAATTGTCATCTAAGGTGTGCTTTTAACTTGGAGAACTGCTTTTCATCATCCTTTGTCCACAGAATTGGTTGTAGTTTCCAACTTGTATTGTTAACTGGAAGAAAAGATACAACATAGTTAACAAATGTAGCAGGTTATCTCTTGGGCATTACAGCTGGAAAAGTGAGTTCCTAGGTTCCTCAGAGTAATCCATTTCAGAGAAGAACTGGAGTGACGACGAAAGAATTCTTACATTTATGAAAAATAAAAAAAATTTTGTTTTCTTTTGTTTGTGTGGGTCATTTATAATGTAGAGTTTTGCTTCTTCATCTGATCATGGTGTTCTTACATTCAACCTCTGTGTTTGTTCTGATTTCCAGCAAACCAATGATACAGAGACTCATTTTTAATGGATGTTTGGCTATCAACCAAACAACATGTGCATTCAAGATGCAGAGCAAGACTTGAACCAGTTTCTTTAATGCACTCTTCATTATCTGAATGCTAAAATGAAAAAGTAACCATTGCAGAATACAGCACAGACCTTAGCCATAGCATCTAGGGTATTGATATTTTGTGGTTAATAGATCTAAATTCATTCACTTTTTTTCTTTTAAACAAAATTTAGCCACAAATCTATTTTACAGTATATTATTGGATAGGCTTGTTTAGTAGAACTAATCACATCCTATCTTGTTATGGAGATATATGTGGGCTGTTAAAAGAGGGCTAGAAACTTACATACTGTTTATTTTGATGCCTATATATATATTTTTTTTTACATCATTGAAACACTTTTGTTACCTATATAGGCACCAGTTTAGTAATTCAGTGTTTTTCTTTTCCTTTCTTCATGGTTGTGCTGTTCCATGCAAGGTTAGTTTTTCATTTTAAGACTTAATGAATTTTCATCTTTTTCTCTGTAGGTGTACATTTATGAGTATGATAACAGCGCCCTCCCTGTGGATCGACCAAGGCATTGTTTACCTATGGCTTGGTTGAACTATGAAAAGGTTGGCGAGATAGATGTTAATCCAGCAAAATCGCTGGTTCAAAGTGAGTTGAAAGCATCCACTACTGTTGAGACCAAGAAGGAACTGCCGACAAAAGGCCGAGTTTTACCAGATGCCAGTGCCAAGACAAAGATTCCATTCATTGATGATGATGAGTTTGTGGATGTGAAAAAACTGAATGAAGTGTGCGAAGAAAAACTGAAACTTACAGACGAGAGCACTTCACTGGTTGGTTCTAGTTTGATAAAAAATGATGGCATAAATCTTGATAAAGATTTGCTGCTTATGCAGCTGAAGTATTTGATGTTAAGAGTAAAGTCAGTCCAGGAAGTGGATTTAATTCAGCAAGTTATGGATATCACTAAAACTGTCATTGACATAGATGGAGCTGGACCAACAGTTAAAAGACCAAAATTAGATGATGAAATCAAGGGCGAACATGGGATTGCAAGTGCAAGCAGCCACTTAAAAAATGAATCTGGGAAGGAGAAGTCTGTAGTAAACTCTCTGGATATTTTCAAAAGAAAGAAATCTATCAGTGAATCTTCAAGAGAACGAAGATCGGTGTCTTTGTCAAATGATAAAAATGAGAGGTCTGAAAATAGGGAAGCTCACTTAAAAAGAGAGTTGAGGGATTATCATGTAGATCAGAATAGCAGAATCTACCATGATAGGAAACCTTACAGAAGTCAGACTTACCCAAAGTATGGAAATCAGCCTGGATCTCACAATCGTCAATTTGAAAATTCTGGTAGTAATTTCTGGAAACATGGAAATAGACAAATAGATGTCAGACGTGATGAGAGTAGCTACAAAGGTGTAAGAGCTGGGAGAGAAAGGTCACCAGAAAGACCCACACGAGAAGTGGGATTTGGACCCCCTTTTAGGAACAATAATCCCAATGCACAATGGAATTCTCAAAACTCAAAAGTAAATAACAACTACAGTTTTAATAATAAGCAACAGAATTCTCACTTTCAGAGATCTGTTGGTTATGGAAATCAGAACATCTCAGAAGGACGTGGTTTCCAGTTTGATGAGCAACCAGAACAAAAACATGGAAGAGAAGCTACAATAGAATATGAAGAACCTGTGTTGTGGTCAGCAAAGAATGAACATTCTACTGAGAGGTTCTCACAAATAGAATCTAAAAAGCGTGACTACCAACAGGATTCTGACTACAGGTTCAATGATAATAGAGAAGGACGTCATTTTGGTTGGTACTCTGAAGGTCATCAGAAAAAGACCAGTAACCCAGGAATGTTGAGGTTTGACTCACAAGAGGAGAATCACTTTAGATGGAATGGAGATTCAGCAGTTGAAAGTGGGGAGGAATTTCATCATGCTGACAACTACAGTTATAATGAAAACAGGGGTGTTTCAGACTTATCTGAAGATAGGGGAATGGCTGAATCAAACGTGTTCTGGGATGGCCAGGAGTCTAGGAGTGCAGGAGCAAGACAAAAAAGAGAGCATAATTTTTATGAGAACAGCTGTTTTCGTTCCACCACAGAAGGTGGGTCAGAAAGTGGAACAAAGTTCTTAAATGCAAATTCACCTCGACTTGTGTTTGATTATCAGCACGACTTCCAAATGCAGCACCAAGATGGTGATTATGGTGAAAACTGGTAGCATGGATAAATGTCCTTTAAAGACTTTTATCCATAACACTGCTCAAATCTAGAATTCTTGTCTTTTGATGGACAGTAGTGTTGAAATAATCAATATTTACCGTTAAAAAATCACTATTTTTGTTAAGGATTCACTTAATAGAAAAATTAACCACATGGAGCTGACGCAGTGATTAGCTGCATACAAGCTTACTAAATACAATATTTAAGCTAATAGAGTGGCAGAAATCTTTGTTGGTAAATGTAATGCAACTACCAGAATCTACTTTCTGCTCCTTTAAAACTCAACTAAATCTTGTTATGTAACCGTTAATAAAAACTTCTTTTTTTTTTTTTAAATCTAAAGATTTCTACCTTGAGACCACAGCAGCAGGGTTTTGTTTCAGCAATTGCAAATGCTATGTAGTCTGCAGAATGGGTTTGAAAATTCAGCTTATTTACTACTCAGTGTGATGATAAGACACTGGAGATTATACAGCAAATTTTAAGCAATCAGAGACAGTGGTTTTGATTGGGTAAAAAGGATCATTTAATTTGATAGTTATCCATTTCAATCTCTCTCTAACAATAATTACAAGACAGTATAATTGGTTAATTTTATTTTTTTGTTTTAAAAAAAAAATAACTAACCAAAACCCTATGCCAGACCATAAAACTAACATTTTCATTGATGTGATTATTGCTGCTCTTGCAGTGAGTAGATGTTGCTGTATGGCAGTAGTAAGCTGGTGGTTCCTCCAGTCTCATTCATGATCATTGTTTACAATCAATATTGTCATTTTAAATGCTGCTTTTAACGTAGAGATTGCTTTGTATATCTGTCTGTCTATTTTTTTTTTTTTTTCCGTTACATTTGGTAAATAGAATAACTGAGTCAGTTTTAGGAAGTAAGATTTTGTCTTTAAGCATGTGATCTTAATCAAATAAGCAGGAGAGAACAAAAGTTTTTTGAGACGGTGGCAGAGTCAGAAATGGTGGAAAGGAACTGGATTTTGAAGTTCACAACTACAATTTACCAACAACTCTGGAATATACTCTAACATGAAAAAGAATTGTTTCTCGAGATTTTATACCAAATGTTTAACAAATAAGATGGAATTACTAAATTGACTTTTTGAATTTTCTGTAAGAAAGTTTGATTAAGGGTTAACTCCATTTTTAAAATATCCTTTTCTGAGGTATGCCATAAATTCTATTCTTGTACATATTTAAAAAAAAAAAAACATTTAATATAGATTTAGCTGTAAAGATTTCAAATCTATTTATTGAAGAAAAGAAATACAACTAGATATTAAACTTTAAAAGGTATGAAACCGCTCTGGAGGATTTCAGTGTATCACTTGTCACTGCACCTGCACATTTGATAGTTATATCTATGGGGCTAAACTAGAGCAGTATCACAATACAAGATGTCAGAAAAAAAGGTTACTGGAATTATGTTTTACAATCCAATAAAGAAAAATATTTAGGGAACAGCTAAATTTTTGTGTGGAAATTCATGGAAAATTGAACGTCGAGAATGCTGCAGCACCTTAGATAAGCATGATGGTTAGGCTGCATCTTTAGAATTTATGAAAATATAATTTTGAGTGTCATTTTTGTTATTACAAATTTTCATTTACACAACAAATCTGTTTTTGTTGCTATGATATTAAGTGTTTTGCTTTACTGTTTTGTAACAATATTGTGTATTAAAACATTAAAACAAACTAGAAGAGGAACCTCTTTTGTTCATTTCTTTAAACAGGGTTCATTGTGAAATAGAAAAAATCCTTTATGCTGGGCCTCTCTTATGGCAACCAAGACACAATAAATTTTGCCATAATTTTTACTATTGGCTGATAAATTATCCTATTACTTCACGAGTCTTGATGAAGCAAAGTTACATCAAACAACAATCATTGTGTGTATTTTTGTAATTTACCGAAATATTCTCAAAACACAAGAATGAAATTGTTGGACAGTCAAGTTCATTTACATGATTGGTTGTATATCCATTTTTCTTTGTGATGAATTAGAAATTCATTATAGCATGATGTGATTTACTACAGGTCAGCAGGTTGGAATGCTCATGGAAGACATCTGTTGACTTAATGCATCAACCGAATTTTAATCTTGATAAAAGAATGCTGACATTTATTCACTTGGATCATTTCATGAATGATGGCCCCAAAACAAAAATGCTTGCACCAGAATCAGTTACAGAAGGAAAAAAAGCTGAGTTTATGATATTATCCTGGAACTGTCTGAATAAAGGAAAATATTGATAATTTCTCATTTCAGAAAAGGCAGAGGTTTGCATAGTCTTCTGAGGTCAGCTTTTGCAGAATGTTCAGACTTGAAGTAATGCTTCTGAACCATGAAAAATTATTGGTAATTTGAGATTGATGGAGTAAAAATAATGGTGAAAATGTGAAATAGTTTGTGCTACTAAAAAAAAAAAGTAAATAGACAACTACAGTCAAAGTAACTTGATTTGTGGATGGTGTCTCAGTTATACCCACAAGAAGAGCACTTGATTGTGATAACTAATTGGTGAAGATGCTGCATGGGTAATGATTCTTTGTCTTGGCATTCTGTTTCTGGGCTGGATTGCATTGGTTTTCTTTCTGTTGGTTCCATCACAAGGACTTTCACAGACTGAACTACAAAGTTTTTCAATTCTAAGAATCTCTTCCTGGATTGAGTGTGCTAATCACCTACTTCAGCTAAATCACTTCTCTTCAAGCCTGAAGATGCAAATCGTAATATAAGCTGCCAATATTACAATTAATCAACAAGCAGCAGCAGTATCTAATATTGGCTGAAAATTGTCAACATTTTGAATAGCAGAATTTTTTTTTTTGAATTTATCTCCTGGACTGCTAAACAACTAAACTTTATTATGGAGGAATTTTGTTAGATTTTTTAAAGTTCCATTTTCTGGAAAATTCAACATTATAAACAGATTTTTTGCAAAACTTTTAAAAAAGCAGAAGTAATAACATGCTGCTATGGAGGAGATAATTTTCAAGTATTGTTTAAGTAAAGGAGAGTATTCCAATGGATCTTCTAGGAAATGATCTTTCTCCTGGCTGGATAATGTTTTGGAAAAGTTCACATACCAATGGTTATTTGAGTTCATCTACTTATATCTTTGCTTTGTTTGGCAGATGGTTGAGTACATAGCATAGTGGCCTGCTATGATAAAGGCACATTTTTAGCTCCTATTGGGTATTGATAGTTGGCAAACCCCAATAGCATGGCTTTTTCCCACTCTTCTGGACCAATCAGTAGGTGGGGAGTTCTTTTGCACACCAGTATCTCATGGCTAAACAGGAGCTCTGGTAGGGACATTTCATGGCTTGCTGATGACAAGTGCTCCATGAGGCAGGAATGGCAATGTGTGTTAGTAGTAACCATGGGACTATGAAACATCAAGTATTTATAGTTGTATACTACAATAAATGCATTAAAAAGAACTGCTCTAATTCAGATTTGACATACATTACTCATAAAAGCAAGCTTGGCTCGGATAAGCAGATTGCTTTACAAAACAACTGCTTTTTGAAGCAAACAACTCTAAAATGGAACTTAATATTAGGAACAACTGAGTTGGATACTAATGGCTAAAGTCTGGTACATCTGGTGACAATGGGACTAGAACCTGAAGGCTTTCACCAAGGTTTCATGCTAAACATCAGATTTTTGTCAGTGTTGTATCTGCATATTTTGACACCATATTGTAGTAAATTTTACCTCAAATGTTTTGCCAAAATCCTTGTGACTTTCCAAATGGCTCACAAACTGAAGCTTCCATGATTACCACTCCAAGGAATTGTAGAATGACTAAATAAAAGAAAACATACCAAACCTTAGAACCTTTACACATACTTGCCAAAATGGAGAACAATTTTTAAAAAGAAATTCCTATCTCAGAATAAGCATAAAAGTAACAAAGTTTTTAACTTTATTTATTATTGATTTAAAAAGTCTGGAAACTTAATGCTAAAAATTAATGAACATGGAAAAGAAAACAATTGGCTATTTTGTGTCAGAGGCCGTTCAAGTTTGGGTTAAATGCTGCTGTGTTTCAACTGTTTAACACATTTTAACCTTTTTTGTTTATTGATTACAAAAAAATTCTAAAATTTTCAGTGTTTGGAGTGAGATACAGAAATTTTGCTTTTAGCCCTGATGGCAGTACCTGCATTGATTAACATGCTAACTAAAAATGGTCTGCTGCATGTTTTTAGTATGGCTGCAGTTGCAGTAAATCTCTACCAGCAAGTGCATCTGGACAAGTCAAGCTTTTTGTGTCCACACGCAACATGCATTACATAGTGTTTGGTGGCTTATCCAAACCAGCTAATACTCTATTTGCTTCAAGCAAATCTGTTGAGAGGACAAAAGTTACACTGGCTGTACCGTGAAAAAATATAGGAAAAATAAAGTGGTTCTGAGGATTACATCTTTAGAGCTACTTAAAGGTTATTTTCAAATTTCTATAAAAATGCATTTAAGTGGTTTTTAAAGATTACAAGCAGGTGTTTCAGTATTGTGGATTAACCTTAGCACAGCATTTGCAATACAGATTATGCATTGTTCTGATGAAGGCACCATGTGTACTGCAGCATTTCAGGCCATTTCTCATTGCTTGGCAAAGCTGTTTTCTGACATTGCTTACATACTTTACACCAGTGACAGTATTTTTTGGCTTAATAAAGTGCACAACAAGATACCTGCACAGACTAAAAAGAAAAAAATGTCATCACCTTAGCTGATGATGCTGTGCAGAATTTGTTGGGTTGTGGAAAAGGGATTTTCCAAACAGGGTTGCTTGGACTCTGGGTTGTAGTGAAACCGCCTTTTGTTAAAGGCGCCGAGTTCTGATCATGATGTGCAAGAATCTACTGTGAATGTTCAACAATTCTATTCATCTGTCAACTGGTAGGAGGTATCTAAAAGGCACTTTTCTTTGTTGTGTGCAAGTGGTCACAAAAGATGGTGTAGATACTTCCCATAGAAATGGACATGTCATGCAAATTCACAAATGGTAATCCTATGACTTTCATAAACCAGCTCTACTGACATTGATCTTAATTATTGACCAAGCCTGCAAATGCCTGACATTCTTCTCTGAAATCCTTATTCTACCTAAACACTTTTGTTTTATTTTGGCAATAATGGTGGTGGAAGGCAATCCATGTGTCTCAACAAATGTACAACATTCACATTTAAAGTGAGATACCCATTGATGGCTGCAGCAGATTTGACTGTACAGCACAGGCTATCCAATTAAACACACTTCACAACAAGCTTATACTATTCCATCATCTGTGACAGTGATAGTCTACATTATAATGTTCATCTTAGAATTATCTGAGCAGTTTTTGTATATTTACTAAGGATAGAAAAATTATTTCTAATATTTACTACTATATAGATATTTTTTAAATACTAGAAGCAGTTATATGATTAAAGATCTACTGTCTGTGATTTGAAATTAAAACTAAATACTATATTCAGTGAACTGGTTTTGATTTGATGGAGAGGCAACAATTGTCATGTTGAAGTGTTTTTCACCAGCAACAGTTTATTCAAACAACTGGAAACTTATCTTTTGAATCAGCCCATCTGCATAAGCTTTTACCACCACACCTTACAGGTTAGTAGACCTTTTTCATGCTAATAGCTCCTTTTATCATGTGTGCATGATCTTGATATAGAGAATTTTGTTGTAGTCTCAAAAGATTTTAATAATATGGTTTTTATTTGTTTTTGGTTGGTTTTATTTTGTATTCTTTTGTCTCTGTTTTTCTTTACCCCCCCCTGTTTCTTCTATTTCTGTAAAGATAGAGGCCTGTTCTACTATTACTTATAACTGTGTCACCCATCATTTTGGCCCAGCTAAATTCCAAGGTAATTTTGTCCACAATTCCATCTGCTTTCAACGCTTTGTTACCTTTAGCCTGTTTGGGTAATACATGGTCTACATTGGCCAATTCAAGTTCAGATTGTCACCGTTTAACTGCTGCATAGCCTGTCCTGTCTCAGTTGGTTCATTGGGCTTGCACATTTTTAAAGCTTGCAGTTCTGGTTGGTCACTCATCATAGAGAAAGAATAAAACAGCCAGTTGCTGCTGCCTTTAAATCTGAGTGCATTAGAAATGTTCTAACCCTAGTTTGTTCTTTCTCTTTTCTTGACACTATCAAGAGTGATACCCGTCAATCATTTCATTTCAAGTTTGCGTCTTGAATCTGTGATCATTTTACTGAATCCTTTCATCCTCATGGTTGGTGTTAAATGGTAACCGGTGCCAATCATGTTCTTACAGAACGCGTAGAAAGCTCATAGGGAATTGGATGCACATGACTTTACTGAGTCCTAGCAGCAGCAGCACCAGAAATCCATGCGTGCATAGAAATTTCACAAAATCTTTTTGCAATTTTCAAGATTTTAGTTTGATTCAAGCCTAACAGCACTGTAGCTTACATTTGGCATTGAAGCTATATTTAGGTGACTGCAATCTAAATTACCTCTTGTTACTTAAAACCTTCACTCTATTTTGCCTGAGTCAGGCCATTATTAACTCCTTGGTGTTAAAAAATGGAATCTCTTTGACAAAAGAGCGGCTTTGACCATTTTTCTTTATTAATGTGCAGTTTTGGTATGCATTTTTTCTCTGTTTAAGTAAAAAAATGTTAACCTCTAGTCATGCCAATTGATTTGCTGTACAGTCTCTGATGCTTTTAGCAGAACTACCCAAACTACTATGGTTATGCACATAACCATTTCTCTTTACACCAAAAGTATGCAATTTCCTTGCTTGTGCCAAATATCCTAAGGATAAATCTTAAATAGTCTGTGTACTGTACATATTACTAATTATTATTATTACTATTTTTTTTCAGATTACAATTTCTAGGTATTATAGGAATAAATCTTTAAAAGAAAATAAACTGCCTCTGTAGTTTCTTATTTCACGTTGTTTCATCAGTTGGAGTATTTACTGAAGACTGACTACACATTGGTTCCTCGCTCAGTTTTTCTGGTTTGTGTATGTAGAGCACCTCATTGATACCTGTTAGAACTTCTGCTCATTGTCAACATGACCGGAAGATTGACAAGGTACCTGGCAGTTGAAGCCTTCTAATTGGAAACAAATGCAAATACTCGCTGATCACGAAATTTTATTCTTGTTTCACATATTAATTGATGAGCAAATAAAAAGATTAAAACAAACAGCTGTATGCTGATCTGTCAGAGTCAACAAAGGCTTCTGTGATCAGCAACAGTAGACTAAACCAGACTTCATGACAACTGTTTTTGTGATGTTTTTCCAGATTACGTTTACAACTATTGTACATTGATAATATTTGTGTACATATATTTAGTTTCTCTTACACTACTACAAATACTAGGAAATCCACATAGATATCCACCAATAAGGTTTCTATCTATCTTACTACTTTGTAAATTAATGGGGTTTTACAGTGTTCCAAATTAAGAAATAAATGTGTGCACACACAAAATTGGTAAACCAAGACAGTCTTTTTATAATTGGGTTTATGAAGTTGCACAACAAATAATTAAAATCTATTAAGTATTAATATAAAGACTGATTCTTTTTGATACTTGAGTGTGAGGTTCAGTCTGCTGTCCAGGACTGTGTAGGTACCAGCTTATGAGTTGACATTCACACCAATGTCTACTTTAGCTGTCACCCAAAGAAATGTAAAATGAACTTATATCTTTTTTGTTTGTTGTTTAATCAATAGAATAATAATATTGTCAGTAAAGCAACTCACCAGAATTTGATATTTTAAAACATTTTTTCCAAGCATTTTGCTTTAAATATGCCAGTTTGTTTTTTTTTTTTCTTTTTAATGTAAATAATGTCGTTATATATGATTAGTGCCTCATAAGATGGGAAAATGACTTCTACCGACCAGAGACAATCGACTAACACAATTTCATCACTAATAACAAATTAGTCTATCTTTGCTCCTTAAATTCCTTATTTTACAGTATCTTAATTTAAAAATTTTAAGTCATTTACCAGAGTTTTCTCTACCATCTAATTTCTAAACAGACATCTGCTTCTGCAATTACAACTTCTCATTAGGATCAAGCCTCCTGTTCTACCTTTAAAAAAAGTTAATTTAAGACAGTCATACAATTTTAAAAATTCCGTCATCGTTTAGAATGCTTCTTTTTTGCTGGTATGTGTTCAGGCATGTTAACTGGGAACATTTCTGTATCAACTGTGAGAAGTTACTCAGCCTTTTACTTGTTATTTTCATGTTCAGACAGGGCTTAAGGATATCTTTGTGAGAGCTTTGACAGAGCTCAGTTTTTCTTTAAAATTGTTTTATTCCTGTGTAAAAGCTATATTTTCTTTCCTCTAATATTTTGTTAAATATATCATTGAAAGTAATTCAGCCCTCTGTGGTTTTTGTTTTTCTTGGCTTTTTTTACGCAGGTATTATACAGTTGGCTTGAGAGTGTGCATTCTGTTATTAACAGGAATTCTGCTGTATATTCGGCCTCCCATTGGTGTACTGGCGTATTGGATGCAGGGTAATTTTTGTATACTTTTTTCTGGAAAAAAGTGCATCTTATAAGCCGGCAAATACGGGGCATATAAACAAAACAAATACATACTCATGAACAGTTCCTTGACTCAGTCATATCACAAAAACTGAAACTTCCAGGGTTCTGCGACCACTTAGGGATCATGACCCCACTGGTCTAGACAGTGCCAGATTTTCTTTTCTTACCTGCCAGCTCATTCGCATTAGTTTTCTTCAGATACTCTGGTTTCCTTGTATCTCTGATCAAAGAAATTTACTTGCCACAACTAAAATTACAAAAACATTTAAGAGGAATATTTACTTTAAAGGAACTATCTTCAAGAAATCTTTGCTTCTTTTTTTTTGTTTTATTTGTTGAGATGTTAAAACTAGTCATGGCTAAAATTCTGCATCTCTCTAGAAATTGAGCAAAATCTATTTTCAGATTATCTTCATATAACTGGACACTGTACCAATGACCACGTCTAATCGAGTTGAACTTGTCATCATGATTATAAGGTATTTTTGGAAATCATATACCTTCATATTAAATTTTAAACTCTCCTACTCATTTTAATATTTTGGTCATTTTTCCATTAAGTGTGTGGAAAACCACAAAATGGTATGCCCTTCAATATGTTAATAACAATGTTATGCAAATCTAGCAGTTTTAAGTCAGCTTTATGAAGCAAAATTAGGAAATTCTAGGCTGATACAAAACTTTTGATCATATATATATAAGCACCACTTGCAATGTTTTTGATCCTATGCAATAGTATAAAGGTTATTAATGGATAATTTATAAAAAAATTGAAATGATTTTAAAACAGCTTACATTCTGGATGCAACTTTATCAGATCCATCTAGAAATACACTTAAATAAAATTTTTAAAAATTTAGAATTTAATAATCATGGGAAGAAATCCACAACAAATTTTCCACCAGATGACATCAAAATGTATTTTGAAAAAAATGCTGTCACCAATAACTACTTTGATATTTGGATATTAACAGATAATTTTTTTACAAAAATGAAAATGGACAAGGTTTTACAAAATGGTTAATAATCAGGATTGCAGATTTTAAATTTTGGCTTTATTTTTTAAAGGAAGCCTTTTTTGTAAATAATGTACTTTAATTGGCCACAGTATCTCAACAGATACATAGTAAACTGCATTACTCTACAATGGCACTTCAAGCAATTTATTTCTTCACACAGTTGCTTAAAATCTATCATTTAAGCTCTCTGTAGCAAATTTTGTTTGTGTAACCACTGACAACTGAAAGATTGATATTTTACTTTGGTAAGTTCTGCTTTATCCAGTGAATTATGTTCAAGACTTTATGTCAAATCATTTTTCCTGCCTACGGTAAACCTCCAACAAAACGAGTATATTTTCCATATACAATTATACATCCAAATGCCTATGCTACCATTAGCCCATACTTAGTACTATAAGAATTTTGTTGCTTTTATTTTAACTAGATTTTTAATATCACTTCAACATGGCTCATGGAACAAAGTAATGTTTGTAGGAAAGAATATTTTGGATTTTTAAAAAATCAAATAGTTGATTTTTATAAAGTTTTTTTTATAGGAATCTGTCTCATTACAAAAATTAACCACATCCACACACTACAAGATTTCAGCAAGGAATTTAGGATTTAGTCAACTAATTAAATTACTCTACTTTAAACAGTGAACATCAGCTTGGGGAAATGCATACATTTTAGAGTGACAGATTTCATTTTAATAGCAAAATGCTTTTGTAGATGTCTTAACAAATTTTCTTTCTTAGATTCAGAATATGAAAATATATTTTACATATTATAAACAGATGGGCAGCATATAATAAACATTGCTGATTTAATCCTACTGTACATATATATTGACTAACAAAACAGTATCTGATTGCTTTCTATTTGTAAAAACTTGATAATTTTATATAAAACACTTCACAAAAGACTTGTTTGGTATTTGGGACATTCTCTGGCTAGAAACCACAACACTACAGTTACTGGTAAGTATATTATATATAGTGCTAATTTGGGGCTTTTTATATTTCTATTGCCTTTACATGTATTTTGTATCTGATCTATGGCAATAAAAAAAACTTAGAAAAATTAGTTGTGTTATATTGCAAAGTATAGAGAAATGCCAATGAGATGTGTAATGGTTTTCTATGTTAGAAGTTATTGCTACCACATCCAGCTGGTTAAATGCTACTGTTTGGCACATTGGTTGAGATAAAATGCAATTTTTAAACGTTATTTCTGACTTCTAAAAGCATTTCATTAAAGTTTATTCTCATAAAGCTAAAATGTTTGCTCTCTGTACTTAGTTTAATAGTTTTAGAATGTGAAATGGTACTTTTTGAGTCTAAAGTGTTCGCCAGACTGCTTCTGTATGATTCCTTTTTTCCTTGTGAATATCACTTCATCTTTAACATCATCAATGTTAACTTCACTAATTGTCCACAGCAGTTGAAAAGCTGGGCTGTCCCATCCCAGTCACAAACAAGAATGTGAAGATTTGGGAATTGGGAATTTTTATCAGTTGAACGAATAGAATATTATCTGTGGATGAAAATTTATTTTAGAATCTTAGTTTTGAATTCTTCAGATGCACTACTGATGCTGACATTATAGAGTAAAAACTTACTGTATAATGTTCAGAGACAGGTAATAATGATTAATAGACTAAAAGCAGACCTTTTTTATACCATAAAAATCAAGTGATTGTGTTGCCATTTAGTGTCTGGAAGTCTTTATATGAGGGATTATCTGGCCAGTATTCATTGTTTGTTAGAAAGGTGGTTATTACAGTAGTACCTCCTATAACACTTTCATTATTGCATCTTCTGGCCTGGCTGTAATTTTTATTATAAAACAAAAAAGATTAAATTCATAAAACGGTTCAAAAGTTCCGTGCGGAAAAGTACAGCTGTCTGTGCTGTGCTTTCAGCCAAAGGGAAGTGTGTATTCTGGCTGATGCATGTCCAATCAGCACTCTTCTTTGCCAGTTTCAAACTCTTCCTGTAGTTGTGTTCTACTGTACTGCGATACATCTCCATTTTGGCTGTTATATGTTTTTTTGCATTACTCATATCTGTAAACAGACCTGCAATTGAATTTGGTAGTGTGGCCAGACAGAAAAATGCAAATATGGCATATTGAGGCAGGTGAGCAGCAAGTCAACATTGGTCAGAACCTAGGGACCTATTTTGAAGAACGAAGACAAGACCACCAAATACAACAAGTTTCATGTTTGAGGAATATCTTACTCGAAAATGGAAAAATGATTTGAGTTTCTGGGTTGAAGATCAAACACAGCATCATATGACCCTATGCCAGCTGATGATCCAGAAGCATCTTCACCTACCTCCAAGAACACGAAGATAGGGGATTGATCCAGGCAAGCCATAGTTGGTTTGAAAAGTGTAAATGCCACACAAACTTACTCTGTGTTTCTGGTGAGTCAGCTTGGGAATTCCTTGCCACTTTCAAGGTTATCACCAACCATAGCAACCACCCTCCAGAACTTGTTTAGCATCAATAAGACTGGCCTCTTTAGAAGGCCTTTGCACATGCTCATTTCATGCAAAGAAAAACTTTCACCAAGGTTCAAGGCCACCAAAATCAACAAACACTACTACTGGGTGGTAACGCTGCCAGAGATTTCTAGATAAAAGCCATTCATGTCTACCACTTGAGACACCCAAAGCTATGAAGGGATTCTCAAAAGAACATTTACCTGTTGTTCGGAATTCAACAAGACAGGGGTTACAGCTGATCTCTTTCAGCAGTGGTATCAAATTTGTCCTGGAATGAAGCAGTATTGTGAGAAAAAGAAGTTAGGAGCCCAGAGCACTGCTATTGCTGGACAACACCCCAGGTCACTCTCACAACATTGAGATGGCACACTTCAGCACCAGTGAGTGGTTCATCTTCCACCAAACAAACCTGCCAATGGACCAAGGTGTCATTACTAACTTCAAGGCTTACTACCTGAGGCACACGTTCTAGCAACTGATAAATAAGGCATATGACCAAGATCAGACAATCAGAGATTTTTGGAAATTATTCAACATAATGCTTGAAATTGAAAACAGCATGTCATGGAAGGAAGTGACCTCCAGTTGCATGAATGGTGTATGGCACAAGGTATGATCAGAAGCATGTTATAACTTTTAGTTTGTGTATGGTGCACCTGACGTTACCTGCAACATTAAGCGGCAAATGAAACTGGGCTGGATGAAGTTGATGCTGATGATGAGCTGCTGATTTGTTATGGAGATGAGCCAATGAACAAGGACCTTAAGGAGATTGAAAATCAGCATGCTGTAGAGGAAGACTAAGGGGGCTCAACCTATAAGAAATAACAACAGCCATGTGGTCAGAGTGCATTGCCAAGATCAGTGATATCGTTGACATTTAGTCCGAGAATGATCCTGATTGGGAATGTCAGAGAGGTGTTCTGGTAGACATTACTTGCTACCAGAAAATGTTTTGGGAGAGGAAGCAGTGGGAAAGGCAATCTATCCCAGATGCCCTCTTCAACAAGAAGCCTGCAGTTTCCAAGGATGAGTCACAACCTGGCTTATTCTAATGGGATAGCTTATCCCGTCTTCCACCGCTGCCATGTAGGAGCAGCAGCAGGCTCCAACCTAATGCACTGGTGAGTACTAACTACATAAAAGAATAAAATTGTCATTGTTAAAAACTAAATTTTCATTATAAAGTAAATATTTTCCTTATGTACAGTATCATTGATATTAGTGCTCTTACCAATGCCTCAATGAAGCCCTCATATGTAAAAAGTGGTGATACTGTGAACTCATCTCCATTATAACCTGTTATAATTATCTCCTAAAGTGCTGTTTCACAAGCTGCTCTGTTTCCAGGAACATATCTAGTGTTATAAGAGGTAATTACTGTATAGGAAAAAAGATTATGGGTCATTATATGGTCATAGTAAAGTTATTTTAAAAGTAGTACAAGTTGGATTGTATATTTACTGATTGGACACGAGAAATCTAAGGAACAGAAAAATTTCTCAGGCTACTATGTATGCAAATTTACATTGGTATCCATCTGGTCAGGTGATTCAGTATGTCTATGCAACCTGTGCGAGAGATGTATACAAATACTTAGCAACAAACCCTGAAAAAAGTATCTCTATTCACTACAGACAAGATAGTAAGAACATCTACAAACATGGCTGCTATCCACATGTTGCTTTCATTAAATAGCATGTCTTCTGAATGCTCTTGGAATAGCATTGCTTGCAGCTTATTAGACATCTCTAATGCATACAAGGCTTTGTAATATGCTTTATGGTTCATCTTGCAGTAACTGTCAATACTAGACGACTTGCATTATTGTCTGAATCAGTGCACCGAGAGATAGCAATATTAACTTGGCAGCAAATCTTACTGCCTATTAAAACCATTCACTAATCTCTGTTTGGTTACTACTCACATACACGATTTTTATAATGTCTTTGGTGGTTTTGAATATTTAATGACTGTTTAGCTACATACATAAGATTAAAAAACAAAAAAATATTACAAAGCTGTTTATTTTTAAGTGATGTATTGAAATCCTTTTACATAACACCATCTTTAGTGGTGCAACATTCAATCATATTTACTCATTTTCCAGCTGTCAGTGTGTGGTCTGACTGGTTGATGCAAACTTTTGGTGCAAAATCTTATGAACTGTTGAAAAGAGAACGTTTAATTTTTGTGTCTGAGATGATTTCTGAGGGCTTATTGAAAATGCTTCTCTGACAGCTGGAATGGTCTCTTGACTGGTGCCTGGCCGACCAGAGAATTTTCTATCATTAAATTGACCTGTTTCTTTAAACTACTACTACTAACTTTTAATGGACTTGTTGGATGATGAACTTTTCTTGTAAGTGCTCTAAACTCACTTTAGTAACCAACTTCAATTCAGAAAGCCTCAAGATGCAGTTAATTTTCTCATTGTCATTTTGGTTTCACAAGTCTAAACAACAAAACAAAACAAATGGACATAATTTTGTAAGACAACATTGAGGATTCTTTAACCTCCTTCCAAGAATCTCCAATGTTGTTCACTGCTTCTAGAATGTTGAATCCCTTCAGGGTTGGTCGACCTTCCTGGTTTGTTGTCTTGGGTAAAGGTTCCTCAGATAATATGCCTTAAAAGAAGCAATCACTCCTTGGTCCATGAGATGGAGCATTGATGTTGTGGGGTCAAGAACACAACCTTGTTGTCTGCATCAGCAAGGTGTGGAGGATGTCCATGGGCATTGTTCAGTAGTAACAATGCCAGTTTTTCCTTCTGAATAATCCTGAACTGGCACAAAATAGTTCAAGGGCTCCAGTTACCCTGGCTCTTGGATTGGATATCCAGATGACAGGAAGTCTCCATTTAGCATAATCCTTGAAGGCTATTGGGTTTTCATGGTGATAAATAAGCAAGGGTTTGAATTTGCAATCATCTGCTGTTTATACCAAGCAAAAGGATTAGTCTTTCCTTTTGTTTTTAAACCAGGCATTGATTTCTATTCCTGGGTGACGTAGATTCTTGCCCATCTTGTTAACACAAAAGGCATCTGCCAATTTCTTTGGGAAATCTTCAGCTTTATCAGCACTATTTTTTTAAACTTGCACCCTCGTTTTGCAAGGCATACCTGGCTTTGAAACACAAACCAGCCCATACTTGCACTGAACCTTTCTCCTTGGATCTTTCATGGTCTCAAAGCTTTAGCTTAAATGGTGGTAAGGCTTAAAGGCACATGATGCTGTTTGATCTTGAATCAATAAGATCAAGTCTTTCCATCTCTGGCACAAGTCCTGTGCTGGCTTATAATTTTTGATTGCAACGAGGCTGCACTTTTAATTTCAGCACTGATTCTGTTCTTTTCTTAATCACTAAGAATGCTCAGAGGTTTACCAGTGGAGCATGTCAGGAGGCATACTGACTGAGCAACATGTTTGTGCACAGAATCAGCATACTGTAAGTGTGGATTGATGTATCTCAAACCAATTTAAGTCAAGGGCCGCCTACATATGCTTCTCCATTAGCAAACATGTTAATCTCTAATTGTTCTTTTACTCTTGGCCCATACAAAGTAGTTTATCTACTGTGACACACCACACTGGAACAGCTAAGGTTAATGACACATTCCAAAGGTGAGTTGCATGTTGTTCTCCACTATGTGCAGTCATTCCTTGTGCTGTGTGCTGACGTGCACTAAATGGGAGTTATTACCAATATAACTATAGTTACATTAATTAGCCTCTGGCATGTTTTTTTCAAGAAAATTGACTGACTGAATGACTAGCATTATACATGGAGATAAATCAATACAACTATTCACCCACCAATGCAAGTACTAATTTTACACCTTGCTTACAGGTGACATTATATCTTTTTTTTTTTTTTTTTTCTTTGGACATTATATCTTAGGGCAGGGGTCACCAAACATTTTTCACAGTGGGCTGGATAACTGAAAGAATGACGAGCGTGGGCCGCATAATCATTCTGTTCAATACTTGCAAGCCAGAACGAAAACTCTGGGAAAAAAGACAAAACACTAAGTTTAGCATTCCATGTTAATCATGGGTAAGTGGCATGCAATGCACAAAAATCAAAGACAACCAACATATTTATTTACTAAAAAGTTATCAAAAAAGGCGACGTTAGCAAAAATATAGTTACATCAGACCTAGTGTGCACATATCCGAATCTTACAAACTAAGCAGCAAAAAAGGTTAGTGAGATTTGTGAAACTGACGTTTGGCTTTCAAGATATCATCAATGTTTGGTTTGGAATTGCTGCATCCAATCAAGAGAATTGCTTTCAAATGTTCATCAGTCAATCTCGTTCGATGTGTTGACTTCACATACTTCATTTTTGAAAATGTTTGCTCACAGACATAAGTTCCAAACAATGATGCCATACCAGCGGCAAATTTCTTCAATTTCGGAAACTCAACATCAGGTAAGAAGCGGTAAAATTCAACAAGTTTTCCTTCTCTGTGCTTCTCTTTCAACAAGTCATTTGCTTGCAAATCAATGAGCTCCAACTGTAGTTCAACTGGCACATCATCAAGGTTACAATCAAACGGATTCTGGAACAGAAGAATGTCACTCTCAATTCTATCGAGATCTGAAAATCTCTCCAAAAAATGCTTCTTCTAGTCACGAATAATCTTTTTAGGAAAATCGAGGTTGACATCTTCAGCAATTGTAGCGCAAAACTCTTTGAAACAGTGAAAATGAGAGAAGTTTTCTCCTTCCAGTTGTGCTTCAAACAATGACAGCTTTCTCCGAAATCCTTTGATGATTCTGTAGAGATCACAGACGAGGTTATCCTTTCCCTGAAGTTTCAAGTTCAGTTCATTCATGTGGGATGTAATGTCGACCAAAAATGACAACTTTGACAGCCAGGTAGGATCTGACAGCTGTGGATCAGCTCTATCTTTTTCAGTGAGAAAAACATCTATTTCGTTTCTGAGCTTGTAAAAACGAAACAGGACTTTACCACAGCTGAGCCACCTCACTGCTGTGTGATAAGGCAAGTCACAGAAATCAGAATCAATTTCTTCGAGAAAAGCCTGGAACTGACGGTGATTGAGTGCACGTTCCCGAATGAAGTTCACAGCAGAAATGACTGGCTTCAGTACACAAGAAATATCCAAGTCTTTCCCACAGAGTGCTTGCTGATGCATGATGCAGTGTATGAACAGAGCGCCCAGAATTTGCAAATCTGCCAACTGAGTCCTGATCTGCCCGGCCAGACCCTTCCTCACTCCAGCCATATTTTTTCCTCCATCAACTGTAACACCTCGAAGCTAATTCCACTATAGTCTTGCAAAGTTTTCTGCACTTCCATGAAAATGTCTTTTCCAGTTGTTGTTCCATGCATGCAGCAAACGGATGCCAACTCTTCCTTTATCTGAAAGTCCAAATTGACACCACAAATGAACACAAGAAGTTGTGATGTACTCGAGAGATCAGTAGACTCATCCAGCGCCAGAGAATACAAGTTCCTAGCTTTCTCGCGTATCTGTAGCACTGTTCTCTCCAAGTTCTTCTGTTCTCCGCACAACTGAACTTGCCGAAAGGCTGATACTTCCAAACAAATCGGCTTTCTCAGGACACAAATCATTTGCTGCTTCCATCATACACTCTTTGATGAAGTTGTCATCAGTAAACAGTTTTCCTCGCTCTGCCAACTTATGCACTATTTTGTAACTTGTACAAGTGACAGATTCATTTTCAGCAAACTTTCTCGTGAAGAGATTTCTTTGAGTTTCTAAACCATGTTTCATGGACTCATATTTCTCAGAGCGTAACTTTCCAGAAAACTTTGAATATGTTGATAGATGTTTTGTTTCATAGTGAGGCCGAAGATTGTACTCTTTCAAAACGGCAACACTTTCGCTGCATACCATGCAACTAGTTTTCTGGTCCTTTGCTTCCACAAAGTAGTACTTTACTCCCCATTCTTCATTGAAAACGCGACACTCAGCGTCCACTTTTCTTTCCTTAGTAGCCATAATAAAGGGTGAAGAAAACAGCCTAGAGACCAGCTCAATTAACACCTTGACCGGGGAATTTTTCTGAGCCTTCTTGCCCATGATGTGTCAATTATCCATGAAAAAATTAAAAAAATTTTATTTCACAACATCTCGTGTTCCATCCATTTTATCACGCAAATGCAAGTACTGTCGCCGGGCCTGATGAACTGACGTTGCGGGCCGTAGTTTGGTGACCCCTGTCTTAGGGTATCATGACCCTAAAGTCAAAACGTTTTGAAGTGGGAAAAGGGGAGAAAATTCTGGCTGATTTATTAGAATTTTAATTCTCATTATCTTATAGGCATGCCATCATTGGTTATGAAGTATAGACAGAATTAAAAGATGTTGGACATTTCACTATTGGAGATAGCAGCATCAACAACAAATGACATTATCTAAAAGATTAGCATGTGCAGAAACACAAAGTAACCTGGTAACTAAAAAATGATAGTATTGCTATAGATATTCATTAACATAGCCTTTTCTTTTTACCCCTAAATTTTAAAGATTAATTTTTTTATTATTTCTTTTAAAATTCTTCCTTTGAAAACATTTTATCGGTAAAAAATTGACTTCCTTTATACTGTTTATGGCTACATCTTTGGAAATGTTCTAAAATTCCTCAATATTTCATTATCATTAAATTTTTTCTTCCTTGATAGTTTTCTTCAAAAGAATCTTTTTCATAATTAAGTGAAGAGAAACAGAGAACAACTGTTGTTATTTCTATATATTGTAGTTCTTTCTATGGTCAAGTTACGCATTTGGAAAGGTGAAGTAAACATTTGAAGAAAAAGTGGCCAAATTAGTAATCTCAATTCCTCTCATTAGCATAGGTTACAGAAAAGCTCATTTACCCAGCTGGTATAAGATGACTGTAACAGGAAGTATTTTTTCTTTAAATACTATATTTTTTAAAGCAAGCTTAGTGTGAATAAATAAATAAAACCAACCAGAGACTGACTAGGAAAACTAACATGAAAATGTCAGTAAGATGGTATAGTAAATCAAAGCTTGGGAACCTACACATGTACTAAACTAGTCCACTGTTCCAAGCTAAATGTGAAAAAGGCATTAACTGTGTATAAAGAAACCAAAAAGTTTTTTTTTAATAACTAAGATTTATATCAGTATTTAATTTAAAATAAAATCTTCTATGTGGACCCCTAACTTAACTTTGAAGTTGAGGAGAAATGAGATAGAAAGAGGTATAAAGTATCATCCTTGGTGACCAATCAGGTTACCTGGGTATAGTTTGGGGATTTTATTGGTACCTCCACTCCATGTACCCAGACAATTCTCACTAGATTGCCTCTGCTTACCCATGAAGAGTGAAAAGACGCCATGGGAAAGTCACTGCCCCATAAATGTAGAAATATTTCCCATGTAATATGTAATGAGCAAAGATATAGTTTCTTTCTTGAAATGTGGTGAAAGATAGAATATCAATGATTATTGAGATTTTGTTTAGACTTAAAAATATCTATATTACCAAGCAACTATGGAAAATACATATTATTACCTATTGAAATATAATTTAGGTAAAAAAAAAAAAAAATCTAAAATTAATGAGATTCTGTCCTGTGAGAAATTGAACTCTACTGTGTGGATCTTGAGGTGCATTTGCCTTGGAGAGAGTAAAACAAAGCATTTTACTTGTCTGAGAAATTTCAAAATGTCAAATATTTAAATTATCATGATTTGGTTTTCATTTCAGTAAGGCAGAAAATTCCAGCATTTCACTTCTAATCCTGGCTTTTACTGCTGTCAAGAAAAGCGATGGCAGTTTTGATTTGTTTTAAAAGGTAGTTTGCCAGCTTTTGTAACACCGTATTGTGGGAATGCAGACTTACTTACCCAAGGTTCCATACACTCCTTGGTTTAATAATAAAGTTTTTAATAAAAGTGACGATTCCCTGTCAACATCATTCGGACAGTTGTTTGTGAAAGCCTGTTTTCCACAGACATTCCGTAACTGAAGGTCAGCCAAAATACGCCAGCAACATTGGTTCGTTTCATATATTCATGTGACCATTACGTAAAATGGAAAGGGTGCTTGATGTCATAAATTTTGCCGTGATACAGCAGACCCAAGGGGGTTAGAAGCCATCAGTGGGGACCTTAATAACTAATAGGTTGTGGGTTTCAAAGAAGTTGAAGCCACGTCTACTGCAAATGGAGTCTTACAGTGATCCTTACTAGAGATATTCAAATGAAACTTGCAGGCCAGATACCATTACATTATTATTATTATAGCAAATACTGAAATAATGAAGAATTTTAAAAATTTTGGTAATGCTATTTCAGCCAGGTTTCATTTGAACATCCTAAGTACAATGATGATGGCAGTAGTATAATTACTGAAGAGTAGGTTTTAGAAATAAGTTTTAACAGTAAGGTGATGGATACTGGTAAGTTCATATGAATTCTTCATTTTCCATAGATTTTTGGTATTCATTATTAACATTTGCTAAGTTTCTTGGCAATAATATAAAACATTTAGTATCTACGGAAACCATTTTGTCAGGAACAGATTTATTTAATGGCACCATGTACTAGTTATGTGGATAAATATGCAATAAAAGTGAGACAGAAACAGACTTGTAATAATTTTCTATTTGATCAGTTTATCTTTTTAAAAATTTATATCTAAATTTAATCTTACTTTTTAAGGCTGTCTACTTACAATGTTCTAATTGGATAAATTATGGGGGGGGTTTTGGCAAACAGACCAGTCCTCCACAATAAAGTGGTTCTGCTATATTATAGAAGACACGCAATACAGTCAGTCACCACACAATAGTCAGTCACCATAAATTTTTGCAAAGGCATTTTGTAGACTATAAAAATTTACAGCTGACTGACTAAGATGAATGACATTCAGATTAGTGTGTAAATAATTATTTGCAATGAGCTATAGCAAACATCAAAGAACCACTTTAACAGTTTTCTTCCAGTGCAAATAATTAGCCATGGTGAACAAATATTACTCAAGTTGTTAGTAACTGAAACTACCAGCATTGGTAATTAATTCATTGTACATAATAATTACAGTAAGGAATGTATAATTTAGAGTTTTAATAGCTAGAGAGCAGGAAAGGGATTAATAAGTTTGCCACTCCCAATAAAATAGAGGTATGCCTAGTTTGTGTGATGGATATATTTATTTTTTATAATCTACTTTCTGTTTTGTGGATAATCTTATTGAGCTAGATGTGTGGCAGTGTAATTAAATTCTCAAAGCTTTGTTATTACTTTTCAAATACCATAACTATTAGTGGTGGCTGAGATTATAAAATCTCCCAAAATCTGATTTTTAACATGTAATTAATCATACTTTGACTATTGCAATTTTCAAGCATTTGCTCATCAATGGTGGTACTATTTTTTTTTTTTTTTGGTTAAACTTAAATTTCTTTATTCAAAGCATTATTGCAAAACATGCATTTATTGGAGTTCACTGCTTTATTAATCTACACAAGAAATTACTACATTAATGTTTAGTAGATAGGTGGAAGATAAAGACAGTACTACATTGGACATGTTATAAATTTTACTTATCCAAACATTGGACAGCACCTAGTTGTGTTGACATTGGTGATAAATACATGGAATGCAGGGCTGACAGTAGATGTTAACTCCTCTAAGTTTTGCTGCAGTATTGTTAAGCAAGCAGAACAAATTTTATGGTTTCTCAATATGCCTTCTAAATAATTTAACTCAATATTAATGATGCATTAACACATACCTAGCACCATCCTAATGGATTTATTTCTGTACTTTCTCCATAATATCAATACTGGTGATGTAGTGAGGATTTGATGGTTTTTTAAAATAATTTCTATAAAGAAATGTAGCAGTGGTTCTGATCAAGTTCATTTTCTGGGAAAAAAAAAACCTGGTTTTTAAGGGACTCTAGAAAGCTGTTAAAAATAATCACAAATCACCTTCTGGTCTCTCAAACAATAGAGAGATCTGTCTTAAAGATAAAGCTAAACTGATGATAGCTGGTCCTTGATGGGTTTTTTTTTTTTGGGGGGGGAGATATGCCAATCAATCATTGGACTTCAAATCCCAACTGCTATCTTGAGGCATTGCACTTGTTACAAATGCTTAAAAAGTGCATTGGCTCATCTCCACAATTTGTATATTGTCTAGCAATAGTGAATGCATCTGACACATGGTGGCATCAAGTCATGGAGATCCATCTAATTACACAAGTTCTACATAAGAAAATTAATTTCCATGTTTCAGAATTTCCAGCCGCATTGACAATTGTTTTCCAAGATATGTTTGTAGCAGACCTCTGTTGACAGCTGCCACCTGCTGACAAAGCTTTCATTTATTTAGTAAAATTAATCAGTGGGTACCAAATTATACACATTTATAAAAAAATCTGTTGCTTTAATACCAATATTCTATCTAAGTAACATCCTGAAACAATGTGAGGGGATCATCATGTTTTGTGATTTTAGTTTAGCTGTTGTAAATCAGGAAGCTATTAACTTATATAAGCATCCCTGTTTTTTTAAAATGAATCCTATTAATGAGTACTGAATTTATCCACTGATTTATAATCTAGTCTCTAAAGAAATATTTTCTAAGATGTAGTCTTTTAGATAGTTTGTTTTTTCTTCAAGCCCACATGCCAATGTTTGCACATAAGATTCAGTTTCTTAAACCGAATAGAGAAGTTAGTTGCATTTATGTGCTGGAGAGTCTGGAAATCCACATGGCTGGCTGGTGTGAGTGAAAAGACATGGCCCCCTGACTGGGATTTAAACTCAGGTCAAAATCACAGTTGAGTAGACTAAGAGCTAATAAACTAATATGTTTAAAATGCAATGCAAAAAAATAAAACTTCTTAATGAGCATTCCTCCCTTGCAGGAGGTAAGTCCTTTTCCAATGTGAAATAAAGAGGGGTAGGTCAAGTCCTTCTTCATGGTGACCTACTTCTAGATCAGAGGTATCATATATCTATCTGCCTTTGCAGGGTAATCCTATTATAGCTCTTAATTTTAAAGCCAGAGTGTTAGGAGAAACCCATATGGCTGCCTGGGGAAGAGTGAGAAGAAACCATGCTAGAGAGGTATACCTAATTGAGCTATTTTCAACTGGGATTCAAAATCTGGACTTAAAACTGTAGCAGTTTGATAGTCTGGAAGCTGACAAATAAGAATTTAGCTAAAGAAAGAAAAACTAGGCTCCCTCCAATACATCAACTCAGATTTTCTGGAGAAATCCAGCAGGGCAATTAAGGTTTAGATTGAATAATGTAGAAATAAATTTAAACACCAGAGTACAATCTAAATAGTAATGGCCTACTTGTCATAACTAGTCTCCATGTTGGTGCTATATACTTGATACTAGAACAATGACATAAAGACTTTCCACACAAGCAAATGCATTAACACCTACAATAAATTTTAAAAACTTTTTGAAGCATCTTTGGAATAGAGAAATTTTTCATGTGAATATAAAAACACCATTTTTAGCAGTAAACATACAATTACCAACTTAAAAAGAAAACAGTATAGGTTTCTGAATGCACAAAGATGCAATGTTAAACTTATTTGAACAGCTATCCCTTTATTTTCAAGACCCTAACCCTAACTGTTAGTTATAATTACCCTTTGATCACGTGCTACTGTGGAAAAAAAAGAATCAAAACGAATCATTGTTTTGAAAATATTCACTACTTTCGAAGATGTAAAACAAGAGAGAGACTAAGAACGTAAATACACTAATTTAAAGTACTCGCGCGGCATACACGAACTCCTTCCTGGCTCTCCCCCCTCCCTCACCTGATATGTTATTATTCACGGAAGCGAGTCCCGATCGACTTCCCCTGGTCCTCAGCAACTACCCTACCATCTTAGTCTACGCGTGGAGGAGGCTCTATGACTTAGAAACTGCCTCATACGTGGAGGGGAGGAAGGAAGGCTAACCCTAACCCCAACTCAATTCTCTCCCAATCCCCAAACTGATGCATCTAAAAATAATTGAATGACTGCTCCGTTCCAGGGGGGGGTCCCCCCCTCCCCGACCACCGCCATTTTGAGATTTTGTGTAGTCCCCCCCCCTTTGTTGATGTTGCATAATTTATTCGGATGAGACCGCTCCCGTAAATAAGAGTGCGTCAGCAGCGAACAAAACTCCGTCCCTGCCTCCCCCAACAACCGACGATAAGAAAAAAAAAGAAGTTATTATGGAAAAATGCATCCAAAATATAAATAAGTAAATAAATTACAGCAGAAAAACAACAACAAAGGAATTAACATAAGTAAGGAGAACCATTCCACAGTCCCCCCCCCCGACCTAGATAATATCAGTGGATAGAACCGGTAACTGTTCAGGGTATTATCGACATTAATAATAATAGGAGGGGAGGGGGGGCATTCAGACAGAAGATGCAGCCAAAGGATACGACTTTCGCTTCTTCCATAATATCCGTCGAAAGGAACTCCTCCAACACACTAGAAGAAAAAAAAGAGAGAGAGAGAGACGCCAGCTTGCCGTCCACGTGACAACCGATCCGCGCTCTGATTGGCTCTTGGAACGGAACGCTGACTTCATCGAAATGTTTCAAATTTTAACGCCATTATTACATCCTACCAGACTCTAAAAACAACAACAACAACAACAACAACAACAAAAGGCGCAAAAAAAAAACAAAAAAAAAAAGAGAGAGAGAGAGAGAGAGGGGTAGATTGAGAGAGAGAGTCGGGGATTCGGAGATGGTTGTACTTATCGGGCGGAATGCTTGACGTAAGTGTGATTACTCTTGAACTTTTATCCGCTTCGAGTAGCGGGGATGTTCGAGAGAACCGGTTACTTTTTCGCCAGCAGCTTCTGTCCGGTCCGGTCCGGTCCGGTCCGGTTCGTGTTGTGCTCCCCCTTCCCCGTCTCTTCTGGCAGATCCGTCCGGGCTAGTTTGTTTCTTTGTGTGTGTCTGCGGCATTTTTCGTTGAAAAACCCAACCCCCTCCCCCTCCCCTGGAGGCCGAGAGATCGCAGTCCTAACCGACGACTCCATTTTATGCCCCCCCCCCACGTCGTCGTCGTCGTCCATTCCGTGGACGGTCTGCTGGCGGCAGCTCCAGGTCCCCCGGCTTCTTCTTCTTCTTCTTCTTTTTTAAAATTTTTTTATATATAAGAAATACTAATAATAATTAAAGGAGAGAGATAGATAGAAGCGAGCGATCCATCCATCCATCCATCATCCAGTCCGCTGTCGGGTCGGGTGAGTTCATCCAAAAATCTTGTAGGAATTCCACTGGTTCGGTCTCAGCTATTTATCGTCTCCAACTTCGGACCCGATTCTGATTCCTTCTAATTTCCATTTTAAAAAAAAAAGAAAGAAAAAAAACTATTATTATTAATAATAATAATAATAATAATAATAATAATAATAATAATATTTTTATTTCTTAAATAAACTATTTCCCCATTTTTTTTTTTTTTAAATTAATTTTTTTTCCTTTCATCGAAGAACATCTCTCCTGAAACCGTCCGTCCCCGTCCCCCCCCCCCGGTCTGTCTGTCCCCCTCCCCTCCCGTCGTCGTTCGTCAACCCTTGGTTCGTTCACGTCACCGGGTTCTGTCCTCTGCCTGCCGACCGACCGCCACTCTTGGTCTACTACCTGCGGGCGGGAGCGAGGAGGGATTTCTCCGCCTGTTCTCGTCTTCTGGAGGAGGTAAATGGTATAAAAGAGAGAGAGAGAAATACATTATATATATAAATCTTTATTGCATGAAGATGCGTGGATGTGGTGTATATTCTGATTATTTATAGTATGGACGGTTCTGTTGTGTGAGGGTTTTCCCCCCCTCCCCTCCCCTTCCCCCTTTTTCTGTTTGTTTGTTATAAATACTACACATCAGCTCCAATAAAATTAGCATTCTGCGTAATTAGGGGATTGGAGGAGGAAGGGGTGGGTGGGGTATGTAAAATAAGGATACCAGAAAAACTACAGTAACCCTCCTCCACTGCCATCCTGAAGTCGTCGTCGTCTGTGTTGCTGTTCTTTAAGGTTACACCCCCCCCCCTTCCCCGATGTTAGTGATTAAGGAACCATCTGGTGTCAGTTATTTCTTCTCATTAGTTCTCGGATGTTGTCAAATCGACATACACTTTCTGTAAGATTAACGGTGTACATAACTTATATCAACACTGTGAAGATTTTTAGGGATTTTTTATATATATATATATATATTTTTTTTTTTTTGTTGTTGTTGAAAACATGAATGATTTATGTAAAAAAAAAAAAAAATATATATTAAACATCCTTTTCAACGGTGTCTTATTTGTGTGGTGTCCTATAGTGTTTCGTGCGTAAGTTAAGTTGAAATTCATCATCTTTTAGATCAGAATGAATATGAGTTTTTTTTAAAAATTATTTAACCTTTCAGAAATGTTTACCATCGTCTGTTTTAGCCAGTTTTAAAGTATCTGTCTCTAGGATACTTTCCAGGAATTAGAATCCCTTCCCCTCCCCCCAAAAACCTGCAGGACTGGTTCTTGTAGGAGCAAAACAAGTTAATTTTCAGTAAGATCATGTTTTTTGATGTTCGCTAGGGATTTCCCACCCACCCACCAAAGCACAGACAGTCATTTGTTTTCTTTTATGAAATGTTCTTACTCATTTCAGCAAAGCAGTCATGTCATGATCTGTAGGAAGAAGTGTATCAAAAGTAAAGAGGACTGTTTCAAATGGTGTCGGGTGGGTGGGATCATACTGAAAACTAACTGCTGTGCTTAGTCGTTCATAGAAGGGTCAGCCATAGTGCTTTCTGATGTGTCTATATGTATGTTTTGCACATGGAAAAGCAAACAAACACTAAACTCAACTCGACTTGGAGAGTAGTATTTATTGAGCTTTGAGTAAAAATTAATTTTTTCAGCTATACCTTATAAATCCTCACTTCCAAATTTTTGTTTAAAGTGGATAAATGGTACCTGATTGAAAAGTTTCTTCGAGCAGTATTTTGGCAATCCAGATGAATAGGACAGGATTATCCACTCCAGCATCTTTGGGAATCTACAGTTATGGATACTCAATTTAAAAGCAAAGCTGGTATACAGTACTCTCCAGATCATCAAAAGCACTAAAGAAATGATATAAAATAAAATGGGTTATGAAATAAAGACAATATTACAGTCTGCTGAACTTGCAAAGCTATAAATAATTTCCACTTTGTGCATTAAGTATTTGTTGTGATGACGTGTTTAAATGATATCTTTTGATTGTGATTTCTATAAAATTTTATTATCACTATCTTATTTGCATTTTCTACAAAAAATTTTTTAAAAAAGTGGCAACAGACAAAGTTTTACCTTGTAGTAATATGATGTGTATGTTCTAGAGATAGTGTGGATATAAATATTTCTACATGTGATAGGATTTTCATGCAAAACCTATTTGAATTAGCACTTTTTCCAAGGAAATATGTGGAATCTGGTGCATGAATTTTTACATGGTTGAAGGTTTTGCTTTTTAAAAAATCCACAAAAAACCCCAAGATTTTTAAGAATAATTTGATACATTTTCCTGTTTCTACAATATATTTTTTTGTGGGGGTTTTACCTTTTGATCTTAGCTAATTTTTTTTATACATCATGTGGCATCACCAAGCATGATTAGATCCATAACTGTCACATATTGGTTTAAGTGATCATTAGCCAAAGTATATCTGAAAATCTTAATACATACAACAAAAAATTATGCATGGGCTGTTAAGCCTAATGACAATAACATCTGCATGTTTCAAAATTTTTTCTGCTACATAGTTGCATGTGGCTTGCAGGACAAAATGTTTGGTCCCTCTAGACTTTAGGAAAAGAATGCCATGTAGATAAAATCAGTGATATGGAATTCTAATATAGAGATGTGCATGATACATTTTTTTGCTGGGCAAATAATGCTGCAGTCAGGGGATCAGTTACTGCATATGTATATATAGAGAGATGTTTCATGATTATAAATATCACTCATTGAATGATCTGAGTTAAAATGCTGAAGAAAACTAATTTATTCAATGAAAGATTTATTTTAAATGATTTTTAAAAAATGAAAAATGCCTCATGGATTTTTTTGAAGTTTGAAAATTGTTTGAATATGATTCTAAAATTTAATTACACCAGGTACTGATCTTTTTATTCATTAAAAAATTTTCACAAATCACATTTAATTTCTAAGATTAAAAAAAATTTCTTTATTTCTGCTATTGTCATGTATAGCTTTATTTACAAGAATGTGTAAGAACATTTGACTTTAAATGAAAGTACCTAACTAGACCATTTGCCATCTTTTGAAAGCATGCTGATATAGATTTTGTGGTATTTACACCAAAATTTTCTTACAAGGGTTATAAACATTCTTTCTGAATAAAATATTCTTGAAAATTTTCTGATAGCTAATATGATGGTAGATTTTGGAGTAATACATGTCATTGTATCATTGTATGCAACATTTTTATTTTTGTAATATGGTGGTTTGAAAGTGTACTAATCAGGTCTTGTGAATATAAGATTGAATCTGATTTTTTAGATAATTCTATCTGGTACTTTGATATTTTTTTTAAAAATAGTATTAAAATGAAATAATTTTCCTGTAAAAGCTTCCTCCCTCTCATATTGGTAAAATGTGCATTGGTGACTTTAAGTTTATTATCTAGATGCTTGTGCAGCTAGCTGGCTGGTTGGATTTTACATGAGGACTTTGAGGTATCCAGAGAAATTGAAAGACTTGATTTTTTTGAATCTAGGAAAAAATGTCAAGGGGAAAAGTCACACTTTAATAAACAAATACAAATATAACAAAACTTAAATTCACAGAACACACAACATTGTTGATATATTTAAAATTAGCTGTCTACAGAATCTTATGATTCTGAAAAGACGTCCAATTCACCGAGGTATTTAGCTAAACAAGGAGTATTCAGTAAAATTAAATTTCTATTTTTATTTGGCCTCTAGCTTGCTGTTAATAGTATTTTGAGAAGTCCGATGAGTTTTCTCTCTCGGGGAGATATGAAATGATAAATAAACGAGTGGTGCACACCTGTTTTAAGTAGAATACTATTTGACAAAATTAAAATTAAGTTTATAAAATATGGCTTATAGTCTGCTCTTTTATTTTTTTAAAGGTTTTTATTAAGGAAACATATAGTAGGGCAATGAAGTTCAGTATTGCTACCTTAATATTACTTGGCTAAAATCTTTTCTAGATAATTAAAGATTATAAAAGTGTCTCCTCCTCCACATTTTATAATGCAAATATCACTAGTGATATATTTTAGTATATGCATGTATACAAGTAAGAAAAATGTTGCATTTTAATAAATGCAATATTAGTATATTTTTTTATTTTTTTACATTGCGGTTTAGAAAACCTTTTTATCTGAAAATGCATATTTTTTTATTTTTCTTTTAGCTGCTATCATAAATGGTCTGAGGGAGAATAATAGTTAACACTACCAATGCTGGATAAAAGACCCTAACAAAACAACATTAACAAAAGACTTTATAACCAAATGAAGTTTTATGATACTAGCTACAAAAAAGATAATAAATAAACATCTGTTGGAACCTTTAATTTCAAGATAGGATACACATGTATCCAAATAAAGTGTTGCAAAAATATGTACTAAGCTTGATAATTTCATTAGTGTATGCAACTTTCTATTATTTTTTTTTAAAATAAGCTTTAGTGTATTATTTTTAGAGTTAAGTTTTAGTACAAAAGTGATAGTCACTTATTGCATGTACATAAGAGAAAATTAACATGCAAGTTCATTAAAATATGAGAAATAACAGGTGAAAATGTGTCTGTCTTTCAGATTCAGTTAACATTTTTGAGGTTCCTATTATGTAGATGGTTTTCCATGAAATTCTTCATTAATAAAATGCCAATGTTTATGATTAGGTTTGCTATTATATTGAAATGTATCAAAATTACTATTTAGAAATATTAATTTTCCATTTATAAGCCATTGCTGCATTCTAACACAAGCAGTATTCAGTTTCAGTAAGACTTTTGGTGGTTGTGTAAAGTATCTCTTATCTGTTTTCTCTATCTTTTCATAAAACTGTACAACCAGAATTTTCATGAATCTTCTATACACATTTGACAGATTAACATATTCCTTAAAGTTTGGGCATTTGAAATAATAAATATCTTTGTTGTATGTTTCTTAAAATTTTAAATTTTTAAATGCATGTATATTGATAGTGAATAACAATAATTTTGTTTGACTGATACAAATTGATGATTATTATTAACTGTGGTGGGTGGAAAATGACTACAGTAAAAACCTCGAGTTTATGGACTTTTGAAGTAACAGATACTATCTGGTACTCCTGACAAAAGTCTGCATTGGGCTATGTGATAAATTTTTTGTTTGGGCACCTTTTGCGCATGTGTATGTAAAAAGTACATGTAAATGTCTGGATTTAACGGACTCCCCCTTTCTCCACCCCTCCATTAGTCCGTTAAATCAAAGTTTTACCATACTAACAATGCATTGTGCACAATATATTGGAATGGTAACATTTTCATATTATTTTTAAATGTTTACAAACACTTAAAATTCAATTAAATTTTAAATATACCTTTATTGTTTTAAAAAAATTTTTTTTAACATTTTGCCATTTTGCTAGCACCAGCTTAAAACCATGCTTTAGGACCCTGAACATAGTTGGGTAAATAAAAGAAATGATTGACATTGTGCCTGCAGTGGATTCAATGTTAAAATAAAGTCACTGCTGTAAGAAATTTTAAAAACTGAAGATGTTACTTCTCTTGCATGCTAATTGATGCAAAGTTTGCTATTTGTAGATTATTGACCATCATGACTTGCAAAAGCAAAAAGCCAATCTACACAGAATAATTATAATTTTGGCCATGAAATGATGTCATTGAGTAGGAGTCACTAAAAATGGGATATGGTCATGAGTATTTAATAAGGTGAGGTTAAACATGTAATTGTTAAAGAATCAAGAGAAAATGAATTTTCAGTATATTTATGATAGTACCAATTAAAATGAAAAGACATCTTTAATGGCAACTGACATGCCCTGTCTATTTTTGGAGATTTTGTCAGAAAATATTTTTTTGCCCAACAACCATATACAAGTCATGTATGGAAGTGTTAATAGTAGCCAATGGATGATTCAGAATAACTACAATGCTTTGTAATTGGAAGGAAAAACGTTGATGATTAGTGCTCTGCTTATCAGTTTTACTGCTTGTTGACAGTTCATCTCATCTTTTTAGATTTGCCATCTAACATCACAAATATTTCTCAGCCAGAATGATTTAGCATTTTAGATTTTACTACTGCCACATTATAGCATGATGACAATTGGAAGCTCTTAATAATTTGAAATCTATCAATCTTTGAAGCAGATGCTAATAAGCAAAGATGCGTCACATTTTGATATTTGGACACCATGGGTATGACAATTCTTCATAACCAAGGAAATAAGTTTTAATTGCTTTTTGGTGGATAAGTCCCATGAATTCTACAATTGATACGACAATTTAAAGATCATTTGTTGCAAATGAAGGAAAATACTTTTCCCAATATATGCTGGCCTTTTTTTTTTTTTTTTTTTTTTGTTAAATTCAATAGTATGAATATTATAGCATTTCTTGGATTGGTTTCTTTGTAGTCTTGATAACGTTCCAATTGTTGGAAACACTAAATATTTATGGTTCCCCTTATCTCTTTATGAGGTATCTAATCATCAATGTTTTTTATTATGGGAACTAACCATTAAGGAAATGTTGCTTTACTGACTCTTGCTTAAAAGTGATAATTTGTAAAGTTTTAAAATAACAGAAAGTATTGAGATAATGAATATAAAGTAAAGTAACTCTACAGAATTAATCCATTAAACCCTAAAGCTGCCATGAGATGACATTAGTTTTTTATCTTGAGGCGGCAATATTTTAGCTATTTACTTTCCCAGTGCTGATTGAAGTTGACTCGCTACAGTGATAGTCATTGGTCCATATCTGATGTACAAAACGCAAGTAGCAAATAGTTTACAAATATAAAATACTATCTTTACCTTGATGTATTATTATAGTTTTACTATGTAATATTAGTAAATCAGTGATTCCTTGTTTTTCTCCTCTGGTTTGGTGCTTGTTGAAAATGTGTTATGTAGTAATCTATGACATGTGAGTGATTCCAAAAATTAAAGGATTTTCATTTAGTGATATTTTAGATAAGGATGGTTATGACTTTTGAAGCATTGGGGATGGTTTGGAGGGTGAATTTGAACTAGATGTGGACTGGACATTGACCACATGAGAATACCTGGACAAAGTAGTGGGCCCAAATTATTTATTAGATAATGAGGGGGGGACTATATATATATATATATATATTTTTTTTTAAAGTTAGGAAGCAAATACTTATGATGGAAGTATAGTATCCATAGCACTAATGCTAATTGGTTGAAATGTACAAAACAAAGATTGGTAGCTCGCATTTGCTTTAAAATTTATAAGGTTATTATTGCTAAACCATTATACAAAGATTACTTTTCTTGAAGTAAAAATATACTACAGATACTGGCTTAAAAACATTTAGATTGAAGTTCTTATTTAAAAAGTTTGACTATTATTTTGATGTGAACGATCATGAATGTAAATGTTGGTGAACTATTGTCAGTGAGAAATATAATAAATATTTCAAATAGTGGATTTAAAGATGCTTATAACCTCATAGAGAAACAGATATTGATAGAGCAATGATAGGTTTCAAGGGCCGGCTAACTTGGAAGCAGTATAGTGCTATGAAACCTTGGAGAAACGATTTTAAGGGCTGTCTGAGCTGATTCTTATAATGGGTGCTTTCATTAAATATTTATGTCAAAAAAAAAAACATTTCTGCATATCATTAAATATTTTAGTATTAAACCAATATGTTTGGGTTATTTTCAGTATTTTGTTCTAGTGAATTAAATTACAATGTATAGGGAAGGAAGGAGCTAATTATAGTGGGTTTAAGAGTCAAGAATTAGTTTAGATAATCATGGCTAAAGAGGGAAGTTACTGTAAATATTGCCAAACTGAAAACCAATATCACTATAACTGCGTCAGCAAAATTTGTGTTGAAGAATGTACATTGTAAATATTACAACTCTTTGACTCCAACTAAAATTTTCAGTTATTTCGTTAAAATGATTCTTATCTATGATGTCAGTTTTCAAATAATGGATGCTTAGGCTGAAACCTAATTCCTCTCTGCATGAGAATTAACTGTCTCAGTTATTAAATTATTAGTTCTGTGACTATGAGCAAAAATTTTGCATGACCCTAGAATTTTCAAATTTTGCTTGATAAAATCTAATTAGATCTGATTTTGTATGGTAATATGTTAATGTATTAGAGTGCATGCTGCTCTGTAGTTTTTCATTTAATAGAGAAATGACCAAAATTGAAAAATGTGACTATTTGAAATCTATAATGCAATACATGATTTTTGAGAAGATCTTATAAATCAAGGTATGTCTCATTTAGAAGTATTCAAAAGCAGGCATTTGGAAGTCATAGGTATAATGTCAAGTTTAAGGTAAGATAGATTTTGTTAAATTTCTCTGGTGATACAAAACTTTTGTTCATGGCTATATATGGTGTCCTGAATTTGTGATGTTTAGAATTAATAAGTTTAAGAAGATCACTAAACTGTATAACACTTGCCTCTGACTATCCTTTCAGACATTTAGCATGCTGAAAATAAAGGCTTAGATAAAATACTTATTTAGTGTGGGAAAACTGGCTGCTTTTAAGATGGTGTAATGTTTATTTTTGGTTTAAAAATACATTTGCATTGATTGGTTCATGTTATCAGAATTTTATTTAAGATTTGTACAGGTTATTTAAAGCTGCAAAGTAATGGCAAACAATTTTATGACACACAATTTTCCATCATATCTTGAGGGATAGTAACCAACTTTTTTTCTCTTTTGCCTCATTGATTACAAATTTGGTCTCATTAAATTGTATGACCACAATAATGTCTGTCAATCTTAGTGTTTTATATCCTAGTGACCTTTTAAGGTGACATGAAAAATAATAGCTTTATTGGTGTTATTCTGGTAAGTTCAGTCCTGACTTTTACCAGTTAATTTAGGCTAAGTTAAGGAAGAAGAATCCAAGAACCACACAAAACAAAAAAAAAAACTTTTTGAAAATATGTCTGAATAGCAAATTATATTGTGGATAAATTTTCTGTTGCTATGTTTCTAGCTTTATAAGTAGAAAATCAAACTTTCATAATGTATTCCATTAGTCATAGTTATTTCCCTTCTAGGTAGAATTGATGCAATAATTGCTAGAGAAGGCTGTAAATTCAGCTGCAGCTGTATCTCCACATATTAACCAAATTTCTTCCACAAATATTAAAAGGAGATGCTGTGATATGCTATAATAAAGGGAAAATAAATATTCCAAACTAAATGACATGGGTTACAAATTATGTTATATTAATTGTTTTTAAAAATAACCTTTAAACAATCTGGTGATTTGAAAAACAAATAGAAAATGTTTTTCACAGTATTTGTTTTAAATTTTATAGTAGAAATACGTGATCTGTTTAAAAACAATACAAACTGGTTTTATGAACCCTTTGTAATAGTTTGCTTTTTTGTTTCTTCTAAAAATTTAGTTTGGGTTGTGTATGCTAGAATTTTCAGTGGACTAGTTAAATATCTAAGCGCATATAGATTTGTTAAATATTTTACTCATTTTGTTTATTTCTGAATATTTACTGATAAAAATTTTCAAATCTCTGTATCTGCATATATCTTCACTCTCTGATAAATGAGTTTATCTGGAAAAATGCAAAACTTCTTGAAGGTAATAACTTCCAATGTATAAGTATCACTGGATGTTTTTATATTGTTTTTGGTTATTGAAATATGACTGTATGGTAACAGGATGTATAAAAGAAATTTTTCAAAATTTGCATAGCAGTATGTAGTTAGGGTATTTAACCTTAAACGGACCATTTGAATAGATTATTTTCAGTAAATAACTTTGATATGTCTATTGTGCTTCCATCCAGCATAGTAAACAACAAATATTTGTCTTTATGACACCATTCTATGGTGCAAATAGGATAGCAAGCTTACTGCCTTTTTATCAATAACAAGATCATATAGCTCATTGTGGAGAACAAAGATGATGAAATGTATACCCTGAAGAATATAGCCAAGGCATGGAAAAGATTTGGTGCTGTGGAGTATACTCTCTTACATTGCTTCTTAGAGCAAGCCATTTGATTGGTAACCACTTCTTACCAATTTCTGTGGAGTTGAAAGTCTGGACTACCTATTTTACAGCAACCAAGGGTCTTTATCGCTTTGTTTCTTGTGCAAGCTGCTGAAAACATATGGGCACTAATGAGTTATTTAATGATTATTTCTATCTATATTGTAGATCAGGGTTTTCAGATTTTTCAACCCAAGTATCCCTTGAACAAATTTGTAAGTTTTTTCATATCTTCCTTATAATAAAGTAAATTTTATTAAAGCTAGATTTAAAATTTTTAAAGATTTTTAAATATTTTTACACAAATAACTCAATGAAAAGGATGTTTCTGCTTCAACTCTAGTTTGGTAATTGGTTCAGTTTTTGAAGGCACACTGAAAATTTGCTTCCACTGATAGCTAAGAGAAAAATTTAGGTTTCATCACTTGAAAATGCTGACTCTCACAGATATGTTTATGGAAAAATAAGCAAGTTTTGGAGTGCTAGGTTTAAAGTTTGAGGGCATTAAGTAGTGCTCATTCTCTCTTTTCAATGTATCTGATTTATTGAGATCATGGAGTTTGTCAAACAAAATTTTCTTTGCTAATTCTTTTTTCCACAGCTCAAGCTTCATGCCAGACTATCTTTCATCTTGTCCACAAAATCAATGATTGTAGCATTTTGTCTTTCCAAGGTTTTTCAGTGCTTTTAGATATGAGATTATATTGACAAACTAGGCAAGATATTTGATTCAAACTTTATCTTTTAGTTTGGAACTAAATTTTTTAGTCTTTTGGTCATACAGAGAAAAAATATACATGCAATTCACAACCACGAGCATGCTTCTCTATAGAATATCTTATGAACAAAGTCCATATCTCAAAGAAGGTAAAATAAGCGAGTACTAATGGAATTTGATTTGGATTTGTTCAATATCTTAATGTCATCAAGAATTTGTTTCAGTTCGAGAGGAAGTTTCTTGAATACTAGAGCTTGTCTGTGAATCATGCAATGCTTGAAAACCAGAATGCTGACCAAGCATTGAAGGAGCACCATTAGTCATTATGCTACATACACTTTTTCATTGGAGGCCTCCAGTCTCAAAGAATAAATTTACTGCTGAAATATATTTTCACTTTTGTAGTTTCTTTGAGGGAATGGCAGTATAGGAATTTTTCCTTAAAATTGTTGTCCCTGATGTATTTAACAAACAACAGCCAGGCAGAATTTGCAATACCTGTTGACTCACCTAATTGAAAAACTGAATAGCCTAATCAGCAGCATTTATTTAAAAATTGTATTGACTTTTAATGTCATCTGATATTTTTGAAATTCCTCTCTGGTTTTTGTTGTCAGGCAAAAGGAGATCGCTTAGCTTCTTGTTGATCTTTAGCGACAACTCTGACAATGTTCTTGGCATGATTAACTTTTCTCCAATTGTATGTTGCAATTTCTGCTGCACTATTCTGAGTAACAGAAGATAGGTGGCATGGTCAGCAGCTCTTGTCATTTCCTAAAAAGCACTTGAATATCAAACTCTGCTTTTTTCACACTGCCTTCTCTCTATTTGAAATAATTGATTATCTTGATCTTTAATTCAGATGACAACTGTGGAGACATCTGTAACACTGAGAAAGCTGGATTTCAATTCTGACAATTGCAGTCAATCTGGATTATATGTAATTCTTGTTAAAGGCCTTAAATTTTTTTTTTTTCATTTTTCTAAATTCAAAAGAAATTTGTTAAAAGTTGGATACATTCTGATATGTGTATTTTCCCTTCACTTCAACTCAAACTATACAGTTATAGATATGTATACACTACATGATTGAGGATATACATTACATATATTTTCAACATATGTAATGCACATTTTTACTATTGTATTCTATGGCCCCATCTATACTCGTAAGTGATTTTTAGTGAAATCAAGATGAAACAAAGTTGTTATTGTTACTAACACAACTCAACAACATTGGCTAGCTAATTATTTCTTGTGCTAGTTATAATAACACTACTTGCTGTTATTTCTGGATATTGGTAGTAAGTAATCTAAGAATCTGCTTACATGGGAGAATAACTATGAAACAAGTTCAGTGAATTTGGTAGATGTGGTTTGGAGCAAGAATTTTCATTTTGAAGATAGAATCTTTCATGGGTTGGGTATTGTTAGTTTTCAGTGGCTTCTAGTATTTGCTGCATCAAATTTATGCTTTTTTTGTGATTTGTGTTTCCACAAGTTCTTTGTGCTCTCTGTCTTGGTCCTTTACTCTCTCTCTCTCTCTCAATGTTCTAAAAGTTATGCAATCACGCACTGGATCATTGCTACCTGGAAGGATAACTATATCAAGATGGTATTTTTATGTTGATCCCTAGATTGAGGTCTACTGTTATATAGCTTATCAAGTATAACTTAATTTATAGGCAATAACTTTTGTTTAGGTTGGGTGAAGTGTTGTATGGCACACAATAATGTGTATAGTCAATAAAGTATTCTGTACAAACTTAATTCTTTAAAGAAATTAAATCTAAAAAATGATAAATCTTGTATTTTGTCTTTGCATACCTGATATAGGCCTTTAGTACCCTATTTTGAAAACCCCATTTATAGCTAGTAAATGTATGAAAATGTTGGTCTACTTTATTATTTCTGTCTTTATTTAGTGCTTCATCTTCTCATAAAGTGATTTTTTAACTATGCACATTATCTAGTTGCCTTATCTACTTGATAAGTGATGGAATCTGAGACTGAATCTTTTCCTTCTGGTGCTGTAGAAGTCTCAAGTGTACATATGTTAGATCTTTGATTATTTTGATGGTTAGACTTATGGAGAGATATCAAGAAATGCATTGGAGATGGAGAGTGATGGCATTGGTTGAGTGAATTCTTAGTCATAGTTTGTTGGCTTGAAGATTGATGTCTCTGATGATTGAAGACCAGCGGATTTCTTGTATGAGTTGATACCAGGAAATTTCTTTAGCCGCATAGTAGAAGAGGTAGGCAGAGCTGACAACAGCTTGACAAGCCCTACCATCTTCACCAGGGAGATGAAAGCTTTTCTAGCAGTAAATTACACCACGAATCTCCATTCTGTGCCATCCATTGAGGATTTCTGGAGTGAAGATGACACTGAAAAGTAATGACATTGAGGGGATTCAAGAAATTGAATCAGTATTGACTTCACTTTGGCATTTTCTTACTTTCTGCTCTGTAAATTGAATTTCTTGTTTCATTTTCTGGCCATATGTTTGCTTTTTTGATTATTTGAGTCATCCATGATTTAATGTTTTAAAATAATTTTAATTGGGTAGGTGCATTTTGTGTAGCAATCTTGGCAATTGTCTGACTGTTTATAAATATTAAATATTGCATATTTCTAACAGGAAAAGGTTAAGGCTATCCTGTTTTTTTGTTTTTAAAAATCCTCAGTAAATGGCACAAAAGTGATTTAACTTGCAATTCAGGATGTCTTAACTACTGTCTGCTAAATTATTACAGTACTGATGAACACCTTGCAAATGGACAACTATTCAGTGTTTATTGATGATATCCATTTAGACGATTTTTGTTTTCCAAGCTTAAAAAGTATGGAATAAAGATATTCTGGATATATAACCAAAAAAATTCTATTCTCTCAAAGGCAAGAAAGACAATAAGCAGGACATGGCTTGGAAAAACAGGCAATCTGTAACTGAAAATGGATTGTCATTGGATGGTAATGTTCAACAATTTATATTTAAAAAATTTACTCCCAATGGAAACAGGCAGCTTCGTAGCTCCATTTATTGGTTCACAAGACCAAAAGCTTGTCTCATGCATTCCAACAGTAGGAATATCTGTTGAATTACTGGTAAGTATGCATCCTTGCCAAAGATGGCAGAGATCATTGAATTTTACGAGCAAAGGGGGGCATGAATGCTTTGCATAAAATTCAATCTTTTGGAATGTTGCTGTAGCATATTTGTGTGGATCATAAAAGCTCATGATTGGACATCAAGCAAGAAATTCAAAGGTTCATATTCCTGCATGCTCTTAATGCAGAACTGGTTGAACCACAGGCTGCATTGGCATGTCCACACTCTACAACTTCAGAAATTTCTTTCAGCTTTGGAAATGGCTTTTCAACGAGAAACTACCGGCAAACAAAAAATGAGACAAAAATTACCAGCAAACCATTGGAGGTTCCACTTGTGACTGGAAGGACCAGAAATCAAAGCAATTGTGTAAGGCAGAAAAGACTAGGTTGAAACATCTGCAATGGCTGAAAAAGGAACTATGAAAAGACAATGGATAATTACTCAAATTTTAGTTAACTATGTAATACAAAATACATCTATGTAGTTGGATGTATTCAAGTCCATTTTGTTTTCAAGTTTTGTACACTGTGAATGATTTTAAAATGTCTTCATGATCATCTGTATTTCTATCCTTAGGATTTAACTTATTGAGTCTGCAGATATTTTGGGAATGTGTGCTATTTTGATTTTAATCTTGTCACTGTGTACATTGACATGCATCTAATAAAATGTACCTGTTTGTAATGCACAAAAAAGATTAGACACTGTTTCTCATATTCAGAAGTAAAATCCAGATATTTTAGTATTTTGAACTAGTTGGTAGAGTTAATATAAGGACAAGCAAAGTGATAGGCATGTAGTTTTTACCTCATCTCTCCAAACATGCATAGGTAAGTGAATTATGGCATATTTCACAGTAGTTTGTTACTGGAATGGTTGAGTTGTAAGACTTGACAGGTATCAGCTATGGCTTGATATTCTGTTTCAACTTTAATAGTATCCTAATAATGTGCAATTTAGAAATTTGTTCTTTGTGGTATTGAATTTTGGTTAAATATCTCTATATTTCCATTTTGATTTCTTATGAAAGGCTTAAAATTTGTTAAGTCTAAAATAAAATGTGTAATGTCATGAACAAAAAGATAAATGATTTAATTTGGCTTTCTTGCAGTGAAATCTTATGGAAGATTATTTAATTGACTATACTACATCATTGGTGATAAGCAGCAAAAATGATGCTGATTAATATTTGGCTATTGTCTGTGCATCAACCATATTTTAAGTAACTATTAGTGAAAAGGTATTTTGTTAACTTTTAAAAATCAGAAAAAAGTAACAATTTTCTTCCTGTTTGAAATTAATGACTAGATCTTGTTTCTTAAAATGGAACATTTATGACAGACATTGAAAATTTCTGAATTATTTAAATGTTGAAAATTTGCTAAGGAAAAGAAAAAAATTTGATATTATATTGACCGAAGTGTTCCAGTAATTTTTTAAAGAAACTCCTTGCATTCATGAATGTAACATTTTAAAGCAGAAAGTTTTGCTTAATAAAGTCACTATTAGGTTCACAGTCACATTTTCTTTGGGTGGATAAAGTTTTTTGTCATTAATGATATGCTGAAGCCATTGTGAGGTTATATTCTAAGGGAAACAGGTAATGTACATTGTAAAAATAGGTTATTGGTTTTTTTGTATTAATATCATAGGAAGATAATGGCTACTCTATCCTTTTTTACAATTTGGAACATTTAGCAACAGTTTGCCTGTACTGTTCTCTTAAATTCTAATTTTTACTGGAATTGACCGTTTCAAGTTCCTAGTACTGCTTTGAATAGAAAATTTTTTATGAATATTTGGGGAGATGGTCCACTATTTGCATCTTAAATTGTTTTTAACCTTTACAGAAATAAGTAACAGATCTAAGATACTAACTTTCCTCATGTTTTGAAGTTTATCCTAGTTTAGGTTGATTCTATCAAGCTTTGTGGCTTTAATTTCCTGCATAAAATTTTCTAATCTGATTATAATATTGATAAGTCAACAACTGTTTATATTTGGCAAGAAGAATGCAAGTTTAACAAGAATTTTGTAAGTTTTTTTTAGATGTACCCTTTGTTTATTTTTCATGCTGAGTAGTGTTTTTTGTTTCTTTTAAATTTTGGAACTGTTTATCTCTATATAATGCTACATGATATTAACAAAGGAAAAAAGAAAGGAAAAGTGAGCTACAATTTCTGGGTTCTTGTAGTTTGGCTGTTTTATATATTTTTGACATACATTTGAGTAATTGGCATTTTTTATTTCGTGTGAAGTATCTTTTTCTTAGTACACAAGAAAGAGGAAGTAGTCTATATAGAAGATTGCTGTAATTATTTGTACATATTCTGCTTTATAATTGGTTTAAGAATTTAAAGGAAAGTTTGGCATAATTGCTTATTACTGGTATGTCTTAACTTTTCAAGTTATTCCTAACTAGTTATTGAGATTACCCATTGTGTAATTATACTTTTATCATTTTTGGGTGTTTAATTGGCATCTGAATAAATTTAGTGATAGAGATGCCACAATATCCAAAGAAAATGAGCAAGAAATACATTAAGATAAATTAGCAATTCCAGCCTTCAAATGAACGGACAAAGGATATATAAGGAAGCGATTAAAAAGACTTGCCTATAAACTTTATTTTAAAAGAAAAATTAAGTTAAAAATAAATGCAGACTTTACCAACAGCATAATTTTAATTGAGAGTTAATTTTCGGCTTCATAGCTTATTGGTACTCTAGTTCAAATATTTATGTTAAGATAATAAAATATTTGAAATCTGTTTATTCATTATAAGAATGATGACTTCCAAGAGTTTGTGTATATTGTAAGGCTGGATGGTACGAGGTATTGTAATTGTACAGACTTTTGATATTTTAATGATGCACACTTTTGTATTAAAATATATTTGTGTAGTTTGTTTTCTTATATTGAAATATTTTGTCAAGTGTTACTTTGCTTTTAAATGAAGGTTCAGAATGTTTTTTGCTCAAATGTTAATGCTGTGTTGTTTTGTGTTGCAATTAATGATGGTAACAAGTATTTTCATGTAATGCCAGTACCAGGTGTTGCTGAATGTTGTAATACTGGTGGTGGCATGTTGCTAGATTTGTAATACACAAGAGTTGATGATCAAAACAATTGTGCTTGATGCTGCTGAAGATTGTACCTTCTATCTATTTTAAATGTAATTTGTCAAAATTTGGAACTTTTTAATGGAAAAAATGAGATCAGGTTATCTTTTGCTATTTGTCATTTTTGCTTAATGAGATGCTTAAGCAAAGACTTTCATTAAGGAAAAGATAACCTTTCTGAAAATTTTGTTTGTTTCTGAAAATAAAAAAAAATAAAATCTTGCTTGTATTTTTGCAGGTGAGAAACTTGAATAGGCTTTGTTTTTTATTATTAATCCTTGTCTTGTCAGCGACCTAACAGTTGCACTACAAGGGTTAATGCTTTTAAAGCAATCTGAATTTCCCTTGAATTGGGACAAAATCCTCTTGAAAAAGATATTTAGCATTTTCTGAAAGCTTCTATAAAATAATAAATTGAAAGCTTGTTAAATAAGTTTATGATGCTGCTTTTAATTCTTTTGCTTAAAATATATAAATTTCATAACACATTTAAAGAAAAAATGCATATTTTTAAAATCTTGAACATATTGGAAAATCCTGTCCACAATTTTTCATTTACAGTATGACTTACTATGTGAGAAAATAATTGCATCATTTCAGTAACTTTTCAACATTTTAGCTGTTATCTTAAATAAATATTTTGTATTAAATATCAAGTTCTAAATGCAGTGTAGTTTGGCTATCAAGGTAATGTGTCACAATCATGCTAACAAAGACAACTAAATTTTGTGTGCAACTTTCCTAGCTATAGTGGTCAATCATTCTAGTTGCATTTGATAAATATTCTAACTTTTGGCATTTTCTCAGTAAGTGTAAACTACTTATTTTAGTAAACACCCCTATTATGGTCATCTGAGGATAACACTTAAGCTTTGAAAAGTATAGTTAGGTGAAAATCAAGTTATCTATTGAAGTACAATGCAGTGATTAAATGAAAATTCTGGAAAATGGATAGGAATTAGTACATGATCTAGAAGAACTTTTAAATCATTCACTAATGTGTACATAACTAAAACAAAATGGACTGAATACATTCAACTACATAGATGTATTTTTTATTACATAGTAAACTAAAATTTGAGTAAGTATCCATTGTCTTCTCATAGTTCCTTTTTCAGCCATTGCAGATGCTTCAACCTAGTCTTTTCTGCCTTACACAATTGCTTTGGTTTCTGGTCCTTCCAGTCACAAGTGGAACCTCTAATGCTTTGCTGGTAATTTTTGTCTCATTTTTTGTTTGCTGGTAGTTTCTTGTTGAAAACCCATTTCTGAAGTTGTAGAGTGTGGACATGGCAATGCAGCCTGTGGTTCAACCAGTTCTGCATTAAGAGCATGTGGGAATATGAACCTTTGAATTTCTTGCTTGATGTCCAATCATGAGCTTTTATGATCCACACAAATATGCTACAGCAACATTCCAAAAGATTGAATTTTATGCAAAGCATTCATGCCCCCCTTTGCTTGTAAAATTCAATGATCTCTGCCATCTTTGGCAATGATGCATACTTACCAGTAATTCAACAGATATTCCTACTGTTGGAATGCATGAGACAAGCTTTTGGTCTTGTGAACCAATAAATGGAGCTGCCTGTTTCCATTGGGAGTAAATTTTTTAAAATATAAATTCTTTTGAACAGTACCATCCAATGATCTCTGAAGTAAATGTCACAAGCTGCATTGATTTTATTGTCATTGAATGGTTCTATCACTTCCAGATTTCCTGCTTTATCAAGCTATGCCATGCAGGTTCTTTGCTTTTATATCCCTTGTTTGAATTTTTAGAATGATTTATAGCAAGGGCATTTTCCTCTTTTGGACCTCAGAGAAGGGTGTCATTAAAAGATTTAGAAAAGTTATATTTCTCATGTTTATGCTAGACATTACCATAACAGTTATTTTGTCCTAAAAATGCTTGTGAGAGCAAAGAGTATGGCTCAAAGATAGTTATATGATTGAAAATGTTTTACTGCGCTTAACACACAAGTTGACCACTTAACGTTTAAATATTTCAGTCCTCTTCTGTGATTGTTTATGTTGCCTTTTATAATGTGCTGTTGAAATTGAGAAACTAATGCCTGAGCCTTCCGAGAAATGAAAAATGTCATTACTCACTTTTGCAACTTTGAATTGATGATAACATTTTTGATTGCTCTTATGCTTTTATGGTTATCATATGAAATCTCTCTTGATCTTAGTTAAACCATGGATGTTACACGTTTATGAATATTATTATTTAGTGGTATTGAAGGAATCTTGAAATATAGGAGTGGAGTGAAACTAGTAAACAATAGAGGATTGATGTAATAAGATGTAGATGTGTTGAATTAAATGCAGTGAAAGTCTGAATTTTGTCTTTAAAATACGAGAATTAGAATTAATGTGAAGTTCTATTGGATATTTTTTTTGATGCCATGAATGATGAAGGAAACAAACTGCTAAACCAAAATGAATTTATTGTATTAGGTGGCAATTTGAGATAAGCAGCTTTATGTCCACTGATTCTTGTGCATCTTGGTCAAGATTTACAATTTTCAACATATATATATATATATAGCAATCTGGATCAGTTGTTTTTTCAAAGAAAAGTTAATTGCATCTTGATGTTTTATTTAAGTTCCTAGCAGTGTACTGCTTTCTGCTTTATAATTTGATGATTTATCTGTGTAGATTCCATTGATATTCAGCATCTCAAAGATAATTCAAACAATTAAATTGGTTTTGCCATCTTCACACACACACAAATTTAATAAGTGTTTACAGTGGTTAAAGGATTGAACATTTAGAGATTAATACTTTTTACTATCAGTAATTTTTTTTTAGTATTTGCCAGGTCTAGCTGCTAATAGTGAGAAAGTCAACCATTTAATGACATGGATCAGTATTTTTTAAATCCTGTGATGAGTCATTGTGTTTTTTTGTCTTTCAGCTAAAATTATTATGTTACTTATGCAATGCTTAAATATATCATTGTTATCCATATTATCTATTTAAAGGTATAGTCATTAGGTGATTTGATTTTGAAGTGATTTTTTTTCTGATCTACTTTATTCATTTTCAGAATTTGATCAGTTATCTGTGCATTGTGCCTGTAAACTGTGATGTCAGTTCAGGGTATTTACAATACCCTGATGTGAGTGGAGAAGACCTCATTAAATTTGTATTTGTGAAATTCCAAACAGGTACATTAGTTTTTAATGTTCTGCTACAGATTCTTATTAGTGCTCATTCCTGAAGTTTCTTACAAAGCATCTAGAAATGTGAAAAGTCAGTTTTTGGTTCCTATAAGAAAATGTTAGCTTTTTTTGTTCTCAAATATTATTATTCTATACCATCATATGTTGCTTGGTGTTATGTAAATTCCAACATTAAAAAGTTAGTTTTACTCTTTTAAAAATTATCGTTTCTGGTTCCTTTTGTTTAAAATCAGTCTGTAAATCTGTTGTATTAGCTTGCGATGAATTAATTCATCATATTCTTGATTTCATTTTTAGTAAATATATAATTTGGTCTCAGTACAAAGTATATTCCTCTGCTTTTTTTTAGTTTATAAGATCTCTTAAAGCAGCCCTGCCTTTCTGGAATAATTGCTTCTAACTATTATCTTGGCTGTGTCATCCAAGAGTAACTGGCAGCTATAATTGTGGACTAAAAAATGTATTGTGTGTGACCAAAATTTTATAATTTAATAATGTATACACTGACAGTCGTAGTTGTGGATTCACCAATAAAAATGGCGGGGGTAGAAGAGACATTTATGAAAAATAACTTGTGTAACCAATACTCCAAAAATTTATTGTAACATGCTTTATCATGTATATATTTTTAAATAGTTAGATACTTATTAACATATTACTATGTTCTAATAACTTATGCTTTTTTAAATGATTGATTGATTTGAGATCTTATTTCTTATTTTAATTATTTTTAAACAAAACCTGAATTTGTAATTTAAATAATCACGAATGTGATTAATATGGCGGTTATAGAATTCAAACCCTCATCTTTATTTTGTTCATTATAGAAGATCTTTCCCTGAATATTGAAAATAATAGCTATAATTGATAGTGGTGGTGTCCTTCTTGAGATTTTGTATACATATTTTTGTTGACACATGCATCAACGTGCAATTTTAAAGCATATTAATGTATTTATAATCAGTTTTTATTAGATGAAGAATGTTTAGATTTAGACAGATTTTGTAAAAAAACAAACAAATTCTTATTAACTTGGTCGTATGGATAAAATTTTATACGATTTTCAAACTTTTTTTATGTTTGGCTGCTGAGAAGTTACCAGTATTTTTTTTTCAGATCTATTCTTAGCTGTTTGTTTTCTGTACATAAATAAGCTGTTCTCAAATTTTTTAATTGGGGATATTTTTATTAAGGGCTATTGTTGATAAACATGTGCTTGCATGCTGCCTGTCTAAGTCCAGGAAGACTGGCTTTTGACGTACTGACCCTTGGTGACTGGTCGACAATATGTTATGGAGTTACAACATCTCTGTTAATATGAGCATATCAGTTACTCTCTGAACATGAACACCCCCCCAGCCTTTATTTGAGAATGTTGGCCTTTGATGAGGAACCTGTTAGAAAAATCTAATATACATGTGGCATGCTATGCATTTCTAATACATCTATTTTTTTTTTATTTGCAGGCTGCTACTCATAATGGAACCAGCACAGAGTATTAATTTCAACATACCCAAAATTAAAAGACAAGTTTCAAAAGGTAATATTTGTGTGTCATTTGCAATTTTGTCAGTTTTTGTACAGAATGTTGAATTATATATTAATTGCACTAACATAGTTAGAATTTTAAATCTTTACCATACTTAAAAAATCAATAACAGCAGCATTTATGCCTTGTGTTTTGTATATATATCAAATGCCATCTCTAGGCTTGCAGCAAAAGCCAGTAGTGGATTCAGTGAATGATTTAAATATCATTATAGACTACAGAATTTGAACCTCTTGATTGACCATATATAATCTGTCTATTCTGTAAAAAATAAGAAAATACTTTTGGTCAGAACTTGAAGTGCACCATGTAGGCTATATATTTTTTCACCTCAATATTTTGCTGTAACAGTATATCCAAACCTTGTCAGTAAAACTCGTTGGAAAAAAAACAAATTAAATGTGTGAGAAGACTGGATTTTACATTTGTAAAGCTTTTAATTAAACGTGTGTAATTATTACAGAGCTATTTCAGATTGTGGCACAAAATGATTGCCAAAAGATTTTACTTTGTGAGCCAAGTGGGCAGATGCAAGGAAAATGAAGAGAATTTCCAAATGTAATTGTATTTGTATGGGTGTTTACTGATTTAAATAATTAAAAAAAATCTTAAACAAATGTTGACAGTGAGGAAGATCTTGGCATAAGTGCATACATGTTGAGTACAACATGGAATATGGCATTCTGATCAGGTAGTAGACAGGTTGATTAGCATTTTGGGTGGAATAAAGTAAATAGAAATGTTATTAACTACAAATTTAGCTACGCTTGAAGCATGGTGTTGGTTCTGCGATGGGTACATTACTATTGGTATTTACTAGAATGGTTTAAGGTGTAAATGATTATTTTGGAAAACCTGGCAAAAGAAGAAACATCCAAATATATGATATTGTTGGCTTTATTAGATCTAATAGTCTTGTTTGACATTCTAAAGGCTATGAAGGAAGACTGGTTTGTTTTTTTTTATTTTGTGTTTCTTGATTAAGAAAGACCAGATTTTTTGTGGTAGAATCATTATGATGGTAAATATGGTAGTGGTTGAAATTATTTTGAGATTTTAAACAAAATATTGAGTTTTCACTCTGTGTGCTATTTTTAAAAAGTGCATTTTTGACATACTAAAGCTAATTAAATATTGTTTTCATGTTAGTAAGGGCTGTATCCCTAAATGTATTACTTTCTTGAAGTTGCAACTATTGAGTAACTGGTGGGGATACCTGGTGCTGCACAGGAAAAATGGCTTTAGGCCAACATGCAGTAGCTTAAATCCTTACCCAGATTCTGAAGTACTTAACCAAAAATTTGGAGCTTCTAGGTGCTATGATTCGGCCGTGAAAGAGTAACAAACGAACGCACAAACACTTGAAAATATGTATTAGATAAAGCAATAAATACATACTGTGGAATATTACTTTCACTAAAGAATAGTACAAATGATAAATCAGAATCAACTGCTGCAGCTGTATTGATAGCATTTCAAACTGTATCAGAGATCCATGCGAGTAGTGCAGTGGGAGGTCAGTTTAGAGCTGGCTGTATAGCTGAATCACAAGAATTTTTTCTGTTCTTCAAAATCCATAGCAAATTTTGTTGTTGATGACACAAGTCAGAAACAGGATGTTTTTTTTTTTTTTGTGTCTGATTGGCAAAAATATTAGGGTGGATGTTAAAATACCATTGTTTTATTTAAATCATTTCTGTGAAGACTTAGAAATAAAACTTGTTCTTTAGGAAGTCTACTGTATTGTAGATGACTTGATTTCATCTGGTACTGTTAACAGTGGATACATTCGAGGAAGAAAGGCCAAACTCTCCAGAAGTGATGTTATAAGTACCTCAGAGTGTGTTTTCTACATAGCAGATGATGAGCCCCTAGATATTTTGCTTTTGACTTAGCTGCAAATATGGGTGCTAACATTCCTTCAGGAAAAGTGAGGTTCACATTAACACCTCACCGGATGTGTATCTGTTTGAAAACCTTTGCTGAGGAGAGGAAACCAAACAGCAGGAATGAAACAGTTGGATAACCAAACCTGGAAGAAGGTGCTCTTTACAGTTGATTCCAAGTTTGAAACTGTTTGGTAATAATCAGTGGAATGTGATCACTGATCAGAGATCTCCAACTTTGGAAGAGAAAGAGTTAATTATTTTCAATACTGTGTGTGTGTGTGTAACTTTGTCTTTACAAAAATACTATCTGTCAGGGTCGTTGTTAAACTAGATTCCTTAACCTGTTACTGAAACAAACTGTAAATCTACTCTTCATTTAAATAACTCAAAGTGATAACCATCTCCCACCAGAATTATTTGAAAAACAAGTATTAGATGCACATTCCCAAAGTTTTAAAATATTTTAAACACTTCAGTTGACAAGTCACTGTATGCTATACCAAATAAATTTACTGTTTTTGAACTTTCTATAAGTTTCATTTCCTTTTTTCAAGTAAGAACATGATATATGAACTTTATATTAGATAGATAAGATCTAACCAGCAATGATTGCAGTTAACATATCCATCATTTTGTCAGGTTGTTTTCATTGAAAAAGAAAAAAAACTTCTGTGTGCTTGGGATACTAATACACAATCCCTGTATTTTGTTTCCAGGTTAACTTGGCCAAAACTTACACTTATATTTAGATACATTTAAATCCATCTTTCATGCTGACGGAGACTGGTGGAGATCCGTCACTTCTGTTGAAGTGTTTCTCTCACTCTTAGTTTTGCAAGGCTATGTTTTGTATGCTTCTATTGTAGTGTTCTAACAATGTTGGATGCTAGCTTTACAGGCAGCAGAAACTCTAATATTCTCAAACTGTGAACATAAGGATGTTTAAACAGCAAAGATGTGTGAAGAGCATGGTTGAGCTAAATTTCAAAATATTTAACATTCCTGAGCAGATGTAAGCAATGAGTACTTTTTACAGAGCATCAGCATAAATTTTGAGATTCTTGCTTTCATATAGAGATGCTAAAAGCTTGACTTTGCTGTAAGTCTAGTACAAACCTATAACGATATGCATATCTGCTAATTATCATTGCATATAATTAATTTTGAGATCCAGTGGCCAGTGGTTTGACTTCTGGATTGCCAAGGCTGAGGCCTAAGTTTGAATCCTGATTAGGATCAACTTTATTTAGCATACTTCCCTGGCATTGTTCTTGCTCCTCTTCATCAGCTTGCCACAGGGGGTTTCTTCCAGATTTTCCAGTTTCCTCCACATCTAAAAATGTATAAAGTTCTAAGGAATTTTTATTAGGTTTGTTTGGTAGCAAAAAAGTGGCTAGTGACACTTATCTTATTGGATAGATGGATCTGGCCACCCACCAAGTACAATTCTCAGCCCCTCTCTGGGTGTTGTCTGTGATGGCTCATGTTGAGTAATGTTTAATTATCAAAATATCAATTAAATTAAAATATTTTGTCAAATATTTCAGAAGTATTAAGCATATTTTATAAACTGTCTTCCTGTCTCTGACAAATGGAACATATTCAGATCTGCATAAATCATAATTTATTAAATAAAATTAAAAAAATAAAAATGGCTGCACCAACATTCTGATGTTGCAATAGCTTTTTTTTAGTTTACCCCTCCCCTCCCCTTTCTGCTGGCATTTTGCAGAGACTTCATTTCATCGGGTTTTTTAAACCCCATACCTGCTTTTATCACAGCAGAGCAGGCAGCAGTTACCCTCTTTAGTGGCAGAAGGCCACGGTTGGTTGTGCAGCGCCCTTCTCCAGAAAACGAGTAAACGCTGAGCAATGAGAGGAAGGTCTGAGTCATCTGTGTTTGTAGGTTTAGTGGATGTCAGCTATTGATTTGTTGCAAAACTTTATTGTTGGGTTTTTTTATCTCTCTCTCTAGGTTATGCTTGCAATTAGATAACCACCACCATGCATTTTTATTGCATCAGCGACTTATAGTTGCTTGCAGGTTGTCAGTTTGACATTTTATGGAACAAGGTCATGTGTGCACTCACTGATGCGTATCACAATCTATATTTTGCTCAGACTTGTATAGTGTTTGTAGATTGGTGAAAACAATTAGGACATGAGCGATTATTTAATTAAGCCTTAGTTCGGTTAATTTTTATGAGAATTCTGTAAGGCAAACATTCTGAATATCAGAATAATCCTTTTTACTTCAGAGACCAATTACTGGAAAAATGTTTGGTTTCGATAAAAAAAAAATATTTTAAAGAAGTTTCCTGTGATTAGATTTTGGAGATTCTTAAAACCAGTTTGCTGTTTTTTTTTTGCTTTCTTTTTTACTTATTATGATAGGGCAGAAGTAGTGTTTTTGGAAAAATACAGATTTTATAATTATTTATTAAGCAATGTTTTTAATTACTTAAAATGTTTTGTGATTATTTGTTGCTTTTTCAACTGGCTGGCTGACATCAATAATAAGACGATTATTTACAATATTTTCTCTAAAGCTAACTACAATGGCTATGCAGCAATTTGTTATGTGATGATTAAGAATGAAAATAAGTTTTTTAAATATTTAACTTTAGGAAGTTTATCTTCGGTTCAGGTATCAAACTTTGTGATAGTTTTGTTGCTTTAAATCTGCTTTATGACATTAAAATTTGCTTTTGCATCCTCTATAAGGTTTTCCGTAAGGTATTCAAGCAACTATTTTCAAATGGTCTGTAACTCTTACTTTTTAAATGAATTAAAAGATTAAATTCAATGTTGTGAGTCTCTGATTTTTCTTTGAGGTTTTCAGTGAACCTTTGAATCCTAGTGTGTTATAGTTAGTGGATATTAACTGTTTCATTGTGTACACATGCCTGATCTATAAAATCTCATGAAAAGGTGCATTATATATACATAGTTGAGACAGTTTTTTTTTTTTAATTTGTCATTAATCTTTATTCTTTATTCTTCCTTTAAGTTTGGAGAAAAGGTGTAAATCATGAGAGACAAGATCTGGGTTATATGCAGATGCAGGAGTTTAAGTCTTGTAGTGATGTAGCAGTTTTTCTTGCTGTATGTGGATATGCATTGCCATGTTGCAAAGTATTGCTTCATATCAACACTCATCCATAGTTGTTCCTTTAGGAAATTACTTTAATATTTGGCCTTTATTGTAGTCTTGTTAGGCAGTATTCAATATATAGATGCCAAAATAAAAACAACAATAAAAAATTGGCTTTTTCCAACTGATATTGCAACTTTGAATTTTGTTTGTTTGTTTGTTTAGTGGACATGAAATAGCACCATTGATTTGATTGTGGTTTTATTGTTCTTGATTACATAGAATACAACTTATGGATACTTATGATTCCAATCCCAGTCCCTTACACCAAAGATGACTTCATAAATTTTAAGATATAGGATGCTTAGTTGCAAACAGTTTCTAACTAGTTTTCTCCATGAACTATTGGTATATGTCTATAACAGTAGTGAAGTTATGAATAAGTGACATTATTTTCTATTTAAAATTCTTCATCAGCTCTTCATGATGATTAAAAGCACTTGGTATTTGAGAAAATCGGCCTTTGCACGAGTTTTATTGTTTAAATTCACCAGTAGCTCACATAACAACCTTATTGCTGTGTCACTTCACGGTATATGTGCCAGTCTTGGTGAATAATAATGCAATATAGGGAATGTTTGAAAAATTCTGGAAGTCCTCTATAGAATATAATATATCAGGTGACTACAGATTCCAATTGAAATGTTTTGAATGTTAGCTAAGCTCTTGAGTTGTGTACTTCTGTTGTTTCAGACAATTTAAGTGAGATCAGCTTAACAAGCCGAGATGCCACAGAGCTACTGGGAAATGTGCAGCGGTCATATCTTGATCAGAACTACAGTGGAACATGGCGGCCTAAGACTATCCATCTGGTTAGCAATAAGGAACTGGAAGAAGACTACAGGTATTAAAGAAATTTAAGCTTTGATTAAAGGAAAAAAAAGCATCTCTTACTTTTACAGGACTGGAACTTGAAAATTAGAAGTGTCTGCTGGAATTATTTAAAACTAAATCAATGATTCAGTCTCTGAACTACCATTAATTTTTGGTCTTGATTTTATAAATACTGAACATTTATAAAGTTTTGAGGAGCTTAAAAAGTTTTATTACAAATCCATATATTTAGAGTTTTTATAAAATTTTTGTTTTTTTGTTCAGCCGGTTGTGAAACCAAATGGCGATGATTGAGGAGGATAACTGCATCTTGTGGCTTGGTGTATTGAAGTCAGTTACTGTTCTAATATGAAAATGTAAATTGCAACAAGAATCCATCAAGTAACTCCATTAGGAATTAGATGAAGTATTCTAAAGAAACAGATTCACTTATATTTAGAAAATGCTCTGGTAGACTAGACACTGGTAAAGAGATCATTTAGGAATTGGAGAAGTATTTTCAAGATGCCCTTTTTTAAATCACTTGTCTGTGCCACAAAAGAATTGATTATATCCTTTTAAACAGTTTATAATATTTTGAAACTAATGTTGCATCAACAAGGTGAAGTTATCAATCACATCACACACACCAGCAACTGTAGAATATGTTCAAGGCATTACAGGATTGAATGCTGTATTACTGAAGATGGTGGCTGTGTAGAAGTTTAAGGATTCACCCAAAGTCACTTATGGCTTTATAATATAGTTTAGTCATTTTTTTTCTATCTTGTGTAGTTAAAGAGTTATTAGACATTGAAACTCCTCAAACATTTTATAAACACTGTTAATAAATAGAATAAGTAATTAATATAATTTATTTATCTAATTTTTAAAGCTTTATCTGCTGTGCAAAGGAAAAAAAAAAAAAATCTGAAATTTTTGCCTGAGTACCTTTTGGTTTGTTTTTAGTCAGTGCAAAATTTGTCACATTAGAGATTACTGTTTCAATTGCCAAAGGCACATAGTAAGCACAAGCCACAAGAGAGAGAAAGAGAGAACATCTTATGCATAAAACTTTAGAAGGGACAGGAAACAGGTCTAATTGGCTGTCTCCATGTCTCATTTACAGTTAAAGTAAAAATAATTAGGGATCATCTAACATTTGCAGGTATAGTCTGGTTTCTTCTCTGGGACCAGCATTTATAACCTCGATTATTTTTTTGTTTTGTGTTATATCTAATATTCCTTTTCTCAAATCTAATGATGCTTTCTGCTCTAGTACACACAAATGACATGTGAGGTGGGTCTGTACTTTGAAATTGTTCTTCTAAGGACAGTGCTGGTGACACCAATAATGGTTGTCCACATCGAAATGTCAGTATAGAAATCATCTTAGTCAACAGAGTGATGAAGAATTCGAGAAAACCCAATTACTTCAGCAGATAATGTTGTCTTATTTTTCTCTGTGTTTGTCACTTTGTTTTCAGAAACAAAAGGCTTGAACTGAAAGAGGATGGCCGCCATCCTCGCGATCTGGTCGACCAATTTGTGTTTTTGGCAGTAAGAGATGTGAATCAAATAACAAACATTGCAAAAAATGGGCTCTGCACACTAAACTTAACAGTGAAATCAATAGGTAGGTAAATATGTGCTTAATGCTGTTTGGTTGGAGGAATACCCCCATTTCCATATGTTACTTCATTAGGTTGGCTCAGCTTGGGTATTTCTTAATAATCATTTCCTAAATTATAAGTTTGTTATGCAGGCAGTCTGGGTGTGATCCCAGTTTGGTGGCTTATTTCCTCTCTTTGCTGCTTAGTCAACATAGTTAACTCTAATGATGACAGAAGAAAGACTTGGAATGTAGGTGTGTTACTTAGTTCTTTACTATTAAGGTTCTGGGAAATGCCCTTACTACTGGTAGCAATTTATACTCAAAAAAATAGCAAATTTATGAACAATAACAGAAGAATGGCTCAAAACGATGTGCGTACTGTTATTTTTAAGTAAAATACCATCTTTTTAATGTAAGTATTTATTTTAGATTTCTTCAAATTTTGATGTGAAATGATTATTTTTTGCCTGTTGATGTTCACAAATGTGGCTGACTGCTAGTAGAGACCATTTGCATATAAGACACGGCAGAAAAATAAATATAATGTATGATGATAAAAGGATTACCAAAATTGTTGTAAAGATGTAAAATACACTTATAATTTGAAAGTTAGTTGTATGCAGGCAAGCACATAAGGCATTGTGGAATGTTGGAAATTTTTGTTCAGAAATACAACCCAATTGGTTGAAACTTTTAGTCCTGCATAGTGAGGATCTATGTATAAGAATTCACCATTATATAAAAAATAAAAGTAAACAATCTGTATTTCAGATTACTTGCATTTGATGCACAATATTTGGATATTAATGCATAGACTAAAGACTTTATGAAAACATTGCTTAATGCATGTTTGAGATGTGAAGTTATTTGGTATTCAGATACCTAGAAATAAATTGAAGTTACATTTTTGTTATTTTGGTCCAGCATGAGTTCTTGTTTTTGATGATTTGTTTTTTAACGAAACCTTGTCCGTTTGATCAGGTTCTTTGAAAGTTTTTACAAACAGTTCAGCTCACCACTGTTTGCTGTACCATTACACTGGTTTTCAAAGGACATTTTGATAGTTAAAAGGAAAAAAAGACAAGCAATAAATCAGCTAAATTTCAAGTTCTAATTCAGTAAAACTGGAAAGTAGTATAGTTATTACTTCTAGTACTCTTTAGAGTAGGGTTTCCTTCACTAAAAGAGAATTTTGAAAATTTCATCTGCATCTTTTGTTTTCCTTGTTTTTGGTGAGATGTAGAAGCACTGTTATTCACTGTGTTTTCAGGTGATAACAGTTCAGGTGTCTATGTTTGTCGGCATGCTGATGTTCAGCTGCACATTGCTGAACACATCTTTCAGCAAACAACAGCATCCCTGTTGGTATTTAAGGTAAGTGAAGCTTAAATCTTTTGTTACATGGATTTATCTAGTGTACAGCCAGCAGGTGACTGACCTGCTGATGTCAGCCAAGATAAGGGGAAATTACTTTGTCGAAGCAGTACAAACTCCTTACCCACGCTGCAGATGTTCCAGCAGAAAAGGAGAGAGTTTCTAACTCTTTACTATAGATAATGGCAGTGCTTTTGGTGTTAAGTAATTGGGGTTGTCCTGTTTTATAGATGACTGTATTGTTTCTCTTAACTGAGCACTGATACTGCCAGCTTTTGATTGGGTTAAAATTTTATTACAGATTTGTGTGTTAATTTTGTAAAAGTAACTCTTGGGTATGTGTAGGCTCAACTATAACTAGATCAGTAAAATATGTCAAACTGTCATGATTCATTTTGGCATAGCTGCCACATTCTGGTGTGTATATAGTAAGGAAATTAAATATGGATATCATGCTGGTAACAACAGTGGTGTGACTAAAGCCTGTAAAGGATTGGAGATATTAAGAATCAGTGCTTTTTACTGACATTTAACATTCCTTTATGCTTACAATTTTTTTTAAGAAAAGACTTGGATTCAACTGACTGTTGTGCTTTTGTCTTTTTATTTTTCATTTTATTTATTTCTATTTAAAATGTTGTTAGTTTCAACTCTGCTGATATTAAAATTTGTTTAAGGATAAAACATGACCATCACTCAGTTACATTTTTTTTTTTTTTTTGTATTATTTGGTGTTTTACTCTGTCGGTTACCGGCTGTGGCCTTGTCACTCGATTAGAGAGCTTTCATGCCATGCACTTGAATGATATCTACAAAACATTATGAGGGTATCTCAAAAAATTTAGTTTAAATATGGAATAAACATTCTCAGTCTTCAACCAGAAATCAATGATTATAATAACAGTTTCTATCTCAGTTAAACAGTTGTGCCCTTATCTGAACAAGTACGTAACCTTTTTGCCGCCTCTTCTTCTTTCATCACTCTTTTACATTTCGTTCTTCCTGCAAACGTCTGGTAGTTTAGCTCTCTTCCTGCTTTAGCTTTGTTTGTTGTTGAGAATGGGTGATGTTAACTAAATTATCCTTGTTCTGTTTACTTTTTTTGTCATCGTATTATATTTTTTCGTATATTTGTTTTTACATAAAGTTAAGTTTACTCTCATTTTAATAGAAATATCAGAATAATCTAGCGAAAACTTGTTGATTCTGTTTTATTTCTTCCTTTAAAAATTTATTGGATATTTTTAAACATTAATCAGGAAGAAAATTAAAGAAAAGCAAATAATGCACGGCATAAAAGCTATTGAGGCTAGTTCTGCTGTTTGTCTTGAGTGTTTATTTTTTTAAGAAACTATAATTACAATTCAAGATGTTATATTTTTGCGTGGTTTGATAATAAAAATTATCTGAATTTTATTTTTCCTTGCTTTATAACTTTCTTGAGACTGTGTTTGCTTATGTGTACCAATGGCATGTCTTGGTGACAAAGTGGAGAAATGATCAATGATTTCTGTTCACTCTTTAACCTTAAAATTACTGGTTCACACCGTTTCAACACATCTTACTGCTATTTTTTATTTAGTTTTAATGCTAAAGTTATTAGTTGAAAATAATCAAATGCATAAATATTTTCATGTCAATACTGCATATCCTGCCATATTGCATTTTTGAACTTTTTTCTTTTCTTTCCTTCTGACTGTCCAGGTAATAAGATATTTAAAAAAAAAAAACTTATTCACATGCTTGATCTAAACAGTTTTGAAAATGGAGTAACTGATTGATACACTTCTAAGTCTCAAGCATCTTCTGTTTCTCTTTCATCTTTTGCTACTTGTATTTACCGATTCTTAACTTTCACCTAAATAGTTTGGGTAAACAGGTTTTCCATTGTTTGCTTTTAAAAACAAAATCAACTCTTTAATGTTTTGTGTTTGTTTTTGTTTTCCAGGCCATTCTGGGAAAATGTAAAGCTGTTAATGAAAAGGCTGGTGCTATTGAACCTACTCCCAACTATGATTGTCACGTGAGTCTCCAAGCTGCACAGCCCAGTGACCAACCCACGATACAAGTCCAGCGCTCATTGGTAGTATAAGTTTATTCTTGGTTCTTGACTTCTTGCACACACATATTTCTACTGTTACTTTTTAAATGTAGATATTATTTATGTGGCTTGGAGAATGGAGATAATTGCACAAAACTGGTGGACTATAGATGAGATTGGAATCTTAAACAATTCCTTAGGGGTTTTGTAACAGATCCCCCTTCCACACACACATACACATGCGTGTGCTTTAGCAAAAATAATTTGAAAAAAAGGAAAATTGTAGATGGCGCAGGTAATTAAGTTTCATAGTATTAGAATCATTTTGTTCTAAAATAAGCAAATGTTTTTAATAAAGAATTATTTCTCTTTTACTATGTGTACACTGATATATTGTACATGCATATTGACATATGTTTTTCTTCATGTGATTAAATGTGTAAACCATTTATATATATATATATATTTCTTTTTTCTTTTTAAAGATTTACTTGTATGAGTATACTGATGAAGCTATCCCTTCCAAGAGACCAAGGCAATGTCTTCCATTCGCAGTTGTAACCTATGAACATCTTGATGACTCCAGCAAACAGGGAAAAACTCTGCAAAGTACATCTAAATATGACACAGGCAAAACAAACATTTCAGTCGTCAGCAGACCACGGGAGCAGAAGTCTGACTCAAAAAGGGGCAATTCTAAAAAAATGCAGAACTTTCATGAAAGAAAGAATATACACACAAATAAATTGTCCACTGGCATGATGCATGGTAACAGAGATATGTATAATAGAATTCCAATGCAAAACTATGGCTCAGGGATGCATTCTTCGCTGGCACACAATTCTGTAATGCAAGCTGCAAATTATTCTTCAACATTGCAGCAACCAAATTTTCAAATGTCTGTGCACTCTCCTCCTTATCCTGTCAGCTTGAAAAATCCAAGCTCACCAGTTGCTTCAAATGTGTCATGGAACCAGAATGTGCAGACCAATGGGTCACAGGCAGTTGTGGTTCATAGGTCAAGGAAAGATCCTCGTGTGAGACAAATGAGTGAAAATCAGTTTTCTCCTGCTGATGAAGAGAGTGAAAAACTACATTTTAATTTGATGTCATCTGCAGGAGTTTCAAATATGCATGGTATTCATTCACGACGGGTTTTGCTGCCCACACCAAATGTTATGCATGAAAATGCTGGATTTGAAAATAACGATGTTGGCTGGCCACTACCACCATTCTCACAAGACGTATTTGCACCTGAGGAAGACAAAGGAGATGGTGAGCCGACAGTGGAGAATTACTCACCAAACAGCTCTTTCCAGGCTCAAGGCTCGGCTGAGAATGCAGACCCTTCTCATGGTGGTACCTGGCATTATGATAAAAGCATTGGCTGGTACTTCTTGCTTCCCAATGAAGATGAAGGAAAAATAAAAGATGGTCAGACCACTGAGGAAGCACAGCCCAACATCTTGCCTGATAAGGACCCAATTACTGACTGGGCAGAAAGTCGAGACCAGATGTTACAGACTCTAGAGAGTGAAGGTGGCTATGACTCAGAACCTGACAAAAAGGAAAATGAAAAATATGATGCATGTAGTCATCATGCAGAAGGTGCTGGTCCTATGAAGAATAATAATAATGGTAATTGTGGGGTAAAGCTGATGGCTTCAGCAGATAATAAAGACAGCAGTTCTTGCACCAACAGTGGATATTTGAGTTTGCGCGATGAGAGCATTATCAGAGAACCCACAGAACTAAAAGAAGCAACAAAAAAGAAGTATCCCCGACCAACAGAAACTTTTAAAGAGCGGATAGATTTCACATCAGATTCTCTCTGTACAGATGATTATGTTGACTTCTCTCTAAGTGGAAACCCACTTAAAAACAATTTCACATCTGGCATGCAAGAAAGTGACAACCGGTCAGTTACTAGTCACCGATCTGAAAGTGACCCCAAAGCCAAGGATGCAGCTTATGTGAAAAATCTTGTGAATGAGCTTTTCAAGCATGGGGATATTGAAGAGCTTGTGGCTAATACTCAGGCCCTTCTTTCTCATCATAAACTTGAAAATAATGTGGAAAATAATGTTTTGGGAGTTACAGCCAACAGCACTAATTGCAAGTTACAGTGTGAACAATCCTCTACGCTTTCAAAAACGAATAACACACACACTGGAAATCCGGTTTCTTTGGATTTGCAAAAAGAATATGAAAGCTATTGTAAATTGATTGGCATGGATGTCTCACCGGAAGATGAAATGGTGAAAAAGAGCTCAGAAGACAATGAGACAGTTTGCTGTAAAACCTTGATTAATGACCTGGATAAACCCAAAACAGAAAGTGAGGAAGAAACGCAGTTTCCATTTTCCCCATCTCTTGATGATGATCAGTCTTCTGACTCATCCTTGAAGAAATCATCCACCAGATGGGACCAGATGTCTTACAAATGTCAGCATCCCACTAGTCAAGAACATTTGTTCAATGAACACAAAGATGTCGAAAAGATTATCAAAACAGATAATTCCACAGATGGATTTGTAAAAATTGTGCATAAAAAGGGCATGGCTGTTAGAAAGAGCCAAAGATATTCTGACTTTGGTGGTGATCCTCAGAGAAATGAAGAATCAAACAGCTCTTCTGATGCAACTATCATGCCATGTGATGGGTCAGAGGATGTGGGCATTCTAGATGTACCCCAGATTTGTCAGGTCAAGGAAGATGGGTCTTCACAAACAAACAATGTCTCGGAAGAAAGAGAATCAAAATCACTGCAAATCTCAACATGTTCAACATTAGTAAGTACATTATTTTATCAGTTGTTGATAAAGATTCTTTATTATTTTGTAATTAGATACTTTATTTATTACTTCTTACTTCATAGGCATAGACAAATTTATATGGAAAAGATTGAACTCAAACTGAAGTATTTTAATTTTACATATATTAACAATTGCATATCAGCCTGAATAAGTGTTTGGTTGTATTTGGATATTGATAGTTTTAACTATTGACTTGTAACCTGTCTTCGACTTGATGCAATCATTTACTTCCACAAATTTTCTTTTCTTTTCAACTGTTTTGCTGCTGCAGGCCCAGCATTGTTGTCCGACTGTAAGCTGCAGCATGCCACACGTTGTGGCCAGGATACCATCATTGGAAACTGCGGTAGGCCCAGCATGTGTTCTGCTGAACTTGTAAAACAGCCATTTTGAATAGCAATTTTTACAGTGTAATATGATGTAGAAAACTGCTACTATTATATGCTATACATTGAGAAAACTTAGCAGCAAAACAGTTAAACCTAGTTAATGATTACATCTTGGTGCATTTATTTGTAGCATGTTTTTATTTTCCACTTGGGCTTTATGGTGACATTCAAGCAATGTCTTTTTCTGCTCAGGAAAAACTTGGATGTGATTATTAGTTATGTTTAACATACTGTTGTTTGATTCAGACTAATGTTGTTTTGAAAGTTTACAGTGGTAGATGTTGATTTTTATAATTAAGTATCCTAGAAGTTTGGTTACCTTGATTCTAAAAGCTTCATAATTGGCAAGTAAAGCAGTTGCCATTTTACTTGCTATATGTATATATATATATATCTCTCTCTCTTGTTACCTGGAATAAAAAAAATTGTGTCTGTGTGGAAGTTGAATGTATTATTCATGCAGAGATTGCACTGATTAGCTGCCTTTCTGATTCTACTTCATTATAACTTTTTGTTTAATTTAGAAAGCTCTTCAAGTCAGCAGACTGCTTATGTTTATTTGTAACTATACAGCCTAAGACTTTCTAGTTCCTATGCCATTTTTTTTTTTTTTTTTTGGCTTTGCATAAATCTTTTGATATTTTCCAAACTAAACTTAGCAGATTATTTCTGCAGTGACACCAGATTTGGGGGAATCATAAAGCCTTTGCACCAAGGAAATACTCTTTAAATATGGCTATGCTGTTTGTCATATCAGTAAAAATTCAGAGAGAAATGTGAAAATCATATATATATATAAGAATTTATATTACAAATTTCAAACTTAATTGCTAGATTCTTGGAACAGGTAAATATTAATGTTTTTTGTTTGTTTGTTTGTTTATACAGTGTCAGTTACTCTACTTATTTCATGCACTAAAGAATAGTTTTCCTAAAATACTAACATACTTGGTTTGTATGTAAGCCTTATATAGTTTCTGTCTGTCTTGGATTTTCACCCTGACATTTCTATTTTTCATACTTAATATCATGTATCTCACGTTCAGTTGTTTCATTAGTTAGTATGTAGCCCTTCACAGATGTAATGTAAAAAAAATTTCACCAAAAACTTTGTGATGTTTGAAGCAATTTGTTAGAAACAATCTATGTTCATTACATTTAGCTTGCTTGCTTTTTGAATATAGAGAGCTGCACAATTCTTCAAACCTTTAATTAGATACATTGACCAGACAGAAGAATCTGGAAGTCTCTTTCTACATTTCTCAACTTTTGTCTTTCTCTTTGTCTGTTTCTCTCTACTCTTCCACTTTATTTTTATATATATCTTTCTCTACCTCTGTCTGCATCCCTGTTTTCTTCTTTTTCTCTCTCTCGTCTTTTTCTTTTTCTACCTTTCTTTCTCTCTACTTTAACCTCTCTTTACTCCCTTTCTATATCTCTCTACCTTTTATCTTTGCTTGCATCCTTTATTCTCTCTACCTCTATCTCTCTCTGCTCCCTTTCTATATTTCTACCTTTCTCTATCCCTCTTTTTATTTCTCTACCTACCTCTCTGTCTGTCTGTCTGTCTCCTATCCCCTCTCTCTGTTTGTTTGTTTCTCTCTGCCTCCACTTCTCTTCCCCTTCTCTTTATCTCTACTTTTGCTTGCATCCTTGTATACCATTCTCTCTTCTACCTTTCTTTTTTTCTCTATTTCATCCTCTCCCTCCCTCTTCTATCCTGCCCCCCCTCTCTCTATATATATATATATTCTAGCTATGCGGGGTTTGATCATAAAAATAACATTAGTAACTTCATTACTTATAGTTAATATATTTAAATGTTTGTGATTGTTTTCAAATGGGAATACATGCACAGTGTGCACATGATTATTTTCCCTGCTAAGAACTGTGATAAAAAAGCTAACAAACAGTAAAGGCATGTTGTGGGCTGGTAACAGGTAGTTTGTATTGAAAACAAAGCTTGTGATACTCAGAAAGAAATTAATCTTTGTATGGGTCCTTTTTCCTGTATCAGCTCTGTTTTTCAAAAGATAACTTTTGCTTTTATGTTTTTAGCTTTAGTCGGTTTTGTTATTTGGTCTGTATTTATCTTTACAGGCAGAGAAGATTGCAAAGGAAAACATAAGTTTGGAAGATGTTGCAAAATTGCTGCAAATAATAAAAAGTCAATCAGATAATAATTCACATTTTAAGAATGTTAAAAAAGTGGAAGTTGGTGATGCACAGAAACCCAAGACAGAGAAAGGTCTAAATGAGGCGCTGTGGAGTCCAGATCAACCAGAAAAGGATAATGCCAGAGAGAATGGGGAGATAGAAGACATTACAACTGAAAAAGAGAAATGTATTGACTATACGGAAATGTGTAATGAATGTGATGTTGATAATTTAATGAAAGATAAAACATTATTGCAGAGAACCCCACTCAAAATTGTGATCACTTGTAATGGAGATAGTACAGGTGAAAATTTTAAGAGGCTGGTCGAGGTGGTGGAGGTCACAAAGGCACATAGACAAGGTGATGATGATGGTGGTGATGTCCTGAAAAAGGAAGAACTTGATGGTGAATCTTGCCAGTGTGATTCTGAAATAGCTGATTTAGAGATGAGTCCTGCTGTAGGAATGAAAGTGCAGACGATTAAAGACAGTGAAACACGTCAGGAACCTGTTACTGTTGTTGACAGTGTGTGCAATGTGACACCAAAACAGGATAATTTGTCTGGAAATGTATGCATGCAAGTGACAGAACAAAATGCTGCTGGTGTTGACTTGCATGCCAGCAAGGAACAGCAGGATGGGTGTTTGGACGTCGGGATGGTGGAGAATGGTGTTACTGGCAACCATGGACGGGAGGAGTTGCTGTCAGCCATGGACAGCCCACTTCATTGGGAGGAAACAGACAAGCAGAACAATGGCTACCTGTCGGACAACACCAGATTGTCAGATTTACTGGTGGGCCCCGTGCGCCGTGGAGCAAAGGCTAATAGTAAAAATGCACGAGGACAGAAAAGGAAAAAAGTGGATCCAAGTATGGCCGGTTACCGAAAACGGAGGAGGAGGAACCGAAAACGGAAAAAATTGGATGATGTCGATTCGCACAGCGTTGCATCAGTTGGTTCATTGTCGGTGGTAGGTGAGGGTGTTAACGACGAAGATGCTGATATCGACTTCAATGACTTTAGCTTTGACCAACCACAGCAGTTTCAGGTGTCCATTCCAGATTGTGCAAATTTGTCTGATAATGAGGGTGTTCCAAATCCAAAAGAGGAAATGTCCATTAGCCAGAAGATGGTCCAAAAAGTGCCAACACTGAGTGATATAGGTGTGACTGATTGGAGAGATGCTTTAAACAAGTCCCAGCTCCAGCCTATAGTATTTCTCACAGACTGTGTAAAGCAGGTGTGTATTGTTTAATTTAAGGAGTTATCTCCATTGTTGAAAATGGTGTACAACAATGACAACAAATAAGTGAAACGAAGAAGAAAAAATTTTGTTTGCGAAAACGAGAGTGCTATTGGCAGTAGAATCTATTTATTGTTAGATATCTCATCTCTGCTGTTCTACTTCTGTGCAGTTATCATGAAAAGTTCGTTTTCTGCTTTGGAATGGTAAGAATGGTTAAGTGCTATCTTGTGTTCTAGTGGCCACAGGATGCTTCTTTATATGGGTAAGCAACTATTTATTCATGGTTGTAGCTACAGTGAACCTGGAGATGGTTTGAATGACTGATTGGCAAAATTTGGAAGTAGACTTATCCAGTCAAAAGGTGTGGGGGCTGTGAGATTGTCACAGAATTCAGATGGGAGAGGAGCAACTCTGTGGGGTAACTGCAGCCTGCTTTTATGAGTATTAAAAGGAACTGTAAACATGGCAGCCATAATTGTGAGTCCACATTTATGGCTGCTACTAAGTGAGTGTGTATAAATTAGCAAATAATTTGTTTTGAAAATGCTGTAAAACATCTATTAGCTGAATTTATATTTTTGTAGTCTTTGCTTCGTTAAAATCCAAACATCACATCACTAGTAAGTCTTTGTTTAACGTCATCCCCATTAATGCCCTTTTGATTTAATGTTGCCAACAAAGTAGGGAATGTATTTCCATTTAAGTTCATGCTTCCATAACACACCCAGACTACAGGACAAACATTAACACCATATTGTTTTGGTAACGACCTTGTTGCATCGATCTATTTTTTCTGCGAGTTATTACCTGTTAAACCTTTGCAAAATCCAGCAACTATGAGTGGTAAGTGATTCAGCTGCCTCTGCATCAAAGAAGATTAGGAAAATCATTACGTTGGAGGTTTGATTGGGTGTTAAGGTGCTTTGAAGCGGATGAGCATGCCAGGGACTTTAGCAGGGCACTTGGTCTACCACCCACAGAACAATCCATGCTAATGCTGCTAAAATAAAAGAATGTGCTCAAAGTGTGAACCCCCCTCCCATCAAGTGCTAAAAGAATTTCTAAGTAAAGATATAAGGTGATGAATAACATGGAGAGCTTTATAAGTGTTTAGACTGAGGCCAACATAACACTCCTCTAACCTCGATGATGATGCAGGAAAAAGCCTTGCCACTTCTTCAAAGATGAAAGGATCATCCAACTCTGCTGCTGGAGACACGAACCCGAAACTTTTATTGGTTTACCACTCTCAGGCTCTGAAGGGATATTTGAAAAACAATCTGCCTGTGATGTGGCAACTGAACAAGAAAGTGGTGGTGGAAATGGCGGTATTCTACGATTGATGTACATCATATTTTTGCTTCTTCAAGGAATGGACCATAAGGTACTGCTAATTATGAATGATGCACCTAGGCATCCTGTAAACTTGGTTGGATGATCTCTTGGAAATGTTCATGTTATCTTCATGCTCAGCCAATGTTTCAGAGTTCCATTGCTGCATTTAAGTCATTCTATTTACTTTGCACCAAAGGTCAGCTTATCAGTGAAACTGATGGAGATAAGCTAACCATCAGGGAGCCTTGGTATGCCTATAACATCAGGAAGGCCATTGGCAATATTAGGGCATCTAGGTATGAAGTACCTTTTTCATCAATAAATGCTGTCTGGAAAAAATTATTGCCTGAGTATCAATGGATTTAAAGGCTGTGAGAAGTCTGTGCCAGACATCCAGTATGAAATTGTAGGGCGCACCAATGAAGCTGGATTTCTAGCCTGACATGGTAGACTTGCTGGAGTCTCCTGGTGAAACACTTTTAAACAATGAGCAAAGAAAGAGAAAGAGTTGGTTAGTGTCGAAACACTACCCTATAAACAATTGACCACAAAAGTGATGCTAAGAGCCATTCAGTCTTCTGGGTGCAGGATTGGCTCTTTTGACGGAGGATGAGCCTAACATGGAGCACAGCTTTGCAGTTTATAGGGATGCTGAAAGCAGCAGCATCTGCTGCAAAAGAGATCTATTAGCATAAAAAGAAGATTCTTCTCCATTCCTTCAAACTGGTAGGCAAGAGCCCTCTACAAATGCCTCCAGTCAGCAGTCAAGAAACAACATCATACCAGAGCTTAGAAAGAACTCCAACTACAAGCCAGGGAGAAGCTCTCAGGTGAAAAGACAGAAAATTCTGCCTCTTTGTCTGAGTTACCCCTCCACTCCCTGCCCCAAACTTCCGCAGGCCATGACAAGCAAACATTTGCCATCTCTGGTGAGTGTTAACATATTTACACACCAATTAATTTAATTTTGGTACTTATTTAATATCTGTTCTGCAAATAATCACCTAAAATATCCCCCAGGAACACATCCTCCATTTATAATATTGAGTCCATGGAAAAAAGGTATTGTTTTAAATCGTTTTTTCTAGGAATGCATCCCTGACGTTAAACGAGGACTTACTGTATAATGTTTTATTAAAATTTGTTTAGACATTGTACAGACAGCAGTTCATTAGGTTGCTTAATTGAGTGTTGAGAAGATTCCACATCAATATTGATTGTGTTGAGCTGCTGCTGCAGAGGTTATAGCGAATGTTAAAACCAACAAAAGGTGAAAGCAAACAGTCATGTACCAGATTTTCTAGATGGTGGTGGTGGTGTGTGTGTGGTAAAACCATTATTTTCAATTTAATGTAACAGTCAGGGTTAGTACAGTGAGCCACAACCATCACTTACTTTATAAAGAGCAAACAAAAATCTTTTTTAAAAAAAACAAACTTAAAAGTGATGATTGCAAGACTTAAAGTTAATTTAATAACAACAAAAATAATTGTATCCTAAAGTTGTACAAATTGATGTTTGAATTTTTGTTTTTTTTTAAAGCAAATGAAAAGTAGGCATAGACTGAAAAAAATATTTAATACAATGTGTTTTTTTTTATATTGTTTGAAAATATTCAACATAAACTCGTCAAAGCAATACAGGAATATTGTGATGTAAATAATACAAATGAGAGTAAAACATTTACACACAACTCAGAATCAACTGTAAAGTTTGGTGTATAGAATTTATTTTGTGGAATACTTGGACAGCTTGATGCATTTAGTGACATTGTGATGACAGTTAGTAGTGTGTATGGTCGGCTGCCTCTGGCTTGCACTACATCATTGCGCTAGCATTTCATACTGTTTACCGTTACTGAGGTGGTCAGTACCGCTGTGGTATTTCGTGAACTGAACCAGTTTTTCTTTAACTCTGCTAAAATACCAAGTTCACTAGCTACATCTTTCTGATTACTTGCTGTTTGTAGCCTAGCTATTGCTAGGTATCACTGTTCATCAGTTAGTTGTCATTGAGGTACCATTCTTTTCATGCCTGGTAACTTAATTCTGTGAATGTCTGTGGAAGTTTTTATTCCCAATTTTACCACAGTTATATAAATTTGGAATCAGCTGATTGGTGTGGGTTCTGCAGGTACCCCCTACCCACAGACAAAGAGACAGATACAACACTTGAAGCAATATTCTTGTCACATGCCAAGTTGAAGGATCATACGACATTTTATCAGTGACTGTAAATAGTTATATAAGAGGTTATCTCGTGCAGACTTATATTATTTTGTTTAGTGTAGTCTTAAAATTTTTTTAAATATAAAAACTAGAAAAAGGCAGATACAATCAATTTTCATAAAACTCCAAGTTTTTTGTTTTTTGTTTTTTTTTTACAGATTACTAAGTGTTTGCATGCACAAGACATTAAATCAGCTGATGTTTGGTCAGGAATGCAGGAAGATCTAGAAAAAATTCTTAAGCCAAATTCACTACGAACTAAACACTCCAGGACTTTACATCAACATACCTCTGCTGAATCTGAGCTTTCAGCAACACCTGGTAGCAAGAAAAGAATTTTAGAATTTCGGATACCAAAGCTGGGGGTCAGTAGAGTTGAAGAGAATAAGGGTTGTGGTTTAAAACAGAAAAGACAAGCCAAGGAAATGGAAACAGAGACAAAGAGAGGGCTGCATTCTCTACTCAGGAAAGAGAAGCAGTCTTCTGTTCGTCCACAAAGCTGTTTGTTGAGCAGCTTATTGTCAGAATTGCGTGATCCTCGGGTCTGTAGATATCTGGCAAAAAAAGAGGTGGCTGTAGAGAAATCCTCACTACTGCATAAACCAAAGAAGGTCATCTCCTGGAAGACATACACAGAGAGGATGAAGTCCACACAACACATGAACCGCCAACCTTCGAAGGTAAGAGTGAAAAGCAACATGTTTGATACTTTTGAGGATCTGTTTCCAACTGAACACAGCCCATCTACTGCTACATCCCAAAGACCAATGGCAGATGTCATGCACTTTACTTCACATCCAGCACTTTCTAACCATCGGGGCCAGGAAGGTGGAGTACGCCGTATATCTCTGGCAAACCCTGGGAATGTGTGCAATATTAATAACAGTACCTGCACAAATGATGATTATTGGAAAAACCCTTCTGGTAAGAAAACATTTGGCAACTTACATCCAATTAGTTGCTCAGCAAAAAGCTTTCAATCACCAGATAGTGCAGTAGCTTGGCCTGGCTGTAGTAGCCATGTTGAAAATAATCACCAGCTAAATAATGGCACCAGAAATGGTTCCTGTGATGTATTTGGTAGGATATCAGCTGCTAAACCTGCATCTTCTCTCTTCAGTGCATATAGTGTAGACCGGCCTCATACAACAGCGCATGAAACTGCTCAGAAATGGATGAATGAAATATCTCAGCTCAGCCAGTCAAAAACACCAACCCCTCAGCCATCTGTTGGAATAATGCAGCAGCTGGCACAGACTGTGAAACATAATGAGAACAGGATTGGAGAAGAGAAGAGTGCATTGACTTACCAGAGGCAGAAAATTAGTTCAGATGCAGAGTACTGTGCACAGGAAGAATGTATGAACTTACCAAATTCTGATACGTTTGAGCCTGGTAAAGCAATACCAGTTCTACAGCGAGGAAAATCCCAGTCGAAGTCTACCCATTCATCTTGGTCTGTTAAGACGGCAGAGAAAGAATGGTCCCATCATCAGCAGCTGCAGTTTTGGCGAAACAGAACAGAGCCAGCTAGGGTGCCTGCTAGCTGGCTGTCACTGATGCATGACAAAGTTCCTGTTTGTACCATGTCTGGTGTTGTGAATAGTCGTAATCATGCTAGTGTTCCAAATGGTTGGCCTCAGTATTCTTCAGGTGACATCCACAAGAAAGAATATCATTTTCACCAGTCCCAGGTTGACAAGACTGCCTCAAAGCAATCTAATCTGGTTGACTGGTTTGCAGACAAGCTTACCCCTAAAGCAGGCAAACTTACTGCCCAAAATCAGTCTTTAGTTGGTGATGATTCACACATGAAATCAGTGTCTAGTTTTCTGAACACACTATCATTTTCAAAAGGAAAGACTGGAGGCAGAAACATGGAGTCTGAAAGACAGACTTCAGCTCTTCATAGGGACAAAACATCAGATCTTTGGGCACTTGCATTTCATGACCAGTCCTCATCATCGACAGAGCTTTCAAAGCACTCGCCACTTTTGGATAGTGAGAATTTCAACAAAAATGGCCATTTATCAGACAGTGTTGATGATGAATCTTCACAGTCTGATAGAACCTTTCAAACTGTCCACTCTCAGAATTCCTTGTTGCCTGGTTCAGGTGTTTCAAAAAAACAACAAACAGCTAGTAGAAAGGATAGTGAGACAAGCAAGAAAGACTTTATGAGTAACGATAAGAGTGCAAAGAAAACTGATTTGCATGAAGTAGGTTTTTCAGGTGTTACTACAAAAGGTGAACACAAGCTATGTGATGAAGTTTTGCAGTCTGCAGAAGGGTCAGGTAAAGATTCTGATATTGGCAAGAGAAAATGGATCAGAAAGGCATCAATTTTACCCACCGAAGACTTGGATGGAGATGAAGATGTGACTCATCGAAGAGCTGAAAAACTAGCATTGCCTTTGGAAAATGTTGAAACCGAAGTGAGGTGGATTCGACTGAGTTCTGTGCCTCCGAAGTCTGAGCAGCTGTGCGAGAAGAAAGAGTCTTCATTGAATGAAAATAGTAAAAGCAAAACTATTGATGATGATTCTGCAAAATCCAAGTCTAAAATGTCAAATGATGTGGAAGAACCGGAGATTTCTACTACTAGTGTTAACAACTCTGAGTCTGAGCTAGAGGAGGGTGAACTTCCTGACGACAATGATGATGATGATGAAATACAGGTGCCACTAGCAGAACAGAGGAAGCCACTGGATGAGAAAGCTTCTTATACAAAACACCACAGCAAGTATGGTAGAGGAGGAAATTGGTGTAGCCGCAGATATGGTTCATCTGAAAGCTGGGTTGGCGGAAGCTCTCGGCAGTGCAGTTTTCGTGACTTTCGACGGAACCCCGAACGAATTGTGACATTATCATATTCACGGAAAGTCACGCCAACTTTGGCACAGAAATCCCACGGCTTTAAATCAGTGGGGGACGCCTGGTCTCAGTACCTGACATCGAGAGACAGCAAAACGGATCACCACAAGGGCGAGTCTTTCTTCGAGTCACGCAAAGCGTTGAAGACCAAGCGGATGGAAAAATATGAAGACTCCGACTTCTCGTGTGGAAGGGAGGAACTGGCTCCTGGGGTCTCAAGGAAGAGCAAAACCGGGAGTAAGAACAGCGCTGAAGATTATGAAAACTTATTGAAAAAGACCATGGATGATCTTCTCGATCGTCCAGATGAAGACCTAGATGAACAAAACAGAAAAAAATGTATGTCAACACTTGATGATTGGCTAAAATTGATAGTGCTGCCAGATTCTGAGGAATATCAGATGGTCAAGAAAATAATCCCATATTCGTTGGATACAAAGTTCAGTACAATGTCCAAGCAGAAACGTAAGAAAGTGAGAAAACGGATTAAAGCTCAGATAGATGAATATAGAAAACTTAGAATCGGTTCTGACCATTCCTTGCTGGGATCATATGCAGACAGTTTTGATTTAGTTGGTGAGGAGAAGAAAATTACTGAGTTAACACTCGGCATGAAGTACGAAGAGAAAGCAGCTTCCGACACGACTTTGTCCAGCCCAGAAGACTTGTCAACTTCGGAAGAGTTGAAGTGGAAGAAGGCGCAAATCGATGCTCGAGTTTTGCGGTGGTTAGGTGACGGGGAGGACGACACTGGCAACTCTTTGTATTCTCCAAGTGATGATGACGAAGATTCTCAAAACAGTGGGGATAATGAATCAGACAGCAGTGATTCGGAAACTGGATCACGGGACTACAAGCTGCGAAGCGCTCTGAAGCAAGTAGAAGTCGATGTGAATGCAAGCAAAATCAGTGGCAGTGGCGCTGCCCATCATAAAGTACCACACAGCCTGCTGCTGCCCGAAGAGAAAGACAGTTTGTTTTCTAATGAAGGTGTCTTCCTGATCCTTCTGTCAAAAATACCGAGAAAATCCACAGAAAGACTCGTAACATTGAAAGAAGGCCTGGAACATCTGGACCGGGAAATCAGTCTTGTTCAGAAATCCGGGAACTTGCAGAAACTGCAGTCGCTGTACTTAACGAGAACCGGGCTGCACGAGAGACGGAAATGTGTTTTGTTGAGCTTCACGGGAACATTGAATGCAAGGAGGCTAAAAAGACTGAACTCTTGTAAAGCGAAGTATGAGCGCTGTCTGGAGCTGGTGAAAAGAAGTCCTGATGCTTTTAGGGAGCTGAAGGAAGACTTCATTGTCAAAACGACAAAAGCAATCAAAGCTCACATCAGCATGGTGAAGAAGATTCTGGTGAGTAGGGCTTGTGGACTTTTACTGATTACCATTTTTTTAACACTGGAAACTTGATTACCTGCTCTTGGGTTATTTGATTTCACATCAACTTAAGGAAAGACGTTACACTGTAAAAAGACGAGAAAAAAAAACTGCATTTTATAAGAGCATTAATTCCTTAGGATAGTTTTTTGTAAATTAATATATTTCTGATGTTTTAGTGTAAAATTATAACAAACTCCGAGTTGGTTTTCCCTGATTTTCCTCAGATTTCTAGCTTTGATGCAATTCTTGCTGTTTGGAGAAGTAAATGATCACTTTATCAAACCTGTTGTGCAATAAGTTTCATAAATGGATGGATCTTCAGACTGAAGTCTATACTTTTGTTTTCTTCTTTTTGGCAAACCCTGTCCTGACTTTTGAGGACATGAGGACATCTCGCAACAATGAAGCTAGAAAGGGAAGGTGAGGGGTACCAGCCCTGGTGACCAAGCAGGTAGTTACCTAAGTATGGTTTGGGGCTTGAGTGGTGATCAAGGTGCAAGCCAGTTGTTAGTTACCCATAGACCCACCACCCACCACATGTATCCACAAAAAACCCGAGGAAACCCACGTAGATAGATACTTATGTTTAAATTTGCCAAATACACAAGAAATTTAAGTATACTTTTATTTTCTTAAAAGCTTTTGTTACACTGTATTATTTCAGATTACATTTTTTTTTTTATTGCACTTACATTTGTTGAAATTAAAGAAATCAGCCAGGGTGGTGGAATCTGAAAAATTTGGTCCATGGCTAAGGGTACTTTTCTATAAGTGTACAGATGCCATGTCACTGGAAACTTTGTATTCTGAATCACAGTTTCATCTTTATTTAAAATTTTACTTGGAAAAAAACGTTGGTGGCATCTTGTGTACAAGTTGTATTCAGTGAGTTTTTTAGCTATTGATATATCTTCACTCAGTGCTGCTGTATCAAAAATGGTGTGCCCTGGTATTTCTTTGTCTGAATTTGGTTCAGAATTTTCAGCAGCTCTAACCACACTCCTCCCTCGAAATAGTTTTTACTTTTTCCCCCGAATTGCTATCTTTAGTAAAAATACTCCATTAGATGTCTTAAACAAAACATTAATCTGATTACTTCATTCAGTAATATTTTACACAACTCTCTGTTTAGATCCCTCAAAGAACAGATGGAGTTTTGAGTTGGATATTATCATGTTTCCTGCATCACTCTCAAGTGACTCAGAATTTCCCAGATGCTAACCCAGCACAAAAGTGATGTGTACTTTTCTGAAACCTCATGGCTTGAGATAACTTCTAGTCCATGCCAAAATCCCGGATCCAGACAGCTCTTGTCTAGTTGCTTATTCTATTTCTTTGTGGCTCTGCTTAGCAATATATTGGTCAGGCAAAGAACATTTTTGTTTTGAAACATCAGAATCGTTTCAAGATTGCTGCAGCGTTGTGACAATTCTCTGTTTTGGAAAGATAGTGGGATGGGTGCTGTTGTAGAACCCTAAACTCAAAGAAGCCTTTTACTTCTTGATACATTGATGGTGTGAATAATGGAAAGGAAGCTGGTAGTGTTTGCTTATTTTTTCTAACAAACAAAAATGGTCTAAATATAAACATCCCTCACCTTTGGTGTTTAACTAACCTATTTAAAAAAAAAAAAAAATTATTAAGCTTACTTTTGATCCATAGTCTTGGTTTAATGTAAATGAACGTGATCTAACTGGTTATTCCTTTGTTCTCTTCAAGCTTCAGCAGGCACATACCTGAGTCATCCCATTGATTTTATTTGTTCATTTAATTTTTAATGATGCAATATCAAAAAACCATTACGTGTCAACAAGAAATCCATCCTTACCAAGAGCGTGCATCATTTAATATTGTGAAAATTAGGAAAATCCTGTGAACCTTCTCCCCATCCTAACCAACAATTTTATGTTGTTTCATATATCACAGTTTAATTGTACTATTGCAGAACTTATGCTAATTCAGTGTTTTGCAATACATTAATATTTTACCCCTCATCACATTGTTCTGGTTCTTGGTAACTCTGATGACCATTTGTGTCCCTTGTTGTTTATTTAACTCTTTATAAAAGTGGGGGGGGTGGTGTTTCTAACCTAGCTTAGTCATAGTTTCAAATACTTAAGAATGATGTACTACTATTCATTCAAAAAGGTGTTGTGAGAGCAGGAGGTGTTTTAAAATCCCTCATAAAAATTTCATAGCATAATATAAGCTACACCAACTCTTTTGCTTCTCTTCTATTTACAACCAGGAGATGCAGGATATTACTCAGCTGGGAAATATGTCTGTATTGCCGAGTCAGGTTATAAGTTCTTCGACAGCTCTTCAAATGCAAGGTCAGTCATTCATGCTGCTTTCACATGCATTAATTCCTTCTTCATAAAAAGGGGGGGTTCAGATGGTGTTCTGATAAAGAAATGTTTAAAAAGTGGAAGTCTGTCACGAGGGAGGGATGTGAGGTTCTCCAGAGATCAGGTACTAATTGCAGTTACAGTCCCAACCTTGGGTTAGGGTTATCAGTTCACTTAACTATCTACAAACTATAATTCCACCAGTTGGTGAGTTAAGTGCATTAACACTATCTGCTGATTAGAAACAGAAAATTGGATTTAAACTGATAAGTAAGTGGGGGGGGGAGACATTTATATAACGACGAAAATAGATAGATCATGTACAATGATTTGTGACTGGTCACAAAAATATAAACTCAGTGATTTATCATGATAATTACCTTTGTCCATTATGACGTAGCTATATCATATTGAGTCTGGTTACCGTGACTGCTTTATGTTCAGTTCGAGGAATGTTTAGGTTCAATTTCTTGTTGGTAGGATAAACCTCAACCAATGAGTTGCAGCTTTATTTTTGTAAAATATTGTGAAGGTATTCCTTATGCATTGTTTCTGCTTTTCATTAAACCTAGGGTCATTTGCAGTCGTGTTTACCAACATGTCATTGTGTAAGTTTGATTCATTTCACCACAGCACCATTTTTCATAGTTAATTTACATTTAAACAAACGAACAAACACAAACCTCACAAACCACAGCCATTTAGTCCAGCTGATCTAAGGCCACTCTCTTTCATGTAGAAACACATGGGTTTCTTTGTTGCCATGTAGCCCTGCTGTGATTTATGGGGTTTTAAGGGCTTCAAGTTGCCTATTCTTTTGTCCATTTTTCTTCCATCTAAAAAGTGAAGAGTTCTAGTAGGGTTTTCCAGTAATGCAGTGAGGTTCCACAGGTAAATGGTTTGCACCTTGATTACCGCTCAAGAACTTCCATGGTCACCAGCGTTGATTACAAGTTCACAAAGCAGCTGACCAAGTCATCTAATCCTCTTTCTTGTGACCTTAATATTGATCATACCCTTGATTTCATTCTTTTGTCCTCTTATTCTTTCATTTTACACCATAGAATGTTCTTTGTCTGTCATATTCTTCATGCATGTGTGTAGAAGTTTGTGTTTATAGACCGCTTTGCTTTGTTCAAGCCAAGGCCAGCACCGTCTCCGCCCACCTGGAGTTACCTGGTTATTCAGCTCATGCGCTGGTGGGTGGTGTGCATCATTTGGTTGGTTCTCAGGTATTTTGTGTATTAATGGCACAATGGTTAGAGATCAAGGGTGGTAATTGTGATGAATACAAGATTTATACTAAAACAAGCAGTTCATTGTTTTTGGCTATACTTTGTTAATTTTTGTCATTAACAACCACTGAAGATAAAATAAAAAATCTTTAACCTATTTTGTTTTTCCTTCCACAAATATTAATGTGAAGGTTTATTTTAAGGATTCTGAATTTTAGCATAATATTTTCCTAAAGTTCCTTTTTTTTAGCTACAAGAACTGTTTGCTCTTTAACACTTAAAATTTCCTTTGTTTTTTGACATACAATTTTAGGTGGTAGAAGTCAGATGATGGCGTCTCAGGCACTGCCAACTTCAAATGTGCAGGTAACTTGTTTGTTTTCAAAGATGTGCTATATAAAACAGCAGCATGTACCTTTATGGAAACAACATTTAGTAAAATATATTTAAATATGGCAAGGGTTTCAATGCAAAGTTTTCTCCCTGTGCCCCTATTCTAGCAGTAAACCAATCAAAAACACTTTTATCAAGTCATGTAATAAAAAATTGTTATTAACAAATCAAAGTGGCTGTTTCACAACAAGTTCGGCAGACCACAATGCTGGGCCTGCAGCAGTTAAAAAAAAAAAAACCCATCAGTAATGTCTCTCTTTTTATTATTATTTCTTGGTATTGCTGATCTTTCTATGCACAATTTGATTATATTACTTTTTCTTGTTTATTCTACAGCATTGAGCTGAGAAATGGGCTATTTGTGGGGGGGGCTGTCTGACGGATATTTAAAATCTCTCAACTTTGACACTACAACCACCATCTTTTGAATAAAAGCTATTTGGGACATCAGTGGTGTATTATGATGATGTGGTTTTTTTTAAAAAAAGAAACTGTTCAGACAGAGAAATTAATCAGTTTTTCTTTATCTTTTTTCCAGAGTTGTTTCCTATTTTCCACATTGGCTGCCTGGTTAAATCTCACCGTGAATGTAACTAAACGTTTGATAGGAAACTTCATGTGGAGTTAATATAATTACTTTTAATCTCAAATGATGTTCGCTTGTTTTCCTTGCTCCACCCTCTTCCGGTGTTTTAAAAGTTGTTTAGTGTCTAGAAACCTTTGTTTGAAATGGAACACGTGGTCCCCCTTAAAATTATGAACATCAGTTTGCTCCAGCTGCCATCCCTTTTTAACCTACTTTTTTAAAAAACTTATACACGTTGACCTTTCCTGACCATTTTAGGAAATAAAATTGTTATCTATGCTATGGTTGTTTTTTTTTTTTCCCCTTTTGCAGATGCTACAGTGTGGAATGAACATGACATGGAACAGCAATGCTGCCACCATGCCTTCAAACTTGACAGGGACATCCTCAAACTTTTTCTCATCAAACTTGCAAATGATGTGGAACCAGTACACAAACCAGTGAGGATGCAGCGGTAACATCAGTGATTACATCTGAGAGTCCCCCCTCCAAGTTTTATCAGTTTTTGTTTCAGTCTTAATGCTTCGTTGTTTTATGTATTGTTGTTATTTTTTTTCCTTTTTTGCTTAGATGACAGTAAACAGATTTAGTTTAGGTGGACAAAACCTGTAAACCATTCCAAAATTTTTTAGTCAAGAACCAGTAATTTCAGGTGATGTTTGGGAGGACAATCTTACAGATGATGACACCAGTTCTGCTGATTGTAAGACAACTGTTGTTTAACCCTTTACTTAAAATAGCCAAGGGGAAGTAACTAAAAGAATTTGGACTGTTAGTTTTTTTTTTAAAATAAGTTATTTCAAACTTGTCAAAGACTGAAATGATTGGTAAAGGGGATTTTTGTTGTATGTCAATCAGTGTTGGTTTGTACATAAAGTGTGTAAGATATTTCTGCTGTACTGGTCTTCTACCTGAATGTATGAATGAACCAGTGGTTGGCTTTTGTAGCTACGATTTTTTAAAAAAATTCTCTTTCTTAGTTAAACTAAGAAACTGCGAGCTTAAATTGGTGATTGTTGCAAAACAGTGAGAAGAATTTTTTTGTTTATTTTCTAATCGGTGTGTTGATAGTCTCCAAATGACAATAAGAACAAACAGATAAGTGAAATCATTGCCCTGGAAAAGAGAGGGCTCCTTATGGTGTATCAAAGTTAATTTCTTAGCACATGCATAAACATATATGAATTTAGTTGAAAGTTTTATCTTCCATTCAAGATCACTACTTTATTTATATATCCACTCACACCTAGTTTCATTTATTTTTTCTCTTGGGAAGGTATACTTTTTGGATATCTTACTGGTTACCTTCAATTTTTTAAAATTCTAAATGAAACTCTTGTCTTCAGTATTTTTTTTCTCTCTTAGGAAACTTATTTTTGAAGGAATATTAAGTTTGAGGGACCCCCAGAATTTATGGAGTGACGCCCATCACTACCCAGTACTCGATAAGGATAATCTTCAGCTATGGAAACTGACTTCAGGAACACTTTATCTGCAAGGTATTTTGAGACAATGCAGGAGCAACAGCTTCTTTTTTCTTGAATGTCACACAGTATATGATCTTTACCTTTTTAAAATAATATTTATCTCCTTTTATTGAGTTTAGGTGGACGACGAATTTCTTTTGAGTTTTCATGTAACTTTATTTCATGGCTCAAATTAAATGGAAAATTGTGAGAAAGAAATAGTACTTTAAATCAGAAGGGTCCATTATATTACCACAGAAAATAATGAAGGGATAAAAGGTTTTAAAAATTTGCTTCTGGGTTGAAATTTTGCTGCAGAAAATGTGATAATGTGAGTGTCAGTCTATCACCCTACCTGGCAGGTGGCCCAGGTTTGGTCCATCTTGGGATGTTTTCGTGCTCTCCTGAACTAGTCTGTGTTGGGTTTCTCCCACATTTAGATAGAGTCTCTGGTGTCATGCACGGAAAGGACCGAGTGCAGTTAGCTCAAACCAGAGCTGGCAGTATTCTTATTGTGTGGAATGTGACTATTGTCAGATAAGACTATATGGCAACCAAAATGTAGGCTTGGCTATAGTACATCAGATCAGGATGGGAGTGAAATTGCATCATATGCCATGTATTGCATCAGCTATCAGAAGTTTATAGATTTTAAAAAAAAGTCAAATTCATTAATCCTTTAAAATAATTGGACATAAAAAGTGGGTTTGAAAGAATACTTATAAAAGAATTATAGAAATGTGCTAACATTATTTGCATTTCTTAAAACAGCAAAGTATATTGTTCCTCATAACTTTTAACCAATCCTATCTTGGTCGGTCAGTTATTTTTGGTTGTAAACTCAGTCTTAAAATTGTCAGATGAAGCAAGGGGACGACTCCGCCAAAGCTTCACCGTCTTAGTCTTTGCACCGCTTTGTAATTTCGAGCGGGCCTGTAGGAATCGATGATGTGGGACACTAGTGGTCTCATCCATGCCGATGATCATTTCCAATTGTGCTGACATGGACTGACTTGGTGCACGACTTACTGTCTTTCCCCTACTCCTGTTCCAACCACCTGGTTGGTCCTGTGGGGTTAGACTACTTAAAGTTCTCACACCCAACCGGCCTCGGTGTTTCCAACTTAGTATAACGTAACATGAACGAAATCAGCCAGATGACTTACTGCTGGGGTGATCTGGATTTTCCCCCATCGACGGGCAGCAGTAGCACAATCAACAAGGGCCCCACCACAGGACTCCTCGAAGGGAACTGTTTTGGTTGTGCGTTCCAGCAACTTGTTCTATTATTGTATTTAGATTTCATTCCCATATTCTGGTGTAGGGCCAGGGTGTTAGCCATGATAAAATGTCATCCTTAATTTTTCTTTCCTAGGGTGAGATATTTGAAAAAAACAATATATTTACTTATATGTGTATATATATGATGAGTGCATTATTTTGTAGTTGTTAAAGTTCCAGTGACAATTATTACAAGTTATTTTAAAAGTATTCTGTTGTCTCCTCAAACAACAAAATATGTTTTTGAAGGCTTTAAAGCATTTTTGTTTATCTATTGTAATATTTTGTCTTGTTTTTGAGATAAAACAACATTGTCCGTATTTTTTTTTTCTAAACTGTCCATATTTGGTGAGAATTCACATCATCGAACATGATGTGAGAAATTAATTAGCTTTTTGTTCAGTGCCTTAGATATATTCAAACTTTGCATCCCCTTTCTTCGTCACCATAAAAACTCTTGTATTAATAATTTTTTAGAATGTTGATAAATTCTTTAAACAAAAAAAAAACAAAAAGCTAAAAGTGAGGTTGAATGATACTTATTATTCGTGGATTACTGAACCACTATTTTCTTTTAAGAGTTGTTTTTTACCATTTATCTGCTAAATTTTTGTTTGTTTTTAAGAGTAAGGATCAACAAGTGTCTTTTTGGGATCAGCACTGGAGATAAGTAGAACATGTAACAGGTGACAAAGTGAACAATGCAAACCAAAAAGGTTTAGTTTTGATGTTCAGTGTCTGTTTTAAGTCGTCCAGCAGCAATGTACAAAAGTGAGAGCCTGTGTGCTGTACAGTTAAGATATAGCAAAACTCTTAACGTAGTTTTAATACATGACATTCATGAGCACTAAATTGTAAAGACGGAACAGTGTATATGAATTTTGAGATCTATTGTTTCGAAATACCAAAAAGAAACGTCACCTCAAACCAAACTGCTGCTGCTGCTCTATTTTTGGTCACATCTTTAAGCTCTGCTCACATCAGAACCACAACTAGAAGTTGCTAGACTCCTATACACAGACTTCGCTGGAGCTTGTGAAGAACTTTCTTTAACAGTACTTCACCAATCCAGTAGATATCAGTCTCCAGTCAGTGGTTAAAAAAACTGTCCTGTGATGACTGTCGGCAGGGATCACTGGTCCATTGCATTTTGTTATAACTTTGTGATTTTATTCACATTGGAAGTCTTTGTTAAGAAGATGCTGATCAGAAAATTAAAATTTAATTTCTAATGTCAGTGCATACTGTATTTACCTCCTTGTTATGTCAGAAAAAGTAAAGTAATCAGGTACGTATAGACAGTGCAGTGTGATAAGTTTCCCTTAAAAAAGTTTAAAATAGTGTCATTCAGAAGTAAACCCCAAGTCTCTCTCTTATCATGTCAGGAAATTGGATCTTCAACACAAACATCTCTGGCATTATTGAAAAATGAGATGAAGTTATAAAATTTATAAAACAGCATAGGGATTATGATAGCATTAATAACAAATATAATTCTTTATTTCTTCATTACTTTTATGGTTTATGTATATTAAATTTTTTCAGATATACCTGAAGAGTAAAACCAAAGTTAATTGAGACCCTGAATAAGGATTATTAAGCATCTTTTTTTCCTGAATAGTCCCCAGCAATATTTGAAATCCTGTGTATATTTATTGGCATTATTGTTAAAAACGAGTACAATGGTCCATCATTCTGTAAATGTCTTTTTTCAAATTATTATATGGGTTAAGTTCCTTTTTTTTTTTGGTCAGTTAAATTAACCTGCCTTGCCCCTTTTTTTCTAACACAATCACTAGATGTTAACATGACTAATTTCATGCGAGCACTGAATAAAAACATTTATCTTACAGCTTCACCGGGCTACTATTAGCAGCAGTAAGATTAAATTCAAAAGAACAACTCCCCTCCCCCAACAACTGTATCTTTTAGGTACTGAAATGGGATGGGAAATAAAATTTAATATGATTATTTGAACTCTCATTTTACACTTGCCATTTTTTACTGTTTTAAAAAAAAAAAAAAAATCATTCCCCTCATTTAAGGTAGTGAAATGCTTTGGTTATTCTGGTGCAACAGATTATTAGTCTCGGCCACCAGTAATTTAATGTGTGTTCTAGCAAATTATGATTGCCTCAGAAACCCTGAAGTGTTCTCCAGCAGTGTAAATTTGACCCACACTGTTAATCTGTTTCTGTGCCTCCAGCTTCTTGCACCAGGCAGAACTCCTTCCTGTTGGAGCTTAGCTTGTTTATTTATTTTCTGACCAGGAGAAAAAGCCGAGTTTTCAAAGCTCTTATTGTTGCAAGGCTATTCTGAACACTCTCTCCACATTGGTGCATGGATGAATTCTTCCATAGGCTAATGAGCTGGTTTAGAGATGTGTATGATCCAAGGCACCAGTCTTAGTGTTGCCTTAAGAATCTTGTATCCATGTTAAAGGCATGTGAGTTGGGGTTTTTTTTATCTAAATTTAAACTCCTGCTGGTATCTGCATTTAGCCACCTGAGCAAAAAGCAACTACTACCTCTTCTGGCTCAATCAGGATACTTCCAAACTGTTTCAAACTTAAATTTACAAAAAAACCTAGTGAAAACTAGTCTGGAAATGAACAATTTTTAAAAAATTTTTTTGAGGAAAATTTCTGGTCTTTATACAAATTATTTTGGATAGTGCATACATTTAATAGGTTAAACGAGAAAAGTAGCTTGAGCTGGCCCTCGAGGCTACTTTACTTTTGAATGTTTTCACCCCTCTACTTTTGTGGAAATTTTAGATTTTATTAATAGAAGAAATGGCCTAATTTTTTGTGCATGCTGAAAATTGTTTGAGCACTTGATAAATTTCCTAATTAGCGACCAAATCTAGTTCAGAGTTAAATTCTAGGATTATGAACTGGTTGATCGAAATATCCAAATTCTTTTCCTCTCAATTGGATAACATGTTGCCATTTGTAAAACTGTAGTTGGTTCTTATTTTTGTAATGATCAGACATTACATTTGTGATAGGACTCATGGAGTATAATAGTCATTCTGCAGTGAGAGTAAATCTGCTAGCATTTAACAAGATTGGTAGATATGAGCTAGTGTGCGTGCGTGTGCGCGCGCATGTGTGTGTGAACAAAGTGATTGTACTCTGGTATTAGACAGTACCTATTCTTGTATTTAGGAAACTATGTATGCTACCTTGATATTCTCTTTTTTACTGGAAACTATTAAGGAAAAGTGATTTCATCTGGTACAAACGGAATTCCTCCGAGTTGTGGTACGTTCTAGTGCCCATTGTACATAATGTGAACTTTATAATGTTCAAAAAAAATAGTTGTGTGTTTGTAATGTATGACACAATCATGTTGTAATGTTTTTTGTTATCATATATTGAGAGAAAAGGCTTGAAAATATTTATTTTTTCTTGCTTATTCATGTATGAACCTGTCAGTATAATTAAAACTTCATTTTATTTAATTGTCTGTTTGTGTGCAATGAAGTAGAAATGACCCATAGAACAACCCAGCCCAGCCGTGTATGCAAAAGTAAAATATATGGAGAGAGCGAGCAAGAGAAAAAAGATGTTTGTTTGTCAGTGACAGGAGTTTATAGTCTTAACTACAGTAGGAAACAATTAGCTTTAATTAACAAAAGCTAAGTGTTATGAATACCTTTGTCAGTGTTTAAAAACTAATTATTACCATATGCTCAGGAGTTAAGCATTTTTGTGATGGCCAGAGAAATTCAAAAGTACACTAAATTCCAAAATCTTTGGTTACTGAACTTCGTTTTATCTGCTTGCATGGCATTAGTAGTTACAGGGAGGAGCTGCTCATAAATATATAATTTGAAGAAATGTTCATTCTGTGAACTGATTCATTTCGTTGGGGAATTCAGAGAAACTGCATTAACAATTTCGGGATTATGACCCTTAATTGAAGATACTTAAAAATCAACAATCCTTATCCACACATTCATTTTGAGACTATTAGATCTGTTAAACATCTCAAATTCAAACTTAGTATAACAACTCTTTCTATTCATCCAAAATATTCCAAATTCTTAAGATCTGAAAACTATTCTATTAAATCCATGGAGACCTCTATAATAAACCAATATCCGTAGCATTGTCAAGGACTTATTTTTGTTTTGTTTGCAGTTTAAATCTACTTGTCACCCATATGACAATTCCCTATATCACCTGAAGATTGTTTTACATTTTCTATATAAATCTGAATGATTTGGATCCAAAACCAAACCCAGGGCACACTGCTTAATACCAAGTAGAGTAATACTGCGTCCTTTAACTTTTGGGGGGAAGTTTATCTTCTAACCCTGTATCATAAAACCCTCTGGTTGATGAAAAGGCTCTAGTAGTCTCAAAGGGCCTAGATCACTGTTAGGCTAGTGATCTGAAACCCAGATCTAAGGGTGTCTCACAGCAGTGAACCTGGATGGAGGAGTCAGCTTTGGTGACCAATTAAAGGTCAAGAATTATTTCCAACTGAACCCGTACCATGCATACCTAGAATACACTAACAGGACTCTTCATTTATAGATGTGGGAGGAAACCCTGCTGGTCCAATAGTCTACTGCCAGCCCACCCATTTGCCCTTTAAAATGGGAGCAAAATCCATCACTTTCCATTCATTTGAAATAATTCCTTTTGTGATGAATTAAAAATAGCTACAAATTTACACTTTATTTAAGTGTTTGTGGAACAGCATCAGCCTCATTAGATTTAAGAGACTTAGGAGTTTGCTCTGCTTGCAGTACACTAAATTAAATTAATTTTCTGCAGTAAAATCACTTAGAAAAGTAACTTTTTAGAATTCCAGCCTTTTTTTCTATTGACAATTTGTATAAATAGTTCAACCCTATTTCTGAAACCCAGCATACAAGCTTTCCCCATGCTAGTTACATCAAACCCCTGGGCTCATACTCAAAAAATGTAACATCTATTTTACCAAAATATTTGTGTAAATATGGACAATATTTTTTTCCAAAAAAACAAACCAGCATGCAACATTGGTAATGCAGAAGACGGATGTTACCAGAACTCTGAATCTGGTTAAAGTAGCATCTTGTCATTCGATCATCGTAAAAGCTTCATCACATCACCTGATTAAACCTGGTCAGTATTAGTGTGCACAGCACAAACATTCAAATAATGTCACACTGAGTCTATCATCCTCAATAAATGGCACAGAATGGAGATCCATGGCATTATTTATTGCCAGAAAAGCTTTCATCTCCCTAGTGGAGATGGTGGTGCCTGTCCAGGTGTTGTCAGCTCTGACAGTTAGACTACTCAGCCATGTGATGGAAGAGATTCTCTGATATCAGCTTATGGAAAAATCCCATAGGACTGGCATCACGGATGTTAAGCATTGAGTTGGAAAGCAAAGCGATATAAAAAGCTGGAAGAAGGGATAATGTGAACCAGCAGAATAAGAAAGGATCAAGATGACATCACTGATGCAATGTCTGTTGGATGATTCATGGGAGGAAAATCACACATCTTAGTTAATCCCAAGGCCCTAAAAGTTGCCTTAGCTTATGGCATAACTCCATAAACTGATGTGGATGTTTCTGAAATGTCATGTTACACATTCTTGCAAAGTGGATATGGTAAAAACATGATGTTGATTAGTTATATAGAGAATTATAAAAAAATTTCTGATAATTTTTTTCCATAATCTTGAAAAACCTTTCTTAGTTTAGATAAAACTGGAAAGCAGGAAGTCATAAAACAAAAACATGCATCCCAGTTAAGATGGTTCAACATTACTCTAGAATTTAGACTATTTCCATAACTACTACAACTAAAGGAAGTGAAATGCTTACCTTCTGTGCAAGCAAATAGCTTAGGGAGTCATCTCCTGACAGCTGGCAAGAGGATTTCTTGATAAGTTGTGGGAATGAATCCACACAGTTAATTTTTAATGGTAACAGACATTGGTGATGGTCAGTTCCTTCTTTCTCAGAACAAGTGGAGTGAAGACAAAGCAAATCTGTAGAAGTCTCAGCATAATTAATTCTCATGGCCCTTTAATCTAGCTAAGATCCCATTTCTGAAACAAGACAACATTTAGTATTCTCTCTGAATAAGGATTTCCCCTTGTTAAATTGATCACACAAAAAAGCTACAAAATAACATAAAAGATGCAAGAAATATTGAAATAAGTGTATAATTTTACTAACTACAGATAAACTTGCAAAGAAAATAAAATGTTATTCTACCAGCTATTATTTTCTCTAGGTCATGTTTACATTTTTTTAAGCTTCAATTACTAAAATTCTAATGGTTTGAATCAGTGATTTTTATGTGTATTTGCCTTTTAAGACAGTTACTACTAGTTCTGACAGAGTTGTTCCCCTTTTCCATTAAGAACTTCAACCAAAGATAAAGTTAGCAAACATGCGTACATACAAAGTCGGTAAGACAAATAGTATCTCTAATGCGGAACAAAAGCAAAGATTCATTCACTTCTGCGAAAACATAAACCGTATCTTTTATACAAAATCATTTTAATATAATTTCTGCATTTAATAATTCCATTATTCAGTAGATTATTCCAAAGTCAAACTAGAAGAGATGAGAAACAGTTGTTTTGAAAAATGGTTCCTTTGCCACAATTGTCTTCTTCATTATAATTATTATTATTTACTAATAGAGACAAAAAGATTCTGAAAAAAAAAATAATAAAAACTACCTGTATTTTACCATGAATAAAGTCAGAGATGCTGAGATGAAGTGGGATAGGAAAGCATCTTATTTGTGGTGCTTCCTCTGTCATTACATCCATAGTCACCCATCACCTCTTTAATGAAGCATCTAACTGGTCTCGTAATTTGACTAAAATTGGATATTCCCTGATATGTAGTCTGTCATCTAAGAAACTACATTACACTGAAAATACAAGACAATTACAGAAATAAAAAAAAACTATTCTGCAACGGTTTATTTAGTCTATTGTTATATACAAATGTGCACTACAGTGACTGTACCTGGAATCCTTATAATTCCTGGTTATTTAACAAACGTCACTCAACGCTAAAGAAAAGAAAAAAACTGGCAGCTGTCTCCTATTTTCTAGGTTGTACTTGCAACAAGTAATCTTCATAAGTGATGGAGGGTCCATGTTCAGACGGGCTGTAGAACTTCTTCTGAATAAACTTTCTTCCAGAATAACCACAGACAGCTATTTCAGGTTTATCCTGCAATACAAGAATGGCCATTAATACTGAATAAACTGCTCCAAGATAAATACAGGTAAGTACATGCTATGTTTTAAGGGAAAACAAGCATAAGCAGGGCTGCTGTACTGGAGATATTCAGAAAATAAGACAATGGCTTTGTTACAAACCAACTGTAAATTGATGGAGGGGCACAGTCTGAGAAGTCAAGCATCATTTTCTAGGTGGGACAAATCCTGTGTAAGTATTGCAAACAGTTTTTATTTTCTAAGAAAATTTTGACTGCCAGTGTTTGGAGAAAAATGTTTGGGCATCAGGTACGGGGTGGGTAGCAGTCAAGTTCAAAACCTGAGAAAACTTACTAGGCAGCCACAACTCCTTCCTAAGTGAGATTTATGCAAGTGTTTGCCACAGAAACCGGGTTTATTCTGTATGATTCGTAGAAAAGCAAGAGTCTTCTGACTTCAAGGTTCCTGTGGCACATCTTACACAGATACACTCCAAGGTTTATTTTCATTTTTACAGAATGATTCACTCAAGGATTCATTCAAACCAGTAAATAAATGGGAATTAATTTCTCTATATGTAGATTCTCCATGGTTTGGAGTTCTGACTACAGCATCTGCTACCTACTCACTGAATGACAAAGTAGGAACAGTAACCTTTGGGCCAAATGTCATAGTTACAAGCTGAAACTGCATGAATCTCACAAGTCCACATAAGAAGAAATGTATTTCCCAAAGACATTTGGTCTGAGCCCAACCCTTGCATATTGTTGCTGCTTCTGCTTCTCATTCAGGTGTAACCGATTCCTATAGTAATTGATGTTTTTGTGCTGGTACTATAGCGTCATTACCAAACAGTGAGAACCAGCAAACTACTCAAAGGACGGCCAGTTTCTCCTTCCTTTTAGCAATCTTCAGTCTGGTCCTTTCACAGTTTTGCACCGTCTCTTAGTTTCACTGCCTGAACCTTCTGTCCATACTGCTTAGGTCTCATTCCTACTTGTGGATGACTCATAAATCTTCCCCCACAGTTGCTGATGTTTTTCGTCCCGCAATCTGAAAATTTTATTATTTTTTTTTTAAAATGGTTGTAAGCTAACCTTGCAAAATGTGTGAGTGGGCCACCCAACCACCCCCTACCAACCTCGAGTAATGGGGCATCGAGCAATATCTTCTGAAGATCATTCAGAGACAAATCATTTGCAAAGAACTGAATGAAAAGCAAAGATTTTGCATAAAATCCTTAACAAAATGGTGGTTTTGAAAGTACAATGATATTCAACTTCACAGCTGGGTACAAAAAAAAAACAACAAAAAACAAAGGAAATAACAACCCTACTGAATCTTTTAAAACTTATTGCTGTCTGACAAGCTTTTGTTCCTCTCACTTTTACTGAAGAAAAAGTGGCATGTTCATTTAGTAATGACGAAGTGCCCAGTGATTCTCGCGTGTGTGCGAGAAATGCTATAAAACGTTGATCATTAACAACAATGGCTGTTTATACATCACACGCAAATGCTTGGGTACTTGAACTTGTTTCACTGTAACCCGGTGACAAGAATATCCAAAAAGACCGGAGCAGAACCACACTAACAACTGGATACCTATTTACTGTTAGGTAAACAGAGGCATTTGGAGTAAGGAAGCTTTCATAAGGTCTTTCCCTGCTCAGAACTGAATCTGGGGGTCCTTTTGCTTGCGAGAAGACTCCTGATGATTCACAATGACTCCATCAAAGACCTGCACTTTGGATGTTGGTACATTCATTCCAGAGTTCATTATAAAGGAGGACATGTTTGTGCATGTGATTGGCAGTCTCTCATCTTTGCACACAAAAACACATACAAAGAAAAATGTTTAATTTGAAGGAATTTTCTAGAAATGCTAGATGTATTTTACGATGGCAGGTGTCTCCACTCCTGCAGCAGATTTATCTAGAGATTGATACATACCAGATTGATGTAGACCTTGGGATGTCCCAGTGCTCCTCCGCTGTCACTCCATATGCACTTGGCATTCACAACTACAACGGGGTCTTCAGCAATCAGATCAATGGCAAAATTTCTATTAATCTGTTTAAAAAATATAAGAAATCTAAATTGAAATTTTTAATAGCCAGATAATGTTGTTTAGACATTTAAAAATTTCAAGAAAATTACCATGACCATGGAACAAGACAACAAACCAAATAGATAAATTCTCGGCATTTTTTAACACAAGGTGTGGCACTCAGTCTTTTACTTGTAAATTAAGAGTGAATGTGGCAGCAGTGGTGCAACAAACCCCAGACATTTTGGTGTTGAGACTGCCCACAGAGGCATGTAGCTGAGAACCCTTCAGTTAACTTCTGGGTGTCTGACAGCCTACCAGGCTATAGCCAAGCCTTGGTGGCGAAGAGAGCTGCCTGGAGGTTTTTTCACATCACAGCCAGGTTAAAACCAGGCTTTAGTCTAGAGGCAAAAAAAAATTTCTCTTCATTACCCTATTTTTTATAAAAACAAACATTACCTCTGCAACATGCTAAATAATGCAGCAGCTGTTATAGTACATTTTCAAATTATGCAATTTTTTAAAGTTATCTCCCCTTTTGCTCAGATCACATCAACATGACGATGGCAAGCATTCTGTAATTTCCAGCAGGGTTAAAATTTTACTGCAACATTGAAGAGCTTACATTTCCTAGTCGCTCAGCTACTGAATATCAAGTTGGTGGCTGTTCAGAGAGTTAACTAATTTATTACTATACGCACCAGCTTTTCCTTGTCAATGAACCGCACCCTCCTGTAGTCATCCTTGTCCCAAACCTGTTCAAAATAAAAATAGAAACATTTATCGACAGAAAGATTTGACATAAGTAAATAAACCAGCAAACTTTGTCTGAAAGATTGCAGCCCATTTGGAGTATATCTTAGGGAGAAGAGGGGCTGAGGAGGCCACTTAAGCCCACACATGCTCAATGGGGGTTCGTGTCCAGGCCATAGCGGAGTTGTGACATCACCATCTACCCAAATCGTTTTGGACAACTGGCAGGCAAGAAGTCTCTCTCAGGTAGCATTGGTGTACTGAGCTGAAGTTACTTCCTTCACAGACTATCAGCTGTGGTCAGTGGCTACCTGACAGCCTGACAGACAAGTCTGCTATATTTTGTGGTTCCTATGCTGAACAGCGCCATACTCTTGTATGACTATTGGCAGCAAATTATGGATGCCTGGACCCCGCTGGGAAAAAATCCCCGAAAGCATTAAAAGGGGCAAGTGATGATTGGCATTGTGACTCCTGTACCCTGTGCTGTGGAGTTAACCTCTGATAATTATCCCGTACCATGCTTGCAGAAATTGGTTGATGTTTAGTTTCCATGTTTCTCTTCACAGCACCAAATGTCCATTCTGTTGGCTTTGGACATTCGGCAACACATGAATGATTGTCTTGTGGTGTCCTTTCAAATTGACTGGACAATCACCATCAGCAGCCAAAAACAAAATATGGGGTATGTTGAAGTTTTGCTAGCTTCCACCAACATTCCTTTACCCAACTGGGCCATCTTTCAAAATCCATCAGTTTCTTTGAATCGCTTGTCCATAGCATAACTGTCACAGACCAAGGCCTCCTCTATTCTTATATCTTGTAATCGTATGCTTATCATGCGACTGGATGGCATATTTGGTTATCATTTGTGTCAAGTCTCTATAGACCATCATCAATGAATAGCTGGGCAGAAAAGAATCTAAAATTGAAGCAGCACTTGGGAAAATTCTTAAGCATCATTATGGAACCAGACTCCATACATGGATCTCACAAACTTAGGAATAACAAAATGAGGACTTTATATTATACTAGCACAAACACTAAAGCAAAAAGTGTTTTGAAATGTATGTTCCCCCAAACCATTGAATGTTTTACATACCTCAAACATCACTAATTATTTAATGTATGACAAATTCCCTCTGCATCTCACTAAAGAAAAACTATGACCCAGGTTCCTGAGGGTAACACATCGTGGTCAGCTGGCTTCAGGTCAGTCCCCCCCCCCTTCAAAGGAAAAAAAATTCCTGGTGCTTTTAACACCATTTACATCACCTTATGGTTAATCACACTAGGGGTTGTAAATGCAGCAAAAAACAAATCCTGGTGATCTGATCTTTTCGCAGCTCTATGTGAATTCCTACCAATGTGCTGGTCCATTCGATCATTAAGTGTACAGCTAACGCCTGTTGCAAAGGGTACATTGAAAATTGTGCTTGCTTGTTTTATCTGCTACGGTATCTAGATAAGCTGCTTTCCACAATGGACTGAAGTTCATGTCACTCTCCGAAAGCAGCACATTGTGCCATAATTTTTGTCTGTCTTGAGGACAAATGCACTTTCGTTTACTTCTTTACAAACGAAAGCAAAAGTTGTGCATGTGTGCGTCATGTAGATTTCTACGAGCGGCTCTTATTAGCTGTTGTTTGATCAATTCTGATCATTTACCATTTGCAATTCCTAAACACCTCCAGCTGGGGCTTGGCTTACTGATGTTTTGAACCTGCTTCCTTTAATGTCTACAATTACAATATACATTTCGGATTATATCTAAGGTTCCACATACTAAAATTTCTCTGTCATTGTTGCTATTTTAAATTGATGAAATGACTTTCTCCCAGATTCCTCTCCTAACTTGGGTTGTATTCAGCTAACAAAGCAATATTTAGTGATTAGATCATCTAAAGTCAGAAAAGCTAGCCATCTGTAAAAGTGCTGGCTAAAGACAGCGAAATGCAATGCCTATTTCTCTTCCCTTTATAAATGAGTCAGTTGTTGTTGTTTCACCAGCTGAGTTGTGACCACTAATTCTTTTACTCTCTATTTTCTGTAGATGAAGCAGCAGTTCAGTAACTAAGCAACAGTAAATTCTACAGAGGAAAACTGTGTGCACTAAAAAGATTCCATATTTTGTTCTTGAGTAATCACGTCTGGCATTGAAAATACAAATCTGCCGGGGAAAAGAAATGTAAAATCAAGCAAATTATCGTTTATTGTTCAATATTTTCTCAAAACAGCTGGTGTATTAAGAAAAAATAAAAAAGGGAAATGAAATTTCGCAAATGTCGAGTACTTTATATTTATTTCTATTAAATTTAATAAAACGTGCAACCCAAATTTCTAAGTCCTTATGCATTCAGCTGTCGTACGTTTTCGGTCAGCGACATACAACTGACTGCGATTTACTTCTGTTCTATAAGCTCATATTTACCGGACTCCAAGCACAGACTAGAAGACCCTTCGGTGGACCTGGTTAGTGGGGTAGACTAGCGGACCCTTCGGTGGACCTGGTTAGTGGGGTAGACTAGCGGACCCTTCGGTGGACCTGGTTAGTGGGGTAGACTAGCGGACCTGGTTAGTGGGGTAGACTAGCGGACCCTTCGGTGGACCTGGTTAGTGGGGTAGACTAGCGGACCCTTCGGTGGACCTGGTTAGTGGGGTAGACTAGCGGACCCTTCGGTGGACCTGGTTAGTGGGGTAGACTAGCGGACCCTTCGGTGGACCTGGTTAGTGGGGTAGACTAGCGGACCTGGTTAGTGGGGTAGACTAGCGGACCCTTCGGTGGACCTGGTTAGGGGGGTAGACTAGCAGACCCTTCGGTGGACCTGGTTAGTGGGGTAGACTAGCAGGACCCTTCGGTGGACCTGGTTAGTGGGGTAGGCTAGCGGACCCTTCGGTGGACCTGGTTAGTGGGGTAGACTAGCGGACCTGGTTAGTGGGGTAGACTAGCGGACCCTTCGGTGGACCTGGTTAGTGGGGTAGGCTAGCGGACCCTTCGGTGGACCTGGTTAGTGGGGTAGGCTAGCGGACCCTTCGGTGGACCTGGTTAGGGGGGTAGACTAGCAGACCCTTCGGTGGACCTGGTTAGTGGGGTAGACTAGCGGACCCTTCGGTGGACCTGGTTAGTGGGGTAGACTAGCGGACCCTTCGGTGGACCTGGTTAGTGGGGTAGACTAGCGGACCCGGTTAGTGGGGTAGTGGTAGCTAGCAGACCCTTCGGTGGACCTGGTTAGGGGGGTTTCTAGGGATAATTATTCCGAATTACATATCGCGCCTTATTAAAAGTAATCAATCTCTGGGCGCGGGTGCCAGACGAGCTAGTAGGGAACCTGCTCCCCGTTCACACAGTTTGTTACCTGTCCGGTGTGCGTCGGCTCATCCACAAACTTCCCGTCCGCTTCCCTGGAGATTTCAGACGACAGGAAAGCTCGCAAGCGGCGCCGGGCAGGGTTAGCACCCGCAGCCAAGGTCGTTCCGACTCGACCAAGAGCGGCCATCTTGCTGGAGACCCACAACAGCCGACTCCTTCATCACGAGACGTATCCTCCATCCATGGTCAGAAAATTTTTTTTTTTTTTAAAAAAAAAAGACAAAAGACCCTACCAAATAAAGAATTTAGGGCTGCTCTGCTTCATTGATATTGTGTGGGAGGATAAAGTTCGTATTATTATTTCAAACAGTTGAGGCCGAGTTGCCTCCCTTGCAGCCAGACTCCGCTACACCACAGCAGCGAGGGGACCCGTGAACCTACAGGGAAGGCAGTAATCTTGTATTTGGTAAAGTTGTAAATTAGCGGGATGTTTCTTCTGTCAGCTTTGTTTTTTTCTTGTCACACGAGGGTTAACGGCTTCTATCATCCCAGCGACATCCGGAAAGTTCTGTCAGTCACAGCAACTGATGATGATGATGATGCGGCGGCTCGGCTCGGTTGTCCCCCCTCCCCCCCCAAAGTCTCTCTTAAAATCTAAATTATTAGCCACATACTACTTTAAGTCTAGTTTACACGCGGGTTAGATCTTTGCAAACCAACTCTTTAAGGATATCTCCCTGAACCAGTTTTAATTACAGATGATATCCTGATACTGAAATGAACTCGCAGTGGCTTAAAGCAGCATTTAATTTTGCTCTCATCTGGCCCGCCCCTTTTTTTGGTCCAGCTTGGTTTAAAAAGCATCCCTACAGTTCCTCCAATCAGCTGGACTATGTATGTACTACTGCATCACATCACAAAGCGCACAAAAAAGGTAAATAGCAGTTGTGAGACTAGTACATCACATAGGGAAAGTCGGGGGGGGGTGCCAACTTTAAAATGTGACAACCAACCCAGGGTTACCAGACAGACTACAAGCAAGGTCCGTATTCAACAATTCCGTTAAAAAAAAAAAAAAAAATGTAAGTTACCTATGGTGGATAAGATTTCCTAGTATGGGAAGTTTTCCTCCACACAAGAAAATCTAGCTAATCAATGTATGCACTCTATTTAGAATTAGCCATTGTGATATAAAGTGAACTCACTCGCACTCTCTTAAGTAATTTTAAAAAAAAAATCCTAAATTAATAAAACTAAAGTTAGGAAAGCAAATTCTTTTTTTTCCTATAAAAAAAAGATAAAGTCTGAACATTTAATCTAAAAATGCTATTTGCACAAGTTTTAAAATGTCAAAAGTGGAAATATTTAAAGCTGAAGAGGACTGGACAAAAATGATTGGAAAAACCAACTTTAAAAAAAAAAAAGTTGTTGTTTTCTCTTAACAAGTCAGAGGGCTTAAAGTGATTGCTTGCCTAGCAGAGTCTAAAAATATTTACACTTCCTGCTGCAAGTAACCGGATTGGGAAAGCATCAAAGGCATTAAAAACACTTATCTTTATGGATCCCCTTCAAAGAAAATAATTTAAACTTTATTCAGATCATGAAGAAAGAATATTTCATTGTGGTCTTTTAGCTTCATAATGCCAAAATACCACCATCTGCCAAATATTTCAATTTTCAAGAACAATGTCCCTTTAAAATAGCGATATACGTTTTTTAAAAGAGGGGTAACAAAAGAGTAATGTCATAATAGAATTAACAAATCAGATATAATTCCCAGGCAGTCATTAAAGTTAGATTTAATTTTGAGAGAATTTTAGAAGTGACATTTTCCCTCCTTTTGTCCCTTTCTCTCAGCACACACAGCACAGCTGTAGTGAAAAGTAAACTAGTTTCATTTTGAAAGCAAATATTCATTTGACTTTTCTTACTTGAGCTATAACTCATTTACGAGAACTATTACATTACAATATCAGAAACCCTCAACAGTCAAAGATTGTTGGAATTTTACAATGAAAAATTATGAGTGGAGATTACCATTAACTAGCTGCCAGAAATATTAACAAAACTTACAATAACTACCTTTCTCCAAGCACAATTCTATTTTAGTTGCTGCTTTCTCAGAATTACTGAATGAATCAGTAATTCTGAGAAAGCAGCAAATTAAATGCTGATTGTTACAATCTTATGCAGTGCACACACATCCTGGACACAATTTCATTTAGCATATGCTTCTACATCCAACCTCAAAAACAGATAATCAAAATTTATTTTACAGAATAGTAGTGTGTGTGAAAACTAAGTGTTTCACTCATCTGGCAGAGAAATGTTATCAAGTGTACCAGCAGTTGGAAAACATTTCAAACACACACCCGCCTAAAACAATCCTTGTGATTATTCCTTTTACCCACTGCCCTTCCCTGCATTTTTTTTTTTTTTAAAAATCTTGTGCCTTCACATGTTCATTTAAAAGTTTGAGCATGCAAAAGCTTAAACCCCAGAGCCACAACTTAAAAGGGAGATAAGCAAATAGACCACGTTGAAAGCTGAAGTTCCACAGCAAAGTGCCAGAATGGCAGCATCTCTCATGGGTAATATGGCCCTAATCACATATACTACAGTAGTAGATAATGGTGAGCATGGAAAGAATAAAATGTCTTTTTTTTTTTTTTGATAAACATTTTTAGAATCATCTCAAGTGTCAGCATTTATTTGCTTAAAGAAATATGTATTTAAAAATTTTTTTTACTGGATTATCACCATAAATACATGTAAGTAGAGCATATTGTGTAATGGGAAAACAACTGGTCTTTTTAATTATTTTTTTAACATGAAAAGTGTCTGTCTGTAGCTGGTGATGTAGATCAGCAGACAATGAAATACAATATTGGTTCTCCATGAGGGTCAGACAGGCTCCTGCACAGAAAGTCAAGTGGAATCACCAACTTACATAATTTTGATGAATTATGCAGCAACTGAGGGTGTTCATACTTAACTATATCCAAAAACAAAACAAGACTAAAAAAACAATTTAAAAGACAAAAAAAAATCATTTCTTCTGTCTGTTTTTTTCCCCATAAATTTGTAATTCCATGCAAGGGTCCTTTCCTTTCATGTGAATGTTATAAAACTGTTCAATTCATTAGATAGTTTATAGCATAAATTGAAATGTCTGATAATGATGGCAAGTTTAAGAAACCACCATATGGACAAGAGGATGCAGCTAAACATACTTAAAAAAATAATCAAAACAATGATTTTAATGAACATTCAAAAGAACTGATCAGTAATGTTACTTTAAAGAGCACCAGCTTGAGCAAAAGTCTCTTGCTTTGATCAAGTCAGCAAGAGGAATTTCTTCAGTTGTAGTACAAGTTGACTATGGAAAATTCACGAGGTATAGTAGCTACATTGAAGAAAAGAGAAAAAAAGTTAAATTTATTTTTGTGATTTTTTAAGTTTGGCTTTTGAAACATGGTTTTATAAAATGTTTTTATAATTTTCCAAAACCCCAATATGTTTAAAATCACAAGTGTTTTTAACTTTTAATGAATTAGAGTTTGAGTAATAACTGATGGCTGGTTACAGAATCCTCCCAGATAAATGTTGAGAGACATGAGGTACGAAAAGAAAGAAAGTGGATTAATTTGGTGGTGGCGGCGGCGGAGCTGCAACAAGCAGGGGATTCACACCTGGCATTGCACTCATGTCAAACCCCCCCGGGGGCGGCGGCGGCGGCGGAGCTACTACAGTGCCATATCCCTGCTGGCTTCCCGGTGGTGGCATCTGGTGTGGAGCCTGCTGCCAAGGCGGTAGAGCCGATGGAGGTGGTGGTGGTGCGCTGGTCTGCCATGGTGCGGGAGCATTGGAGACCGGTGGTGGCGGCGGCATATTGTGATCTGAAAAGTACAAAATGAAGTCTCCCGTAAACATTATCAGACTTAACCCCGGGGGAGGGGCACACAAGAAGTTCACTAGTAGCATTGGCCAAGTTGGTACTTCTAGATCTAGTACCAGTTTTATTAGTTTGGAACTAGAGGAGAATTAAGGTCAAAACACTGTAGGCTTTGCCCAGTGATGAAAAAGACTGAATTTATCCAACCACCTATAACACGTGCAAAGTCTCCACCAAACATCCTAGTTAAAGCTGTTGTGTGGCCTCCCTAAACATGTTCTGTGGCTGGAAAACACCGAAGAGATTCTGGTTCTGTCGCACAGCTATAGGTTTGCACCCCAGTGAAATTCCATGGAGACAAAACTGGGGTTACAGCAGTAAGTGTCATCAAATGACATATGCACAGTACGTTGGCTACCACCTGTGCTGTGTGGAGTCTGGTACTGTGATCTTCAAATCAGGGATGATGATGCTTTTTGAGTTTACATTAATACAGCCAGTTATTGCTAGGGAGACAGTGTTAATGTTTACCATTTAATTGCTAACCCTGTTTATACTTGCACAAACTTGATATTAGGAAAAAAAACCCAAACCTTTTATTAAAAATATCTTAACTAATCAAGATATGCAAATAACCCGATTTACCAGTAGAGCTTGTTAACAACTACAAAAAAAAAAACAACAATAAATTAAGTATAGAGAATGCTGATGTAATGTACCACTAAGTTAAAATCTTTATAAGACAGCTAGCCTGTCATGTAAGTTTCCTCCTACATTTAAAAAAAGTTTTAGTAGGAATTTCCCTGCCAAAGACGGAAAAGCAAGGTCCCTCAAAGTGCAGAAATAGGTGATACTCTATAGCAGATAAGCATTAGAGAGGTTAACTGTTGTTGAGATAGGTTTAAGTTTTAATTTATGCTACTGGTTGTAGGCATCAAGAACTTTCTCAAATGAAATGCCCACAAATAGATGAAATATACTAAAATTTTTCAGTGAGAGTCAATAAAGCAAAAAGGTAGGCAATTCAACATGGAGATGACCAGCTCAATACTAAGAGAATGCTTGTTTTCCAGCATATGCCCAGGATCAGCTGACTTACAGTGCACAGCTTGTTGAGTGTTCACAGACAAGTTGCACTTACAGAAGATCCCTTTCTCTTTAAACAACTCGGCAAATAAACATGCTGTGGTACAAAGGATGTTAAAATAAAACCAAACCAGATACAATTATTGTGATTGCTAGTTAAACTGAGTTTTGTTTGGACATCCCTAATATTAAGCTTGAAAGCCAGAATAACATTAGTAACAATTTTTTTTCCTTTGGTGCTGATATCTAAACAGTTTTCAAGGCCTTTACATAAAGAAGCAACTTACGAAATACAAAAGACTTGCCAGAAAGCTGAGCTTTAACACTAATCAGCCAATTACCCTAATATTTTTCTATTCTAAAAAGACTTTTACCAGCTATTATAGCTTAGACACTCACTCTGTGGGGGCTGTAGCCAGGGAATTGGCCCAGACCCAGGATGTCCGGTTGGAGGAGGGGGAGGGGGTGGTGGTGGTGCTGTCAGTAAACCAGGTGGTGGTGGAGCGGCTGAAATAAACAGAAAACAGAATTGCTCGAGTAAAGATGGATTTTTCTGCTTCTTTACTAGTAAGAGATTGAAATTAATTATGCATTCACTGTGGTTACAGCTTGTAAGTTCAAACGACTTGCTCCTAACCCCGCAGAGTTATAGGCACTTCTTTATTAATTGTACATGGCAAGTGGCATAATCCCCCGCCTGCCCCTGCTCAAAGAACCAAGTTATCTCTTTGGTGTTGCTGAAGCTCTTCCATTTGTACCACCTGAAATTACACTCTCATACAGTTTATTTTTGCACTCACTTCATTGTCAGCCATTTCAAGATAGAAAAAAATTGCATTCTGTTTCCATTCTTCTTCTCAGATGCTACATTTTACACAGGCAAATCAAATTTATCATAATCATATTAGTTTTTTTAGCCACATATGATTATTATTTACTCTATAGCCATCATACAAGATTTGCAGATTTTGCTTATTTTTCTTTAAAGTTCTGAATGGTGGTGATATTTGACAAATCTGTCTCAGCACCATAACAACATGGCTTTCCCTCCATTCACTGTGCCTGGTTCCTAACTGGTTTCAAAAGTCTTGTATAACCAATCAGAATGCTTGTATTATCTAAATTCCCATGTATCAAGCAACAGATAATTTGTTGATAATTTTATGGAGGTAGATGATTATTTTAAGTTGCTCTATAGATGCAATCAACTCTAGTTTGAACCATTTTTGATAGATCAACCCTTTTGGTGCTTAATTAAATTTTGAGCTGGAAGAGAGTTTCAATTATCCACTTTTCTGCATCATAAGGGCTAAAGATGGATGATTAGTGGATGATTATTTGGATGAATACAGTTTGTGAAGTAAATTCTGCATCATTTTTTTGTAAAGCATTCTTTAGAACATGTGAACTGTTATAAAATGAACTTTGTTTGCACACATGGGAATGTGTGAACGCTACAATGGCAGATTAAATACATATCCCATAAATCTGATTTATTCATAAAACATTGGCCATTTATACAACAAACCAAAACAGTTTTTCACAGCTGCTTTTATTGGTCATCAAATTGTAGCTCAGATCTCTCTCTACCCTACTAACCAGCCAGAGGCAGGCAAACTGCAGCATCCTAGTTGGATGTTATTCTCAGAAAAGCTGCATGGATCAGATTATAATGGCTGCAATTAGTTTCCAGGTTTCATATTTGTTTTAATTATTCCATCTATATTAAAGAGTTCAAGTTCATTGTTCACATCTTTTCATAATATCATTGAAGAAATTAAACAAATATAACTATTTCTTACCCATGGTAGATGCTTGTTGAGATGGACCCGATGTCATTGTCTGTTGCCATGGAGGCAGTGGCTGTGCTGTTGATGTGTAGAGTGCGGGTGGTGGTGGTGGTGCCCCTGGTGGAAACTGACCAACAGCCATGGTGTTGTGGGGAGCGTAGCCCACTGGCTGCTGTCGGGTCGTCATGGGAGGCTGGCTCGAATACGGAGACTGGTTGCCCATGGCAATCACTGGTGGGAGTTTGTTGGGAGCATGCTGCTGCCAGGGAGGGTTTACAGCCTACAAGCAAACATTGAAAGTCAATTTCTTGCTGAATTTCCTGTCCACAACAGAATCTCCCATTTAGCAAACACATGCAGCAATTATCTCACAAAAGTAGAACAAAAATACTCAAGTGAAAAGAAATGCACCAATCCACACTACACATCCTAAAGCTGCTCAATTATACATATTACTACAACATTCAAGTTTTTCTCCCTTTGAGTCAAAAAAAAAATATCTTAGGACCCATTCAGCTCAGAACAAAGTGCTCACCATAGGGTTGGGAGGCGGCTGTGTCTGGAATGGCGGCCTGGCGAAATGCTGGAGATGTTGTGAGGTAGGTGGGTGTTGTGGCGTCATCGATGCGTCAACTTTCTGCGGGGGAGGACCCTCACCGAGCTCAGCCATCAGTGACATGTACTAAACAAAGAACACACCAGACTGTAAACTTGTCTAAACCCACTCCCGTGTAATGTGTGCATACTTAGGAAAACAATCCCAATTTTAAAAATAAACAGCTAACAAGAAGTATAATTAATAATAAACAAACAGTTATTTTCTTCCCAACCAAGCTGATTATAAATAAAGGAATTATTAACACACTAGTTAATACATTAGAAAATAAACTCCATAAAAAAAGAGAAAATCTTCCAGTCTCTTTAATTTCTTATTGAATTAAAAACATCAGGAGTTAATAATTCCATGTGTTTTACTTTATTTAATGGAGCCTTGAACCCCTAACCACCTTTTAAAATCTCACGTCCACCCTTTAAACTTAACAGAAACTAAACTGATAACACTGTCAATGCCCCCCACCTGGGCAGCCTCGTGTATGCATAATTTCTCATTGAAAAACACAATAGTAGTTTGTTTTTCCTTCGGCAGTCTGACTTACCTCACTGTCCATTTTGGCCCTGTCAGCTTGGGTACTTTGTGCAATTCTGAATGTTTCACCAGGTCTACAACAGAAAACATGTCGGTTTGCCCAGCATCTATCAATGTAACCCTATTTTCTGGGAAACAGGAGAGAACTGATATTTTGGAAAAATACCTTACAGATATCCCTCTTTAAAAAAAGATAAATGGAGATGAATGGAAAGAAAAATTAGGCAGATAGAGCACCCCTTTCTATATGGCGCATTCAACAAATGAGAAAACTGCACATTATACTCTGGAAAATTCAATTTATAGATTTTTTATTTACAAACTCTGGTGTCTAAGCCACACCGAAGTGTTTAAAAAAAAAAAAAAAAATTGGAGTCAAGTTTTTTCATTAAGCTAAGAAAAAAAAAGTATACTTTTTCTTTAAAAATTGGATTTACACAAAGTGTCAGCAGAAACTCAGTTGATCGCTTGTACACTGAGTGAAATTTTCAGTTTCCGGATATAAGCAGGGAGACCTTAGAGCCACCAATAGCTCTTACTGATGGCTATGCAGAAAAACTCATCTGATAATAATTGATGACTTGCGGATTTAGGAATGTGCAGGAGTGGACCTTACTTTTTCTGTTTGCAGTCCTGCGCCAGATGTCCCGTCCCGCCACACACTGTGCAAACTATTGTGTTGGTGATGATAGTCTGCGCTTGCTGGATCTGCTTCAGCTTCCTTAAACATTAAAAGAGAACAAAGAAATTAGATATTCCTGAAGGAGCAGCATTTTAATGAGAGGTTTAAAATCTGTACTTTCAAATGTTTGCAGCCAGTATCTATCTATAAAGCCACCACATCCTGTTTAATTAACATTCAGAATCCCAATTATTTGTATGTGCAGTTACCAAGTCAACAACAACAAAAAAGCTTCAATGCTTCAAAGTAGACTTTTAAAAAGTGGCAAAATATTCAATCAGTTAAAGTTAATGATAGCAAGAAAATTAAAATTTTTTCATTCAATTCACCTACAAGAAGTTAACCCTGGTGAGAGCATAATAATGCTCATGCACTATCTTGAGCTGTAAGGGTCTATCCCTGACTGCAACAGAAATTCCTACAAACACTCTTCATTTTTAGATGTGGGAGGAAACCTACATGATTGGCTGAAGAGCAAGCATGACAGGGGGGGTACACCAAACTGAGCCAACCCTGACTGGGATTCTACCTCTTGACCCTCAACATTGGGCTACTAGTTGACCTATTGAAGTATTAAGCGCTAAAGCCTTTTATTTATCATTTTTAAAAAAAATTTTAAAGAAAAGATTGATGTTTATACTTCTGAAATGTTTTACTTGATAGCATTCATTCCATTATACTTGCTAAGTTGGAAATAAAGACCTTCATTAGTAACTGTCTGGCTCTAGAGAAAAACAATCAATTCATCACTTACCTAACAATTTTGTAAGCAAATACCATTTATATACTAATTGTGAAAGACACGTACATTCTTAAGCAGTCAAATATTACACCAAGAAACCTTTCAATAAAAAAATATTCCACTAACAAAAAAAAAAAAAAAGCTTAATATATACCTAATATCTAAACATTTTTATAAATCACACCAAATGTTCTCTTCAGAGATCCAATTAAAAAATTTTAATTTTTTATAAAGTGTAAAATTCTAAAGTTTAGCTTAAAAACCTGCTAAACTTTCACACACTGTAATCTAACAAAAACAAGGGGCATCATGGGACCAGCAATTACTAGGGACCTGGCTGTGAAATAGCATTGCTGTAATAGTATTTGGCTGGGTTTCATTTGAAAAAGGGAAAGAGGAAAGGAAATGGTCAGTATTGCAAATTACATCTGATAACTAATGTTAGTAAATTTTTTGACTACTACTTACGCCAACCCATCATTCTCACGAAGTGTGCCATTCAGCAAAGCAAGCTCTCGCAACTGCTGCCGGCGCAGATCATTCTGTCCTTCAGGAACTTCAATACCTTGTCGAATAATTTCTTTTATCTGAATAAAAAAAAAAGAAAAGAAAAAGGAAAACGCAACAACAACAAAAAAAAACTCTACTATCAGCAAGACTCACTAGAAAGGCCAGCAACACAAGTTACAACCAATTTTTCTTTGGTTTTTACTTAATTGATTAAATCAAAAATATAACAGAGTACCGCCACCAGTCTGATTCACGGCTCTTTTCGTAAGACAAGACTAATGCAAGAATAGCCTGAAGATGTCTATTTAATCCTTAAATGCATGAGGTGGGTCCTAAGGGACTCGTGTACTCAGATCATTTATTTAGAACTGATACATTTGGGGGGGGGGAGAGCAAACTTTTTCAATTCTATGACTGAACCTCTAAATATCTAAATACATTACATTAATTTTGCCAAAAACTTAAAAAAAAAAAAACACCAGTTTCCTGTCTCGAAGAAAAACAGATGTATCTCACAAATACTGATTATGCATAACTGACTTAATACCGAGAAAAAGAAGTCAGCTGCGGTTTTGTTTTACCACTCCACCGGATATTGTTGAACAACTGTGCTACTTCTAACAACACAGAAGACATTGGCCTTTTGTTTTATTTTCTTTTTTATGAATTCACTCTACCTAACATTACTAAACCGTTGACTTCCACTTCTTTCCAAAAACTTTAAAGTCTGACAGGCAGGAATGGAATGGGAGTTGGTACATCCCTGGCTCAAGTGAAAGGCAGAAAAATGTGATTAGACTTCAGAAACCAATTTGGATGCTCTGAAAAGATCACGAAGAGCACAATGAACACCGTTACTAAGCACAGATGTAGTTTGGCGTGCCCTAAAGACAGGAAAACCAGCATATCACACGCAGAGTTTACCAGACCAGTCTGCTTTGCACAATCTCACAAAACCTGTTTGTGCTAACTGCAATTTATAGTTATCATATCCAAGAAAATGCAATGTATGTTTGCGGACAGTACAATATTTCTGGATATTTCTTTTGCTGGTCTGGTATTGTGACCATTCTGTTTGTGTTCTGTTAGAATTAATTTTAAAAGTTAACTCTCAATTTTTTTTTTTTTTTACTTTGGCAAGTAATTTGTGACCCACACTATGCATTTAAGGGTTAATAATAGTCATTCTGTGTAGACAACTTTCAGTTCAACTGACAAATTAGAGATTAACATTTGAAGCAATGATTTATAATATCAAGAACAGTTGAAAACCAAATTTATGATTGAAATTTAAATAAACAGGAAGCTGATAAAAAAACAAAGTAATTAGAAACAGTAGCAATAGTAATGGAACACTATTTGGGTTATGATAATCTCTGAAGTGGCATTTTTCTAGATAATGCATTTCTTCCTCTATCTAACAGTAATCTGAGTTTTCAGTAATTACCTGCCCTAAAGCAAAGAACAATATAGTGTCTTAGCAATTTTTTTGTTTTTTTTTTTTATTACTGGCAAAAAGATAAATTTCATTTGCTAAATTATCACATTTAACTTTTTTTTTCTCTATATTGACAAGTTCTGCAGAATTTGCAGATGCAAAAATACTTAAAAAAAAAAAAAAAGGTACAGACTAATATGTAAATTGAGTTAATGATTACACAATATGCAACTAAAATGTTCACCTTTTCAACAGCTTTTTTAACATTTTCAGGATTGGTAGCTGTGACGTAGGCATGGAGGGGTTCATCTTCTCCAGGAAGAGGTTGACCATCTTTTCTACCTATTTTTCCCTCTTTCACTGACCCTTTTCCTCTAATAATAATTTTGGCACCTGTCTAAAAGGAGAAAAAAAAGCAAGAACGTATACAATACCATAAAGTTTGGAAATCTAAATTCCCCATTATTTAAAGCACATCCAGTTTTTTTTTTCTAAATACACAGCTGTCAATAAGATGGATTATTAGGTAGGTTTAAAATGTAAGCAAGAAGATAGCAGGTTTTTATGGGCATTTCCCACCTTGATAGTAACTAAACTACTGAAAATTTGCTTCAGCAATCCATCAGACCCTTATGCTAATCAGAAGATGTGGGAGAATTTTGAATGTACAAGTGGCATTGCTGGTCTTGAACCTGAAATCTGTTTGCTAAGTTTTTTGACTAATACTTACTCCATCTCAAGGAGGCACCCTACCACATCTGTTCTAAAATATGACAAAACTAAAACAAAAACAAACAATAGATGACAAGCAGCAGACCAGCAAGCTGTCTACAGCACCCCACCCCCAACTCCCGCAGCACAAAACATGGGGTGGGGAAATTAGTATAAATTGATAGCATTTGTTACTATACATTAGTTAATTAGCCTGTTTAAACCCCAACATGGTTGATCTGTGGTCCAGCAGTTAGCCTACTGGACTGCCAGGTCTGAGGGCCTCAGATAGTTGGGGTTGACTCAGTTTGGTGTAAGTAACTCCCTGCCATGGTCTCATCTCCACTACTCAGTTGATTGGGTTTCTGCCCACATCTATAGAGCTTTGCCTATAAGTTGGAAGTGACAGGCTTTTGTGGCACAGAATACATTAGATAACCATGGCATTACATTTTCTTCACCTGGGCTTTCTCCTTTGTAGACTGATTTACAAAACAAAAGCAAGCACAAAATTGTTCATTCAGTATTCCCAATCTTTGGCTGATTCTAATTTTGTCTAATACATTAATTACATTAGAATCAATTTTTTTTTCTTTTTCAAATTCTAACAGTTAATTAATTCCAAATAAGGAAACTTCCCATGACCATCAGTCCACATGTTTCTGTCCATAATAGAACAAAAGATAAAAAGAATACATTTTCTTTTAGAAATCTGGAATGTTAGCACTCACCTCCTTTTCTAAATTTTTCAGCGTATTTCCTCTTGGCCCTATTAACAACCCAACAAAGTTGATATCTGGATGCTGGTCTTGTGGTATCATTACTTTGTCACTCACTTTTACAACTGGTGGCCTGGAGAACAAAGTGTCTATCAAAAAGCTGATTTAGCATTCAGAGAAAAAACTTTATAGTTAAAGTTTAATCAGCACCCTCAAAATAACCACTACCACCCTAAATTTAAAGGTGCCTTAAGTTAGAAATAAAACTAACTGCTCTGAAATATTTCAAACAATGTTTAAGAGATAAAAAAAACAACAATAAAACACTAATAAAACACTTACTGTGAACCAATAGATTTTGGGATAAGTTTTTAGACGTTATAGCAAATAACCAGTGTTACTTGACGTCATAGGTGCCAATTAAAAGTTGTACTTTTAGCTGATCTATGGACATGGATCAGACACTAATCTGATCAAATCCACCACAGAAAAAGCATTCTGGTGACTGTTTTTAAAAACAGTTTGTTCAGCAACACATTCTCCAAATCCAGTCAGCATTCACCTTGAGCCAACAGCTGATGAGACCCCATTAAGTCAAAGACGTCTAGAAAACTACCAAAAGAAGTCTAACATATGCTGCTGCAAATTGCAAGTATATGCCTTATTTGCTTAGGCATCTAAAAATCTTACATCACAGACAACCTAACTGACCATAAACAGAAACTGGCAGTCTTGCACTGCCAACAAATATCGGGCCTTAACCCTATTGGGTGCCTGCTTAAATTTTGGGTTGGGAAGTTTCAGTTGTCCACCAGAAAATAAATATAGGAATTTGACTGGAGAAGTTGCAGGGCTTTCAAAGACATGAGGTTATTCCAGCTTATCACAAATAGAAAGTAGTTTTTTTTTAAAGCTGTGGGGTAAATCTGCTTCCAGCACCGTAAGGTGAGCACCCACGGTCTGAAATAAAGCTGAGTGAAAACCAGCATTTTCAAAAAAATTTTTTTTAAAAATTTGGTTTTTAACAGTAAATTCATCACCCCCCACCAAAAAAAAATGTTACAAAAATAGCTTTTCTGAATTTTCTGGATCAGAACATTTCACATTTAAAACCAATCTAAACTTCATTGTTATTTTGACCCAAACTGGGACACAATCCATGTTTTTGGATAACTAATGAAACCAAATTCATGAACAAATTAACTTTTCATATTCAAAGTGGTGAACTGATCATCAGCAAAAGCATCGATGTAAAATTAAGACCCAAGAAATATGTACCATCTGACAACTTCTGCAGGGTGAGTGCCACTATCAGACAAATTTGAAAATTCTTAACGCAAATAATTATCTAGGCTCAAATATTCTAGATAATGTGTGTAACAATCAGGATAATAATGAGAACAACTTTGTATTCCACTGTTCTTCCACCACCTTTTCCTGCTATATTCCATTTCATTATTTCTCAACACATCCACCGTATTAGTACACAGGACCTGTCCAACACTTCCTGCTCTGATGGCAAAAAGGACAATCTCCACTCAAATGTAGGGCTTATAGATGAAAAGAAAACAGCTCAGGCAACTAAGCAGTAGAAGTCATTTTATTAACAACACTATGATCCTGTTTAGTAATCAGTGGTCATTGTGATAACAGAATAATAGAGAGAGGAAGGCAGTTCCACTCTAATAGATTTCACTTAAAGCTGAAAGAATCCAACAAGTCCTTATGCGCCACATAATATGGCAGTAATTACTGTCCCAACTCACTTGTAGTCTGCCGGTGGCTTGTAGTCTGTGTTCAAATCAAATGCCTGCTGAATCAGCAAATGCCTTTCTTCTTCCAGTTTTTTCCGTGTTCTGTATTCTCTTGTGTTTAGCCGCTTCCCCTCATGATTATATATGGGCTCTGGAGAAGGTGACCTGCCAAAGAGAACTCCTCGTTGCAAACTCTTATCATGGCAATGAAAGCCGTTCAAAGCCTATATAAACATCTTGTAAAAACTAAGAGCGAGCAGTAGAGGGTTACCTAGTTGGTGTGTTAAAACAAAGGTTTAAGCTGCTGCCTGCAATTTGAAGTATTTCCAAGCAAAATCCTTGGAATAACATACAACTTTTTTGTTGTTTCAAACATGATAAAAAGCTGCAGGTTTCTATCTAACACAAGGGCTAATATAAACTAAACTAATATCTAAATAACGACACAGCAGCTACTTCATAGGTAACTTTACAGAAGAGTCAACAAAAATTCATGCATCATATCCCCCCCTTTTTTGTAGCACTACATTAAAAAAAAAAATCAGTTGCCTGTAATAGCCCAAAATATCAACCTGTTTATGCAGGATTTTTAAAAAAAAAAACTAAAAAGAATAATTTTATTGTGATATGGTCCCTTTAATGAACCAAGCAGGGAAAAAAGAAATGCATACACAAGTTAACTGAGTTTTGTCTTGTTCCCACAGATCCAATTTAAAAAAAAAAACAAAAAACACTTATATGCTTTAAAAATAAACTGGTTATTACTTCTTCCCATTGTTGTTTCTCTAAAGAGAAGACAAATCATTTGATTGCATACGAGAAGTTTACTTTAATAGTTTTTATTGTATTTGTCTTATAGAAATTACTGAAGCACAACAAGTTTTATTATGCCTATATTTAAAAGTAGCATGCATTCTGTGAGAATTGCTTTACCGTTTCCAGCAGTTAGTAAAGGCTCCCAATGTTGTATTTTTCATACTAAATTATCTCCACTTTGCTGTATTAGTATCTCAAGCTCATACTAAATGCATTTGGGAAAAATGAAATTCAAAACTAACAGCACAAGTGAAGGTGGGCCCTAACCTAGCTATCCCATAGCTTTCTGGTTCTAAAAAATATAGTTCTGTAGCGCGGCCATTTCAAAGTCCCTCGGTATCAAAAGTCTTAGCTTAATACAATAGTTTTTTTTTTTTAAAAAAAAGACTAAACAAAACTAATTTATATCGTTTGCACAAAAAAATAAGTTTGACTGCAGCTTAAACCCTGAATATAAAGTAAGTCATAAGATAAGTAATATTTGCAGGACCTTTTCTCAGTTTAAAATTTACACATTGTAAAATAAAATCTTCCAAAGCTATAGAAAGTGCCATCCTAGAGTTTTGACTGTTTACTGAAAAACGTGTGCATGTGAATAAAACACTATTTGTCGTCGTCCTTCCTCAAATAAATTATCGTCCACAACTTCAGTCCCAACAAATGGTTTAAAAAAAAAAAGGAGGGGGCCTATTTGTCTGCATTCATAAATATCCCTATATTCTGCAAAAATTTTTAGCAAGATAATCCAAAATAGCTATCTGAATAAAGACAATCTCTGCTGGTAGGAAAACTGGGGTAGAGGGTTCCTAAATCCAACAAAAACTAGTCTGGCACTTCTTCAGGACTGAGGAAACAGGGTGGCTACAATGATTCCAGGTGGCTGCACTAGCCAAGCACAACTGGTTGATGTATCCCAGAATCAGCCATCCAAGCAAGCACCAAGGACAGTCACATGAGAAAACCAGAGTCACACCCCCCCTTTCAATGGGTCAAGGATACACCGAATTCCTTATTACCCGATATGATCAGGAAAAGTTTCAAGATGGGCATATCTAGTGTTCCAGATAGCGAGTTGTGGAATATGGATTCCAACTCAGATGACAATGAAATAGTCTCCAGGATTCTTGTTAAAGAATTGTGAAGTGACTGGTGCAATGTGAGAAATGACTAGACAAGGATAAAGGGCTAGAAGCAGCAGCATGACAAAGTATAGTGATTCAGACTGATAAAACCAAGTGCAATTGATTTATGTCCATTTGCATTTTCCCTCTCCTCTTTCCAGAGACAAGCTATTTTCAAATAAAATTGTACAGCATGCTCTGATCAGGTTTTAATGTTTTTCTTTTTCATTACACAAAGATCTACGCTTTCTGCCCAGTGTTAGTTGATTGTCTCCAGATGATAGTACCACTCTTACAGTTTATTGCCATGCAGTGAATGCTCTCCACTGTGGAAAAAACTGAGCCATATTCACGGCAGATCTGTGGACACAGTTGCCCACCCCCGACTTTTTTATTGTGCAGAAACTGCTTCCAGCAGATTTAGTCAGGGATGAAAAATTTCTAAAAACAAGGAGACACATTAAAACATAACCCATGTCTAGATAGATTTAATTTTTTTCAAGTAAGTGCTATCCATGAAGTTTTTTTTGATTAAAAGAAAACAAATCTGAATGATCTAAAAGAAAACTAGGAAAATTTAATTTAAGACCACCCCACTCCAAACATGTGTTATTCTAGTCCTCATAGGGTATTGTAGACAAAAAAACCCCAAAATATTGTAACTTTATGACACTTCTGGCAAAAAGTTGTTTAATTTTGTGAAAAACTAAGGAACAAACAAAATGAAATTTTTCAAAGTCATGCAAATATTACAGTATTATCATCTTAACACTCATCATAATTTCCAACTGGTATTAGAACTTAAGTTAAATTACTAGTTACAAATCAATGCCACTCCATACACTGTAACCAAGCCTCAAAAGGTTGAGCAGACAACTGTTAGAAATGTGTGCAAAACTTCTATTTCAGAAAATAGACAAAACAAACTTGTAATAACTGTACAGATTGGCTTAGCTGAATAATGTGTCATAACAAAAATAGTAAGTTTATAAAAATTCACCCCAATTTTAAAAGAGAGTTTTAATGCTTTTCACTTTCATATACATACAGTGGTGGCTACAATAATTTTTTTTCCTTTCTCTTTTTGCAGTTCATCAAATAAATAATTTTAAAAAATATATATATTACTTGAACACACACTCAACATTTACTTAGTAATGTCCACACCATGTATTACAATAAAGTTATTACTACAACATGAAGACTGAATAAAATCTAACAGGTTTGGCTATTATTCAAAAATATAAATTTCTATAATTTCTTTTTTTTTTTACAATAGAATTGATTAAATAGTAAACCTTAATAACATGAACTCAGTCTTTCCTCCATAACTTAGATCTGTATGGCTTTGAAATTATCATTAGAAAGAGTATACACAAGACAAAGCACAAAAATACCAACTGAAAGACTGATGATTTTTTAAAAAAAAAAAATAGTTGGCAGCCATAATTACAAGGAAATTTAATGTCCAAAGCAATTTATTTGTATTAAAAAAGCAGACAAGAACAGGGTAATATCCAGTGTAAAGAAAAGCTACCTACAAGTTATGCAATTTGATGGAAAGGGAAAAGTGCTGAAATTAAGTTTTCCTAAAATGAATTCTTGAACTATAAACACTAAGCTCTCCCTTTTATCTTTACTAAAACAATACTATTTTAAAATTCTGTTTTAACTTACTAAGTGGAAGCTTTAAAAAGTGACTAATCATACTTTTTTTTTTTTTTAGATTTTAATTTTGAAAATACCTTCAAGTGGAGCAAACAAGATTCTATAATATCTAGGTGTGTATACACCACTGTATGCACAAGTTAATAACAAAAAAAAAAACAGCTGTTGTTGCCTTTGTTAGTATGTCAAATGAATGGTTCCAAACTTCCATAACTAACATATTCTAAACTGAATCCCATCCAAAGATATGATGGCAGCCAGAAAAAGATACTCTGAAATCCAACCAGAAGAAATGCAGCATTTACTCAAATGCATGAGAGGAACCCACCCAAAATACCACAGCATGCTGGCAAGCAGAGAATTAATAATTTTGAACCACCTAGGATTACCAAAGAAGGAGAGTACATCTGCTGTGACTACATCCACAACTGAATCTCTCTCTCCTAAAATCCCTTTAGGAATGGCCTACAAAGTCACCTAAGAATCTATCAGATATTTGCATTCAGTAGCTGAGAATGAATCTTAATTATGTGACATACACAATGCATAATCTCCTTGTATATGTTAAGTTTTTCAGGGTGGCATGATTTTGATCACCCCCTATAGCAGCAAGTTTCCATGTTTCTAACATGCTATGTATGGTCCTCTCTCCCCCTCCTCTCTCAAAACATCAACAAATTTATATTGATATTCTTAAGAATTTCCTTTTATTGCTACTAATATGGAGAAAGTGTTGTAAGATGCATGAACATTTAAATTATTGGAACACCATATCATGGAAAGATGTTAATGTAAAAAAGCTGAAACTGCTTATGCAGCTATAAGCCAATGTGTCAGTAATAAAAGGAGGATATGATCTGCAAATGCCAGAATATATTAAATAGCATTGACTTAGGATTTTTAAAAATATTTTCTGAAAGGAATACACTACATGTCTGTCATCCTTATTGAAGCAGCTAGATTAGGGATGATGTTAAAAAGCAAAGGTAAAACATATCTGTATCAGAACATCCAAAACACAACAGAGCAAGTACAGGGGAAAATAAAGCTTCATCATTGTATATCCTAGCATAAACTTGAATATCTATTGTCATTTTTACTTAGGCAGACCAGAAAGCAGCAGTGGTTTTTACACACACATTTTTTTCTTAACAAGCTAGAATTAATCATAAATATAAACAAAAAATAGCTATGACTGACTATAAGATCACTGTTTGAGGTATCCACTTATAGAATGTGCTAAATGACAACATCTGTAAATGAGATGGGGGGGGGTCTGACATTGGTCAAAAACGAAATGTGTTTTGTTACAGTTGAAGAATATTTTCTAACTTTAATTTACTGAGGCATACTAATTTAACACCATTCCTTCCATGCACACAGTTCTAATGTAACAGATTGAAGTTTATATAAATAGCATGCAACTTCAACTAGGCAAATAAAAATTTCTAAAATCTACTCAGCTTTGCCAACAAACAAGGTAATCCTACTTGATCCAAGCCCATTCCCTGAAAGGGTCCTTGCCAAGGATTTAACAAGATTTAATCTTCAACGGTTTTGTAGAATATCTACTCAAATCACAAAGAAACAGGTTGGGTGCTAGGTTAAAAAAAAAATCAGGTGAAATTATTTCTAAATAAAGAATTATTATTTTTTGACAAGTTACAAAGAGAACAGACTTATTTGCATGAATTACTATTTCCACATCTGGGGGTGGGGGGGAGGGAATAAAAATTAAAGCAACAAACTATAAATTAAGACAAAACCACCCTACAACCCACTAATAATCTGCCCCTATTTTAAATCATGAAAACTACTGGGGGCTGGGGGTTAATTTAAACATCACGAAAAACTACTCCATATTACGAGTGGATATGTACCAAAAACAGAAATTCATTTTAAGATAACGTTTGTGGAAAGAAGCTAAATCTCCTCCATTCCCAAGTCAAATGCCAAAGTTCCCCAGTGAGGAGGCCGCTGACGTACTGCCATCTGGTCATGCCAAAGGCGATAACTAAATACGGCCCCCTTTTTTTTTTTTGCATTATAAACAAACAGAAAATACCTAATACTAGACTAATTCATGCTCACTTAAGCCGATCCTTTTCAGTTGTAGTGCCCCCCCGCTTAATGAAGGCGACAAGGTATGGACAATTTCACTTTATGCAATTATAGGGTTTTCAGCTATAACCATTCATTCTTCTATTTGCAGTATTTTAAAATATTAAACTTTAAAAAAAAAAAGCAAACACATTTTGTCGTACTCAAAATGGAGAAAATGAAAGCAAACATTTTAACAAGGATTAAAAAAAAAAAAAATCTATAGCCAAATACTGCACATGAGTGATGAAATTAGAAATTCTAAACTGCACAATTTACACCGTTCTGTACCAGAAATTCCAATGTTTTCAGTACAGTAAGCAGCCAAATTTGCTGGAAGATCAAAAGTCGTTCTATTTTTAAAATCATACAAATCACAAAATACAATCAATATATCTTTGGTATAATAAAATCTGCAAGTGAACAAGATTAATTAGATTCTTTAGAAAATTGGTGCCAAAAAGAAAAATTAAGTTTAAAACCCTACTACACACAGTTCAGACCATTAAACTGATCAGCATTTTTTAGAAATTTTAAATGTACTAAGAGAAATTTTTAAAATGTATATATATTACAAAAAATTTTCCACTGTAACAAATGAAATGCTTTCAAGACATTGTGCTGAAACAATCTACAATGTCCTCTCCACCTTCCAGCAATATTCGATATGGTTAATGCATTAAGACTTTTTTTTAAAAAAAAATTAAGTTTAGGGATATTTTTGAAAAATTAAAAACTGATTTTTAGTTCAGTCAAAAAGTGACCCCACTGTATTTTTCCTACCAGATAATTCTATGGCCATGTGCTTACATTATTAAAAAAAATTTTTTTTTTTTTAGTTACATTGTTTTAAATTACCAAACTTAAAATATTAATCAAAATAGTTTCCTAATTTAAAAAAAAAATTTTTTTAAATCACATTTCTTCATTGGGAAAGGAAAATTTAAATATGGATATTTTAACCCAAAACAGTTGTTCAGAAATAACTAAATATTTAGCAATGATAAAGTAACACTAGGCTAGGAGAACATCTAATTGCTTAATCTAATTTGTTATCAAGCCATTATTAGTGTAAAAACAGTCAGTGCTATTAAGGGAAAATCTCACCAGCAGAGAGAGAGAGATACCAAATTCCTGGAAGGTTTTCTAACAAAGGTACATCACACTATCAGAATTCAACCAATCCAGTGCCAACTGTTAGAGAAACATCAATTGTGTTGACCAGAACTTATCCAATGCTGTCAGTTAAGAAATTAACTTACTCAAAACTATTATTTCTGAAATTTATTTGTTCTATAACTTTGAGTATACATTAGTCAAGATAATATTTACAGTGAGCTATTTCTTTGAGCTTAAAGTTAATAACATTGAGTAGTGACTTATAAGAAACAGGATAGTTAAGAGCTAGAAGTTGTATATTAATAATATACAAGAATTTTTCCAAAAGTAATTCAACTGAATACAAATGTTTAGTCATGTTACGCATGCAAGTCATATTTTTCTAAAAAATTTCTTTGTGCTATCCAGATTAAAAGTGATGAGGCGGCCATGAGACATTCTGTTCTGAAGTTGCTAAAGCAGTAATCACCACAGTTTTACAATGCAGGCATTTATGACCTTGTCAAATGCAAGAGAAAATGCACTGAATGTAAAGATTATGTAGAAAATAGGACTTGCATGCATAACATAGCTAAACTGTTTTTCAGTTTCAACCTTATAACTGTAATGGTTGTCAACAAAATTATTTAGATTTACTACTTCTGGAAAATCTCTAATATTACATTTTAAATTCGCATCCAAAGAAATTTTGGAAAATTTTATCTTGATTACCAATAAAATGAAAGCCTTTTGGCAATAATTTACTTCCTAATCAGCAGACAAAATCTGTCTCAAGATTTAAGAACTATAAATTCTTATACAGGAAATAATATAATTAGCCAGCATATGACATTATTCTAAACTTCCCACAAGACAATTCTCTCTTGTTTGGCAGAGTTGTCTACCTTCAATACTATGCCAGTACTTTTATAGAAACAGGTATGGGAATCATTAAAGAAAATGGTAATTAACCTTGAAATTATGAATATCTAGCAATTAAAACTTGTAAACACATGGCCAGAATCCCTTTAATCAATATATTAAAAAGTGAACAAATTTTAAAAAAAGAAAAAAAAAAAGTTAAGTATTATTACAGAGATTGCCACAAACCATATTACATACTGTTGCTTACCATCAACTGATCTTCAGGCTAGTTTCCACCTAATGTTTGTACAAATATCATTAGGTGGGAGGGGAAAAAAAAAAGACATAAAATAAAATTAAATATATACCATTATTTTCAAACACATTAAAAAGTCAATGCAAGTAACTTACCAGAGCAACATTAATGATCAAACCTGTGGTAAACAAATTGCCCTCTTCAACATGAAGTATCTAAGCCAAATTAATTATCCCACTCTAAAGTTAATCTTCTCCAGCTTTACACATACATTAAATGTACAAAACCTTTCAATCCTGGTTGAAACAAACACTGACAGTACATTATTTAAATTAAAAGCTGATACAAGTTTTTCTAATAAATTTTTAGGGTAAACAAAAACCAGCAGATGATGGGAGAGCCCTGGCATTAGCTAAAACACAAGTAGTTTCAATCAGAAGTAGATCTTAAGTCAAACACAGATTTTGGAGAAAAGTAAATTTAACTAATCAAGCTAATGACAACAAAACCTACCAACCAACCAACCCTGGTCGTAATAAAGCTACAGAATATTAACAATTATCATTTAAAGTTATGGTTTTCTCCTTTTTTCTAACATTTATAGCCCTTATGCTGACAATAAATATTTTGCTTCAATACATTTATTTTGTTCTGTGCTTGCACTGACTTTTCACATGCCCCAGCTGCTGGGAAAGATAAGTTAAATGGTAGATTACTGCTCCATGGCCTATCAAACCTGTCTTCAGGATTGAGCGGTATTCCCAGGTCGCCTGTTCTCAGCCTACGACTTATCTCCTCGATTTGCAGGTGAACTGGAATGCAAGTGGTTAAATAGCAGCAAGTAATGTCAATAAAGATAACAGCACAAAACTGAGCCCAGTCTGAAGTAGTTAGAAAAAGTTTTTTTTTAAATATTTTTTTTTAAAAAATTAAGATTAAATGAATAAACTAAATAAACTTTACATTTATATTTTAATAAAATTTTTAAAAATTTAAACTTTAATAAAATTAAATGTGTGCAACTGAAATCTCCCTGTCAAACTTCTATACTTTGAAGCATATTTAAATTCCTGCACTTGCCAGTTTATTTATTGTATCTCATACTGAGAGTTGCAGCATATTGCCAGTGCTTGCTTTGCATGCACGCAGACACACAATTAAAAATTAAATTTCACATAGAGCAGAAACACCACTACCAGGAAGCAAAATAAAGAATTTCTATATGTAAAGTTTAATTCAAAAAAAAATTAGACTTGTGAATATGTAGTCAAAAACAATATACAGTAAACTCTGTAAATAACAGCACCCTCAGGGAATCGGGGATGTCGTTATATCAAATATTCCGTTATATGGAGTGTCCGTATAAGTAAGGTATAAGGGAGGTGTAAATAAGTAGAATATAAGGTGGACGTGTACGTGCTGCCAGTTTAATCAAAATATTTAAAAAAAAAAAAAAAAACATTTACATCAAGTTGAATATGGAAAATACACCTAGATAAAACAATCCACTTTAAAGAATAATCACAAGTTATATACACTACACAGTTTACTTCTCTTCTCTTACCTGCTCCGCCTCTGGCTGCTGCATCAGGAGAATGATCGACGAACAAACATTGTACTCGTGCATGAAAATATCCCTGCTTACACCTTTTCTAATTTCTTGACTATTTCAATTTTATTGGAAATGTTAAGTGTAGTCCTTAGTTTTCCTCCAGTATTTGCTTTGTCAAATTTAGGAGCCATTGTTGAGGGGTGCAAAAGTTATCGTGCAATAAAAGATGAGAGAAATGAGCTATGCACGCTTCCAAGATGGCGATTGTAAACAAACTTAAGTTGATTGCTGTGTCTGCTGCCAGAGCTGTGACATATGCCACTAGATAGAGTGCCGCTATACCCAGAGTTTACTGTCGTGATCTTAAACAAGTTTACAGCCAAAAAATTTTTGTTTTAAATGAAAATTTCTAATAAGACTTTCTCTGAATACAATAACCCTCACAATCATCAATTTTAAGAACATTTAAGCTAGATCCAAGCCTAATGTTATTGTACTGCCTGTAATTTTGTTTAATGTCTCAATTAAGTTATCGATAAGGGACTCATTCAGAAAGCCAAACACTGGCAGAATCAAAACTTTATTCTTTTCTAGCTGCAAGAACAATAGCAAAGTAGTAGCCAACAGGTGCAGGTGCTAGAGAAGTTAATGCATTCTGACTTTCACACCATATGATGGCACATCATGGCAAGTCCAGGAAATAAGCAAAATAGTCTTACACAGAAGCTGATGAATGTCTTACTGCAATATAAACTGATATTTATTCTAAGTCATTAAGTTCCAAATTATTAGTAGCTTAGATTTATTATGAATGTTTCATGAAATGTAGCCACATGGAAAACACTCCAAAAATTCTACATTTCCAACTGTGCAAGAAAATGTCTAGGATTGAGATAAGATTTCAGCATAAACATTTAGTCCAATGTATTGCCTTAAAAATGAAATATTTGTCACAATTTAGTAAACTACAATATTTATTAGTTGACTATTTTTCTTTGTATAAATACTACATTTAGAGAAACAACATACAATAACTTTATTGAATAATTATATTAAAAACCACCAAATCAAATAGTTTTCTTATTGGTTAGCATCCTGAAATTAGTTTTTTTTTTCCTTTCCAATTATAGTAATTCCTAAAGTGAGTTAAAGTATATTAATCAAACAAAAATTAAAAATCTTATTAAATTCCTCCAAACAAATAGACAAAATAACAAGAAACTACAATACAATTAACATATTACAAAAGATCTTTAGTCAATACTATTTCTTATTTTAATTTGCATAAGCCAACATTATTGTTGACCCTTTGGTGTGTAATATAAAAAGTCCTGTATGATTTTAATTCAATGGTCTACTGACCCATTTTCTTCTTCATGCTGACTGACTGAGCCAGGAAACTAAATAAAATGCATCAACACACGAGAGACTAAAATCAAATTTTATATCACCATATACATAAAACTTACATATTTGAACGGACAAAAAAATTAAACTGCCAGTACATCCATGATGTACATATCCAACCATAGCCATCACTATGCAATGACCCATATAGCTGAGACATTTTCCCCAATTACCTTAGCCAATGCACCATATTTTGCACATCAAACAATTTTCTACTTAGGAAAATGCGACATCGTGCTACTATCACTGCATGAACGGTTGCTCTTGACACAGCCTAATTACAAATTTCAAAAACCGGATTTGAAACAATAGCAAGATTGGAAATTTAAAATGAGGATTAAAAAAAGTCCTGCATTCATTGGACAATACCTTCCTGTGCATATTGATCAAGAAATTCTTAAACATAATTAACACTACTTCAAGGAAACTGCCGCAAACATGGCATTTCCCTAGACACAGAACATAAACATGAATGCTACTGAGCACCTATGGGAGCATCAATCTCTCTTTACTAAAATTATATTTTAAGATCTGCTTTCACAGCAATTTGAAATTAATTTGCTGAAAACAAGCATACATTGAGCAATACTACATTAAGTTTTCTAATGTTTTATCCATTATATAAATTTTATTTATCTATGCCTGGAGTTATAGCTTAAACAGGAACTGGAAACTAGGACATTTTTATAGTTATCCTATGTCTACATCTCAACAGATGTTTGAAAGCCATTATATATTACTAGTAGTTTTGTTTTTTTGAAAACCTTTTTGTTTAAGATTAAGAAATTGTAGTTTTGCACTAAAACAGAATCAAAGCAGCAGCTTAAGCAGAAATATGCTGATATCATTCAGTTGACTTTGCTGCTTTTTAATCTTCAATTTGTTATGTATTCTGAAATGCTGTTATAGCTAACACATTTAACACTTACCACTTTCCTTAGGAAAATCAAAACATTTTGACCGATGTAAATAAATGCAATCCAAATCCAGCAAATTGTTTCACTTTATAAAGTGTACATTAGCACACAAATTTAAGGTCACCCAACGATGTAAATGTATGCATATATTAAAATTCAATAGCTTACAAGTAGAGCATGTCAGGACACAAAACCAGAATTTGTACTGTAGGTGTGCTATCTAATTTTAGGCTTTACATATTTATGGGGGAACTAGAGATATTAAAATCTGACTGAGCAGTCAAGCCAATAAACACATTATTATTCCTTTAAAGAGTTTAACAGCTATTTAAGATTTGTTTAAATGTTTAGACTAAAGATTGTTAACAATAAAAGGACAGAAATACATTCATCAGCTTCTAAATAAAGTTATAAAAATTATACTTCAAACCAGTCTCAGCAAAAATAGTAAAAACAAAAACCATTTTCATATTTACTTTACTTTACTAATAGCATCAGTCGTCTGCAAGCAAGATTGTTTAAATCTTGTCTCCTATGAGGGGTATACTCCTAATGCTGAAAATTTAGTCTATGATTAAATTATGTTAAGCCAAAGATTAATCACCTGAAAATTAATGGATGTGTATATTTTTTATAGGATTACTTACAATGAAAAAACAAAAACAAAATTAATGCATACAAATCTATCTGTTAATTTACAATGGAATATAATAAATAAGAAAGAAGAATTAAAGCATAATGTTTAGCACTTAGTTCTCTAATTGAATAAAAATACAAATTTTAAATAAAACATGAAGGGATAGAAGACTGATTAAAAATTAGTTTTTTTACTTACCAAGCCTGAAAGAGAGAGAGAAGGGAGGGAGGAGGCAGAAAGGGAGTTGATAGGGATTTTAAAAAAAAAAAGTTATCTTATGTTATCTAATCTAGCAACTTACCATTTTCTGAAAAACATTAGATTATAAAAAAGTACAAACTCAAAGAAAAAGTAATCATTAAGGGGGAGAATAAATAAGATCTAAAATAAACTCAGTTCAGAAAAAACCCCATTAAAATCCACTTACCCAAGTACTGTTTTTCCTGGTCTCCTGAAAGATTGGCTGGAATTACGGTTGGCATGCCAGGAATCATCGTCTTTTCTACTTCTTCATTGCCCCACCGACTTTTCTTCTTTTTCTTTTTGTCAGAACACCAGCTGTTGGAATCTTAAGAAATTAGAAATCAAACAACTGTAGACATCATTATCGGCTAGCTGGAAATAAATATCTGAAACTAGATGCATGTACAAAACTATCACCGAGAATCTTGTGTTACATTTGGAATGGGGGGGGGTGGAGTCTTATACAGCAAGCAGGTAGCAATGAATGAGCACATCCACTCCAATTCAAGACTGATATCTAGGATACCGGAAACAAAGGTTGAGAACCAAGTTAATATTACTAATCTGTTATAAAAAAAAAGAAAAAAATGCAGAAAATCCATCTACAGCATAGCAAATGAAAATTACCAACCATTACTTGTAATATCAAACATGACTGCAGCAAAATCACCAGTCATTTTTTGTACTCTAGATGGGACATCAATGTAAAAAGGTTGTAAACTGACTGTACTAGCGAGATGTACCTACTCTCAGAGACCTTACTCCTCCTCTGCTTCAGATAATAAATCTAATTTTATGCTGATCCTAAGTTAATACATGTCCAAAATTTACATATTTAGAAGTGGAAAGCGCTTCTAGACTGAACACTTGTTCATCATACATCATCTACCTTGCTATACTTAAACATTTCAATATTGGTAGTCATATCTATGTCACTGTAACTGACAAATAAGAAAAATGGTCCATAATACTGACCCCTGAAGTACATCACAAGTAATATTTACAGAATTTAATGCAATCCTATCCCCCAAGTACCCTTCGCTTTCATTACCTAACTTTAAATGTTTGCCAATAGGCACCTCACCTTACCAAAGGTGTTTCATATAGTCAGCGACTTTACATATATAACACAACTAAAACATGCTAAGTATATTAATTTTATCTAGTCTTTTTTTTTTTTAAGATTTAATCAGACAAACTCTCTCTCATCATAACCCCATGAATAATACTATCTTTTATACAACCTTAAATACGAGTATCTCGCTCAGAACCACTGAGGTAGGAACTCTCTCTGGATCGGCCACATGCATAAAAATAACTCCATAAAACTTCCAAGACAAGAATATGCAAATTTCACAAAAGGGCTTACATTTGGTCAGTCTTAGCTTAGCCGAGAAACCAATGTTTCAGGTGTCGGGAAACGTTGTTTTACCTTCTATTTAATCCTTTAATCGCTGAGAAAATGGATGCATCACAGGAGGTAAAGTCACCTTTGGCTTAAGCACGTTTTCTTCGGAACTTTAATCCCGGTTTGCAGAGAACATTCCTCAAAGCCGCCGACCCTTCCCGCTTCATATTAATCTCAGCAACCAAAAAAAAACCTCTACGATGCAGAATAAACTGCCATCGTGGGCTACGCAGGGAAAAAAAGGGGCCCACCCCCCCCAACCCTAATGATGTTCTCTTCGCGTATGGAAGGGGATAATATAAACAAAGTCAACATATGTTGGCTTTAGGTTCGACCACCACACTCGTGCAACCCTTGTAGCACAGTAAATAGTACCTGTGTGGGATCATCTATTAAAAAGGAAGGAAGGAAGGAAGTCAGTCCCCTGCCAAAATCCCTGAAAAACCGAATTTAGACGACAACAACAACAAACAAAAAACGCGGGTATATTTGCGCATAGTAAAATTATTTATTTTTTTTTTTTAAATTCCATTGTTAGTCAGGTTGGTTCACCAACCCTGCCGACTGATAAGGGAGGAGGAAAGGGAGCAGCAGCAGCAGCAGCTGGTGGTGGTGGTGGGCATCAGGAGGAGGGGGGCGACGACGACTCCAACCGGGAGTCGTCGTCGTCGCTGCCCGAGACCACTCCAGTCTTACACCATCTCTGCTGCAGACGGAACAGGACTCGAACCACATCACAAGTACACACACACACATATATATATGTATATATAACACACGTGTGTGTAAGTGTAAGTGTGTAAGTATGTGTGTGTGTGTCAGTTCAAAAGTGAAACTACAGCGGACTGGCGACGGTCCGCTAACTAACACACTGGGGGGGAAGACGCTTACCAAAGTCCATGGGCCTCTTAGCCTGATTCGACGACAGCATCATGTTTCCGCTTCAAGGAGAAACTCTTCGGTAGAAACCAACAGTCATTTAATATTTCCAATTGGTGCAGAACGCAAATTTTCCGCAAACTTCTATGTCAAATATGGCGTCCGTAAAAACAACATGTCGTCTGCCTCCTTCTGGATTACGCCCGCATATATTTGTTTTGTTTTCTCTTAAATTCCACAGATCGCTTGCTCGATTAAAAAAAAACTATTAAACTGGAAAAAAAAAACAACAACAAACGAACCGGTAGTTAACTAAATTAAATTAAACTGCCGCATAAGCTTTTTTTTTTTTTTCCTTGTTTTTTCCCATAAGGCACCGGTGCTCATCACGTGATCGCTGTGCCAGAATATTGTGGCAGCAGAGCAGAGCCATGTTCATTAATCAGCGCAGGCCGAGGGACCTGGATTTGTTGTCGCTGTCCGTTACCTTGTTGTTTAGAGTGGGTAAGAAATTACTATTGGCGGTTCTCCACTTCCGCGAGAGAGAGAGAGAGAGAGGCTGGTGTGTGTCGGGGAGATTCATTCCACGCAGACGAGGAAATAACCGAATTGGCTCTAAGTTGGTTGGAATATTTCCTCAGGATGTTTCGTTAAATGGCAAGCGGGACCCCTCCACCCCCAGGACGAACCCTCCCAGTCAAGCTGGGACCCCTCCACCCCCAGGGCGAACCCTCCCAGTCACTCCACCCCCAGGACGAACACCTCCCAGTCAAGTCGGGACCCCTCCACCCCCAGGACGAACCCTCCCAGTCAAGCCGGGGACCCCTCCACCCCCAGGACGAACCCTCCCAGTCAAGCCGGGGACCCCTCCACCCTCAGGACGAACCCTCCCAGTCAAGCCGGGGACCCCTCCACCCCCAGGACGAACCCTCCCAGTCAAGCCGGGGACCCCTCCACCCCCAGGACGAACCCTCCCAGTCAAGCCGGGGACCCCTCCACCCCCAGGACGAACCCTCCCAGTCAAGCCGGGGACCCCTCCACCCCCAGGACGAACCCTCCCAGTCAAGCCGGGGACCCCTCCACCCCCAGGACGAACCCTCCCAGTCAAGCCGGGTTCCCCCTCCACCCCCAGGACGAACCCTCCCAGTCAAGCCGGGTTCCCCCTCCACCCCCAGGACGAACCCTCCCAGTCAAGCCGGGTTCCCCCTCCACCCCCAGGACGAACCCTCCCAGTCAAGCCGGGTTCCCCCTCCACCCCCAGGACGAACACCTCCCATTCAAGCCGGGGACCCCTCCACCCCCAGGACGAACCTTCTACACGGTTTATTTTAAATATCTCGTCAGGGAAGAGAGCGTTTCCCTCCCTCACGACAGCAGAAGGCTATTAACACATTTCCACTCAGGCATTAAAACGTGTTGTCGTCATACTCCTCCCTGTTGAACCCCTGCCTGTCGTCCCGACTTTCGGGCGCAGCTGGAAAGTGGCGCTTTAGCAGTAAAAGCTAGTCAAAGGTTATCTGCGGAATCCCCCATAGAACTATATATTTTTTTAGATATGGGCAGAAACTCCCTTTGCCAGCTGATGGAGATATTCCGGGAGGTACACCAGAGTCGGCCATGACAACTCAGTAGTATACCGCTGGACCATTGTCATTACCAATGTAGCTTAACTTTCCATATTTGGAAATACATAGATAGAAATTGAAACCTATTGCATGATGATAAAAACGACCAAACCCAATAAAGTTTTACTTAAAATTATAAGTTAACTCTAGCGCACTACACACTGAAGGTTTTAGACACTCAAAAAGCAAATCTAAATATATTGGCAGAGAATTAAAAAGAAAGCAAATGGATTGCTGTGGTTGCTGCTTCTTTTGATTGCATTTTTGTTGCTTACAACTGAAAGCATTAACTACTCTTTAGTAGTAATATACAGATTAAAAACTTCCAGTAAAATGGTAAAGGGACTGTTTGATATTCAACAGGGTTTTTAGTCGGAAAGTTAATGCTTGATGAATATTTTAAAAAATCTTTTAGACAACACAAGTGGAATGATAAAGTTGATCAAATAGACCATAGACTTTCTATCCAGTAAATCTTTTGATATGGTATGTACATATCATGTTACTTCCAGCATTACCTCAGTAATTAAGGTAATGAGGTATCAACAATTTCTGTCACGTCTGAATTTGATTCATAGCAACTACAAATAGTTATTATCTTTATTCAAAAACAGGTTGATTCACATCAAAAATGTCTATTTGCCAAGAATGAAATAGTACTTTTATAAGAAAAAAGAAATTAGAATTTTTTTTTAATTTCTATTTCTAGATTTCATTGAAATTACAGATTACCACAGTATGGCTTTTATGTTTTGTTTTAATTTGCAGTTACTCCTGTCATGACAGATGTTGAATCATCTACATATATTTGCAAGAATGATGATCACAAAATAAAGATGGACACAGCTCTCTTGAACATCTCTTCAGTCAGCTTCAACATCACACTTGATATCCAAACATCAGAGTGCTGGAAGGTAATGGGGAAAATTTTGTTTAATTAGCAATCTAACAATACACTGGGAACCATATTTGTGACATATGTTGAGAATATACTTTAAAGGAATTTATGCAGATTTTCTAACAGTTGTTTTGCTTATATAAGTCTAACTGTATGTGCAAATAAATTGATGTAAACACTTTTTTATTTTTTAGCTATCACAGTTATAAATTGATAATGATAGAAAAATTTGTTTCTAGTAACATAAGTATAAATGAAAGAAATGTATTGTTAGCATATAGCATCCTAGTTTGCCATTGTGTTGGTTATGGTTTGATTCTTGATGGTTATGGGCTTTGATATGAAACCCATGATTTATTCACTCCTGTATTGGTGGGTTTTTTATGGTTGTCTTTCCTAATCAGAAGAAAACAGGTTGGTTTTTGAATGCTCAAAGTCAGAGTACACTAGACATGCTTTCTTACTAGTGTTATACAACCCCTTTCTTTGCCTTGCCGGTATTCCAGGTTCTGGTTTGAAATTTTCTCCAAGTGCATGCACATATGCACGTCTTTGTTGATTTTCTTTCTTTGTTGTATTTCAGTGTCCATTGGTACCTGTAATGCTGATTGAAAACAACACTGTATGCCTGGTGGAGGTGGACACGAGGTGGCCATTGCTGTATAGAATACGGCCATCTGGTAGTCACGATGTAAATGGCACTTGCGGGTAAGTTCTGCATGTGAACTCTGAAAATCGAGTCTGTATTTTGGCGTGTAACTTGTTCATGTAAATATGTTACTTTACAAGTATTTTCATACTAAACAGCAGTGTGCTAGTGAGAATGATGTATTTGAGCAGCAGACATTCAGCAAAAAAATGTTATGGGTGTAATCCTGGTGGATAACATTTTTTGTGGAGAAAACACAAACTTCTCTGGACAACTGTACTCAGATTACTTTTAAAATTTCATTCCTTAAGACATACGTGGTAAATAAGATTTGGTACAGGCATTCATTCATTATTATTTGGATGACACCGAACTGGGAAATACCATCTTGTAGAGGGATAGGGATCCGTGAGTGGCTATTCAAAATTTCTTATGTGTAAAGTGTGCATTTCAGTTGCAAACAAAGGGATTAGGCAGTTAATAGTAATTAACCAGAGAATCAAACAAAAGTAAAGAATTTCTGTTGTATAAATTCTTGGATTGCCCACATCTTGGTTGCTCTGCATAGGTTTGGTGTCCTTATTTGAGAAAGAGTATTGGGTCGTCGTTAGTAAATTTAGCGCAGATTTACTGGGATGTTTTCAGGTCTTAACCATTTAGAATATGCCAAGTCAGGGATTCCCAACCTCTCATTTTGGTACCATGGTGAATGATCTGGGTTGCTTAAGAAAAATGGGATTGGGGGGGGGGGTGGTGCTTGGTAAGCTCACTCAAAGAAAATTATTTAAACTTTGCATGTAAAATGGTGCATAAAATAGTAAAACATAATATAGAATGTTACTGAATGCTAACTTAATTAGAATTCTAAATAATACGATTAATTTTATTAATTAGCATTAGCAATGGAAAGAAAAAAAAGGTTTTATATGTTTTTAGTTAACTTGCAAACCATAGGTCAGGTACCCTGTGTTGAATGATTAAAAACATTAGATCTGCTAAGTCTGGATTTTAGAAATTTAAGGGGACCTAAGAGGTTTTTAGAATAGTTTAAGGGTTTTGTGGATAGCCAAATGTTTTTAGCTATCTACAGTTAGTAATACTTGGGGTCATAATTACAAATTGGTTAAAATTCTGGCAAGATTAGATATTTAAAAACAATTGTCAATGAGTGGAATAAACTGCTGATAGTGACTGTGTTAATCAATTTAATGCGTTCCCACCCAACACCATTTCTATTGAGAACCGTGTGACTTACTGTTGGACATAGGATTGTCAACTGATCATATTATGAACCTGGGTTAAGCGTGGAGGTTCATATTGCAGATGACACCAGAATGTGGATTAATATATTATAAGGTGGCAGCTATGATAATCGTTTTGATGGAAATTTCTTTCCTCTCAGGGCTATGACTTCCTGTCGCTTCATAAGAACTAAAGTAAACTCTCACTTTATTATCATAGTTCAATTTCTCTGAATCCCTAAATGAAATGAGTCCAGTTTATGGACTGAACATTTTTCCTTGTATATTTATGAGCAGTTTCCTTTTGTTTAGCCATGAAAATCATCCACAATTACAGTTTTGTACATGTTGACACTTGCTATCAGTGAGAAAAATATCTAGAAGGGGGAGGGGCATGATTGCTAATGAGTAAAAAAATAAAAAAGCGAGGGTTTGGATTTGTGTGTATAGGTCTCTCTCTCTCTCTCTCTCTTTCAGAAAGAAGAGCTTTCATTTTGAAGAGGGGGGAATTTATTTCATCCTTGTATCTTATAACCAGCAGAGCTCAGAAATGGTTTGTTCCTCTGTATCAAAGCAAAACAACACAAATGACAGCAACATTCGTAAGTGACTGATCAAAACTGCAATAACAAACTGACAGCTCCGCCGCCATTGTTTGTCAGCATCACAGCAGAAACTAACATTGTTTGTTTGTTTGTTTTGGTTTGCAATTTAACTGTTTGATCACCTGACTTCAGTTGTGTTCAATGCATCAAATTTAACTCTGATTGACAAGATATTTTAAGGATACCTAACAAGAAACAACTGGAGGGGGGGGGAGAGACGGGGGAGGAACTAATGGGTTAACTGAAATGATTTTATGCTAAAAAAAAAAAAATGGAAGGTGGTTTTTGTTTATAGAGTAGCTTTGTTATGTAGAAGAAAGTAGTAGCTATCTTAGTATAAAATTAGAATTATTTTAAAATATGAAACTGTACAAAAAGATTTATTAAAAAAAATTTAAAACCAATTTGTATATGCATGTAATTCTATCAGGTAAAAAGTATTGAAGCTTTGCTACTCTGTTAAGGAAGATAACTTTAAATTTTGAAACATTAAGACAAATTTTTAATGGGTTGGTTCCCAATGCATTTCAGTGATAGCCATTTTGAAAAGATTTACTGAATTGCTAATTATCTGAATAATTAAAGAATGTCAGCAATTAAAAGCAACAAGAGAAAGGAACACAATTGTAAACAGCAGGGACAGAATAATAAGGAAATTGCAAATCTGTTAGTTTTGGAAGAAGTAGTGTGGCTGAGAATTCTAGCACATTTGAGAAAAATTTAAAAAATGGATAAGCTCACTAACTAATATCACTTGCTTTTCAGCTATCTATGTAGCCATTGGGATGTTTGTAATGATTACAGCTTTCTGGATTACCATAAAGTGGTCTCGCAGGTAAGAAACTACATTAAGAAAAAACTGAGCAGAAGACTCTTATGTGTTGTGTTTTTGCTTTTATATAATTGTTTCTGCCTTAATATTGGACGTTCACTTGTTAGGATGGTGAATCGCTGAGTGCAGGTTTCCTCCAGGCATTCTGATTCCCTACCACAGTTTAAGTTAATATAAGCCCCTGCAACCTCACTGGCAGTCACATTGGGACTTTAAGCATGTTTTTGACACATCAGCCTTTCTGTTTCTTACGTTTTTTTTTTTTCCTACTACATTTGCTGTAAGCTTTGGACTGTTGTCTTGTCAGAAGATGACTTTCCAGTTAGCCAAATTTCTGATAGAATTGCATGAAGTTTAACAATCTGCCTATTTTATCATGCGTAAAGTGTAAATGTTTCCACAACCTCAGGCTTGAATCAGCCCCACCCCTCTCTGCTTGGCAGAAAATGTTGTGTACCGACTTGCACTGAAGTCAGAACTGCCGGGCAACTTTCTGGCACAACTACAGCTACTGCACTTTTCTCTCATTGGTGTTGTTCCCTTGTATACATTAGCATATGACACAATAACAGTCAGCTTTTAGTATTGTCACACGATAGTGCATCCAGTATAAATAATGCAGTAAATTTGCCCACATTTCAGGTCATTAATTGCCTAATTTTCAATTAGTTTGTATTAAGTCTTGAAGAATGCTGAAGCAGTCAATAACTAAAAATAATTTTTTTTTTGTAATAGCTTGCCTCTTAATATTTTCAAGGGAATTTCAGTAAATTTTAATTTCTTCTACTTTTCATTCTTTATAAACAATGCTGTAGCTTTCTTGTTCGATCAGCTTCCCATGAGCATCATAACTGTGCTAGGTCCTCTGTGCATTCTAGTTGAGGAAGATGGTATATGCAGGGGTTTTAGCATCATTGCTTTTCTTCTCTCTTTCTCCAGAAGAGCTAGGGTGACATCTTAGTTCAGTGGTTAGCCTACTGCCAGCCCAGAGTTCAATTCCCAGTCGAGTATTGAATCAATTTGGCACACCTCCCTTGCATGGTTTTATTTTTGCTGCTCTTCGTCGGTTAGTTATGTGGGGGTTTTTTTCCACCTTTAAAAATGAAAGGATCTAGCAGGAATTTCCCCTGACAGTCCAAAATGTGAGATCCCATGAGACTCATTATAGGGATTGGTCTCTATTGGTTAACTGCAGCAATACATTCCCCCACCAGCTCTGACTTGTAAAAAAAAATGAATAATTTCTTACATGCATTCAATAATTGTGATCAGTAATCAGGGCCAGCTGAAGGTACTGGAAACTCAGGCAGTCGCCCAGGGTGCCACATCAAGTATTTGGTATCTTCCAAATGCAAAGGGGAAAATGTGAAAATGCCATGAGTGGAGTCAAATTTGCGAGAATCTGATTATTAATTCTTTCTGTTGTGGTGATCAAACTGTGAAAACCAATTGACAAAGGTCAGCTAGTCTGGTGAGATCATTACACACAACACTCATTTGGCCAGGGCCTCAGTGTTGACCGAATGGTCACACAAATCTGCCAGAAATCGCTGGAGGGAGGTGGGCAGAGCCTAGGAAGCAGCCAGTAGGAATTTGGAGGGTGGGTCACATGGGTAAGTCACATGTAAATTTGTGGGACTGTGCCAGCCTTCTGTTCAAGATATGCAGTGCCAATTTAGCTGTTACACGAAAAAATATAATTTCTAGACATTACTCGCATCACATGAAAGAGCTCAAAATTCACGCAAAAAGTTGCAACCCTCCCAAGCCTTTGTCTGCCTTCAAAATTTGTCGCAGCTGAATTTATTTTAAAATGTTGCACAATTTTGTGCCAAAAAGTAACAGTTGGCAACTGTGCAACACAGGTGTGAGAAGCAAGGGAACGGGTCTTGATGCTCATCTGTGATCTAAGGTGGGCAGCTCAGAACACGGGTATAGTGATCGATATAACACTTTGTATATCTGTAAGTTTATTTGCAAAGATTAACAATGTTTTACTGACCTTTGAATTATAAGATATTTAATAATGCATTCTAATTTATCTATTTATATTTTACATATTAGCCAATGTTTATGTACAGACCCAGCGGGAGAAACACATTTGTGGACGGCATTAAATTTTCTCTTGGGTGAGGCGGGGGGGCACAATGATTTTTCAACCTAACATAAGATCATAATAGAAAGCCATTGTCTCCCATGGCAGGCACTCCTGTTTGCGTCCCACCTGACAACTTCCTGTCACTCTGCCACCCTGATAGAAACACAGACAATACATGCTGGCGACAGGGGTCAGGACTCGAACTGTTTATGCAGTAGGACTGATGTAATCGAGCCGCGCTCCCATTAGGGCCGGCGGCTAAAAGACTCAGACCACGACACCTGTGGTCAGAGCACACTACAAGGACTGGACAGTGACTTGGGCCGGATGCACACTAGCCAGCTCGGCTTTAGGCCAACTTGGCCCCAACAAATTGATGCAGGTGGCTATAGGCCCATTGATAGATTTACGAAGGCGGGCCGGGCCGCTTTGTATAAAATGAGGGAGTTAATGGGTTGAGGACGGGCACATCAGTTGCCTTTCTGTTTCTTTTGGGTGTGGACCGTCTGGTCACTTGTCAGGACCAGGAACTGCATGGCCTGCTGAAATGTGAGTAAATTATTTGATCATTTTTATGAAATGTCTATCTGGCTGTTCTTATTTTGCAATCATCAGATATGATAAAATAGTCAGTTGCATAAGTGTATTGTAACTGTTGAATTTTGAAACCTAAACGTTAATGCTTATTACGTGATTCAGAGTTCATGTGCGCACAGATTTTTAGATTTTTTTTACTCTTTTCCTAGATTGCAAATGCCTTCAGAAAACTTATCAGGCCATGAAAACAGAAAAGGCGTCTTCAACAAGCAGCAGCAGCCAAAAAACACCCAAAGCTATCAAGTTTTTTTTCAATCTTTATAGTGGGAACAATGCAAGCTCAACTTCAGCTACATCTATCTCTCCAGATTTGTCATGTAATGTTTGTGAAGTCAATCCAACTGAAGATACTGTACCTTCTGAAGGAAAGAATGATTGCACGCATGAATCAAAACGTCACGATCACATTTTCAATGTTGTTGAAGACTTGGGTAATAATGTCATAGTAGGGAATTGAGAATTTTAAAAGTAAATTTGAAAACTCCCCCAAAAGAAATGTCAGCACACTGGCTGGATGAATTATCAGTGGCGAAAACTGATCATATCATTACGAACGGGCCTCATCCTATTAATAAACAGTACAGTTTTCCAAATGATGCAAATAAATGTAGTTTCTCTGTGAAAATGATATATAGGAAAATTAACAATGGTGAAAATTTTCTTAGAAGGTGGCTTGTTTATTCAGAGAGCACCAATAAAATTTATTGCTTTTGTTGTATAATTTTTGGCTTCTCAAATAAGTCATTTTTAGGAAAATCTGGAATTAATGACTGGAATCATGCTCATGAATATTTGCAACATCATCTGGAATGTCTTAAGAAGTGGTTTGAGACATCACTGCAATTGCAGACTAATAAAACTATTGATAAGGAGATGCAATCACATGTGTAAAAAGAACGAGAGCACTGGTTTAAAGTTTTGGAACGTTTAATAAGCATCGCAGTATTCAGCTGAATGCAATTTGGCTTTCAGAGGAACTTCAGACATTATTTACATGAGCCACTTGGAAAATTTGATCTGACACTGAAAGAACATTTATGTCGGGTTGTGTCTAAAGAAACTCGCATTCACTATTGTGGAAAAAATGTTCAGAATGAAATAATCAATTTGTTGGGAAATGCTGTTCAGAAAAATATGTTAAAACTAGCTAAAGAAGCTGAATATTTCAGCCTTATCTTAGATTGTACCCAGATATGTCATGTGGAGCAGCTTTCGCTTACAATATGATTTTTAGATGTAGAAGACATTTCAATAAAGGAACATTTTGTTAGCTATAAACCAATTATGGATACTACAGGAGAAGGATTATACGAAAGTATACTTGATTTTCTGAGAGAGCAAGCTTGACTTCCATAACTGCAGAGGTCAGGGCTATGTTAATGGTTCAAATATGAAAGGAAAGAATAAAGGGGTTCAGGCGTGGATCATGAAGGAAAATCCACGGGTGTTTTATATGCCATGTGGATGTCATAGCTTGAACTTAGTGGTTGGTGATAGTGCAACAAGTTGCCTGGAATCCACTTTATTTTTCGGTACTGTCCAGCACTTATGTTTTGTTTTCTGCCTCTCCTGGGCAATGGCATGTACTGAAAAAACATGTTAAATGTCTCGCTGCAAAACCTTTATGCGATACTAGATGGGAATGCAGATTAGAATGTGTCGAAGCCATTAGATATGAAATTATAGGAATCCGAGAAGCTCTTTATGAACTTTCAGAAATGCCTGCTTCTAATCCTGCAATGCGACATGAAGCAGAGACTCTTGTGTTATAAATAGAAGATTACAGTTTTCTAGTGATGATGAATATATGGTGTGATGTCTTAGGCAGAGTAAATGTCAGCAAAACTATGCAGAGTGCCTCTGGAACTGTCTACAGCAGTTTCATTAATGAATAGTGTCACTAATTACTTAATTGATTATTGTGCAAATGGATATGTAAGGGCACTAGCATCAGCAAAAGAATTAGATGTAGAGCCCATTCTTAAAAGTAAAAGAATAAGCCGAAAGAGAAGGCAGTTTGAATATGAGTGCATTGTCGAGGTTTCAAATACAGATGACCCAGAAAGAAGATTAAAAAATCATGTGTTCAATGTAATACTCGACACAGCTGTTAATTCTTTATCAGGCAGATTTGAACAGTTACAAAGTTTCAACAATAATATATGGGGATTTCTAAGTAACATAAAAGATTTACCAGATAAAAATAAACAGATTAGCTTGTCAAGGTTTGGAGGATACGTTAAGATACCAAGAAAATAGTGATATTAACAGATGTGATCTCTTGACTGAACTAGATATTGCAAAAGAATTATTTCCTGGAGATGTAAAACTTCTGATAGAAGCTGTTAGATTCATCAACAGTAATAAGTTACAGGATGTCATGCCAAATCTGTGGGTTGCATTAAGGATAATGCTTATGATACCTATGACTTTGGCCATGGGGGGAGAAGCTTTAGTAAACTAAAGCTTATAAAGACATATTTATGGTCGTGCACGACACAAGACATTAAATTCTTTGGCAATCTTGTAAAAAAAGATATAGAAAGTGCTATGAAAACATTTGTAGATCTAAAGTTGAGAAAAAAATGTTTTAGTTAGGATAATGTATGTTTTTCAACATGTTCTTTAATTTATTAGGAGAATATTCATTACATCTAGTTTTTATCATGAACTTGACAGAATATAGTATGCTTCTCAATTTGTTTGCTATGGCCTCTGTGGCTTGCACTGTTCCGCAGAGGCCATAGTACAGATATCTAGCAGATCAATGGCACCCTTTGGACTTTCTCTCACCAACCCATCCTTCAACGTTTGTTTGTAACAATGTGTGGAGATCATTGTCAGTAATGTAGATATGGTCTCTCTCTCTCTCTCTCTCCTAGTTATATTAATGAAAGGATTTGAAAATTTGATGCTGTGCTTTAACTGCGTTCTTTAGCTTGTATATTGTAATAAACTCTTTATTCCTACATTTGTAGTTTTTCCTCCTTGTGAAAATTTTAAAAAATTATACTTGTAAGGGTGCCGAAATTCAGCTTGCCTGGAGCACCAGCAACCCTAGGGCTGGCCCTGTCAGTAATTTAACTGACTAATTGTGAATGTTAACTATCCTTCAACTAAATCACATTAATACAGGTGAGCAAAGAAATGGTCAAACAACAGCTTAGTTCAGTATCCATCCTCAAAAAATCATTCTGAACCAGATGTGTAATCCATGCTCAGTACATGCAAGCAATTAACCTGAAAGTTGATAGTTTTGGAGTTTGATAAAGAGAATATAAACTATAGACATAACTTAAGAGGAAATATTGAAGGATTCTGTAAATCAGCGGACATTTGTAATTTGTTAGCTAGCTTGTATTTACTACTAAATGAAATTGTAAAATATTTTTCTCATTGTTAAGGTCAAGCCAGCCACTCTACCCTTAATTAGCTTCATTTTTTTTTAAAATCAGGGAGTGTATGTCATTTGAAAGGTTTCTCTCAGTAATTAAGAAAATGTTTCAGGATGCTGCACCTGTATATTTAAATAGGAAGATTGTTCCCATGTTTCATTTGGGTGCGTGTGTGCATGCAGCATTGGATTGTGGCAACACTTCCCTATCAGAGAAAAACTTCTTACAGACCCTATACAACTCTCCTCCCTCTGGTTGCTTTAATGTTGTTATCACAAGATGAAAGAAAACTCAGTTAAATCTGAAGTATAACTGCTTTCAAAAATGTTCTTTATTGTAAGTAAACACTTAAAATCATACAAAGACAGATACATCAGCTTGTTCAATTATTTGTACAATATCCTAACAAATCAGATATGTAAGCAAATTGCGTAGTACTTGTGCCAGTATCTTAATATAAATGCTGCTGAAGCAGCATGCATTTTTGATTATCCCTTTGTTAACAGAACCCCCCCCCCCAGAATACAGCAGAAAATCTATTGTAATGTTTACACATTGATTGATTTATACCTGGTGATGACTTAGAAAATCCCACAATGCAGTACTACACATTAGTTCGCAGTCATTGCCAACTACTATCAAATCAGCACTGCAGCTGAAGTAAACTGCTTCAAGGAAATTAAAAAAATTTTAAAGACTTTTAGCCAGATGTACGCAATCCTGGATCTGGTTTTGAAGATAAGCGATCATTTTATCAGGTCATAAGCAGTCAAGATTTACACAGCTGCTTTAATTGTTTTAAATGAAATTTCATGGAATGCACTGGTGCCATTCTTGAAAAATTGTATTAAAGATAAAACCACCTTTAAAATTTTAATTTCTAAAGACTGAACAGGTGAGGGGGATGTATTTCTGATGTTGAACAAAAAAATGATTTTTAAAAAGTTTTCTTTTCCATTTTTAGGAGTATGATATTCATGAAATTGGCTTCAAAACTAGGACATGAGAATCTGGTTGACACAGTAAGTTACCACATGAAATATTTCTCCTGACCGCCCAGTGCTGCTACCACTCGTAAAGATTATGATTTCACTTAAGCTTGCTCGGCTAAAAGTTGCAAGATCAGAGGAACGCACAAATTTTGAAAAAATCTGACAGCTGCTTTTTTTTTTTTTTTTTTAAAGTAAAAATTTGTTATCTAATTTTCCATCATTGACTAGATTATAAATCTTGTCAAATCAAACCTGTATAATGATGATATTTTTTAATATTGGTAATTCGTCAGATTACCTGGCAGCACAAAAAAGATTATCAGCATTGAATCAAGAAGATTATATATAGTATTCTGGTAAGCTTCCCCTATATTTGTGTTAGTTTCATCATATTGGTAGGATGTGGGGTCAGCTGCTGCTACAAGTGCTTGATGGGATTCATGTCAAGGTTTTGGAATGCACAGGAGAATTGAATGCCAATTCTTTTTCAGACTGCAATCACACAAAGGCTTTAGTGCCATCCTTCCGAAGAATATGGGCATTGAATCTCAGCATGCTTTATTGATAGTTAGTTATCTTTAAAATGGCAAGGTGCTCAGCAGAATTGGGAAATTCTTTAACAAACACTAATTCTGCCTTTTTTTCACCATCTAAAATTGCAGGCTTTACCTTGGCACACTCACTTCCATACTTGACCATGGACTGAAGACATTAGGCTTCTCTTCAAACCCTATTTACCTTGTTTTAAACAGCACTAAGATGAAGTTTGTGCCTGCTAGAACAAAAGTTGTACCTTTTTTTTTTAAATAGGATGTGACTTTCCAAGCTCTATCTGTATGTCTGTAATATATACAGGCAGAACATTTCACATTTTGTTGCACATCTAGTTTAACAGCTGTAAGAAATAGTAGTTTCTACTTAGTTTTGTAACATTCTTTCACTGCATTTGCACTTTTCATGTTGCACAGTTTCTTCAAACAGTGAATAACTTGCAGTTTCTGTTGACTCGTGAAAAAAAAGATGACAAAATTACATGAGACCAGGAGGGAGTGGGACAGTGGGGTGAACGCAGTACAAATCTCTCTTTAGTTCCAGACTAGGAAGGGGACTCCAAGGTGGTCTTCCTTTTCACAAATATATTATAACTTTGTACATAAGAAGAAAAAACTACTTTCTGCTTCTTGCTGTTGCACCATAGCTGCTTGTACTGAAAAATATTTTTCCCTCAGTTTGTATGTATTGTATGTGTGTGTCAGTCTTACCATACATTTTTTTTTTAAAACTTTAAATTAGATCCCAGGCATGAAATTAGCATGGATTGATTGCTGAGAGAGCCCTGAGAGAGCCCTTTCCTTGTCTCAGGTGCACGCAATACCCGAAATTCTTAATGCTGGACTGTCCTTTTCCCTGCATTACGAATGCTGCATCATCTGGTCAACTATAACTTAAAACACTCGTCGTTACTGATGGTCGTATATAGTGAACATTGGTATTTGTTATCTCTACATGTTTTCTAGGACCTTTGCTCATGCATAATTTTAACTCCAATTGCTTTCTACTTTAAACTGCATTTACTGGGCCTGCTCCCCACCTTTTTTTTTTTATAAACTGCACTACTGCATTATCAGTAATTCACCCTCCCTACACCCAAAAAATGAATTTGATCAGCTTAAGTATTTTGTTGAAATGCAAATAAGACCTTCAAAAATGTTCAGCTTTCCAAACAACACGCGATTTTTAGAAAACAGATTTGAACCCTGTGTATACTATGTGGGGTAGGTACTACCCTTTGAGTCTGTATTACTTAGCAAGGTTTGTGCCATGAGAGAGACACCATTTTCTTTATTAGCATAACACACTGTAATACCAATTCCACGTGTTACTTTAGCATTGACTAAATATGCAGCCAGTTCAACACAAATATTAGCTAGTGCTATAAGGGAGGATAAATATGGAAGGTTAGTTAAAAAACAAAACACGTTTGCTAAAACAGTGGTAAATTATCATTGTTTTAATTGATCTTTTTTAAATGTAGAAAGCTTTACAATAAAAAAAAGAAATTCAATTAAATTTTTTAAAAAAAAGTAAATAAGCAGACTGAACTGTGAAATTATTTATCAACAAATGTAGGATAAAATTAAGGTTTTACCATAAAAAAGAAGAAAAACTTTGATTTTTTTTATTTTTATTTTGTGTTTAACCCAGAGTGCATACACAACGCAAGATTTTGGTGTACCAGAATGTATAAACCCTGCTGATGAGCCAGAGCGCCCTCTAGTGTTGGTTAAAGAACGCTTCAGATCTCTGGATGCCTTCAGAGGGTTGGTACTTATTGCTTCACCATTTATAATAAAACTAGTTTCTTAGAAAAATCGGGGCTCTGAAATTAGCATATGAACATTTGCTTTTTATTTGCATAATGATGATGATAACAACAACTGACTTTATCACCACAGCCAGTCCTTGTGCTACATAACACTCGACACACGTAAATTCGAGGATACATAAAAGCCCATTGAAAAATACCAAAAAAGTCTGAGCTACGTAAATTTTCTATGTACAGGAAAATTTGGGTACTACTTGTAGCTGTACAGTGGCAGCAGGTGCTATGCAGCCCCCATGCCCTCATCGTACTGCATCATCTTTGTCTCTCAGTCTCGTGTTTATCTGCATCTCGATTGTTGGTGATCTGTAAGCATCCGTTTTGCATAAGGTTTTTGCGTAACTTTGCCATTGCAATCATGAGCAAGTATACAAGTAACGTGAAAGGTGCTGGTGCAACACTAGAGGAAAAAGTGGGCATTGTTAACAAATATGAGGGTGGACTTAACTTCATCTGCCATTACACATACCATGGAGATGTCCATGTCGATGTCAGACTTGATTGTGAAGGATAAGGAGAGAAGAAAAGAATGTGAGAGGATCTGCCCCAATAAAATGACAACAGTGATTACAAAGCACACTCTGGCCTAATTGAGAAAATGGAAAAATTACAGATTTGTGGATCGAAGACCAAACTTAACAGCATGCACCGCTCAGCCCCGAGCTTATACAGGAAAAAGCCAAGAGTCTCTACGAAGTCTTAAGTGGGAAAAGGTGTAACTGAAGGTTTCTTCTGTGGCAAGTCATGGATGGGTTATTTGGTACAAGGCTTGTGCAAACCTGCATGACGTGAAAATTAGTGGTGAGAGCGCTGGTGCTGATGAGGATGCAGCCAAAGAATTTCCTATTATATGTTGGCTGTGATTACTGCTGAGGAAGGTTATTTGCCCGAACAAGTGATCAATGTTGATGAGATGGGATTATTTTGGAAAAAATGCCAGAATGGACCTACATTGCAAAGGAGGAGATGATGATGCCTGGTTTTAAGGCAGCAAAGGACCGCCTTACGTTGATTCTTGGGGGCAATGAGGCTGGGTATCTCAAGCCTCTGCTAGTGTACCACACTGAGAATCTGCAACCGTTCAAGAGCATTTGTAAAAGTTTTCTGCCTGTGATTTGGAAGTCCAACAACAGTGCCTGGGTGAAAAGGCACACTTTTGAGGAGTGGTTCTGACCAGCTGAGTTCAAGGAATATTGCAGGGAAAAGAACATTCCCTTCAAGATATTGCTCGTCTTTGATGATGTCCTTGGTCATCCATTAACCCTCAGTGATTACTATCCAGACATGAAGGTGGTGTACATGCCAGCAAACACCACTTCTATTGCAGCCAATGGACCAGGGGGTCATCACAACATTTAAGGCCTACTACCTCCGCTACACATTTGCCCAGGTATCGAGGCTACCAATGAGAGAGGAAGATGCTGAGGGTGTTCTGGAGGGGCTACAATATCCTTCCTGCCATCAAGAACATTGCAGCATCATGGGACAAGGTCAAGACACTGAATGTCACTGGTGTCTGGAAGAAAAACTGCTCTTGGGTCATCCACAACTTCAAGAGCTGAATGGACATGATCGACGAAGTGTCAAAAAAGTCGTCATCTTGGCTTATCAAATCCGGCTGGAGGAGGAGGCTAATGATGTGGCAACGCTACACGAGAGCCATCCGCAGGAGCTCTTGAATGAAGACCTGTTGAAGTTGGAAGCTAAGAAAGAACACCAGGAAGACGACCCTGCTGATGAAGAACATTGAAGGAAGTTTACAACGAAGGGATTATCCAAAACTTTGAGGTGGTTTGATGCTGGACTGGCTGCTCTTGAGAAGAAGGATCCGAATGTGGAAAGACTGGATAAAGTTAGCAGGATGATTTAAAATGGATTATCCTGCTACAAAATCGTTTATGAAAAAAAAGGAGAGAGCAGCTGTTCAATTGACCCTTGACATCGTCTTTAACAAGGTACTTCCTCTGAAGTATCTGAAGCGCCAACCTCTGCTACTCCAACCCCTTTGTCTCACCAGTCACCGCCTCCTGGACAGTCAGCACCCCGCATACCTGAGCCTGACAACTTTATGGAAGAGCTCAAAATTCTTTCCTCCCACCATTCCAATGTAATGGAGGCACCATCTCTTCAACCTCCAACTCCCTTCATGTAAGCAAGCCAATTCTAGGAATTAAGGAAAGAAAAATAAATTTTAAAAATAAATATTAAATTAATTTCTGTATCTAATCCTTTTTTTAAAATTCAGGTTGCTAAAGTTTTACAATATTTAAAATCTGCATATGTTATGCAGGTGTACAGTATTGTTATGGTATGTACAGTGTGAAATCTGACTTTTGTAAGGGTTTTGGGAACGTAACTCTTACGTAAGTCAGGGAGTCTCTGTAATCTATAGAAGAAACCATTTGTTTACTTTTCTGTTAACTTACTACTTAGTGTCAGCATCGTGGTGATGATCTTTGTAAACTACGGTGGAGGCTGTTACTGGTTCTTCAGACATGCTCGCTGGAATGGACTGACCGTGGCAGATTTGGTGTTTCCATGGTGAGTGCGCTCTTTGATGTGATCTCTGCATGGCGGTTATATTGTATGTGTGTATGTCGAGAGATGTCATGCCATGAGATGTTTAAAAATGGAATGTTTCTGCAAGGAGAGCTATTCTCCGATTTTTTTCTCTAGTCATTCATTTCACTCAACCATGCAGATAGAACTGTATAGCGATGGTCGAAAATACCTGGGCATTAGGTCTGCCTGCCTGCTCATTTCTTCCATTTCCTCTTGTAGCTGTCATGGAAGTGTCTAAAAATAAAACAACAAATTTTCTTTTCTATCAGCACTTCCTGAACTATACAGTCTTTAAATTTCAGGACTGTGCAGAATAATTCATTTTTTGTTTCCTGCCAGACAGCGATGTCCTTTTAATCATCATCCAAATATCCAAAATTCCATGCACGCTTTGATATTAATAAGTTCCTGAGACTTACTTGGTTTCCTTACATGCCTGTGAGAGAGACCTCTTTGAAGACTATCTGTTTTTGGTATTGCATTCCTTTCCATGTGGTTGTGAATGGGTCTGCAGAGATGTAGGAAAAAAAAAAACAGCATTCTTTAAATATTGGTGTTGGAACAGAAATTCGGTTTGTGTTGGTGGGGGGGGGGGGTGATTATCTCAAATCTCCACAAGAGTTAGTTGTAAACCATAACAGTTCTGTCGTTTTATCTGGTGACAAATTCTTAACTTATTAAAAGACTTCGATTTATTTCCTCATTGTCTATTCTCAGTTCTCCATGTGATAGTTCTGACGGATATGAGGGTCTTGTAATGCGAGCCCATTAATTCTAACAAAGTTCCACAGAGTTTACCTTTTATTATTTAAACATTTGGGTTAATTCGTAATTTGTATATTTCTTCCCTTGGTGCTTTGGCAAAGCTGAGTCAGTGAGAGTTCAGTTTTTCTTTCACAACTTAGAAATTTGGAGTGGAATTCTTAAACTAGTATTTCTGTTTCACGATTACATAGTGTGACCATTAACAAGCTTCATTTGGGGGGGACTGCTTTATTGTCAAAATGTTAATCGGGTGTGTCTCTTTGATATAGTCACTAAAAAGAAGTTTCAGACTCCTCCAAGAAGATCTGTGAGGAGGGAGATAGGGACAGTTTTTCCAATCAAAAATCGCTTTATGCAAAATATTTTTCTCTTCTTTTTTAATGTTAGAGAGATTTTATTTTATTTTTTATACATTTATTTAGGTTTGTGTTCATAATGGGAACTGCTCTAGAGTTCAGCATGCAGTCCTTGGCCAAGCATGGTTCATCCAAGAAGAAGGTTTTTGCTAAAATCATAAAACGCACTTTGTTACTGTTCTTCCTTGGAATTTTCATCAATTGCATAGGAGTGACCTGTAAGTACCGCCATTCCATTTATGTCTGTCAACAGACAGGATTCTGGCAGACTAAACGAGGCTAAAAGGGTTTGCCAAACACTGCCAAGACATTTTTACCAAATATTGGAAGTAAATGATCAGATTACCTGATGTTGACGTTTTGCAACGTGGCTGTCCAACATTTACAAACCATTTTTTTGGGGGTTTGGTGTCATCCTCACGGGGGACTGGGATGGTTGCATTTTTGCTCTTCTCCGGCTGACTGGAGGTTTTTAGTATGGGGTCTCCCTGCTAAAGTCAGAAGTGCCAGGTTTATCATGGCACAGGATTGGCAACACTTCTTAGTGGGTGGCCACAACATTATGGTCCCTCATCAAGGTTGTCTCCCTTGCAGCTAGTCTATTGGTATATCTGCTCTAGAACCTTAAAAACAAACAAACAAGCAGGCAGATTGAGACTCAAGTTTGCTCGTCTCTGTACTTAGTAAATAAGGCGGTTCTGAGGTGTCTCCCGTTTTATTTTGCTGGCCATGGGATTGCCCAGTGCAAGGATGCAGCACAAGTCTAGCTGACTGAAAATTGAAAGAAACGTTTTGTCTATTAATCCAGACTCATCTACCATGAATATGAAAGCAGATCTCTGACTTTGGCCACTTGTTTTATTTCCTAGCTATATCCCTGGATGAGATTCGGATTCCTGGTGTTTTACAGAGGCTTGCTGTCACCTACTTTGTAGTTGCTACGACCCACATGTTCTTTGTTCAGAGAGCATACATTCCACAGGTAAGTGGATCTGCAGCAAACCAGAACAAAGTTCTGTCATGTTAACAAAACAAAGGAATCTAATTAGGAAGTAATAAATATAAACTGTATATTTTATAACATTAGCAATAAGGTTTCATGAAATTTTTTTTTTTTTTAGCCTATAACAGCTAAAAAGAGTCATCAATAACTTAAAACAGACAAATAAAGGTCCTTCTGTCTTTTTCTACCACTCAAAGATGTGGTTACTTGCAATAAAATTGAAAGTACACCTGCCATTGTGTTGTTTAAATATGGAGAAGAATGGAAAAAATATGAAAAGTAAATCTGTATGAGAGAGACATCTTGTCAATGACTACTTTAGTCCAAAATACATCTGAAGAAAACTTAGAATTAAAATTATCTTTCTGAATCATCTGCTCTACTGGGTTGAGGGAGAGAGAAACTAACACTACGAATTTTAGAGGTGTCTGTCTCTGTTACTGGTTAGGTAAATATTGAAAGGTAGGGTATCATATATTTTAAACAAAAAACAAAAAACCCAGTGATGGCTCCAAACAAAAAGGAATGATAATTATGTAAAACTGAAACTGTTTGTTTATAAAGAAAGTCCTTACATCTCGTCTGTATACTGACTGCTCTCAGGTTGTATGGTGGGCTCCGGTTCGTGACATCATCAGCTACTGGGTAGAATGGATCATCATGCTTAGTTTGCTTGTCATCAACTTGGCTTTGACTTTTGGGCTGCCTGTTTCTGGCTGTCCCAGGTAAGTGGGCAATTATCTTCAATAATAATGTTCTATGAAAATAAACTCGCCGGTTGATAATTTGAAATGCATACTTTCAAGAATAAATTAGAAAATTCTGGAAATAGTGCACTGATAGTTGTGTAAGAATACAAGTTGAGAACAAGAGTGGTTTTTGCAACAGTTTGTCCAGCAAGCAGCTGGGAACAGAAATGAAAACTGCTACAAGAAATCTTTTATTGCCTCAAACCTGGCTAAGACAAACAAAATCAAGAGAAAACACAAACTACACAGATCACTTGTTGAATTTTCTTTGCACAGCTTAGTTGATTTCTCAATTCTGTCACTGTTAAATCAGATCTGGATTGGAAGACAGAAAAGCAAATGTCTAAACAGTAGGAGTTTGAGACTAGTGGTACAGGAAAGCTAATTGATCCTGAATCTTCATAAACATGTTTATAGAAGAATTAATCCTGTTACATAGATGCTACAGTATTTCTTAAAACTTTGACGTTGAAAAGGACTGCATTGGACAACAATTTTCTGAAAAGAAGAAATATATATAGATTTTAGGGTTGCCGTTGTCTTTGCTTGTATTTGTAACCCTGAGTTTTCGCAGTCATCTTGGCCTCTGGATTTCTTCATTGAAAACTGTTCGATAATAAGTTAGGGGTTTAGCTTTAAGGGAGCTTCTGGGTCAACATTTTTCTGTTTTTGTTGAAAAATGTACCTCGTCGCTTGCGTCGCGCTTTTCCCTTAAATCATTTCTAGCAAACTTTTTTTTGTTCAGGGGGTTTTTTGTTTTGATTTGATGCACTCAGATGCCACAAAATGTTTTTTTTTTTTTTTAATGAAATAAATCAGTTGAACTCAACGACGACAACTCCGTATAATATGGGCAGGCGTTCCAGTGACCGATCTGAAATAGTATTGTCGCCACAGCGGCGTTCGACTCCTATGCTTCGTTCGGATGTGTGCCTCTGGTACCGATGGAAAATACAATGTCAAAAGTCTCATTTTTGTTGTTGTTGTTGTTGTTTAAAGTCTGGATTTTTAGTTTATGGAGAGAAATATTTTCAAATTCAATCTTTACTATCATTTAAACACACAAGGGGGTTGAGAAAAGATGATATGAGATTGGATCAGGATGAGAAATACAATCAGAGTAATAAATCTAAAATAGATGGGGCAGTTTGGGAGATATTTCACTACTAAATATCAGTTTCCGTGGTAACCAGGTGAATGAAGATTGGGTAATACGTAATTTGGTGGTTTTGTTCTGTTTTCCAGTTAATTATTTGCTCAAGTCCAGGTCAAATAGAAGTGAATTTTGTTGTTGTTGTTTTTTGATCCAGAAACCCCTTAAAATAAAGTCCCTCCCCCCCCTTTTTTTCCTCCTTTTCTAAATGTAATTGCAATCTCTGGGTTTGATCTGAGCTCCTACCCGCCCACGACCTCTCCTTTGTGCCTTGTAAGGTTTTTTTGTTAGGAAAGGCTAAAGGCCTGTTAGAACATGAAAACAACAATTCCCAATGGTTTCTGAAATACTATCTTAATTCAAAATAATATTTGATAAAACAACAACTTTTTAACATTAATGTGTGAGAAGTAAGTTTTTTCCCCCAAGCAACCACTTGCAGTGAGAAAGTGCAATTTAGCAAAGTTTTGATTTTCTATTATGCTGACAGGGGCTATTTGGGACCAGGTGGGCTGAGTGATGATGGGAAATATTGGAATTGCACAGGAGGAGCTGCAGGCTACATTGATCGTATAGTGTTTGGTCCACAGCACATCTACAGCCATACAACTTGTAAGGTGAGCTTATCAAAGGAGGATTAGTTCCTTTCTTCTCATGCCATCATTTCTCACCACTTCAGTCAGATTTATGGAGAAATTCAGTTTTAAGCTTAGCTTAGTTCGCTCGCTTTCTGGAGCGTTTACCTATAAAAGCCTCTTGAAGGCAAGAAAAAAAAAACTTTTTTACATGTTGTACTATGCTAGGGTAATGGATGGATGAGGGTCTGGTATCAAACGCCTCCCGGATCTGGCCTGGCTTTCTCTAATTCTTCTTACTAGTAAATTTTTGTGGACTTTCTACTTAACCGTACCTTGCTGTTCGACTTCTCGGGTGGGAGTTTTGAGCACCAGACTGACGACCATTTGGCCTCATACAAAATGGCAGCTGGTCCATCAAGCTGGTTTCTGTTCCTTTGCACTAACACTAGTGCTGGAAGGGTGGGGGGGGTTATATAAGTGTGTGTGTATTCTGTTGTATTAAAAGATGTGAAATATATATTGTGCTAAATAATCTAAACCATTTGTTCATTGTATTATATTAAATAGTTTTTTTTTCTTTTTATAACTTTTTTAGAAGATTTATCACAGCACACAAAATTATGATCCTGAAGGTCTTTTGGGATGTTTGACAAGTTGTTTCCTCTGCTTTATTGGATTGCAGGTAAGCTTCAAGTGTGACGATCCAGGTTTCTCTTCTGTATCTTGGCCACCGGGGTCACTGTAATCACACGTCCCTCTGCGCTGATTTCAGTTTAGCAAGAGTCTGTACCGCCTGCAACCTTAACTTTGGGTCATTCTAGGAAGATTATCCCCTCCCCCCATTCATGTATTTTCCATTTCTGTGGGATATTTTGTTCAGCTAATTTTTTTGTTTGTTTGTTTTTTTTTTTTTTTTGTAATCTAGGAAAATCTCCAAAATTTTACTGTACTTAACAGTCGGCTGGTAATTAAAGTCACTTCTCTTCATGTTAATCTAATGGGGTTCTGTTGTGTCATGGTTAGCATTTTGACTCTAATAATAAATGCTTGGTTAAGCTAGCCTTTGGAATGTTTTGATGCTCTGTTTTTTCTGTTTAAACTTCAGCCGTCTTCATCTGGGATGATGGATCTTGTCCTTCAGACTGACACTTTTTTTAGTTCTTCTTAGTTTTACCCTTGAATTTCGCGCTTGTTTTGGCAAGCTCTCTGAGCCAGCCAGCTCATTCCAGCCTAGATACCGACCCATCTGGCGCACAGAAGAAGATTCTCTTCTTTCCTTGTAAGCAGAGTCTCACCATTGTCGAGTCGTAGTCTTCACTATTGTTTTCTTTTTGTGGATTGATCAGCTTTGGAAACAAAGATATTGAAAGGGAGGTAGAGGGGTAGGAGATGAGGTTGCAGGAGGAAATAGTGTTTGCTTGGTTTCTTTTTTCCACTTGCTTACAGCAGAACTTCAGATAAAACTTAACTGCTGGACATAAGGTTAAAAAATGCTCACATAAACTAATAACAAAAACAGCTTGCATAATTTTCTTTGCTTTTTTTCCCTCTCAGTCCAGTGGTTTTCTGCTACTCATTTGCTATTCACCATTTAGAATTTAAAATAGTTTTCATTTAAAAAAAGTAAAGCGGTGCTAAACTAATTTAGAAATTCTAATAACTCTTGTAGCACATACTCCTAACATTTTTATCATCAGCTTCAAATGAGTATTTCCTCATGGTAAATGTTTGTCCTAAGAATGGTGATACCGCAGTAATGCTTCATGATATTGCTATTGTTTGCTTGGCAGCATTCAGACTACTGAAAGTATAACTATGTTGAGAAGAAACTCTACTGGAGACAGACTTAAGTGGGAAGAAATCAGTCTTGGAGAAGTGTTTTTTGTCTCTACTACTATGCTGAAAAACAGGTTGGTTGGTTGGTTGGTTTTGTATGAGACATCTACAACTGTTGGCCATTGTCGGTGTTGTACGATCCTTTGACTCTTCCTCAACCTAAGGTTTGAGTTATGGTAATTCTAGCTGCTTCAGTTGCTGCATTAACCTCTATCTCTGGGTGGTGTGTACTCGCAGAACTCTAGTCATGTCACATTTGCATAACAGTGGTCAGATATAAAGCCTATTAAAAATGTTTGCATGATGATGTTACTGAACACTGAGAGTATGGATCTTCCAATCCAATTAGTGACAACCAGCTATGGCTAAGTTACAGACCAGAGGTAGGCATATAATGTGTTGTTATCCTACTCTGTACAGAGAGACTGGTTCAGTTCATGAAAGACTTGGCAGAAGGCAATGCAGCATTACTGACTATCGCAATAACCATTCCATCACCTATATTGCTCTCACTAACTTGGCATGTTCCATCTAGAATGAATTGTAGCAGGTCTGTACACACCCATCCCTGATCAGATTATACAAAATCTGCTACATTTGCTGATATACACACTGGAGGTCCAGTATTTCTCACATCTTCAGCACCAGAACATCTTAGGGAAAGATTGGAATAAGTGTAGCCTCTTGCACTTGACTGGCTGACTGGAAGCAGGTTGCCTTTGGTGGTGACAATAAATTAGCCAGAAAGTGGGTTTTGTCAAAAGAACACAAAAGTGAACCAATTCTTTCCAGATAGGTCATCAGGCTTGTTTTACTATTTAGGAAGTGAGAGTAAGAACTCATCTTGCATAATGACACAGGAACCAATCTTGCAAGAATAGTCGTTAACCGTGTTCAGAAGGAAAATATCCAACATTTTTCCGTGGCCTGCCCCAAACCTAAACTCCAGAGAAACCTATCTGTGATTGGCTGTCTAGGAGTGATGACCATGTGGTCAGGGGATGAATCTGGAAGTGTTGACAAAAGAGTAGAATGCTCTGCCACAAGAATGCATCAGACATCTTGAGACTGTTGTAGTGCAGGTCAGAGGTGTCTCATAAAAGTCAGGTAGGTGGAGATTATTGGTGGTCATTGTGACCACTGAATACATTGAACAGTGTTTAGCTATGGAAAATGAGCTATTTATCAAACTTTATGGTCAAATTTGAATTGTGTTTAAATGTTTTTATCAATAAATTCACATCACAATATTACTATATTGTTTTGATCAGTGTATTATGTGGATAACTGATCATTATCCAAATTTTAAACAATTTAATTCTAACGGCCTTTTTAAAAAAAAACAACTCATGATTTATAGATTTTTTTTTATAACTTATGCATCTCCAACAAGTTTTGGGCCCAGAAAATGATGGAAGGGTGACTGTACTAATAGTAGAGTAAAAGTTGTTTTATTCTTCTCCTTGTGACATTTGACATGAAAATTGGTTAGCTTAGCTTCAGACATTTCCTAGCATTTTAAGTGAGCTTATTACTAATGAGGTGGTGATGGGAAATGTCTGAACTGACAACCCTCTGCTTTCTGTAATAACTTTCCATTCTTATCTGGATATCAGGTGATTTGTAAATGAACCTGACGACATGATTAAGCTGAAAGTTTACTTAGCATTCTCCTCTGGAAAGACGAAAATCAGAATGATATGACTATAACACTAAAAGAAACAACAAAAAATTTAGTAGTATATAGTTTAGGAAGATGTCTTGTATCATGTTTTGGTTTTTAGAAAAATGATTTTAAATTGTTTACTTTTGAAAAACTATATGCTCCCAAAAGAAGGGACACGGGCAAAAAAAAAGTCAAACTCGGTGAAGCTTTTCCAGTGTAAGGGTAGATGAACTGATGATGGTATTGTTGAAATCTCAAACAGATATTTACTGGAGCTGAAATTGTGCTGCCATCCAGTTGATTTGTCTGCTTTTTTAGCTGTTAAGTTTTCCCCTGTGACCCTATTTTAACAGTAAGCCAATCAAAAACACTTTTATCAAGTTTTGGTATGGTTAAGTTATGTAATAAAACATTGCCAAATCAAAGTGAACATTTTAAAAGGAGTTTAGCGTGCCACAGTGCTGGGCCTACTGCAGTTTTCAATGATGCTAGCCTGGCCACAACCTGTGGTCTAAACACGTACTCCTGTAGGTCTTCCAAGGAAGACAGCCTGCTGTTTTTATTAAAGAACATGAACAATACTTCTGATTTGCAGAATATATATTTCAAAACATCTGGTAACAAGGTGCACATCTTTTTTGTAAAAACAATTTAAAGAAAGAAAAGGAAGGACTACAAAGTAAAATGAAAACAGTCACCAATGATATATTTTTTCTTAAATGCACTGTAAATGATATTCTTGATAGTGTAACAATTAGTAGTTAAAAACGTTTGATTATCTACAGCTACTAAGTGTCATAATTACAAATGAACTAAGATTCTGGCAGATCTCAAAATGCTTGGTAATGGAATTGTTAGTGAGAGGTGTAAATTATTTGAGAATTCTAATGATAACATGGAGAGAAGAACATGCATTTAAAGTGTTTTTCTCCCTCCTGTATAATCATTACCACCTGGGGCAGACTGCAGATAAATCAAAAATTAGTGTATGTATATACCTCCTTGTTACCTCCTCTTTTTTTTTTTTTTTTTTTTTTGCATAAAACTGCAGGATCTTTTTACAAGCGATATATTATAAAAAAGTCTGTTTTCATCTATTGTGTTAATGCATTTGGATTTCAGGCTGGCAAAATTTTCTGCATGTACCAAACCTTTCATCAGCGAGTGAAGCGGTTGCTCATCTGGGGTTTTACTTTTGTAAGTACCAAAACAACTTTGCTTGGCCTTGTCGTGCTGTTCACTCAGATAGTCTGTCATGTTGGTCTGGCGTAACCGTCTGATATTTTTTGTTTAAATGGAGCAGATGGTTTCCATGGTTACATGATGATAAACCTTTGAATCGGTGGTCTAGAAAAAAGATTGATATTGTGAATTTTTGCGCTTTAGCATTAGAGAAAAGGGTGAGTGCTAATGTCATTGTTCATCTGCAAGGCTGCTCCGAGAAATTGTTTTTTCGGAGATGTAGCGATTTTGTCACAGCAAGAAGTTACAATATTCTGACCATTTTGTCTTTTACCCAACAGGGTGTTCTGGCGGCTGTTCTCTGCAAGTGTTCACAGAATGGGGGCTGGATACCAGTCAACAAAAACTTGTGGTAAGTCCCCCACTGATCTGTTACGTGTGAGCTGCAGTCTGGCTTTTAAAAGGGGAGATTTTGTTTGTTTGTTGTCCTCTGAGGATATAAGCCAAGTGCTGTTAAGCAGGATGTGGTGGATTTTCTCTTTCTTGGATTGGATCACTTATGCTTTCTCTCATTTCTCAGAATTGGACTGAGTTTTGCTAAAAAATCTTACTAGAATTTTCCTGATTTGGAAACCAGAAAGTCTGGATATTACTTGAATTACCATTTCCAAGTACTTCGTGCAGTTTTTGTTTTTAATATATTTTCTCCCCTCACTATGTTCATTTTTTAATATTAATGCAGGTATTTTGAATTATTTTAAAGTTGTCATCTTTTTTTCAAACTTGCTCACCCTTTATTTTCACCTATATCCTTTACTTCCAGGTCTTTGTCTTTCATTCTGTTGACGTCGTGTTTTGCCTTTATCTTCCTCACTTTCTGTTATCTGACAATTGATGTGTGGAAGATTTGGTCAGGTGCACCATTCTACTTTGCAGGTGAGTCTCAGTATAAACTAAAACAGGTATATGCTGAAGCATGAATGTACGATGGTGTAAGTAGGTTGTCTTTTCCTTTGCTGATCATTCGTGTGATCTATGCCATTTCTGGTATGCCCAACTCTTCTAAATGCAGTCATTTTGATGATAAGAAATGATGTATGCACTGACATTCATAATGTTTGCTAATCCCAGCCATGTCCTTTTGAGCTGCCAACCCAGTGCTGCTTTTAGATGTGTTGGTTGTACAACACTTCCCGGCATTCACCATTCTACTCCTGGAAGAGAAGCACTTAGAGATGTCCAGCTGACTGCAGCACTGCCAAAGTTTGACATAGGAGAATTATCCACCTGTCTGAATGTTTCAGCTAGAGCCCCTGAGCCATGTCATTCTTGGTGGTGTACTATTTACATAGAAGGTTAGTTCACATAGTTCCTATTGCCATCTTGGGAGTAGCAGTAGCTAAAACTCCAACAAGCCACTTTGTATGGTTAAAAGAAGGGAAACAGCTACTGCCATGTTAGCATCACTGCCTTTTAGAAATGATTTTTGGACTGAATGCTGGTGATGGTCAGGTGGAAAATTCACCAGAATGTAGGTTTGTTATTTCTAGAAAGCAAGGTGCTTTATTTTTTCCACTTGCTCAGAATGAGTAAACTATTCCAGTTCTCACAGCATTCTAATAAAGCACTTTTTAAAACATTTTCAAAACTATCAGCATCCGTAACAAGGTGAAAAGAATCTTACCAGCTCTGACAAAAACAAATTTTTTTTTTCTTCCTTGACTCACAGGAATGAATGCCATTGCTCTGTATATTGGACATGAAGTTGTGGGAGGACAATTTCCTATTTACTGGAAAGTCTCATCTGATCATGCGAGTCACCTGGCCATCAATCTGTGGGGGACAGTTTTTTGGGCATTTGTAGGTTGGTACATGTACCACAAGAAGATTTTCATCTCTCTCTGAATCCTAGAATGTTGATTGGTTTGTAATTCCAAGATGAAAGTGGAACAAAAACAAAACAGTTTATGTATATAATCAATTGGACATTGGTAAAATAAAAGATATGAAGACTGAAGGAAAGGCACTGCCTGAAAAATGAGGGAGCATTTATTGTGTGGAAAAGATTAAAGGAGAAGTGAACATGAGAATCTCACCTGGTACATTTTATAGATTTTGTTTCGTGGAGCAATTATTTTATCTAATAAAACAGATCCAGTGATACTCTTGAGATTGGAAGCAGTAGACTGACTACTGCAGGAATTCATAAATTCTTTTTAAAGTTATACTACTAGGCACATTCAGATGAAACCATTATTTCAGCTGGTTTTCATTTGAATGTGTCTAGTATCAGTGGTGTATTAAATTTAAGTATACATAGTGTACAAGAGAAATGGGGACTTTATTATTATTCCAGCAGTTAAAGCCAACATGAATGTAGTTATTTGCATGTCTAGGACACTTTGCATGACCTCAGCTTTAGCAAGCTCAAACTGATGATAATCATTATGACTGCAGGGCAGATGTAGTAACATCCTGTTTTGGATTCTGCATGGCTTTGGGGTTGTCATGCAGCCCATCAGTATGTAAGCTTGTGTTCTTTTCTTTTGTAACCAGGATAGGGATATGTGACTGGGGAAGAATATGATGACTGTGCATGGTTGAGTGTTATCCTTTTGTACGATTGTGGACCTGAAGTGATTGATCATGGTTCCTTTGGAATAGCAATCCTTAGGAAGTAAGCTGCTGTTGTGCTTCTACATTTTAGGTCTGCGCGCGCTGTGGTATATAGTTATAAGGCCACATTCTATCTCTCGTGTATATATGTTGTAGGAAGTTTTTGGTGCCTCTGCAACAGACTCCACCCTATGAATTCCTTCATCAGTTGATAGTTAGCCCCGGACATTCATCATCCTGTCCTCAGAAGCATGCACACCACATAAAAGTACTCTTCAGAGTGAAACAGTTTCTAATTCACTTCAGTTATTTTCTGAATATGTAAGCTCAGGACAACTCACTGTTACACAAGAATGCATCTGCCATTTTCAACTGCTGTTGACTTAGGACAGAGTGGGAGCTCATGCTATTGCTGCCTCTGGGCAAAGGACCCACCTCCATCCTGCAAGCAGTAAATTTATTTTATGAAAGAAAAAAGAAAGAAAATGAAGCTCCCACTTTCTTGTATGCAACAAAACCATGAGGTGGGAGGACAGTAAAAATGAGAAAGACACCACCACCACCTTTGTTTTGCATATAACACATTATCTGATACAGTGTATATAGAAAAAAATGGAATCTTATAAATTGCTAAGCAGTTTCAGTCAGTATTGTGGTAGAGATATCATGTACTCATCCTCTTTCTAAAAACATATCTTTTAGTGATGTGTTCCCTTATAGTTGAGTTATTTCTAAGAAAACAACATCTACCTACCTGTTCATGTTGGAATTGAACAAAAGCAGCCTGGAAAATCTGGTGAAGGGAAGGCTGATCCCTAGCTTGTGACTGCTGCTAGCATAATTCACACTACAGCTGCAATTTATAGGACCAAACAATCACATCAACAGCAAGATTGAAGATGATACAAATTCTTGAGTAAATAATAATCCCCCCCCTCTTTCTGTGAGAAGGAAGGAGTTATTATTAGAGACACTTTGCTTTGTTTTTCATTTATCTCTTCTATCAATTGTTTATATTTACTGGTGAGAGGATTGCCTGAAGTGATGAGTGGCTTTTCTGGATGTTTATCTTTATGCACATTCCAATTTAAACTATATGTGAAGAAAAAAACATCTACTGTCAGCAGTTCTGTTTAGCTTCCCCAGGTGGGGCTGTGCAGATCTGTGAAACATGCTAAATCCAGTCAGAAGGTTCCATGCTTTAAGACCAGACCTCATCCTTTTCAAATTAGTCACCTTCCAGAATGGTACAGTGATTCCATTTGTATTGTAGGTCTAGAGAAACGTCTATGGTAATTTTCTCATCATGATTGTAAAGTTTCTATCATTACCTTGACAACTGTTGGATCTTTATTAAAATGGTTCTTTTCAGTGTGCTCTTGTTTTTGAAAACAGGAGATAGAAATAAAATCTAAAAGAATTCTTATATTGCAGATTGCCATAATGTTATAATTAGAACTCTCGTATATACGTGACAAGTCTGCTGATAAGTGAAATGGGCTGTATGCACGACTGTTGCAAATCAGGATGGGTCCCAGATCCGACAGTGGTGTGGTCATATCTTTAGATTACGGGGAACTGGTTCGTTTTAAGGGATATGAGAAATCTAAAAATAGATTTTGAACTTTATATTATTTTCTCATTACTGAAGGAACAAAAAAAAAAATCAACTATTCTACTGGGAGGGTGACAACAAATGAGCCATAGCTCTATTAAAATGGTCTTCTGTGCAGTCTCAGCCATAACATAAAAATTTTACTTTGCCTTCACTAGGATATTGCAATGTTGACATCTTTACTGTGCCCCCAAGACTTTCTGGAATATAATTCTTAGAGACCATACTTTGCTTGTGCTATTTCTGAATTTAGATTATAAAACCTATGCAGTGTGTGTAGAAAATAAATGGATGTATTTCCCAAGTTTTAAGTTTTTCTCTTTTTGTTCAAAATTTTACTAAGTTTAAATGTCCAAGCAACATGATAGCTCTCCTGTCAAGAGTATAAACAGCAGAGTTTGTACAAGGTGGTGTCCTTTACAGCTGCTTTGGGTACTCTCCTCATTGTTTCTAATCTCACTTTTTTAGGAAGTTAAAAGAAAATTATCAATATAAGGATGTATAATTCATTCTTTGAGCATTTGGTACGTTTTAACATTGAAATCAAAACGAGTCCACATGGTTTTGACACGAGCAATTCTCGAGTGTTCCTTTACTGATGTACAGCAGTGTGCAAAGATCTTGCATAAAAATGACTAGACTTAGAAAATGGGTTCTTATTTTGTAGAAATTAGTAACTATTGTATGTTTTCTGTTTTAATTGAAAGGTATCGGTGTCTTTAAACGATTTATAACACTAAGATCCATTTTATAATTGCACAGTAAAAATTTTAATATTAATAAAATAATTTGCATGAAATCACAGTGTGCAAAAGTGTTGCATAAACTACAAAAAATTAGAATATATATTTTGTGCTATAATAGTTTAGGATAGTAGTTTTTTTTATATTCTGTCATTTTTCAATATAGTGATGCCGAGAGCCCGATATTTGATCCCCGAACAGTGGGCCACAATCGTTCGCAATCAGTCGATGATATCTCGCACCCTGAAATGTTGGAAAGCCGATGGGAGCCTAATTTCGAAACGCAGAGCCAGCAGACCACAGAAAACAACGGCTCGACAGCATTGCCTGATCGCCCGCATGTTGAACTCTGACCAATTCTGTACTTCCACGACATCCAGACCACCTTGTCAAGGCACCATGGGATCCAGTTGGCATCGTGTGCCATCAGATGGCGTTTGATCCACATGAGACTGTTCGGGCGATTGGCACAGAAGAAGCCGTTCATCAGTCGGGACAATCGTCAAAAGCGACTGAAGTAGGCCTCCATTGGACTGTGGCCCAGTGGTCCCGAGTGTTGTTTTCTGACGAAAGCAAATTTGAGAGGGTCCACTCCGCGGGTCGGGTATACGTTCAGTGATTGGTGTCTGAGAAATACCATCCTAGTTGCACTTGACCAACTCTGCAGGCAGGGGGAGATTTGGCCATGGTTTGGGGCTGTTTTCAATCGTCCGGTGTTGGTCTGTTGCATCACGTGGGTCGAATGAATGCTCACGACTATGCTAAGATAGTCTTGGACATTGTCAAACCGTGTGTGTGTGACCACATGCCCCTGATGGCCATCTATCAGCAGGACAATGCCCCCATCCACACAGCTAGAAGTGTCAAGGCCTTGATGGCAGAGTTGCAAATCCCCCTCCTCGACTGACAGCTCAATCCCATTGAAAACATTTGGCACTCGATTAAACTCAGTGTTAGTGCCAGAAAACTGATTTGAAATGGTAGTCAGCATGCCTCGTCATTGTGAACAAGTTAACAAGAACTTCGGATATTCTACTCATCATTGATAAATCTGATCACTTTCTGCATAATTGGAATTGAATCTGAATTGATTATATAGCTGTCTAGATTTCATGCAACATTTTTGCTCACGTTGATTTAATGCAAATGATTTTCTAAAAATTATAACTTTTCTTACAATGAAACAATATGCTTGATATTATTGGGATAGATGCACAACAGTAATACAGAAATACTTTAAAGAACAAGATTTGATGATAACTGCTTTCGACAAAAATGCGAGCTAATTTACAGGAAAAATTATTTTTATGCAAGACTTTTGGACACGGCTGTAGTTTTGACCTGTTTCCGTCAAATGTTTTTTGTTAATATTCAATGCAAACAGCACTACTATCCTTGCAAGTACTCAGATGTGACTGATCAACAGTACTGAAAATAATACGAGCAGAGGTGGTCGTGGATTGGAGAGGCCGGTAAGCACACCTGCTTTTATAAACTGAATCTGGACTTTATCTTCCATGTTGTCCGGTTTCACCTGAAAATCTTTCAGAAACAAATGAAAGCAGCATTCAACAATCTCCATCATCATTGCAGTGTTTTTAGTTGTTTGCTAGCTACGTTGTCGGCATCTAACAGATGAAACTAGTGACAAACTCTTAGCCACCGCAACTTTTTTTGTTTTTTGTTTTTTTAAGCATGGAATCAAGGGAAGTTACAAGAATTGACAAGTTCTGCGGGAATGTTTTCGATGAACTATTCAATAGGTAGAAATTCAAAGCGATGAAGACAGAAAATGCTTCTAGATTTAGTCCGTATTTTAAAAACGCTATCTTGTAAGCAATGCCTAGAACGTGACTGCGAAATTGTTGTTGTTCAATTTTTAATTGGCCTTTGTAATTAAATTTCATGTCACAAGAAAGGGGGGATGGTGATGGCAAGGAAAATTCCTACACTCACTCACCTTGAGAACAGTGGACTGCCATAATAGTACCTGAAGATGACTGCAGCTGTCAATTAGCCGGGCAATTTAAGTCACGTCAAGCTTTCCACTAACCCTTGCTTCATATTGGATGACTAGCTGCCATTAAACGAAGAGGGAGGGGTGTGTGCGCTTCCGTTCAGTAAACCTTAAAATTGACAAAAATTAGGATGCAAGTCAGTTTTGGTCCATTTACTAAATGGTGATGAATAACCAAACCAAAGAACCACTTTGCATCAGCCACAGTAATCATAAACACTACGCGCACTTTGGAAAATATTTCAGGATTTGTTTTAAAAAAAAAAAAAACTTCACTATCAAGAATTGTGTGGATGGAATAGATCACAAAATGTTAAGATCTCAATTTTTATTTATGCATTAAAAATTGAGATTTCATAAACAGGATAATATTTGATTTTTGTTTGCATGAAGTCAAAAAAAAAAAACACAAATGCACCACTGCATCAGAATTCTAAACCCTCCAGAAGATACCTGACAGTTTATTCGGATATCTATCATTGGAGTCGGGGGGTTGATTAGTTTAAAAATTCTCAAAAGAAAAATCGTTAGGGCCAAAATCATTTTTGTGATCGAAGATGTTTCAGTGGTAAATGGGTGGTGTGCGTGCATGAGGTAATAATCGGGCTATTCTACCCCGAGGCAGGTACACCTTTGACCGACGTGAAACTACAAAGGAGGGGGGGTATAGACTATGTGCTCGTCCAGATCAGAAGAGGGGGGGGTCTGTGTCAGCAAAGAAATCCCTATCAGAGCTCTCAATTTTTAGAACTGGGAGAAGGAAGCCAGTTTTCCTGTCTCCTAGTACTGGAGACATTCTGGTGAAGCCAGGCTGAAATGGCATCACTGGTTGTATCCAGCCAAGTTTCATAGTAGGTGCAAAACTAAAAAAAAAAAAAAAAAGTTTTCTTCATCATCTCTAGTATGAAGGTGACATTCTCCACTAATGCGTGTTGCAGAGCTTGACATCTAAAATTTAACAATTACTCATAATTCTATTGGAAATCAATAATAGCTATTTTATATGATACATCACCATATCTACTAATTTATACAATGCCACATCTTTTAATGGTAATTCTGGACTATTCGATCATAACTTTTCTTCAATCAGTCTAGGGATTACCATATGTATGTACGCCAGTTCAAAGTAAAACATTTTGGATTAACATTTTTAAACCCCCCTCCAACCTGTGTTACTAAGCACAGACAGGGAAGCTAGGCTTGTCACTCAAAATCCTGAACCAGCAAACACCATCTTGGGTAATCATGAATGATAGTGAAGCCCTTGAACAAGTTAGCCACCTCACACAAAACACCACCATTTACAAGTAGAACACAGGATAAGCAGGTGTTAATACTTCCTTTAGAAAACAGACAAGGACATCTGAAAGAAGACCAAAATCATAGTGTATAAAGCTGTTGTCACCACTCTTCTATCCTGCAGTAAGACATGGACCATCCATCAATTTTGCCTCTGGGGATCAAATGGGAAGACCCTAGAAAACACACAGACAGCCAGCTTTGCTGGGCTGGGGCTCTGTATGTATGGATGAATCTTACTTTCCATGCCAAGTTCTCTATTCACAATTGCTGAAAGAACTGATCAAGAGGCAGTGAAAGGACACACTAAAGATCTGCGTGTAGATTAGAAATGTGAATGGTGACACCTTTGGAAGAACTCACGATGAACCATCCCCAGTGATGTCGGCTGATCTAAGAGTCCGTAAAACTTTTCAAAACAGAGAGACTCAACCAAGAGGCGCAAAAGGAAGAGAAACCCCTGACTGCAACACGCTTTCTCTCCCAGAACATCATATAACCACTGTCTGAAGATCTGCAAATCAAGAAACTGTCAATACGCATTAAGTACTAGTTGATCCATAGGAGCTGAGACAAAAAGGGTTACGTTAATGAGGAAGATAATGTAACGACAAATCTCCAACCCGATGTGTTTTGCATCACAAATGTTGACTAAGCATACAGACAGCTCCCAGTAAGAAAGGAAGATTCACTAATTCCAGGAATCATCCTCTACTCTTCCTTTCTATAGCATATGAAGGTTTGTTGCTAAGGAAACAATGACAGTATGCAATAAAAAGCTGTAGTTTATTCTCCAAAAGAAGCTAAGAACTGATGATATGTGCTGTATACAACATTAATACTGAATCCTTGGTTAATAATAATAAATACTGTCTCATTATGCAAATGCAAGAGAGACAATAGATAATTGGAAAAGGATAAATTGTATTTGTTTTATGATGTAAACTCTCCAGTAGAGTGAAAGGAAAAAGGGGATCCAAGTTAATTATAGTATGACTGACTTAAAACCTAAACAAGGATTGGGTAGTCAAGTTCAAACAATTTCTAAACATGGAATTGGGCACAGTTTTCAGGGAGGGGTATTTATTTTCTAGTACTTATTACTTCCCTTTACATGAGTTATTTTCAGCACCACTTAGGGCATTTACCTGTCATTAACTTTACAACACGCATACACAACTTGTTCATAACTTCTATCGGCTCCTTATACAACGCAGTCAATTAATGATTTTAAAAATTATCTGCAGTAAAGACAATTTCAAAAAATACCCAACTCTCGATATTAAATTCCTGTGAAATACTGCATATAAATAATTTCATGGCGAGAAAAGGCTAGATATTAGAAAGTGATGTTCCAGCTGTATATTGCCAGACTAGCTTGTAACAGTGACGGCTTAAAATCTACAATTTCTTTTTTAAAAACTTGGACAATCCCCACAAGCACACTTTCATTAGTCGTCATAAACCAGGCTACAGAAAGAAGTCTTAAGTTAAACATTAATACAATTTCAAAAAACAGAATCCTTTTTCAGACAGAAATCCACCTAAACACATAAAACACTTAAGTCTCTGAGGGCAGTGTGTCCTGTTGTTGATTTCTTCTCCATGTGAAAAAGGAGACTAAATCATTTAGCGTATTAGTTTCACTGGGTTACAGGTGCTGTCAAACCGGCTAGTCATCTAGAAATCCCCTGGCACAACGATATGAAGCCAAACAAAATTCAAATGTTCTAAGAAATAATCAGAAACTGCTTTAGTTAGCTTACTAACATGACAACATACTATAGTCTTAACGAAATAGACCACCACCACTTGCCAGTTGGTCCCCACTCCTCTCTTTTAACAAGATCACCTGTGCTTCACATTTACAGTAGCTTGCATCTGAAGCTTTTATTCCATCAACCCTCCAACCAGTTCTCACATTTAAATGGATCTTTCACATAATAACCATAAATGCATATTCAAAAGAATTGACAAAAGAAAATATCCTGTTTAACATCAACATATTCCCTGCTTTTAGATGGAATTTTGTACAACATTTGTGCCTGCAGTTTAAAATCGATGCTGTAGATGTGGTACTGCGAGTGAACAAGACACAAGTACTCTTCAGTCAGAAACCTTTAAACACTTCATTGTTATGCAGTGATTTCTTATTTTTTTCTATGGGAAAATTCAGAAACTGTGGGCAATGTTGATATGATATCATCAAGAATAGGTTCACTAACCTGTACTTAATTCTGAACCAAATCCTTATTATTATGTGGAGAAATGTTCTTTCCAAATGGAAACAGTGAGAAGTCGATCTGAACTACCATCAATTAGGGCAGCACTGACACTGCTTCAAAAAAATACAAAGTATAAAACTATTTAAAAAAACAGCTGCAAACTATCTTTTTCCATAAACATCAGATCTGCCTTAGTCTACAAAGACCCTTGCCATCAATCTTTTTGTTGGCTTTGATATCAGAAGCAAAGATGTAACCCTGAATTACCTGTGTAGAGGACTAACCTGTCTCTAGAGACCAGTTTTAGCAAAGCTAAGAGTATGCAGTGGAAACAAGCAAACATCCTTCTCTATGGCTGATCCATTCAATGGCCACTCATCTAGCAGCTTTGTTTGAAGCAAGGTGCCAAGAAATATTACTGTGTGATTGATTAGTGTCTATTTATAACTGCTGTGATAAATGACAGGTTTGTCTACCTATGACTGACATCATGTTGTGCTGAGCACACACACACACACACATTATCCCATCAGCTAACAAAAACCAGCCAACAAGAACCACAATTCATGTAAAGCCTAACATTATAGTAAGTTCTGCAATAAGGCACTTACAAGTCAGAAAGCCAGATAGATGTGCACGGCGAGCCAGCTGGTTGTTGAATTTCTTACAAGTTCTCTCCCCTTAACAAATGACGTCCTGGTCACAACAACACGCAGTACATCATAACCTGGCTAACCCAAGACTCTGCAGTTTGTGTGTTCTTGTTTAAGTCAGCAATATATCAACAACGAAACAAAAACACCACATAATAAACGTGCAATTAGTTTACCTCGTGTAACTATGTGTTGGCAAGTTATTCAAAAAATTAAAAATCAAAGTTACGTGCTTTGTATACATCACCAATTTACACAATGAAACCCGTACATATCCAATCAGTTTTCCCAATATTTACTCTACTGCTCAACAGGAATGTGTTTTTTTTTAAATATGGTCAAGATTGACGATAGAAGAAATAAAAATCAAAACAACTAGCCAGATTTGTAAATCTACCTTCATCCTCCGTGTAGTAACTTTCCGGAAATAGGTAACAAGGAAGGAAAGCTAACACCTGTCAACTTATCACAACAAAATCCACCCCGAGCTTATAGATCAGTAAATGTAATTCTGCGCACTTGATTTTTCCAGTGACGGCATCACACCCTCCACAGAAGTCTGCAGCTTCTTGTATTCTCCAGAACCTTGCCGCCGGCCACGCTTATGGTTCCGACCCTCAATAATGAATGCAATGATCTGAAAGCAGAGAAATTCAAATTATTACCTACACTATTCTAGGTATTCAGCCAACAACTAAGTGATATTTTGTGTTAAAATAAAATCCTCCTTTCCTCAAATGTCACCTTTTGCTTTTGTACAGTACAACTGTCTATTCAAGGCGTGAGAAATCCACGAATGGTAGGGCATCTTAGAATTGTGTGTGTTTTTTAATGTAATGTTGTCAGCAATACTACAAATTTGAACAGTGAGAGGACTGAGTTTTTAAAACATTGTAAATGTTTACCTACCTTTTGCTTGTTGTGGAACACCACATAGCCAGCTATGCACAGAACAATGGCAGTCAAAAAATACCCCATGAAGTGGGCAGAAGATGGCGCCTGCTCATCCATCAGACCATGTTTCTTTTTGAAAGCATTGCTGTCCGAGGTAGATGGGCGCCCTTCTGCCATTCCTGAATTCTTCTGATAAACCTCATTACTAGCATCTAGAAGAAATGAGTTGTTCTTATTTATTAATTTCAGAGATTTGCAGCAAAGTACAAAACTTTGTGTTTGTTTTAAACAGATCTCCAACATAAATTACTGAAATTAGTCAGAGACTGCAGGATTACAACTATCAAAAACAACAGTACAGAGTGATGGGCTTTCTTCACAATCCATCACCCCTACTTTAACCCTCTATATACGTCATCAGTTTTTACCTCCCTTATACACTACCTAAAAGCACTATTTGAGTATAGCAGGCTCTATATTTTCACACACCCATAATAAAAAAAAACATGCAAGGTTTGAGCAATAAACAGATTTGACATTATCAAGGGTTATATTAATAAGGGGCTACATGTCACAGCCCCATGGCTCAACCTGCACTCAATAATACAAATATGAGAGGTGGTACACAGAAGCTTAACTTTATTTTATCTGCAGTAGCTGTCCACTTATAAACAAAAATTTTTTTAACCATTTACCAAATAACTGACTCTTACGAATATTATAATTAAATTTGTAATAAATCAAGATGACTTTGGTTGGTTGGTCAGTGTTCAAGCAAGTTGTAATCAGTGTATCCTGGGAAACTTACGCATGAGTAAAGGTGGTAGTGATTTTATCCATTATTTAAACAATAGATACAAGTTGACTTCTCGCGTACTCTTTGATGTATTTAAAACCAAAACTTTTCCTCACAGAAAGTTTGAAATATTTCGCTCGAGTTTCACCTTCTCTTCAACAGCAAACAGCCTGGCAGTTGGACCAATCGCTCTTCTTCACCAGCTGGCCAAGTTGGTTCTCTCTTGGCGCCCAAGTTTCTTTCCACATCTAAAAACAGAGAGGTCAAGTAGGGGTTTCCAAGAGACCCCACTCCCAGCTGTACCAAGGTATCCAGCTTGGTCCAATGGCTCTGGTTGCCTTTTTCTCTCTTCTTTTTTTTTGTTGTTGATAGTTTGCTATTCTTAGAAATCTTGAATGGGATTTACTCTGCTTGTGTTTTAAAAACACCTGAAGCAGATCTTTCAAAAACCTATAAGACAACGGTTACAAATGGACAAAAAGAAATGTATTAATTCCTAGACTGAGAAATGATAGCAGGTGACATGAAATCATACCAGTTAAAATGATTCTACTCGTGCATTTCGAATGTAATGGCTGCTATAAATCGAAGTTGAACAAGTGTCGATACTATGTTGGACTAACTTACCAGCAAGCAGCAGCAAAAATTATGGTATGTTATCTTCAAAATCAATAGGAACAGCCTGAAAGGTGATATTTATAAAACAACAAGTAGGTCAGTCAAAATCATAACTTGATAGATCAATGAAGCATCTAAAACTTCAGCCAAAATCTTTTTAAGAAACCATTTAATCCAAGAAAATACAAACTATCATTTCTCTGCGTACGGTCTTTCAGATCTTTCTTACTCAGCAGCTTCCCCATTAGTTTGGTACCGACAAATCTTCAACCCTACGTGTTTTGCATTATGAGTGCTGACTAAATACTTGGCCAGTTAAGCAAAAATACTAACTAGTGCTTCTGGGCCAGGGTAAACTGATGCGGTATAAGAAAGGTTAATGGTAACTCACATAATTTGTAATGGTCCAAAAATGCCAAATAAACCAAACATATTCATTGGAATTTCTTTCTTCTCACTTATTAATCTGATATTATTTATGCAGTTTTAACAGAGGTATATCACAGGCAAACTATCAATTTGTGCCACAAGTTCAAGTGTAAACCATCAAGTTTCCTGTCAGTGGCCTAATGAAGTTTTGAAAACAAGACCATTGGCTGGTAGAGGACTTGAAAATTAAGGTCAAGGTCAGCAGTTCCCAATCTAGGAGACATAAAGCCTTTTGACTGTTGTTGTTGTGTATATAATATACATACCCTTAATCCACACCAGTATATTGCCCAACAATCACCAACCTACCACTCGCACCTTGAGATGCAGTTACTCCATGGCCTAGAATGCAGGAATTGCATTATTTCATTGTTTTTTTTTTTCCAAAATATTCCAGGTGAACATTACCTGGGACCGTTCCTAGCAAGGCACTGGCCTGTAACTTGCACTGATGGTGATCGGAAGTTGGAGTCACAAGAATTTGTCACTATTTCACTGGGGTGAAGGTAGTTACACTGATTTGAGAAGATTGGAACCGAAGTCTTTCAAAGATAATGGGGAAATGTTTTAAATAAAAGGAACCTTTTCAACAAAATTTTGCTAAGTTATCGATCATTTAATATACCTGAAAAAAAATTTTCTAAAAACATTTCTGCATGTCATTTAGTTGAAGACCTGAGTTCAATTCATCCCTTCTCCCTTTGATGGGAGACCATGGCTAGAATCTCCCATAGCAGTGGTTTCTTTTAAATCTCCCGTACCAGTCCATTGGGGCAGATGCCCTTTTATTGACAGGTGTTCTTGCAAGTAAGGTGCAAGTTACCATCTGCTGTTAGCCACTTCAGACGTTCTTCTTGTTTACCTGTGCAGCAGGTATTAAAAACATTTTGGCATTAACAAAAAACTAAAGATATGAAACATGGAAAATATCATCCCAAGATTTCCACACATTCTATATTCAATGTGTCACAAGAAAAACAACAAAACTTCATTAGATGTTGCATATTCTGAATCTAGATAAGCAGACAGACAGTTTGGAATTGCTCTTCTATCTATAGATACCAACAACACTGAACTGGACTAGGACAGAGAAAAATAATTAATTATCAACCAAACTACCAAATGTGAAGAGAATTGCATTTCACCTACATATAAAACAAATAGAAAGTTAGAATTAATTAATCAATATCAAACAAAGGTAAAGTAGTTTTAATTTTGTTATATGAATCCTCCTTTTCCCCATATCTTGGATTTGCTGTACAGGTTCTGTGAGTCCTTATTTGGAAGAGGGTATTTGGTCAGCAGGTATTTACTAGAATGTTTCCAGGTCTTCACTGAGTGGTTTAAAGTACTGGAGATACCAAGTTTGAATATGAGATGTTTAAGTACAAATTTTCAAAATAATTAGAGGTATCTGGACAGAGATAGATTCTCTTAGCTATCTCCAGTTACTAATACTAGAAGATATAATAGATAATTAGCTAAATTACCAGCAAGGTTAGATATCTAAAAACAGTTGTTAATGAGTGGAATAAGCTGCTGACAGTGTAGCCAATAGTGACTCTACTAATCAGTTTAACAATCGTTTTGATGGCAATCTCTCTTCTCTGGAAACTGGGATGGCTTCTTGCTTCCTGTAAGCACTAAACTAAACATAAATCATCTTCAATATCTTCAATTATCAAAAGGAAAAGAAACTTGCTCCAATTGGTTCTTTGATGTTCCATGCCTTAGTACCAAGTCAAAGCAATTTCCATTGCACTAGTTAGCTTTTATGCTATTGTAGCAATTCATTAGATCTGTGCAGTTAATGAAAGCTGCTAATTTCCCATGGAGAGAGCAATGGTGAAATCAGGAATATCAGGTTAAGGTGATCCCAGTATATGCAATGAGTCAGTTTGTGGGAAAGAGTTAAGCATGCACTAATGCTTACTAGTCACCATCATGCTATGTAATGTAAATCCACAATGATGCAGAGCAACATGCATAGATACTTTGTCTTGCTGCAGTCAGTCCCCTCTTTACACCACACACAACTACATTTTTCTGTTCTAGCAGTATGACATCCATGAAGCAAGAATGCATGTCCTGTGCATGCCATATAGTCTGGTGCGGTTAGATCCTCATTAAAAACACCTGTAGATACACTGTACAGTCCAGATGTTTAATGGCATTAGCCATATTCAATTTCTTAGAGGTAGGACTATGGTCTTCGAATCCAAACAAAAACTCCAATCTACCACCGTCAGTGAGGCACTAACTTCGTAGTGGTGTGGTGTGTGGGTATCTTTTAAAGTTGTTGTAATTAAAAGGGTGGCTAACACATACAATCATTTTTGAAATACTGAGACATTCAAGTGAAACCCTGCTAGATACAATTAGGAAGATTCTATCTACAGCTGGATTTCATTCAAATGTACCTAGCGTATGCAAACACACATGGCAGACATAATTAATGAGTAATTTAAAGAGGTATATAATACATACACAATGCATTATTGCAGAAAATGTACAAAGAGAAAATGAATACATTGTAGAGTATTTGGCATGTGACACCTTGTTTCCATACAGCTTATCAATGTAAGACTCTGGACTGATGTTCCTGATATCATAGAGCACTTTATGCAATTCACCCAAGCTGTTTTGTTGCCATTAACTTTCTCAGTAGCCATATAACCCCTTGTAGCTTCAGTGATGTTTTTATGAGGACTTTGTGTAATCCAAGACATCTTTCTGAATGTTCTGTCAGCCCCTTTGCCTTCCAGAAATTTTTTCAACACACTGGCTGTATGCTTGGGATATGCATCATATTGGAAGATGAATCCCAGCCCAATGAGATGTCTCCCTGAGGGAATGGCATGATGTATGAGAACCTGACTGTACCTGTCAGCATACATTTAGTTTTGTGCAAATGTCTGATACCCTTGGCTGATTTGCAGCCCCACACCTGTATTGATCCACTCCCCCCAATACTTCACTATAGCTGTTTCACATTAATCATTATAATGATCCCCAGTCTGCCCTAACGAACTGTGCTCTATCATCACCAAATAGTTCAAACCTGGACTCATCTCTAAAGACCACCTTCTTCCAAGTTTGGCCATCCCACTGCTTCATTTCTGCTGCCCCTTCTCAGCAAAGGTTTACAAACAGCTACGTGTCCATTTCATGCCATCATTGTCTATCATGTAGAGGACATACCCTGAGGTACTTACCATCACTTTTGGAGAATTTGGACTTTCTTCCTTGACCAAGTCTATTGTTAATGTCACCAGTTTTGCATATCCTCCACAGTCTTGTATACTACACCTCCTGAAACACGAAGTTGGGCTGCAATCTACCGCATGGAGCAGCCTTCACCAGCTAAGACTGATTTCTACACACTTGTTGTGTGATATTCCTTTCCCAGAAGCCATAGCATTCACACCACATTCACCCCATTACAATGCCATTGCTGCCCATATAGTTCTCCGGCAGGTGTGACACTTTCTGATTGCATGCATGATGACTGTACCAGAGCACTTTTCATTTTTACACATAAGATGTTATTCTATCATATGTGTTATTTGCATTTTATACCTAGTTTTTTCTCTATTTCCATAATTATTTCCAATACTGTACATGCATAATGCTATAGCGAAGTCCAAATGAGACCCAGCTTAAGTAGGATTGCAGTAATGGTATCCAGTCAGTTTTCATCGGCACACCATTAGTAAAACATGTCTTGGAAGGACCTTGCCACGCACCAGATACCATTCGTGGGCAAGAACGCATCTTGCATGATACAGCCAATAAAATCATGTACTACAGAGATCCTCTTTAAGATCTATCTCTCATTCTGTAGCTGACTGCTGTAATCTTCTATCATTGCTTCTGGAGTAAAACAAAATTTGATTATCTAATTTCTAACCCAAATCATTCTCCTCACCAATGCAGCACCTCCTATTTAGGGAAGAACACTTCAGAAAGCAGCGTCATTTAATTATTTCAACAGATTTCACTACTTGTGGTGGCCAGGGCATGCTGGTTAAAGGGGGGGCAAAGCAATTATGAATTGTTCATACTGCACCAGGAAATGAAAGATCACAATACCATTCATGTGTGAACTATCAAAATTGCTTTCAACTGGCTTATCTGCATTTTCTCCTTCCTCGCTTTCACTATGAAAATATTCACCATCAGCATAGATTTCACCTAGATTCATAGAAAACAACAATAATAAAAACAAAACAAACAAAAAATCCCCCAAAACAGAAGAATTTGTGCATGAACACAGCCTCTTGATTTTATTATGAAAGACTGAGGATTTAAAAAGAGAAGAACGTGTGCATACGGGGCGCATGGTTAAAGAGTCTGGCTAGCAGGAAAAGTTGACGGCTGTTTTTCATTGAAAGATGCCACGCTGCCTAACATACAGATTCACCTGACCCAAAAGTGAAAACAAGGAAGCAAATTTTCCAAGCCACATGCCAATACACAGCTAGCAGTTCACACTGATGGACGTTTTATCAGCGAGTCCACGATTGTGTAAAACCGCAATCAGAACCCCTGTCTGAGGGGGGGTCCATAGTCCTGTTGCCAAATAAAATTGTGCATTAACGAATATGAATGAATGATCCTCACTGTCGATGGTCAGTTCCCTCCAAAGAGGTGGGATGTAATAGTCAGATAAGTACAAGCAAGAAACGATTCAAACAAGCCATTTTAAAATGCGCACATGCGCACACAAAAAAGGCTTTTATAGGTGACAGGTGAATGGCTCAGAAGCCTGTCACCCTCCAAGCAGTTCCCACACGTTGCTTCACCTTGGTGAACCATACTCTAATGGCGACTGACAGGCATCTGAATTCCTGAAGTATTTTCCAAGTTTTTTCTTCTTTTTCTAGCTGTTTCTTAAAGCAATAGCATTCGATAGTCAGGTCTGAAAGTTGTTTTTAAAAGCAATAAAACAAACGGATGAGAATAGACCAGTCTTAACCTCCAGCATACTATCTGGTATGCATTTATACCCACCACCCTTCAAGTCTGTGTTACTCGGTACAGACTGTGCTATAGGGGCTGAGACACGCATACCACTTTCCTCATCGATGTGTAACAGCAAATCTGTGTATCGTTCCACATGGTTTGCACTGACCAAACACACAACCAGTTTGATCACAAACACTGACCAGTGGTTCTAGGTTGGGAAGTGATATACAGAAGATCAAAAACACGGAGAAAGAAATAGTTAGTTTAGTACAATTAAGACTATTCTATTGTTCTCAACACAACATTGGGGCAGAAGTTAGTACCAGCGCTCCCATCAAAACACAAATTTATAATCTGAAAAACCATGTAGCATAGCTGTGTGTGTTGTTTACAAAATTCAAGACTAAAATGCTGTCCATTATGCACAATTGTAGTCATTGGGAAGAATTCCACTGCATTCAGCAGAGTGAATTTCAGTGCTATCAAACAACAGCATTTATGATGCGTATGCGTGTGTTCGGCTTCAACCTAGCACTAGCTAACCACGCTGCAAAATGCAAAACTTTGAATTGGCAAAATATCTTCAGACTCCAGACTCCAAAACGCAAAAGGTGTTAGTTTTTGTTTTTGTTTTTTTTGAAGAACAATACTAATATATTTTAAGTTTAGTAAGGGACCTATCTTGATTATTGAATGCACTGACTTGAAAATAAATACACAAAAACATCACCATATTAATATACTGCCAAGTCCATTTGGAAAAAGCATGCATTCTCTATGTAAAGATCTTCGCAAGTGATCTGGACTTTTCTATGACCTGTTAACACATCACATTGTATAGTACACATGGTTAGCTTAACTAATTTTTCTCTTTTGGTGTGCCAAGAAACTATCAGTAAGAAAAACTGCTGCCATCTAGGGGCTCCATGAGTAACTATCTATCTTCTGGCATCAAAGTCTTACTGTTTAAAAGTGTGCCATAGCAGTCTTGCAATATTGTGAGTAGAATTTTAAAAACCCATCTGTGAACACCCAGCATGTCTTGTTAACCAGAAAGAGCTAAAAGGATAACTCAATCGTTGCATACTTTTAGTATCACTGACTTTTGAGAACCACTAGTAGTCATTTCCTGTTTACCATGCTCACATTGTTACAACCATACGAAAACCATATTGTAATGTAACTTGTAAATAATAACATATATGTATTTAAAAAATGCATTGAAATTCATATCATTTGTGCATTGAAGTGTGACAAAGCAGCTCTTAATCTGGCTATTTCTCAATGGTTTAGCCAAATTGCTGAAGGTTATTTTCAGCACAGCTTAAAATAAACTCTAATTTATATCTTATAGATAATTCTTTGAGAGACAGATAACCAACTTAAACAGTCTGAGTGGTCTCTCTGCAACCAGTTACTCTGCAGTGAACTAGAGGATTCTAGAACAAGGTCCAGTTTGTCTGGCTTTAGTCAAATTGATTGGTCAGGATGACAATTGAGGGCAAATAAAAGTTAATAGTGATTTATTTATTTTAATATTTACTTGGACTTCTACGCTACATTTTTGGTTATTAATAAAGTTGTTTAGATGCTAATTAAATGTAGAAATGGGATTTTACCATTCTTGTCAATGAACACAAGCATACAGACGATAGAACAAATTGATGAACCATTCACACAGAGAAAAGATGTCAACTGTCAAGTGATTTAACAAAAAAAAAAAACAAAACTAAAACCAAATTATCTTAAATATGTAATGACTTACCAGCATTCACCTTTCCAGTAAATTGGAGTTTGGACAGTGTTTTCACCTGTTGCTCATTGCTAATCTGCCCACTTTTGTTGTTGACCTTACTCTGAGGACTTTGGAAAAACTGACCATGGTTGTTATCCTCAGCAGAACTTTTGTTACTGTTCTGGTTGGCAGACCCATCTTCAAAATGTTTGACAACTGTAAATTCACTTGAGAGAGACTGGCTTTGGTTCCCAGTCCCAATAGTATGATCATTGTTGACCTGATGTTGGTTCCCAGTCCCAATAGTATGATCGTTGTTGACCTGATGTTGGTTCCCAGTCCAAATAATAGGATCGCCGCTGTTGACCTGACCTTTGTTCCCAGTCCCAATAGCAGAATTGTTGCTGTTGACCTGATGTTGGTTCCCAGTCACAATAATAGGATCGCCGCTGTTGACCTGACCTTTGTTCCCAGTCCTGATAGCAGAATTGTCGCTGTTGACCTGATGTTGGTTCCCAGTCCCAATAATAGGATCGCCGCTGTTGACCTGACCTTTATTCCCAGTCCCGATAGCAGAATTGTCGCTGTTGACCTGATGTTGGTTCCCAGTCCCAATAATAGGATCGCCGCTGTTGACCTGACCTTTGTTCCCAGTCCCGATAGCAGAATTGTCGCTGTTGACCTGATGTTGGTTCCCAGTCCCAATAATAGGATCGCCGCTGTTGACCTGACCTTTGTTCCCAGTCCCGATAGCAGAATTGTCGCTGTTGACCTGATGTTGGTTCCCAGTCCCAATAATAGGATCGCCGCTGTTGACCTGACCTTTGTTCCCAGTCCCGATAGCAGAATTGTCGCTGTTGACCTGATGTTGGTTCCCAGTCCCAATAATAGGATCGCCGCTGTTGACCTGACCTTTGTTCCCAGTCCCGATAGCAGAATTGTCGCTGTTGACCTGATGTTGGTTCCCAGTCCCAACAGTATGATAGTTGTTGACCTGTTGGTTCCCAGTCTCATTAGTAGAAGTTTTTTTGATCTGAGCTTGACTTTGGAGAGAGTGATCTGGTTTGCTAGTCACAGAAATATATTTGTAAAGCTCTGGATATTTTTGTCTGTTAGAGTAAGATAATTTACTTTGTGAAGACTGATATCCGCTGTTATTTCCAGGCATAATGTGGTGAGTTTTCAAACTAACATTCCCACCTTCATCATTAGTTTTAACAGCAGCAGATGTACTGGTACTTCTCCAAGATTCTAAAGAAATAAAAACAAAAATGAAATCTTTTCAATTTATTTTGATACAATCTTTTATCATCTCCTATCTTAACTGTCATAATGCTAATACGCCACAAAGATAAGTTTCCTCTAAAATTCAAAGAAATGTCTTATTTATAAGTGATTTTTTCTTTCTTTCAATGTTTCTTCAACCAGAACTGGTCCAGAGCATTTAATTCTTCCAGAAATCATCTGTGTGGTCCACAGTCCACAATTATAAAGAAATGTAGATAATTTCAGTTACTGGATGCTCACTCTTTTTCACACCAAAGTATACACACAGAGGGAGTAAACCATCATGATTTGTAGTAGACACATTCAAACAAAGCCTAGCTGAATTACTGCATCAGGCCAAGTTTCATCTGCAAATGTCACATTAACGTTTTATACTACTGTAATTTCATAAATTTGCTGCTGAAGAAATGTTTCCTTATCACTGAGCCTTGAAGATGGTTTAGTAGATACAACGATGTCTCTTAGTATTTTAATAACCTAAACTGACGATGGTAAACAATGTCTCTTAGCACGATTTCTCTCTTTCCAATCTACTAGTGCATCAGTGATTTCTGGTGACACAGCGATGTCAGAAGGTAAATTGTTAGATTTTTTTGTTGATGTCAACTGCAGAAGTTGACATATTTTTAAATTCTATGCAAATAGCTCTCTCTCTCTTATCAGAAACAAACAAAAATTACTGGAAGCAAGCACAAACGGAATTTCTGCACTTATAAAAAGATCAGGAAATAGACTTCTTTGTCTTGTTTTATGAGAACTTTATTTATACAGATAAGAAGGGAAGGTTAGTGGTAATATACTAACTACTGGAGGTAGTGATAGAGTCATTTATTATTAGTGCTAACAGAATTAATTAAGGTACCCACATTTCAGTATTCTTTTCTTGTCACCCTCAATCAGGTAAAAATTATCAATGGAAAATTAACTTCGATTTACTCTAAAAACTACTTCTTCACTGGAGGAAAACATGATGAATGCAACTAGGAATGATTGTCACAACGGGTTCATCAGCTGGTTCTGTTACCCCTAAAGAGCTGATAGGAAACGACAGAACTAAGCCACCTACTTTTATTTATCCACCCTAAGAGTCTGGAAAAACTTAAATACCACATTATTTACAAAAAAAATATGAAAAAATAACCCAGCCTGTGCTGAATTTAGTTTCAAAGTTAAAATATGCAACCTATACCTAAGTTAAGAGAAACGCTAGGTATTGTGCACACCATAGCAACAGATGCAAACTCCCAAACGACTTGGCAACCACCAGTTTATGGGAGGAGTGCTTCCCTACTGATCCAGAGCTGCTTTTGATTTCAGCAGTTTCCCACATCAGCAGCTTGCCTCCGATAAAGTCAGAACATCTACTCTGCTTGGCAGCATGGGAAAAGCACTCTTTAGTTGCTATTTACATTCAAAATGACAAAGAAGTAACAAATAATTTCCTATTTAGGAAAGGTAACATACAGGGTGTCCGTAAAGTTACTATACAGTCTTACAAGTTACTGGTCGTTGTTTCAATGCCGGTACGATGACATTTCTCAGTTTGTCCAGGTACCTTTCTCCTGTAACAGTTCCGTCGAAGAACTGTGGACCCACAATTCCATCAGACGATATTCCTGCCCAGACAGTTATTCCAGGCTGGTTCAATTGGGACGTGATCGTAAACTGGTAAGACTGTATAGTAACTTTACGGACACCCTGTATAATTAAGACATTAGATTAAAGCCACTTTGTATCGGCAACTGTTCCCACAATCCAATGCGAACAAAGTCCAATTAGCTTTTACAAACAAACTCCTGAGATGTCAGGAATTTTCTGACTTTGAATCCTTTCTGGAGTTAAGGGTTCAGGCTGTCTGTCAGGGAGATGTGCAAGTGCAGTAACCAATGGGGCTCAAAATACTGCACAAACTGAACGTTGAAACTTATCTGCCAACTGTCTCAATCCAGCATTAAACACCTGACAAATTCTAAACGTACCCAGGCTATAAGTGGCTCCAAAAATTATACATAAACCATTTTCACAGATATCATTAGCTTCATCACGTCCCACAGGAAAACAGATGTAACTGACATGCAGGAAAAATGACAAATGACTAGAAGAGATCACAGGATTTCAGCTTCTTTAGTCTCACAGACCCTGCACACAAATCTAGTTGGGTGGGTCAGAATGCCCTAATTCAAAATTCTTTCCAAAATGTCTGTCCAGGTAATGTGAACAAACTGATGGCGAAATGAGAACGAGGCAGTGATGTAAAACCCTAATTCCTACGTCTGGTTGCTGGCTCTGTTAAGTAGCTAGTCTGTCTAATTTTAATTTCTCGCTTGCCTCATGTCCTCTACAATTGTAGATGAAATTATTCTGGAAAGTACCTGAATTTTTCTGTTTGCTTACCACCCCTATTGATTGTTACATATATGCATACATTTTTTTGCTTTGATGATAACTAATTATTATGAAAGGTGTTGTTGTTGCTGTTGTCTTCAATTGAAAGGTATATTTTGAATTTTCAAAATCACCAAATGATGCAACACTGACTTCATAAAAGTAAATTTGACAGACAAGTGTTCCGATGCTGCAGGGTTAGCAGTCTGCCTTGCAACTGTCATCTGAAAATTGCTGGTCATGTACTATAGTCAAGTGTTTCAACATTGCAGAAATTTGGAAAAAAATATTCAACATTTCTGACAGGTTGAACAAGCAAAAAAAATTTTTAATTGTGTTGCATCAACATACATATAACCTAAATGGCAGTTCTTTAAACAAAGATACTTAACATGGATTAATCTTAGTATCTTTCATTTTAGTTGAACTTTTTTCTGTAAACAAATGATCAAGAAAGAAAGTATAAAATAAACAAAAAATACATCAGACTTTCTTCACATTAACTCAGTGGCATGTACAGCTTATAGGATCTGCTAGACTACCTTCGTGGTGTGGTTTCTTGTCCTTATCCTATTCCACCCAGTCATGAGAGTTTTGTCCGAGCTCTCTGCCTTCTGCCCACATATAAAAATGAAGACTAGGCACCGTCATTTGTGCAGCCCGGTTTGTACATTCACATGCCCTAATCTCATAACCTAGACAGGGAACCTGCATATAATCCATTTTGATAATAATAGCCAAATTTCTACAAAGCAAGAAAACTTTATATTAACTGGATGGGTTTTTTTACTAGTATGTTTAGATAATAACCTTGTGACAGAACGGTTAGGATTCCAATCCAAGACAAACCAAAGAGAAAAGGTGTACATATGGAGAGCTCCCATAGTTCTTCCTTGCCAGATGTTATTGGGAGGGACACAGTCCGTTTCCTTCTTTAAAAAAACCTGCTAAATGTCTCTATGAGAACACTATTTTTAGGAGGGAAAGGTGCACCTAAATAAAAACAATGCAGCTCACTGATGAACATGGCAGAGGGGGAAACATGTCAGAGAGGTATGCCAAACCTACAAGTTGGTCAAATCCATCTTGGGGTGGGGTCCCTTAACCTAACCAGTGCAGTAGTCTAGCCAGAAGTTAAAAGGGTCATTAACAACTTAAATAATTGCATTAAAATGTCCTCATGTGCAGGTTAGATGTAATTCAGTCTCTGTGGGCCATGTATTTTTGAGAAACTTTGTCAACCCTGGCTTTTTAATGAATTTGGAGGTTTACACACGCTATAGACGTAAAACAGCCTCATTTACAAATATACACATCTATACATCAGAAATTTAATATTAAAACATCCTTGTTTCCTTTAGATTAAAAGCAAGGATAAAATGCATATTAAAGTAGGAACCTAACTTTTCTAGAATATATGAAATGTTTACAAAAATCAATAGCAAGGATGTCAACCCACCTTAAACATTGCCTCGTAAAATAAGTAAATTTATGAATTTACACAAAATCCTAAAACCAAACCTGGATCACAAAGCAGCCTGATTCTATTTACCAAATTGATTCTCAAATCCAGTAAATATTTTAAGCATTCAATTCTTAATCACCGGTACCAAACATGCTGACCCCACAATTACTCCAAATGACAAACGAACACCCTCTGATTATACAGTTGAACAAGTTGTTCCATGTCACCGGTAGCTTTACTCAAAGATATCACACACGACGCACAGATCCCAAATGTACAGTAGCCTTTTCACTCTAGTGTACCTTACAACACCTAGTAAGATACCTTCGTTTGCCATGTCTAGATTAAGCACCGATCAATTCCCAAACTTGCTCACTCTATAATTTATCTCATTTCTATCAGTAAAACAACTCAATATTAAAACTTATTCCTTTACTGCTGGGGTAAGCAATCGCAATTCAAAGTTACGCTATTTACTTTCAAAAATAATTAGACCTAAACTTTTAGAAGCCATTTCTCTTCAAATATTAACTGACTGTTCACCACGGGCGACCCCTGCACCCTGCCTGTTCTCCAGGGCTGAAAAACCATAGGGTCCTTCTGTGGCCAATGTTGGTGCACAGGTTGCAAGAATCGTCACCAATAACAACAGCAGAAATAAACAATCAAAATGCAAAGCTGACCTAAATGGGGGAGGGGGAGAGAAATTCCATTTGCACCTGTTAACACTTGCTCCTGATTTTAATACGTATAACCGTGGTTAGGCTAGTATTAATGTTACCGGGCGCTGTTGATTTGTTTCCATTGTCATATCACAGTTTTGTTTAGCTTCGAACCAAAAGAGAGAGAGAGAGATGGGGGGGAGAGAGGGAGAGAGAGATGGGGGAGAGAAAGAGAAAGAGAGAGAGATGGGGGAGAGAAAGAGAGAGAGAGAGAGAGATGGGGGAGAGAGGGGAGGGGGAGAGAGAAAGATGGGGGAGAGAAAGAGAGAGAGAGAGAGAGATGGGGGAGAGAGGGGAGGGGGAGAGAGAAAGATGGGGGAGAGAAAGAGAGAGATGGGGGAGAGAGGGGAGGGGGAGAGAGAAAGATGGGGGAGAGGGGGAGGAGAGAGAGAGATGGGGGAGAGAGAGAGAGAGATGGGGGAGAGAGGGGGAGGAGAGAGAGAGATGGGGGTCAAATGAGTAACTATGGAATACACTACAAATATACGGTAATAGACCTTTGCGGTTATTCGTCGGTCTCCCTCCGGCCAGCTTCTCAGCAAAGTAGTAACTGAACGCCATGCGCCAGGCGTCGCACAGGTCCGGGGGCTCGTCCTGCTGCCCGAGGCAGAGGGGACTGTGGCACATACTCAAGAGGAACTTCGACTGGTCGGTCGTTCGGTGAGGAACCCAGCTTCCGGCGAGGCCGAAGGGCTTGCACAGCTCCGCGCTGGTTCGGTTCAACACCGGAAGGGAAAAATTATCGCAAAATAGGGGATCGTGGATCAGCCCGAAGATCCCCTGGCACGGATCCCGCAGTCTCTGGCTCCAGGCGGGGTTCCTCGGGTTGCAGCCCCCCAACCTGTCTGTGACCAAGAAGAATTTTAACGGGGGGAACTTGCAGTTGGAATCAATCCAGTGAGTGACCGTGTTTTCGTACGTGTGGGTGAGCGGAGCCGACTCCACCTCAGCGTCGTTCCTCAGCAGGAGGGCAGAGAGAAGGGCGAAGACAAGCGGCGACTCCATTTTCTATCGCCACACAACAGCACTTCCGTCTTCGGCTTTCTCCGGCGACCGACAGCAGCGCCCTCTTTATTTTTATTTTTGCGGTTATCTCCCCTCTCCCCCCCCCCCCCCCCCAACCCACCCAACCTCTCTCCTTCGCGCCGCGCTTCATCCGGAGGAAAATAATTCGCGGAAGTAAATGCCCCCCTGGAAACCGAAGCTGCTTTCCCCTCTCCCCCCCCCTTTTTTTTAGACGTCTTAGAGCGACATCGAGAGCGGTTCTTGAAGCTGGACACCGCTCCACTACGGGAAGGCGCAAGCACCCACCGAAATACCTGCGGATAACGACAGAGATGATGATGAACTTCGATTTTCCATTTTTTTTTTTTTTTTTTTTTTTTTAAGTCCTCTCGTAGCCACTAAGAAAGGCCAGGAGGGGGGGGCCACCCGTGCGACGTTGATTGTAGCCACGTCTCTGTATTTAATCAGGAATTACTGCTACTCTACAATCTACCCCCTCTTCCGTCTCTCCGGCCTTCCCACTAAAACGCACTAGTGTTACCATAAATAATGCCGGCACGATGAAATCAGCAAACAGCTAAGCTGATATCATCTCCGTCTGTGCTCAGAGCCAGAAGCTATATCAAAGAAATTAAGATTTTTTTTTTATTTTTTTTTACGACGACAAGGTAAAGTGAAAATAGGGTGGTCCACCCCCCCCCCCCCAAGCGAAATTATTAAATTAGGGGAGATAATTCCGAAATAACAGTTAAACAAACGTATCCTGAAACTTAAGGGAGATAAATAAGCCTATCCACACTATGACGTGATAGAATGATTACTAAAACTAAAATATTGTTATCAGTATAGTAATGAAAGACGATAACTGCGCTAACGAAGTTATTTTTTTTACAAACGGTTTACAGGAAGAACTCACTTCACAAAAGACTACTTTCATCATCACCATAACCATAAAAATGCCATCTTCTATTTTTTTTTTGGATTAGTGAAATTGAACTCAAAGACGTAGGTTCACAACTTTTTATTTGCACGGTTGCTATGGCAACGTTGCAAACTGGCTGAATGTAGGCGGTTTTCTCCTTGACTACTGGTTGGAACCAAGTGTTCTATTTGAGGATGGGACCTTTGTTCGAGTTTCAAGGTCTTAGAAATTTGCATTATTTTTTTTTTTTTTTCCAATGAAAAAAGTCGACATATATTAACCAGAAGCTCGCAAGCTAACAGAGTAATTAAGATTTACCTGTGGCACTGTACTCGATGTGCTGTGGACAGACTACACTACAGATTTAAAGCTGTTCAGGTGATAAACGAGTCAGCTATGGATCCGCTTTAAAATATCACATATGGGAAATCTATATGGATGTGGTGCCAGTGAATCCATTATTCCTCCGCACATTTCCACAGCCCTAATAAAGTCAAGTCAAGCAGCGTTCTTCAGAGCGCATGTTTTGGGCGTCAAACCCGAACTTGTTGCTTTAAGGGTTCACAACATTTAAAAAAAAACAAAAAAAAAAACAACCCCTTACAACACTAACGGGCATTATGCAGGAATAGATTTAAAGGGAAAGTAACAAAGAAAACAAATGAAAAACGATATATTCAGCTTTATTCAACATTTGATTGAATATCTGTTCAAGAGTAAACAAGCTCGGTTAACAGGAAGACACACACACACACACACACTTTTTGACAACCTCCGACACAATGAGTGACAGTTTAGCGCGCACGTGACGATCAAAAGACTGATTAAAGCTTAGAAACTGGATGTATAGAGAATAATTAAATGTATCAGTGCAAATATCCTTTTAAAAGTTTAGGGTATAAATACTGCTTTAGGTTTTCTTTCGAAGGCATTCTTCGCAACACCGCGTATTGAAAAATAAATTAATTTAATATCGAGTTTAATAAGTTGCTAGAAAACAAGTAGTTAGTGTATTAAAAGTTATTAATACAAAAAAATGCTGTTAATAACAAATGCCAGCAAAATAGTAGTTTAAAAAAGAATGGAAGCTTTCTAAATATAAGTACAAGTCTAGAATCTTGTCCAGTTTTTGATCGTCAATTACGGAGTTTATTCCCAAAACAAATGCCCCCTAGGATACGATGTTTCCCATAAAATTATTTTCCTTAATTTTGAGAAAAACGTAATTTCCTAATTTCTATTATTTTTAGTCTCTGTTGTAGATTTGAATGTTTTCTCTGTCCGTCTTAATTTTAATAGTAATATGAGAAACTTTAGAAATTGTCTTGTATTCCTCAGATTTATTTAGTAAATTAAAACGTTTTTTTTTTCTTCTTCTTTAAATAAGTGGTTTTTTTTTATTAATATGTTTGTCTCCTCTTATAGTTTGAATCTATCAAAGAATTTGGTAGCTGACAATAACAATATAAACGATGATGCTTCAATAGACCAAAAAATTGAAAGTTAGAACTGCGGGTAGCAGTGATGGAGATGGAAAAGTGATTCGACGTAAATTAAGGTGAGAAGTATAAATAAAAATAAAATCGTTATATGTGGTATGTAAAAAAGGGGCAACAAAGGGCAGGCGTATTTTAGAGAAAGGGTTTTAACGTACTATAATTACACTTTCCACGTAAATATATCGGTTTAAGGGCTTTGTAATGCATGCAAGGATATATGGAACGGTAATTAAGCGGAAGAAACTGAAATTATGAACTACTGACATTCAGATTTAATCACACCGTTTTTATGCTGATGCTTTCATATATTTTAATTTTAAAAAAAAAAAGAATATTTATAATAGGTGGCGACTTCTGGACTAAATAATACATTTATATTATAACAAACGCTTAGATATTGGCTAACGATGAAACAGGGCCCTTACTATGTTACGCAAGGATTTCTACCAAACGACGCAAAAGTGTCCGCTGATAGAACTAGGGCTGGGCAGGCATCTACGTGTCAGCAAGGAAGACTCGCCGTTCCAAGATAAACGTAGTTCTCTCTCCCTATTTAGTGCCATGGGTTCCCTCCCCTTTGTAAGCACCGACGTAGCCCGTGTTCTTTTGCTTGTCGACTCGTCCTTCTGCCCCCTTTCCACGTCCGGATTCGTCGAATCGCCCCTTGTGGGAACCTGTGTATTTTTTGTGGTCGGTTAAATTTTCCACATTTCCTGACTTTGAGATTTTCTGAAAAAGAAAAAAAAAATTTTATATAATTTTAAAATAAATAAACAAATAACTAATATATATATACTGGATACAGACTGTTCCCCTTTATCGAACCAAATGGGACAGAGGAGTAGAAACGACAATCTCTTTATTGTATCACTGGAAGCAGTCAGGCGACAAATCGAACGAAGATGATTATTCTTGGCGTGAGAAATAATGAGGAACGTGAGAAACTCCCAGAATCAACGATAAAACACGTGATCCGGAAACTCTCGACTTTAACACACACACACACACACACACACAAATGGCTGCCGCCCCAAGCTGCAGCGGAAGACTGCAACATCTTGCAATTATATCGACTGATATTCAGATGTAAACTGGCCACGTGAAAATGACTTCCGGCAGATCGAAGAGTGGGAAGAAAAGGGAGGGAAACACACAAACCGCGACCAATGAATATACTATTGTTTAGATAGATATGGCCGCGCATAACTCTTCCATTGTAATCAGCTCCGGGAGACTGTTGGTTACTACGGGTTAATAAACCATTCCAAATCTTCTTTCATCGGCTTCTATGCATAGTTTGTATTATTTTTTTTCTTTTTAAAAGGCAAGAATTTCATCGTTTTACACGGGGTGTGGCTGGTGACGACATGGCACATCATGTGACAGGCATTAGCAATCCAACTGAGTCGTTACTGCCTCAAGTTAATCGAAAGGGAGCTTACGGTTTCTTTGATGTTGGGGGTACCAGTCTTGAATTTCTTCAGAAAGTCCTCGTGATGCTTTTTGACAAGAGGGTCTTCTTTCGTCAGCTTGGTGTTCTTCTCCTTCATCTTGGCGTACTCAAGGGCGCAGTCACTGATGAAGTCCGGGAACTTCGAAAATGGCATGGTTCTGAAACCGGAAGAAAGAATTTAAAAAAAACGTAGATGTTGTTATTGTTATTATTATTATTTTCCCGACACTTATAGCAGGCCCTACTTTGGTTTACCCCCAGCCAGTATCAATAAGGGGCACAGGTTGCTACTCGGGGTGTTCAAGATATTATTTGCTGTTGGGTTCCTTGCATCCACCGTCCAAACATTTTCCGGATAAGTCCTGTAGTCCAGAAAGTTGCGGTCTTTTGCTAATCGTATACCTGGAACTGCGGATGCTGGTGTTGTATTTCATCCTTTCTTAAACATTCCCGTGTGTCTAAAGATTATAGGTGCTAACACTTCTGCTCTGGTGTTTCCCATTCTCACCGTTTCGGTTTCAGACTCCCGGTATTTCCTGGTTTTGTCTCCTTTTTTTCAACAATATTAATTAAGGTCACGTGAACTGATATTTCAGTGATGCTCGTGCGACTACTCTCTCTCTCTCTCTTATTACGATATCCGATTAATCGAACCTGACGGGTCTCAGTAGATCACCGTGTTATCATTCTTAGAGATTTCTTGCTGTTGATATCTCCATGGATCTTTCGAGGTTGATCGCCCCTCCCTCCCGGTCTTTAAGAAATTGCCAGTGAATGTATTTTGTTATCGCAATATGGCGAGCAATGTATTCTTTTGATGCTAGTATTTCGAAACCTGACACCAAGCCGGACTGCCGTCTCTGGCTCTGTGCCACAGACTGAAGGAACCATCTACATCTCTGTTCAACACTCACTTCCCATACGCAAAGGTCTGCACCATTTGGTCCTGGATCGAAAAAGCAGATTTCCAAATTTAACCCTTTAACCTTCTTGATCTTAACCAGGTGTCTGAGTTTTGTTTACGCACAAATGATCTGAGCATTTGTTTTTTTTCTCATGGTATCCACCTAGATGTTTCTCTGCTACTTGTCCGATGTCATTTGATCCCTAAGCGACTAATTGTCGTCGTCAGTTAGAGAGGGAGCTCCATGCCACACCTGGATAAAAATGTTTTTGTGTCTCTAATGCTGAAGTAGACTGCTTGATCATCACCGAAATCGGCAGCTAACTGTACAAGCAGATCAAAGGTAATTGCCAAGCCTTCTACCTGGGAGCACCAGCTGACTACCTTTATCACGTGGGAGATAAAGGTGTTCCGCTGCCACCTATAGCTGACGGATACAGTATATTTTCAGCTTCTTAGCGCTATAATATCCAAGGATTGGATTTCATCCGTGCTCCAGTTGATGGTGACGCTGAAGCTATATCTGATAACTGGAAGTATGTTAATTGCTTTTGCTTTGTTTTCAGTTTCGATTATGGCAACATGTTTCTTCTTTCATCATTCTGTGGCCAGTTTTGTCACTTTCTTCCTCTAACTGTCGATGAGAATCTCTTACCTTCCCTATCGAAACCATGAAATACTATATCTAAACCAAAAGTCATTCAGAAGCTTTTACTGAACTGACTGAAAATGTTGGCAAGTCTTTCCAATTTAATATATTTTTTGGCAAATAATTTAACATCATCCATACACAACAGATGCCTTACTGTGGCTGGATGGTCGATCGTTCAAATGTGTGTTTACCTCGTTCGGTCTAAATGTGTTTGGTTTACGTCATCGTCTAGAAGATGGGGCGGGTGTTGTTTTCCATACTTCCGTCCTGCTTATGAACTGGATAAAGTTTGGATGTCAGATTTCTAGAAATTCTCCGATCCAACTATCCGGTATTTGACCATCCTAAAATCTATCCAACTCAAGGATAGATTTGTTCTTCCTCTTTCGAGTTTCCCATGATTTCTTTGCAAGTAACAAGATAATCTTCGTATTCTTTCTTCAGTTTTTGGCATCCTTTCTGCGTTATTTGCATGATATTCGTAGCTGCTCATGTGATTTACTATCTGTGTAGAAGGTTGACAACCATGTGAATGGTGATGTTTTTTTTACTTAAGTTTACCAGTTTTGACTACTGGTAGCCATTCTTCGTTATTATTATTAGTAATTTTGTTGTTGTTGAACTTTGGTATTTAAGATGTATAATTTACTTTACACAAATATCAGATATCAGCGAAAGACACTTATTACCGAGCACCAGAGAGAGAGAGAGAGAGAGAGAGAGAGATGACGTCAGTACAGAAAGAGAGAGACACAGAGAGAGATGACAGACAGAGAGAGAGAGAGGAGAGAGAGAGAGAGAGAGAGAGAGAGAGCGAGATAGACAGAGAGAGACACAGAGAGATGACGTCAGTACAGAGAGAGAGACACAGCGAGAGAGAGAGAGGAGAGAGAGAGAGAGAGAGAGAGAGAGACAGAGAGAGAGACAGATAGACAGAGAGAGATGACGTTAGTACAGAGAGAAAGAGAGAGATGGTGTCACTAGAGAGAGATAGAGAAACGCGGTTAAAGGAAAAGACAGAGAGAGAGAGAGACACAGATAGACAGAGAGAGATGACGTCGTACAGAGAGAGAGATGACGTTAGTACAGAGAGAGAGATGACGTCAGTACAGAGAGAGACACAGAGAGAGACAGACAGACAGAGAGAGAGAGACAGAGAGAGACAGTCAGGAGAGATGACGTCAGTACAGAGAGAGAGAGAGAGAAGAGAGAGAGAGAGACAGACAAACAGAGAGAGATAGAGAAACGCGGTTAAAGGAAAAGACAGAGAGACAGAGAGAGACAAACGGAGAGAAGCTAAATTGCTGATGAGGTCCACGGATCTAGAAAATGATCTTTTTACACCCCTGCCCTTCTCATGAAATCAGAATACAATAAACAAATGTCTGATGCGCAAGGGAAAACTGCTCCTATGTTGGACTTTAACCGAGTGTAACGGAAAGGAAAGACCAGGCTAACCCAGAAAGAGACGCACATGTAAATAATTGTAATTTAAGAAAAACACAAAAGCACACGAATATTACGTCCATCACCATTATGCCATCATCATCTGACTATGCGTTCATGAGAATTATGCGGATTTCCTAGTATCTGTCTGATATAACAGTACATAAAGGTACAAAATGTACTCACTGTTTCGTTTTCTCCTTGTGCTTGGGGAAAACGCTGGCGTCCACTATGGTCTGCATGTTCTTCGGCAGAATGGAGCTGACCATCTTCCCGCAGGCTTTCGAGTTCATGTGCTTCTGCTCCTCCTCGGACAGGGACTTTCCGGCGGCGGAGAGCCGCACGAACGATGTGAAGCACTTCTCCAACTCGGTTATATCTTCAACGGACGTCGCCATGATTCACTTGAAGAAAAACGGAAAACACGTGAGTATATTGGAAAGTGTGTGTGTGTGTGTCGGGGGGGGGGACAAAACGGCGGCTGCCATATTTGTTTACTTTAAGCCTGAAAACAGAGCGAATGGACTCAGATCCGTGGTCTGTGACGTTTCCGGTCGCCCCGATTTGGGCCGAGTCAGTTTCCGTCAGCGCCGGACCGACGACCCCCCCCCCCGGCTCGCCTCTCCTACACGGCCAGCAGTAGTTCTGCCCGAACGAAGCGGTAAGTTGAGAGCGCAAGAGACCGGCAAGAACATCTCCTCAGTTCACACCTCGGAACCCGTGACCTCCGAAAGGAATTCTGGTCGGCGCTGGCATATTTTCTTTTTTTTTTTTTTCAGATCAAAGCGCCCCCCCCCACAAAAAACCGAGTTCCGGCTGCGCGGAGAAGGGATCTGTTTCCGTTTCCCTTTATCTGCGCTATAGCAAATGGTTGGTTAGAGTCGGGATAGATCGTGCGTGTCCGTGCCGCCACCAGCACCGCTTAATCGTTCCCCAACCGATCGGCCAGTGTTTTACACCACATCCGACAACAGTTATCGCTCTTGGAAGGTATACACCGCATCCGACAACAGTTATCGCTCTTGGAAGGTAACCAAGGGCACATCAGTGGCGAATTCAAACTACGCGCACCAGAAAATTTGCGGGGTGGGGTTGGGGCTTCCGTCCCCATCAAGAATTTTAAAACGATATAAGTAGATTTCTACGATTACCTGCACAATTAATCGATTACACTTGAACATATTATTACAAGAATATGAACGAATCGATCAGTTTCAGAAATACCGGCTATTTGTCTGTCCTCCATTACATTCCCAGTATTTTAGACGAATAAAAGTCCCCAAGAGGACATTCCTTACATATCTGTCCAGGTGTTCTGTTTTCTTTTTAAACGGAAACCTTCTTGTCATCAACGTAAAAGCTGCTCACCTGGAAAATTCTCGCTTCGTCTTTCTATTATCGATATTATCACTGTTATTCGTTTATCAGGACTGAAAACTTGAAATATGTAAAATCCTGCTCAGACATGCTTACCACCTTTCTAAAATAGATTAACCCTAGCCCTCCATTCCCTTTTTCTTTCTTCCTTAAAGAACATACAACGCTAACACAGAAACGAGTTTCTACTTGTTTACGGTCACCGTGTAAATACCATTGTACTCCTGTTTTGTCTAATAGTAAGAATACATTTCAAGCATGGTCAGAGAGAGAGAGAGAGAGAGAGAGAGAGAGATGGAGAGAGAAGAGAGAGAGAGAGAGAGAGAGAGAGAGAGAGAGAGAGAGAGAGAGAGAGAGAGAGAGAGAGAGAGAGAGAAGAGATGTCGGTACAGAGAGAGAAAGAAAGAGAGAGAGAGAGGAGAGAGAGAGAGATGTCGGTACAGAGAGAGAAGAGAGAGAGAGAGAGAGAGTCGGTACAGAGAGAGAAAGAGAGAGAGAGAGAGAGAGAGAGAGAGAGAGAGAGAGAGAAGAGAGAGAGAGATAGAGAGAGAGAAGAGAGAGAGATAGAGAGAGAGAGAGCTAAGAAAACTACAATAGTTATCATGTTGAGACTCCAAATGGAAGTGACTGTGCAAAAGGGGAATTGGAAGAACATGAAACCGAATTACAGTATCTATCGCGTAGTCTGATATGTCTAGGAACTGGGGGGAATGATCGGATTCGACGAAATCCAGTAAAATCCATGAAAATTGTTCATAACCCTAATGCTGAGCAAAGGTGTCACACAGGTAGTACCATGGGGCTTCTGAGATTGGTTTGAGTGGCTACAGATGACACGATTCACTGAAAGATTTATCTATTGTGAACGCATCGTGAAGCATCACTTTTCCTGAAAATAATCCAGCCATGAGGCCTTTTTTTTGCTTAATTTTCTGTAGGCTGGATGTCGACTGATAGAATTTTCTAACCTTTCAACAATTTCGAATTCCTTCACGCTAACCAAGGAACTGCTTTGAACACTGGGTGGAAAAAGTACTGGATCGTCCAGTGTCGTGAGACAGTTAGCGGTAGACTTTGGATCACGCCGAGCGCCTCCTTCTCTTTCTCGGTGACTTCTCCATCTTCATTGGTGTCCGACTGTTCACGAGAAGTTCTAATGGGAAGACTCAGAGTCATTCAGTTAACAGCTTCCGTTTCGGTTTCGATAAAATCGTCCATCGTCCCAAGAAGCGGCGGCCATCTGTAGAGCATCCAAGAAATTCACCGAGAGTGGAGTCTTCGACGTGTACGCCATCAGCCTCTTTCGAGCGATTTCAGATTGTGAATTGACGCCGGAGGCTGTCAGCTTGAGTTTCGACTTGGTATTTTAGGGGGAGACGAACCCATCGAATGTTCTTCAGATCTTGAAAGGTGTCGGACAGGTGTCCATGACAACGCAGAGTTTTCGATTTCAGGAAACGATCCATCTTCCGGATGTACTCTTCAAACAAGACGGAAGTCATCCAGGCCCGCGAGTTGCTCCGGTAGCGCTGGGGCGGATGGCGGTCTCTCTTGAAGCAACGGGGATTTTTAGACTTCTCGACAGCAAGAAGAGGCCATTTCGCGGAGGCCGAAATGTCTGAGTCACGCGAAAGTGTCGCAGTCTCCTCCTCCGTCTTCTTTCCTCCAACATATTCTGTCGTCTCCCGGATACGCCTTCCAGAGTTTCCGGTTTGCATGGGAATTCTACCGAAACATATACAATTCAGAAATTCTAAAAGAGCAGATAGCGGAGTCGCCGTTTCCTTGTCACTCCAGTCTCTCTGAATACCAGCGGGGGCCGTATCTAGGGAAAGGGGAGAGGGGCGCGCATTTGGAGATAATCCACAAGCGGGCACCGCAAATAAAGCAGCCAAACTACTCCTTAGGAGTAAAACTTTAAAATCAAGGGCACTATTTCAGTGTGGTATAATTAAAACCCTGACATCTATAAAACACGAGAAAGAGAAGGAACGGGGTGAAAAGATGACGCCCAAACCCCCTCCTCCGGCTCTCAACACGACCCTTCTTTAACTTAAACGTTTCGTGTCCGGCCACCGGTTTCCTTTACGCGAGACAGGCTTTCACGGGTTAATGGAAGGTGTTAACATATATACATTTTCGAGTTCCCCTAATGTCGTACCGGCTACGCTGTCGGGAAATCGAAAGCTGCGGACGCTTGAGTCGTGACTGCGGCGGTGGTTCTGTCTCTCTCCCCCCCCCCCCCCCGTCTTCGGAGCCGCAAACATCAATTCGAAAACCTTTCATCCTACACGACCATTTCCGAGTGCACGGACGACTAGGCGGGACATGCGGTCTGACTGAACTGGACCACGATGGGCCGTCGAGGGGTCTCTCTCTCTAAATACCAAAAACCGGGGGTGTCGGTGCGACCCGGGCTAGCTAGCTGGCTACGGCTCGCCAAAGGTAGCGGACAGGCATTTCAAGTAAAATGAATACCATTCATTCTCTTAAATTTCGTGTAGGGCGGCACAACTGCTAAATCGTTCGCCTGTGGGCGCAAAGTTTGACATAATCCGCACGTTTTTTTTTTGGGAGGGGGTATCAGCGGCCATTTTGCAGCACGTGATTTTAATCGATTCATATTTCGCGGATTAGAATGCTAATACATTCACCTGCCGTCGAGCTACTGGTTTTGTTTTTGCTCTCTCTCTCTCTCTTGTGTGTGTCAACAGGTGAATGCTGCTGGCACTACACCTCGGCACCACTGATAACGGCGGAGAAAGGGAGGAGAGGGGGGGGAGAAAACCAGAAAGAGTCGAGTGTTCGCCGTGCACTTTTGTAACGTAGTCTTTGATTGGCCAGCATCCGCGTAGACTCTCGCGGGTCACTGGTTGAGGAAGATCTTCTCTGTCTCCGCATACCCTTTCTTTCTGTCCGAACTTATCAGGAACACCAACCGGAGTACTGGAGTGCAATAATAATAATGGTATTATTTAGAATATGAATCGTATCAGAGAAGGATGGAATAAAAGATGGAAAAAATCATGGATTTGATAATCTCTACTTATACAAAAACAGAAAAAATAATCAGTTAAAAAAAGAAACTTTTTCCAGACCCCGATCATTCATTTTTTCTACCGTTTGGAATTTAGTAATATAATCGACTTTGTCCTTTTTCCCTGAAAACGGCGAGTATCACAGACTGTTACCTAGGTAACGCAAAACGATAATTCACCATCGGTCTGGGTCCAGCATATGGTGAGCTCTTGAGAATCGTGTCTTATGACCGTCTGGTGGGTGTGATGGGAACCTGTGACGGTGTCTGGTGTTAAATGTAACCGGACCCGGTGTATTGGTGTAATGGTCACCGCCCCTGTGTCTGGGTCAACCTGCTGACCGGTGTCTTGGTGTGGGTGATGCATCAACCCTGTAAAATGACCACCTGCTGACCGGTGTTTCGTAGAGTTACCCGACCTCGGCACATTTATCATTTCTGAACCAGCGTGTACAGTTAGTAATTGTCTTCTGGGTAATTTTTCATTTTCTGACAAGTTTTCCTTAGCTGGTATTTCCTGTGTGAAATTATTACATTGTTTCCTCGGAGGGAGGCTAAGCTACTTGGCTACCGTAAGATTATTTTTGGCCGGTGTCTGTGTTGTTTACTTGCCCATCAGTAAAGTTATAATCTTTTGATCAGAACCTGGTGTATATGTATATATGGCTTGGCTTCTATGAAATTATTGTTCTGGTTTGTTATTTCAAAATAAATTTAAATTTCGCTGTTATGCTAAGCATCATTTTCAAACAGGACGTCGTTGAATGAGCTTAAGTCTAGATCACCATGATGCCGCCTTCCTGTGTAGATTGTAAATCTCTTCAGTTTTAGTTGTAGTACTTATCCTAGAAGTTAGCCTAATTTAAAAGGGAAAGCGTCCCATCAACTGGTGTCGTTTTAAATGTGTAAAACTATCGGTCCATATTAGCCAATATTAGGGCCTTATACTGGACAGTCGTCACGTTATAATAGAGAGTGTTTTAACTGTAGGCAGACGTCTACCAAAATGAATGGCACCATTCCCGACAAAATAATTATCCGGTTTTAGAACGTTTTAGGGTTATGACAAATCTTTGGTGAACTAAAAGGAATTATCTCGGCAACGCTATCTGTACAGGTGCATTACCTACGAGTTTTCTTGAAGGAGCAGCCGACCCAGGTACACACATTGCTACAGGTAAACGGATATATCGAATAAATGAAAGTCGTTCTCCATTCGGGTTCGAAGATATTACAGCTAAAGATGAAAACACAAACTGAAAATAACCGATACTTCATTAATGTGGTAATGAAAGGCAGATTCCTTTATCAGCTTAAACACTAGAAGAGCTGATTCACCAGATAAGAATGGCTGACAGTTACTGCTATTCCAATGTTATTTGAGAAATATCGGTAGAGGAAATCCAAAATGTCCTCCGTCTCCCCTACAAAGATTGTAACCCAAAAATGTTGAACTGATATTACAAATTATTGCCACTAATAAAAGCCAACAGTTCGACTATAACAGATATAAGGTAGTAAATTTATTTCCTGTCAGACTTCAGTTAGTGGAGGTGATGGGTCCATATTGGCAGCAACTACCGCACGTCCAGGGAGATAAGTCTGCGTATCGGCCGAAGATGATTGGTCAGAGATCGTGGGCGGGATACACGTCTCCCCACCACTATCTCTCGGGTCCAGACGAATGTAGCCTTATGGGGCTCGGAATCATTGGAGATTTTCCGAGTGTGAAGAACATAGAGCGTATAAGGAATTGTCACCAGATTTACTGTTGAACGAGGAGAGGCCTGAAGATTTCGTACCGAGAAAATGAACGCTCCCTCTACCTCCCGAGTCCCGTAGGTTTCCCCTCTTATTCAGGGCCGATTAACTGCGGATCGCCATCTTGGAGAGATCCTGAGGCCGACCCCGGATTCCGGCCGAATACCAAGTTTTCCTATTTACCAGCTCCAGACATCCTGATGTGCTCGGTCTCTATGGTAACCTCAATTTACATCTCAGGTGGGAAAAATCGATTTAAAACTAATTACCGTTTTACAGAATACGGACCTCGTATACATTCAGGCTCAGTGATCGACTCGGATCACACGAAGGGGAAGAGAGAAGAACAGACAGGTAAATCCACCATTAACCCTACCTGAGTAAATGACTGTGACGAAGGGACTAACTGCTGACTGGTAGTAGGCCGGATTATTAAGGGGGAGAGCCATTAGCTGCCAAAGGATAGGGGTGATGTTTTTATTGCCATTACATGGAGGCTGTAAGATACAAACAAGTTCTGTCAAATCGACAAATGTTAATTAATAGACGGAACATCACGGGAGACGGTGGTGAGTTACGAATGGAGGAGTGACGACATCAGTCACGTGATTTACGAACGCGGAAATTCAAATGGTCGCAAACGCTGAGTTGGACGAACTTACAGACGCAGGGACGGCAGTTAAAGCTGTTATGTCTAACGATCAGCAGCCTACAGACGATAACTGCCGTGCAAATGTCAGTTGCCATCCCGTGTCTACCTGTATACTACAATACCTGGATATTTGTCACCGGCACCACTTCAGGTAACATGTTATCTTACAACAAAGTATGTATACAAAAGCCTCTTCTCCATGGGCAACTGGATTCTAACGGAGGTCAAACTCCATCTCTTGTTTGAAAAAACACTCCAAGATGATGGAAGCTGATTATAAATTACTCTTGATTCTTCTCTTCTAAAAATTAATGGCGTCAACTTCTAAGGATTAGATGTCAAGATGTAACAAATTAACTGGTAAATGCATCTAGATATGTAAATATCAATCAACACTAATTATCTGTTCAAGGTATGCAAGACTGTCAGGAAAACGGCCGTCGTATTCTTTCCAGAAACAGTTAATTATTTCAGACCTAACGAGGGAGAAGACAGCAGAACTGGGAGCACAATCTAACGTTAACCTTACCTGAATTTGGCTGAGTCAACAGGCAGTAAAAGGGACACCCTTCTTGTTTCAAATTTTATAGACTGAATCATTACCAAAGAGAGCCATTATACTCGATACTACGAAATGTTAGCATGGAAGGTACCCAGATATTCCACGGGCGCAGTGTTCAAAGAAGAATGCTACAGATGCAAATAAATCCAAGGAAGTCTACGGGTGATTAGATAAAAGAGACCGAACCATTCACGTTGTTCGCAAACATAGAGACTGACGAATAGACATAACCAATAATGAATAATTGGCTACCGTAACAAAACATTCGGCTGGGTGTAGAAGGGAACCCTTACTGCCCCGTTAGTTGGCCGAATCTTTATCGGAGGTATCTATGAACCACCACATTTCATTGATGATATTTCTCTCTCTGCCATTCCAAACGCATATTGGTATCGGACGGGAAATCTGACCGATGTTTAAAACTGTTCTCTAACTTTCAACAGCCTGAAGGCGATGACTGCCATGCAAATGCCAGTTGCCATCCCGTGTCTACCCTTTTATACTACAATACCTGGATATTTGTCACCGGCACCACTTCTGGTAACATGGTATCTCACAACAAAGTATGTATACAAAAGCCTCTTCTCCTGGGCAACTGGATTCTAACGGAGGTCAAACTCCATCTCTTCTGACAAAAATACTCCAAGATGATGGAAGCTGATTATAAATTACTCTTTTCTTCTTTCTTCTCTTCTAAATTAATGGCGTCAACTTCTAAGGATTAGATGAAAGATGTAACAAATTAACCGATAATTGCATCTAGATATGTAAATATCAATCAACACTAATTATCTGTTCAAGGTATGCAAGACTGTCAGGAAAACGGCCGTCGTATTCTTTCCAGAAACAATTAATTATTTCAGACCTAACGAGGGAGAAGACAGCAGAACAGGGAGGACGATCTAACGTTAACCTTACCTGAATATGGCTGAGTAAACATCAGTAGAAGGGCTCCCTTCTTGTTTGTCATTTTTAGGCTGAATCATTACCAAAGAGAGCCATTATACTCGATACTACGAAATGTTAGCATGGAAGGTACCAAGATATTCCACGGGCGCAGTTTTCAAAGTGGGGATGCTACAGATGCAAATAAATCCAAGGAAAGTCTACGGGCACTGACCAGTATTCGGAATATTAATGAGAGCGCTGGATGTGACGATCATTGGGTGATTAGATAAAAGAGACCGAACCATTCACGTGGTTGGCAAACATAGAGACTGACGAATAGACATAACCAATAATGAATAATTGGCTACCGTAACAAAACTTTCGGCTGGGTGTAGAAGGGACCCATTACTGCCCCGTTAGTTGGCCGAATCTTTATCGGAGGTATCTATGAACCACCACATTTCATTGATGATAGTTTCTCTGCCATTCCATAAACGCACAATTGGTATCGGACGGGAAATCTGACCGATGTTTAAAACTGTTCTCTAACTTTCAACAGCCTGAATGCGATGACTGCCATGCAAATGCCAGTTGCCATCCCGTGTCTACCTCTTTATACTACAATACCTGGATATTTGTTACCGGCACCACTTCTGGTAACATGGTATCTCACAACAAAGTATGTATACAAAAGCCTCTGCTCGCTCCGGGCAACTGGATTCTAACGGAGGTCAAACTCCATCTCTTGAGGACAAAAATACTCCAAGATGATGGAAGCTGATTATAAATTACTCTTGTTTCTTCTCTTCTAAAAATTAATGGCGTCAACTTCTAAGGATTAGATGAAAGATTAACAAATTAACCGTATTTGCATCTAGATATGTAAATATCAATCAACACTAATTATCTGTCCAGGTATGCAAGACTGTCAGGAAAACGGCCGTCGTATTCTTTCCAGAAACAGTAAATATTTCAGACCTAACGAGGGAGAAGACAGCAGAACAGGGAGGACGATCTAACGTTAACCTTACCTGAATATGGCTGAGTCAACAGCAGTAGAAGGGACTCCCCTTGTTTGACATTTTATAGGCTGAATCATTACCAAAGAGAGCCATTATACTCGATACTACGAAATGTTAGCATGGAAGGTACCAAGATATTCCACGGGCGCAGTTTTCAAAGTGAATGCTACAGATGCAATAAATCCAAGAAAGTCTACGGGCACTGACCAGTATTCGGAATATTACTGAGAGCGCTGGATGTGACGATCATTGGGTGATTAGATAAAAGAGACCGAACCATTCACGTGGTTGGCAAACATAGAGACTGACGAATAGACATAACCAATAATGAATAATTGGCTACCGTAATCAAAACTTTCGGCTGGGTGTAGAAGAGACCCATTACTGCCCAGTTAGTTGGCCGAATCTTTATCGGAGGTATCTATGAACCACCACATTTCATTGATGATAGTTTCTCTGCCATTCCATTGTCGCACAATTGGAATCGGACTGGAAATCTGACCGATGTTTAAAACTGTTCTCTAACTTTCAACAGCCTGAAGGCGATGACTGCCGTGCAAATTCCAGTTGCCTACCAGGGGCTACCTCTTTATACTACAATACCTGGATGTTTGTCACCAGCACCACTTCAGGTAACATGGTATCTTACAACAAAGTAGGTATACAAAAGCCACTTCTCCATGGGCAACTGGATTCTAACGGAGGTCAAACTCCATCTCTTTCTGACAAAAATACTCCAAGATGATGGAAGCTGATTATAAATTACTCTTGTTTCTTCTCTTCTAAAAATTAATGGCGTCAACTTCTAAGGATTAGATGAAAAGATTAACAAATTAACCGATATTGATCTAGATATGTAAATATCAATCAACACTAATTATCTGTTCCAGGTATGCAAGACTGTCAGGAAAACGGCCGTCGTATTCTTTCCAGAAACAATTAATTATTTCAGACCTAACGAGGGAGAAGACAGCAAACAGGGAGGACAATCTAACGTTAACCTTACCTGAATATGGCTGAGTAAACAGTCAGTAGAAGGGACTCCCTTCTTGTTTGTCATTTTATAGGCTGAATCATTACCAAAGAGAGCCATTATACTCGATACTACGAAATGTTAGCATGGAAGGTACCAAGATATTCCACGGGCGCAGTTTTCAAAGAAGAATGCTACAGATGCATATAAATCCAAGAAGTCTACGGGCACTGACCAGTATTCGGAATATTACTGAGAGCGCTGGATGTGACGATCATTGGGTGATTAGATAAAAGAGACCGAACCATTCACGTGGTTGGCAAACATAGAGACTGACGAATAGACATAACCAATAATGAATAATTGGCTACCGTAACAAAACTTTCGGCTGGGTGTAGAAGGGACCCATTACTGCCCCGTAGTTGGCCGAATCTTTATCGGAGGTATCTATGAACCACCACATTTCATTGATGATAGTTTCTCTGCCATTCCATAAACGCACTATTGGTATCGGACGGGAAATCTGACCGATGTTTAAAACTGTTCTCTAACTTTCAACAGCCTGAAGGCGATGACTGCCATGCAAATGCCAGTTGCCATCCCGTGTCTACCTCTTTATACTACAATACCTGGATATTTGTTACCGGCACCACTTCTGGTAACATGGTATCTCACAACAAAGTATGTATACAAAAGCCTCTGCTCCGTGGGCAACTGGATTCTAACGGAGTTCAAGCCCCATCTCTTGAGGACAAAAATACTCCAAGATGATGGAAGCTGATTATAAATTACTCTTGTTTCTTCTCTTCTAAAAATTAATGGCGTCAACTTCTAAGGATTAGATGTCAAGATGTAACAAATTAACCGGTATTTGCATCTAGATATGTAAATATCAATCAACACTAATTATCTGTTCAGGTATGCAAGACTGTCAGGAAAACGGCCGTCGTATTCTTTCCAGAAACAGTTAATTATTTCAGACCTAACGAGGGAGAAGACAGCAGAACAGGGAGGACAATCTAACGTTAACCTTACCTGAATATGGCTGCGTCAACAGGCAGTAGAAGGGACTCCCTTCTTGTTTGTCATTTTATAGGCTGAATCATTACGAAAGAGAGCCATTATACTCGATACTACGAAATGTTAGCATGGAAGGTACCAAGATATTCCACGGGCGCAGTGATCAAAGAAGAATGCTACAGATGCAAATAAATCCAAGGAAGTCTACGGGCACTGACCAGTATTCGGAATATTAATGTGATGGCTGGATGTGACGATCATTGGTTGATTAGATAAAAGAGACCGAACCATTCACGTGGTTGGCAAACATAGAGACTGACGAATAGACATAACCAATAATGAATAATTGGCTACCGTAACAAAACTTTCGGCTGGGTGTAGAAGGGACCCATTACTGCCCCGTTAGTTGGCCGAATCTTTATCGGAGGTATCTATGAACCACCACATTTCATTGATGATAGTTTCTCTGCTGCCATTCCATAACGCACTATTTGAATCGGACGGGAAATCTGACCGATGTTTAAAACTGTTCTCTAACTTTCAACAGCCTGAAGGCGATGACTGCCGTGCAAATGCCAGTTGCCTACCAGGTGCTACCTCTTTATACTACAATACCTGGATGTTTGTCACCGGCACCACTTCAGATAAGATGGTATCATACAACAAATTATGTATACAAAAGCCTCTGCTCCGTGGGCAACTGGATTCTAACGGAGGTCAAACTCCACATCTTGTTTGCAAAATTACTGTAAGATGATGGAAGCTGATTATAAATTACTCTTCTTTCCTCTCTTCTATAAATTAGCGGCGTCAACTTCTAAGTATTAGATGTCAAGATGTAACAAATTAACCGGTATTTGCATCTAGATATGTAAATATCAATCAACACTAATTATCTGTTAAAGGTATGCAAGAGTGTCAGGAAAACGGCCGTCGTATTCTTTCCAGAAACAGTTAATTATTTCAGACCTAACGAGGGAGAAGACAGCAGAACAGGGAGGACAATCTAACGTTAACCTTACCTGAATATGGCTGAGTCAACAGGCAGTAGAAGGGACTCCCTTCTTGTTTGACATTTTATAGGCTGAATCATTACCAAAGAGAGCCATTATACTCGATACTACGAAATGTTAGCATGGAAGGTACCAAGATATTCCACGGGCGCAGTTTTCAAAGTGGGGATGCTACAGATGCAAATAAATCCAAGGAAGTCTACGGGCACTGACCAGTATTCGGAATATTAATGTGATGGCTGGATGTGAAGATCAGTGGGTGATTAGGTAAAAGAGACCGAACCATTCACGTGGTTGGCAAACATAGAGACTGACGAATAGACATAACCAATAATGAATAATTGGCTACCGTAATAAAACTTTCAACCGACTGAATAAGGGACCCATTACTGCCCCGTTAGTTGGTCGAATCTTTATCGGAGGTATCTATGAACCACCATATTTCATTGATGATAGTTTCTCTGCCATTCCATAAACGCAATATTGGTATCGGACGGGAAATCTGACCGATGTTTAAAACTGTTCTCTAACTTTCAACAGCCTGAAGGCGATGACTGCCGTGCAAATGCCAGTTGCCTACCAGGGCTACCTCTTTATACTACAATACCTGGATGTTTGTCCCACACCACTTCCGGTAACATGGCATCTTACAAAAAAGTATGTATACAAAAGCCTCTGCTCCGTGGGCAACTGGATTCTAACGGAGTTCAAACTCCATCTCTTGAGGACAAAAATACTCCAAGATGATGGAAGCTGATTACAAATTACTCTTGTTTCTTCTCTTCTAAAAATTAATGGCGTCAACTTCTAAGGATTAGATGTCAAGATGTAACAAATTAACCGGTATTTGCATCTAGATATATAAATATCAATCAACACTAATTATTGTTCCAGGTATGCAAGACTGTCAGGAAAACGGCCGTCGTATTCTTTCCAGAAAAAGTTAATTATTTCAGACCTAACGAGGGAGAAGACAGCAGAACAGGGAGGACAATCTAACGTTAACCTTACCTGAATATGGCTGAGTCAAAAGCCAGTAGAAGGGACTCCCTTCTTGTTTGTCATTTTATAGGCTGAATCATTACCAAAGAGATCCATTATACTCGATACTACGAAATGTTAGCATGTAATGTACCAAGATATTCCACGGGCGCAGTGATCAAAGAAGAATGCTACAGATGCAAATAAATCCAAGGAAGTCTACGGGAACTGACCAGTCTTCGGAATATTAATGTGATGGCTGGATGTGACGATCATTGGTTGATTAGATAAAAGAGACCGAACCATTCACGTGGTTGGCAAACATAGAGACTGACGAATAGACATAACCAATAATGAATAATTGGCTACCGTAACAAAACTTTCGGCTGGGTGTAGAAGGGACCCATTACTGCCCCGTTAGTTGGCCGAATCTTTATCGGAGGTATCTATGAACCACCACATTTCATTGATGATAGTTTCTCTGCCATTCCATAGACGCACTATTGGAAATGGATGGGAAATCTGACCGATGTTTAAAACTGTTCTCTAACTTTCAACAGCCTGAAGGCGATGACTGCCGTGCAAATGCCAGTTGCCTACCAGGGTCTACCTCTTTATACTACAATACCTGGATATTTTGTCACCGGCACCACTTCAGGTAACATGGTATCTTACAACAAAGTATGTATACAAAAGCCTCTGCTCCATGGGCAACTGGATTCTAACGGAGGTCAAACTCCATCTCTTGTCTGACAAAAATACTCCAAGATGATGGAAGCTGATTATAAATTACTCTTGTTTCTTCTCTTCTAAAAATTAATGGCGTCAACTTCTAAGGATTAGATGAAAAGATTAACAAATTAACCGATATTTGCATCTAGATATGTAAATATCAATCAACACTAATTATCTGTTCCAGGTATGCAAGACTGTCAGGAAAACGGCCGTCGTATTCTTTCCAGAAACAATTAATTATTTCAGACCTAACGAGGGAGAAGACAGCAAAACAGGGAGGACAATCTAACGTTAACCTTACCTGATATGGCTGAGTAAACAACAGTCAGTAGAAGGGGCTCCCTTCTTGTTTGTCATTTTATAGGCTGAATCATTACGAAAGAGAGCCATTATACTCGATACTACGAAATGTTAGCATGGAAGGTACCAAGATATTCCACGGGCGCAGTTTTCAAAGTGGGGATGCTACAGATGCATATAAATCCAAGAAAGTCTACGGGCACTGACCAGTATTCGGAATATTACTGAGAGCGCTGGATGTGACGATCATTGGGTGATTAGATAAAAGAGACCGAACCATTCACGTGGTTGGCAAACATAGAGACTGACGAATAGACATAACCAATAATGAATAATTGGCTACCGTAATCAAAACTTTCGGCTGGGTGTAGAAGGGACCCATTACTGCCCAGTTAGTTGGCCGAATCTTTATCGGAGGTATCTATGAACCACCACATTTCATTGATGATAGTTTCTCTGCCATTCCATAAACGCACTATTGGTATCGGACGGGAAATCTGACCGATGTTTAAAACTGTTCTCTAACTTTCAACAGCCTGAATGCGATGACTGCCATGCAAATGCCAGTTGCCATCCCGTGTCTACCTCTTTATACTACAATACCTGGATATTTGTTACCGGCACCACTTCTGGTAACATGGTATCTCACAACAAAGTATGTATACAAAAGCCTCTGCTCCGTGGGCAACTGGATTCTAACGGAGTTCAAGCCCCATCTCTTGAGGACAAAAATACTCCAAGATGATGGAAGCTGATTATAAATTACTCTTGTTTCTTCTCTTCTAAAAATTAATGGCGTCAACTTCTAAGGATTAGATGTCAAAAGTAACAAATTAAATAACCGTATTTGCATCTAGATATGTAAATATCAATCAACACTAATTATCTGTTCCAGGTATGCAAGACTGTCAGGAAAACGGCCGTCGTATTCTTTCCAGAAAAAGTTAATTATTTCAGACCTAACGAGGGAGAAGACAGCAGAACTGGGAGGACAATCTAACGTTAACCTTACCTGATTATGGCTGAGTCAACAGCAGTAGAAGGGACTCCCTTCTTGTTTGTCATTTTATAGGCTGAATCATTACCAAAGAGATCCATTATACTCGATACTACGAAGGTAGTGAATATGTAATATTCCGATATTATCAAAGAAGAAGTAAGATGCAAATAGAAAATGAAGACGAAGGAATGACCAGGAAGTCTACGGAAACTGACCAGTCTTCGGATATTAATGGATGGCTGGATGTGACGATCATTGGGTGATTAGGTAAAAGAGACCGAACCATTCACGTGGTTGGCAAACATAGAGACTGACGAATAGACATAACCAATATTGAATAATTGGCTACCGTAATAAAACTTTCGGCTGGGTGTAGAAGGGACCCATTACTGCCCCGTTAGTTGGCCGAATCTTTATCGGAGGTATCTATGAACAACCACATTTCATTGATGATAGTTTCTCTGCCATTCCATAGACGCACTATTGAAATCGGACGGGAAATCTGACCGATGTTTAAATGTTCTCTAACTTTCAACAGCCTGAAGGCGATGACTGCCGTGCAAATGCCAGTTGCCTACCAGGCTACCTCTTTATACTACAATACCTGGATGTTTGTCACCGGCACCACTTCTGGTAACATGGTATCTACAACAAATTATGTATACAAAAGCCTCTGCTCCGTGGGCAACTGGATTCTAACGGAGGTCAAACCCATCTCTTGTGCAAAAATTACTCCAAGATGATGGAAGCTGATTATAAATTACTCTTCTTTCCTCTCTTCTATAAATTAATGGCGTCAACTTCTAAGGATTAGATGTCAAGATGTAACAAATTAACCGGTATTTGCATCTAGATATGTAAATATCAATCAACACTAATTATCTGTTCAAGGTATGCAAGAGTGTCAGGAAAACGGCCGTCGTATTCTTTCCAGAAACAGTTAATTATTTCAGACCTAACGAGGGAGAAGACAGCAGAACAGGGAGGACAATCTAACGTTAACCTTACCTGAATATGGCTGAGTCAACAGGCAGTAGAAGGGACTCCCTTCTTGTTTGACATTTTATAGGCTGAATCATTACGAAAGAGAGCCATTATACTCGATACTACGAAATGTTAGCATGGAAGGTACCAAGATATTCTACGGGCGCAGTGTTCAAAGAAGGGATGCTACAGATGCAAATAAATCCAAGGAAGTCTACGGGCACTGACCAGTATTCGGAATATTAATGTGATGGCTGGATGTGACGATCAGTGGGTGATTAGGTAAAAGAGACCGAACCATTCACGTGGTTGGCAAACATAGAGACTGACGAATAGACATAACCAATACTGAATAATTGGCTACCGTAATAAAACTTTCAACCGACTGAATAAGGGACCCATTACTGCCCCGTTAGTTGGTCGAATCTTTATCGGAGGTATCTATGAACCACCACATTTCATTGATGATAGTTTCTCTGCCATTCCATAAACGCAATATTGGTATCGGACGGGAAATCTGACCGATGTTTAAAACTGTTCTCTAACTTTCAACAGCCTGAAGGCGATGACTGCCGTGCAAATGCCAGTTGCCTACCAGGGGCTACCTCTTTATACTACAATACCTGGATGTTTGTCACCAGCACCACTTCCGGTAACATGGTATCTTACAACAAAGTATGTATACAAAAGCCTCTGCTCCATGGGCAACTGGATTCTAACGGAGGTCAAACTCCATCTCTTGCTGACAAAAATACTCCAAGATGATGGAAGCTGATTACAAATTACTCTTGTTTCTTCTCTTCTAAAAATTAATGGCGTCAACTTCTAAGGATTAGATGTCAAGATGTAACTAATTAACCGGTAATTGCATCTAGATATGTAAATATTAATCAACACTTATTATCTGTTCAAGGTATGCAAGAGTGTCAGGAAAACGGCCGTCGTATTCTTTCCAGAAACAGTTAATTATTTCAGACCTAACGAGGGAGAAGACAGCAGAACAGGGAGGACAATCTAACGTTAACCTTACCTGATTATGGCTGAATCAACAGGCATTAGAAGGGACTCCCTTCTTGTTTGACATTTTATAGGCTGAATCATTACGAAAGAGAGCCATTATACTCGATACTACGAAATGTTAGCATGGAAGGTACCAAGATATTCCACGGGCGTAGTGATCAAAGAAGAATGCTACAGATGCAAATAAATCCAAGGAAGTCTACGGGCACTGACCAGTATTTGCAATATTAATGTGATGGCTGGATGTGACGATCAGTGGTTGATTAGGTAAAAGAGACCGAACCATTCACGTGGTTAGCAAACATAGAGAATGACGAATAGACATAACCAATAATGAATAATTGGCTACCGTAACAAAACTTTCGGCTGGGTGTAGAAGGGACCCATTACTGCCCCGTTAGTTGGCCGAATCTTTATCGGAGGTATCTATGAACCACCACATTTCATTGATGATAGTTTCTCTGCCATTCCATAAACGCACTATTGGTATCGGACGGGAAATCTGACCGATGTTTAAAACTGTTCTCTAACTTTCAACAGCCTGAAGGCGATGACTGCCGTGCAAATGCCAGTTGCCTACCAGGGGCTACCTCTTTATACTACAATACCTGGATATTTGTCACCGGCACCACTTCCGGTAACATGGTATCTTACAACAAAGCATGTATACAAAAGCCTCCGCTCCGTGGGCAACTGGATTCTAACGGAGTTCAAACTCCATCTGTTAAGGACAAAAATACTCCAAGATGATGGAAGCTGATTATAAATTACTCTTGTTTCTTCTCTTCTAAAAATTAATGGCGTCAACTTCTAAGGATTAGATGTCAAGACGTAACAAATTCACCGGTATTTGCATCTAGATATATAAATATCAATCAATACTAATTATTTGTTCCAGGTATGCAAGACTGTCAGGAAAACGGCCGTCGTATTCTTTCCGGAAAAAGTTAATTATTTCAGACCTAACGAGGGAGAAGACAGCAGAACTGGGAGGACAATCTAACGTTAACCTTACCTGATTATGGCTGAGTCAAAAGCCAGTAGAAGGGTCTCCCTTCTTGTTTGACATTTTATAGGCTGAATCATTACGAAAGAGATCCATTATACTCGATACTACGAAATGTTAGCATGTAATGTACCATGATATTCCACGGGCGCAGTGATCAAAGAAGAATGCTACAGATGCAAATAAATCCAAGGAAGTCTACGGGAACTGACCAGTCTTCGGAATATTAATGTGATGGCTGGATGTGACGATCATTGGTTGATTAGATAAAAGAGACCGATCCATTCACGTGGTTCGCAAACATAGAGACTGACGAATAGACATAACCAATAATGAATAATTGGCTACCGTAACAAAACTTTCGGCTGGGTGTAGAAGGGACCCATTACTGCCCCGTTAGTTGGCCGAATCTTTATCGGAGGTATCTATGAACAACCACATTTCATTGATGATAGTTTCTCTGCCATTCCACAGACGCACTATTTGAAATGGATGGGAAATCTGACCGATGTTTAAAATTGTTCTCTAACTTTCAACAGCCTGAAGGCGTTGACTGCCGTGCAAATGCCAGTTGCCTATCAGGAGTTACCTCTTTATACTACAATACCTGGATATTTGTCACCGGCACCACTTCAGGTAACATGGTATCATACAACAAATTATGTATACAAAAGCCTCTGCTCCGTGGGCAACTGGATTCTAACGGAGGTCAAACTCCATCTGTTAAGGACAAAAATACTCCAAGATGATGGAAGCTGATTATAAATTACTCTTGTTTCTTCTCTTCTAAAATTTAATGGCGTCAACTTCTAAGGATTAGATGTCAAGATGTAACAAATTAACCGGTAATTGCATTGAGTTATGTAAATATTAATCAACACTAATTATCTGTTAAAGGTATGCAAGAGTGTCAGGAAAACGGCCGTCGTATTCTTTCCAGAAACAGTTAATTATTTCAGACCTAACGAGGGAGAAGACAGCAGAACAGGGAGGACAATCTAACGTTAACCTTACCTGAATATGGCTGAGTCAACAGGCAGTAGAAGGGACTCCCTTCTGGTTTGACATTTTATAGGCTGAATCATTACCAAAGAGAGCCATTATACTCGATACTACGAAATGTTAGCATGGAAGGTACCAAGATATTCCACGGGCGCAGTTTTCAAAGTGGGGATGCTACAGATGCAAATAAATCCAAGTAAGTATTCGGGCACTGACCAGTATTCGGAATATTAATGTGATGGCTGGATGTGAAGATCAGTGGGTGATTAGGTAAAAGAGACCGAACCATTCACGTGGTTGGCAAACATAGAGACTGACGAATAGACATAACCAATACTGAATAATTGGCTACCGTAACAAAACTTTCGGCTGGGTGTAGAAGGGACCCATTACTGCCCCTTTAGTTGGCGAATCTCTATCGGAGGTATCTATGAACCACCACATTTCATTGATGATAGTTTCTCTGCCATTCCACAGACGCACAATTGGAGACGGACGGGAAATCTGACCGATGTTTAAAGCTGTTCTCTAACTTTCAACAGTCTGAAGTCGATGACTGCCGTGCAAATGCCTGTTGCCATCCCGTGTCTACCTGTATACTACAATACCTGGATATTTGTCACCGACCCCACTTCTGGTAACATGGTATCTTACAACAAAGTATGTATACAAAAGCCTCTGGTCAGTTGACACGTGGACACCAACGGAGAGTCCACAAGACCCATTTATTTACGGTATAAATAGCCCATGTTTTTGTGGGTCTATACAATTTACCCCTTTTTCTGTTTCTCTTTTTATTAATAATTTGGCTTGTGTATGTAAATTACCTGATATAACAATTTACCAATCAATTAGTAAGGTTAGTAATGAAATAAAACAGAGTAAGGAACAAGAACAGATTCCCTGCAGGACGGAGATGCGTTTGGTCAGCCCCCTAATTTATAAAGAGATAGCGGACTGAAAATTAGTCAGTCACAAGCGGAGGGGTCTGTCACGGTGAACCGGACACAGGAAATGGTCATGTTCTTCAGACAGAAGCACCGTCCGGAGATCGAACACCTATCGTGTGCAGAATTTACAGAGAGTAATAAGTATGAGGATGGAATGAAGAGGATTCTTCTAACCGGATGTGAACCCAACATTGTACCAGTTTGCTGACTCAAGTGTTTTTTACGTATCTCTCTCTGTGATCAATGTTTCACATTTATAGTGAAATTGGACAGTGAGATGTTTCTTTCTTGATAATCCAATTATATGGTTTTTCAGGCGTAGAACAGCAGTAACATGGAGAGAGTCAACAAACAGACCTTTTAGACCTTCTCTCGAATAATCGAATTGTAAAAAGGAAGGGACTTCAGGGTAAGACGTGAAAATTGTTTACTTGCAACTGAAGCCAACCATTATGACCGAGTCCCCGACTGGCCAGGTCGGACCGCCTTGATGACTGGTCAGTCCACTGTTCTTGGTTTGATCTTCCTCCCTGCCTCTCCTTGGCTGCTATTCTTCTCCCTGATACCGCACACCGGCGGAGTCTAAATAGGACCCGCAAGGGTTAATCCTAAGCCTAACCCATCCTACATTCATTTCTTGGATCGAAAGTCACAGCTGTCGTTCACTGGTTGAGGAAGATCTGTCTCTGTCTCTCAATCCCTTTCTGTCTGCTTAGCCAGTAACCGGAGTACTGGATTCAATAATTAATTTTATTTAGAAATAATGAATCGTATCAGAAAAGGATGGAATAAAAGATGGAAAATCATGGATTTGATAATCTCTACTTATACAAAAACAGAAAAATATCAGTTAAAAGAAACTTTTCCAGACCCGATCATTCTGTTTTCTACCGTTTGTATTTATTAATATAATCGACTTTTCCGGAAAACGGCGAGTTCACGTGTTACCTAGGTAACGCAAACGATAATTCACCCATCGGTCTGGGTCCAGAATATTGGTCGAGCTCTTGAGAATTATTGTTTACTGACCGGTGTTTGGTGATATGGGCACCTGCTGACCGGTGTCCTGGGTGATGCATCAACCCTGTAAAATAACCACCGGCTGACCGGTGTTTCGTGTATTTGACTTTGGTGATATGGTCACCTGCTGACCGGTGTCCTGGGTGATGTATCAACCCTGTAAAATAACCACCTGCTGACCGGTGTTTCGTGTATTTGAGTTTGGTGATATGATCACCTGCTGACCGGTGTCTTGGGTGATGCATCAACCCTGTAAAATGACCACCTGCTGACCGGTGTTTCGTGTATTTGACTTTGGTGATATGGTCACCTGCTGACCTGCTGGGTGGGTGATGCATCAACCCTGTAAAATAACTACCGGCTGACCGGTGTTTCGTGTATTTGACTTTGGTGATATGGTCACCTGCTGACCGGTGTCCTGGGTGATGCATCAACTCTGTTTAATTATTATATTTTGATCGTTATCTGGTATGTGTGACTTCAGTGAAATTATTATCCTCCTACCAGTTTTTTGGTTTGTCATTTGAGAATAAATTTAAATTTTGCTGTTATCCTATGCGTCATTTGGAAACAAGACGACTTCCAGTCGATCTATCCTGATGGACTCTAAATCCAGTCGGTTTTCTTGGAGTAATCTTAAAAATTAGACTCCCATTAAAAACGAAAGTGTCTCATTCTTGGCGTCGATTTCTTCGGTAAAACTATCTGTCCATATTAGCCGGACGTACGTTCTTCTCCTATCGGACAAAGGTTTAACAAACAATGGAATTTTCAATTTTTATGGTTGGAAGATGGTGTCCGTGTTAATACAGCCCATTATCTTTGTTGCTGCCCCTCTGCCTCTCTCAACCCAGGATGTGGATATGATGTTTGTATACCTGCAATCTCACCAGTTGGCTATAAACAGACGCATAGTTTGAAAAGCTCCAGGAATTATAGTATTCCTATAGAAACGGAGTGGAATCGAGTAGACTGATGGCGCCAGTAGAATGATTGAAATCATTGGTGGTGTAGAGTTTAGATGGAAAACAATGGAACTTTCGAGGACTTTCCACTCGTGGGGATTAGTAGTGTCTGCTCTCGCTCTCGGGAAGTTCTAATTTTACGCTATAGGTTAGAGACAGTCAATGTTTTTTTGTTTTGGTGAAACCTTTTCCAAAACACCATTATGTGATCTTCACTGTTCTGAAGATGAATAATTCTAACCCTACGTTCATGGCTTTGAAATCGTTTCTCCATCTTCCCGGATGCGATGCTAATAAGCATTCTCCGCTCTGCTTGAATATGTTCCCGATAATGTGGGAACATGGGAACCCCATCTGTAATTTCCAGTGATTCATGATTCGATGAGGTGGGCGATCACGGTCCAGACCGTATCTAACAGCTCGCCGGAAGAGGGTAACTCGATGGTACATAATCTGGCAGAAGGAATCAAACAAACGCTGATCCGGAGATGACGACAAACAGCAGAAAGATTCCACGGTGATGTCGTCGTTCTTATGAGGCAGAAGATTTGTATCGACGACCCGGTTCGATGCTGTCTACAAGTTGATACCAAACATTTGACATTATCTGAATGGAGGATTCTTCAGCGTTCTTTTACCACCGCCTGTGGCTACCGAGGACATTGATGCCTTCATTAGATTTTATCACCATCTGTCTGTGGTGTTCTATTTCTATCGTAAATACTGCATCTACTGCAAAATCACTTCACACTTGATGAATATTTCTGAAATTCCTGCTCTGTTAGACGATGTCAAATTGCCAAACAGTTCCCGAACGGCTCCACAAGGATCTGCGCGCTTTAATATCTACTTCCGGTACTGAGGGGGATGGGGAGCTTCCGGCTTTTAGACGCATAAAATGACACCTGCGCTGCATGTTCCTCCTAATTGGTTCGTCCAATCAGCATCCAAATGTGCAGTTGTTGACGAGTAACAAAGAAAACTCAATGATCTTATTGAAGAGATTTACAAAATTGGTCTTTTAATAATCAGTGGGTAACTTATTTTTTTTATAATAATTTATGCGTACAACCTATTGACCAATCAGAATGAGCCTTGCTGTTTTATCGGTAACTTTAGTGCGCGTGAAATAGCTGCCTGTACCTTACGGAAAACATTTTTTTTTTTGTGATCGGGGATTGAAAAACATCCTAGACTCAAATTTGGAATATTATAAAATTGGCCAAATTATGGTAATATTTGGTGTAAAATGACAGCTACCCCAAATCTGAGGACTTTTAGGAAGAGAGAATTTATTGAAGGTAGCGATAATTATTAATACTGATTATGCTAACAGACAAATCGATTGAGTAACAGGAACAGGAAGACCCAGTTGTACTGTTGTCAGGATGTATAACTACTACATACAATAGACGAAATAGATCGTTGTGTACAAATAAATAGCAATAATTAATTAATTGTTTGGTTTTGTTGTTGGCAGTGTTAACAGTTAGCAATTTTAGAAGATTAGAATTAAAGTTTTACATCTACAATAATAGAAGTATTTCTGTTAACCGAAATTGTGCTGATTCATTTCTTTCGAAAATGTATTACAGGAAGTAATCCATGTGAAATACGTAGGCAGCAAATCGATGTAAAGGAACCGGGCTCCACTACACTAATACAGTCAGATGTCGTAAAGGATTTTATTTAAGACGTTTTGTGGTAGAAAATAGATTCTAAAAACTCCAAATTCCTTCTAAATCTCCTCAAAGTTGCAGTTAAGCAGAAAAACTCTCCTTTTATTCTGTTTTTATAAATTTGAAAATTGCATTTAATTAAAACTATTTTTCCTATTTTACATTTTTATTATTTGGGGTTGATAAGGATTTGAATTTTTTAGAGTTCTTCATTTAATAATGATGATGATGATGATGATGATGATGATAACAGCATCTCGTCGCAGACAGACCGGGTCAGGGTATCGTACAACGGGGTGAAAGTTCAGCTGTTCTTTTCTTCCTTTTTTTCTCTCAAGAAATTGTTTGCCAGACCAGGAAACCGAGACATCGTCAGACTAATAAAGACGGGACGGAACCAACAACTCGGCTTCAGTTTGTAGTCTTTCCTTTCCAATAGGTAGAAGCCGCCATATCGGGTCATCATCCAGCCGGCAGGGGTCGCGGTCAGTTTGATCCCGGTTCACCAGACGGGTCCAAGGAGGTTAGAACAGGGGAGGCGGCATGACGTCACGAATCGGAAGCCAACTCCGCCATCTTGGTCCGCTCATGAACAGAGACCTCGAACGAAGATGCCGCCCGTCCTGTTCTGCTTTTTGCTGTACCAATGGCGAGGATAACCCATCTGTTACCTTTACCACTGTCCGTGCTCCTGTTACACAATCATAGCACATTCTGGGCCTCTCTCTCGCCTCTCTCTCTCTCTCTCTCTCTCTCTCTCGCTCTCTCTTCCCTCTATCTCTCTCTCTCTCTCTCCATGTCTCTCTCCATTCTCTCTCTCGCTCTCCATTTCTCTTCTCTCTCTCCATTCTCTCTCTCCATTCTCTCTCTCTCCATTCTCCTCATTCTCTCTCTCTCTCTCTCTCTCCTCTCTCTCTCTCTCTCTCTCTCTCTCTCTCTCTCTCTCTCTCTCTCTCCATGTCTCTCTCCATTCTCTCTCTCTCCACTAGAGTCTAGTACAGTCATGGCACTACCTTGTTAATGATAATAATACACCGAGTGGACCGCTATGAGTCCTTTCTCAGAAGACAACCCTGATGATGGTCAGGGAAGCAACTCTCCTCCATTTAGACTTTGTTCTCCAAACGGCTTATTTAAACGGAATTATAAACACACACACACACACACACACACACACACACACACACACACACACACACACACACACACACACTCAGAAGTACATGCATCTGAATCACTTTTATCTGAGGCACTTTCATTGAAATACATATTATTATGTTTATTACCTAAGGCAAAATTTCTCTCTCAGCTTTTAGTGAATCATTTTCAAAATATCTTAATATGTTTCTTGGTCCCTATCTGGTGCCATCTCTACTATTACCTGTGCTGTCTGCAAGCAGTAAACCTGTCTGCCTCTGTTTTCATCTACTCTTACAATCCTGTCTGCATAGAACTGTGTAATCCACCTCCATGGTTCAGTTTAAGTGCATTAAATCCATACTAAATAGAATATTACCTTTAAGCTTTCACTGTTTTTAAATTATATAAAAATAGACCAAATAACGTGTCAAACGCGATTTTATTTAAATAAAATTCTTTTGAAGTTGACAGCTTCCAATATAATAAATTTAAAATTAAGTGCTGGCAAAAACAACAAAAAATAAACCTTTTAGAAGTACTATTTGATAGAGCGACAAACAAACAATTAAGTGATAGGAAACGTAGGTATAAAAAGGTGAATATCGTTCTGTTGAGAAGAGAGAACAACACCTGAATTGTTCTTTGTTTTTCATAAATGGTCAGACTGAAGCAAGCAGAAGCATTCGCCAGGGTGACGTCCTGTGCCCTGTACCCTAACATTTCTGACTGGAATAACCAGAGAATTTATTTTAAAAAATTCTTTTACTCTTTTCTGACATATTTTTAAGTACTTTTCTTTCAGCGAATTTAATATTAGACATTGGGCGAGAATTTGAGCCGCCTTCGGTATTAATTGAATAAATAACTGATCCTAACTTTTCATTTATCCAATTTTATTTTCATAACGATATTAAGCATCACCATCGCATTTGCTTCTCTATAATAATAATAATAATAATAATGTTTCCAACTAGCTGTTTATCGACTATCTTACCCAAAAATGTTGAACTGATATTACAAATTATTGCCACTAATAAAAGCCAACAGTTCGACTATAACAGATATAAGGTAGTAAATTTTATTTCCTGTCAGACTTCAGTTAGTGGAGGTGATGGGTCCATATTGGCAGCACTACCGCACGTCCAGGGGAGATAAGTCTGCGGTATCGGCCGAAGATGATTGGTCAGAGATCGTGGGCGGGATACACGTCTCCCCACCACTATTCTCTCGGGTCCAGACGAATGTAGCCTTATGGCGCTCGGAATCATTGGAGATTTTCCGAGTGTGAAGAACATAGAGCGTATAAGGAATTGTCACCAGATTTACTGTTGAACGAGGAGAGGCCTGAAGATTTCGTACCCGAGAAAATGAACGCTCCCTCTACCTCCCGAGTACCGTAGGTTTCCCCTCTTATTCAGGGCCGATTAACTGCGGATCGCCATCTTGGAGAGATCCTGAGGCCGACCCCGGATTCCGGCCGAATACCAAAGTTTTCCTATTTACCAGCTCCAGACATCCTGATGTGCTCGGTCTCTATGGTAACCTCAATTTACATCTCAGGTGGGAAAAATCGATTTAAAACTAATTACCGTTTTAACAGAATACGGACCTCGTATACATTCCAGGCTCAGTGATCGACTCGGATCACACGAAGGGGAAGAGAGAGGAGAACAGACAGGTAAATCCACCATTAACCCTACCTGAGTAAATGACTGTGACGAAGGGACTAACTGCTGGACTGGTAGTAGGCCGGATTATTAGGGGGAGAGCCATTAGCTGCCAAAGGATAGGGTGATGTTTTTATTGCCTTACATGGAGGCTGTAAGATACAAACAAGTTCTGTCAAGTCGACAGATGTTAATTAATAGACGGAACATCACGGGAGACGGTGGTGAGTTACGAATGGAGGAGTGACGACATCAGTCACGTGATTTACGAACGCGGAAATTCAAATGGTCGCAAACGCTGAGTTGGACGAACTTACAGACGCAGGGACGGCAGTTAAAGCTGTTATGTTTAACGATCAGCAGCCTGCAGGGGCTAAAATTATCGGGTCAACTTTATTCCAACCTTAATGACTAAATTGTAGAGGAATGTAGAGGAAGCAGATCCTTTTTATTTATCATTAATAAGTAGTTTTTTAGAAATTATTAGATAACCGACTTTATTTGACTACTAATAATTGTCATTAAAAAGAAAAATGTAAATTTGTTTAATTTCGATAAATGACTTAAGGAAACAAAATACATCTTCATCTTTAATTACAGATTAAAAGAATCATCAGAACCTCACATCATCTTTAAAGTGTGTGATTTATAATAAGCCAACTGTCTATACTACATTCTTAATAATTGAAATGTTGACCTTGTAGACTATCTTTAATACATCTTTAATGGGTGATATTTAGAACCATCTGGCCATCTTTACTGTATCCTTAATGAATGTTATTTAGAATCTGCAAGCTCTCTTTATATATAACGACTGTAATATAGAACCTGCAGACCACCTTTAATCCATTTTTAAATGTCATTTCATCTTTAAGGAAACCAATGTGGAAGTAGCTGACCCATCTTTGGTCCATCTTCGGCAGCACCTCTACCGCCAGATGTGCCAGGCCGATTCTCCGACATTTGTTGTAGCTGCTTTGCAGAATTTTACTTAATAATGTACAATATGGTTAAAAACTCCTTTGTTTGTTTTGTTTTTTTAATGAAAATTAGATCGCATCACTGTTTTTTGTTCATTTCTTATGCCGAGGTGGAATTTTTATTTAGAAAGTTTCTATGAAGCAAATGTGTTCGTATGCAAGGCTGTACCTCGTCCAGAGACCTCGCGTTGTTAGACACGGATGGTGTCAGAAACGCAAAAAATAGAGAAATATCTACCTTTTGTCGTATATTGGATACAACAGGCCACCGGTTCTTAACTCTAATGTCTGTATATCACTGTCTTCGAATGTATGTTATAACACAAGTGGTCAATCGGCTCTGTAACGGTTAGGTACACAAATATATCAAGATGCTATGCAGTAATAGGTTTTCTTTTAATGACCTGTTATCCATCTATATTCTGCATGGTGCTCTAGGGATAGATTCGCAGCTGAGGACAGAACGAGTCTGTATGAGCAATAGTGGAAACAGAAAGAAATTTACTCTTGGAACACTATTTCCAAATATTATACAGAGGATTGCGGTGACTTCCTGATCAGATATTTTATTCACAGTGACGATGCGACGTCAAGTTCCATGAATATTGGTTAGATGAGTGCCCGTTTCTTTGGAGGTCCGCACTTCTTCGACCCGAGTGGGATCGAACACGTGGACAGTTACGACACCTGGATTCACCAAAGAATCTTTAGTTTGAGCAGCTGGGAAGATCCCATTCCTGAGAGAGCTCAAGAAGGCGACCCTCTGTCTGTCTCTCTCTCTCCAGTCCAAGAGCCGCCGCTGGGTACAACAAGCCGCAAAAGATATCGGTGTAAACAGTTTCCATGAGAAAAATTCTGTCATTAAGAATAAAATTTTAAACGCATAAAAAGTTTATTCTTTTCCATTAAATGATTTGTACAGATCGGAACATTTTGCTGTGCACAGAAATAAATATCCTGGTCAACACGGGACGAACAGCCAAGTGGACAGCTTGGATGCGAGTGGTGCGAAGCGGGTCGGCAATGACACGGTTCCAAAAGAGCGAACACGACCGAGAAGAGAGGGTCTTCTGACCGAGATGGCTCTTATACCGAAATATCTCGTCGGCAGCAAAAACGGAAACGGAAACAGAACCGTTCTGAAAAGAATTTTTTTTTCTTTTTCTAATTTGCATAAATATACAGTTCCGGAAAATTAATTAGATGCAAATTTATACATCTTTAGCTATTTCAGTCGGGGGAATAGTCGAATTGCAGTACGTGGACCTTTTAGGGCTTTTACAAACAAAATGGTCGGGGCTAGAAATAGGGGCTGTCCGATCTAAAATTACCAAGTCACCTGAACCAAACGAATAATAACAATAACAATAATAATAAAAATAAAACCACCATCATTATTTACTTTGGGGAGATTTCTCGGAAGTTAAAAGTTTTGAATATGAATTAGAGGAATGCGTTCGATGGGAATACAGGAGAGCTAATAGCGGAAGATGCGGATGAACGAACGCCGATCCAGTAACTGGTGCAATCTGTCCCGCGATTGGTGACGAGGGGGGCTGGCAGGCTTCATCCGAGGTCAAGTTTAGTAAATCTATATTGATTGATTATTGAACTTAATAAATCGAAAAAAAATATATATATTTCATTTTTTTTAGTTGGAAAAATTCATACTGATAAGCAAGCACAACACACACACACACACACACACTAGAACTGACGTCATCACTCTAGTACTGACGTCATCTCTAGTACTGACGTCATCACTCTAGTACTGACGTCATCTCTCTAGTACTGACGTCATCTCTCTCTCTCTCTCTACTATCCGGTTTCGTAGTTAGGCGTGGCTCCACGGATCATCTATGGGCCCGGGTAGCGATTCTTTGGTGCTGCAGCCGTACCCAGTGTTTACGATGCCGCCAACAGCCCCGTCGTCGTCCGAAGCGACATTTCGCACAGTAGCGGTGTTTGCACTGGCAGGGATGAAGCTCGGCTGGCTGGACGAACTGTAGATCACGCCCGGCAACAGGCTGGGTCTTCCTTTATTCCTCTTGATCAGCCAGACGAGCCCGGCTCCGATGAAAAATCCGGAAACCAGTGTTGTGATTGCGATAGCAGCGACGGAGCCGTAATCTGCCAAGAGAAACATCAGATGTTGAAAGAAGGCATCGGATGGTGAGAGGAAGGTCTAGAATAGCCACCGGGAAACCGACGTTATCTTAGAAGTTCGCCCATGCGAAGAGAGAGAGGAGCACCTTTAATGAAAGGAAGAGTGCGAATTTACTCAAGAAAATAAGCCATCGATGCTTCGAGTCAAACATGTTTTTACAATAAACGGTAAGCATCTATCAACTTTTAAAAAAACAACAACAAGAGTTTATATATCACCTGTGCGGCATCAGTAAACGAACTATCTATCATTAGTATCTGAGAGAATGTCCCATGATGTTTGTCAACGTTACGCATGAACGATATTCTATAACATCATACAAATGCTACATGGCTTAAGACGTTACAAGACTGCAATATCAGATGTAGCTGGGTATGACTTATGATGTTAGACCAGGAAGTCAGTTTCACTATCATGTATGATTAAGTTATACTTTAAGTTTGCTGTTAACCTTCGTTACTGTTACTGACTTCATAGTAGTTTTTTTTAATTAGAATATAGGCATCAAAGATAGGAATTAACTTTTGACAGGTAGTTGCATTCAAATCTCAAGAAAGCCCCTAATAGCTGCTGCTAAATTCTGCATTGTTCCTCTAAATTACAGAAATACGTCCATAGAATTAGCGTAGTAAAAGTTTGTTTCGTATTGTCACGATCACCAGCAATAATTTTACCTAGCCCAGAGTGAATTGTACGGGTGACACTTCTAGTTTGACTCTGTCCAGCTGCTTCCGGTGTCGTTCCTGCTGCAGTTGTCGAACTTGGCTTCAGCGGGTTATCTGTTTCTTTGTAGGCGGCAGAAAATCCACCGCTTGTGCTGTCTGCGATTCGCCAGTAGACAATCGTGAGGGATCGACCGGTGTAAGTTCTCATGCCTTTGCTGCAGAATCGGTCTAACCTCTGTCCGTGCCGGACTGGACCTAGAAATGGACAAGTAGCGTAATCAATGATGTACACAGCCAAGTATAAAGATGAAGGTGTCGTGGTCATGTGGTTGCAATCCGGCAAGTTAGGAAGATGGAATCAGTGTTTGACAAAGAAGTCTTAATTTGTCAGATATATTGGCATTTTAATACATCGACCGATATACCAATGCCCACGCCACATCCCTCGTATGGCTATAGTTTAATTAATTGGGAACCTGTAGAATTATGTGGATGGTAAGTTGGGGCAGCTCTTCCATCTCCCGCATTATGACAGTTAAAAGAAGTCCCCACACATTTTACTATTTAAATGATACAATGTCCCATCATTGAGTATGTAGGAATTATTAAACCTAGGGTTATGTGTTAAAGAAGAGTAAAGAGGGGGATAACCCTGGCAGTTCACCTTCATACACCTCCAGGTGGCTGCTCTTCTGACAAGATGTAGAAATATCCAGGTTCGAACTGATGATTACCATCACAGACCCCGTGGGCGTACGAGGTACGACCCGCCAGGTACACGTACCTGACATGACCAGTCTGCAAGAAAATTAACAATATCAATAATAAAATATTGAAACTAATCGAATCGCTCGTGACGACCAATATGGAAACGGTTTCGATAGTGAAGCAATCTTGCTTATCTTTAAAGAAAAACTGCATTAATCGTTAGTTATTTCGATCTCATTGTTGTGATGCATCTAAACACGTTGCCTGCCGTGACTTATGAATAATTCAGGATTAATATCTTTATATTACTAGTAGCCATGGTTACCATGAAACGAGGGAAAGCCGTCGTCCTAGGAAGAAAAATTCGCATCGACACAATTTTAAATAAACATTCTTTAAAATTAGCTATTCTAGGCTGTGATTCTTAAAATTCTTTTACAGTTGTATGGTAAAGTCTGCGGGTGTTTGTTTTTCTTTTTTTTTAAAAAAATCCTGTTTTAGTTAGTATAATAGTTGAGGTTTGGTTACAGAGGTCTTGGAAGGGTAATAAACACGACACCCTAAAAGCTGAGTATTATAAAGAGTTGTGTATGACTTGGTGAAGCCAGGCAGAACAGGCGTCGAGGACTGACACGCTTCAGGTATTTTAAATAACTGTCTTCAATCTCTTTTGACATATTGTTACTATATATATTTCAACTGGTTTTAAACCGCCATTTTGTGATATTTATCTACTGTAAAGCGAGAGCAGAAATCGTCGTACAGGTGTACTGTTTTACACAGCCCTGGCGCACACCCAAGCCCGTCTGCGTCTCTATTGACAAAAGAGCTGTACGTCTCTCGGGACGAAGTCTTGCCCACCCCGTCGGCCATGACGCGCGACGCCATCTGTGGTTTTACTGACAGAAGAACTACTGCGGCGCTCCCGCGTGAAAGGGAGGTAATTTTGTTAGAAAAAAATGTACCTCCTGGCGGGAACGGCTTAGAAAAGCTACTAGAAGGTCCTGTTTGCGTATCGTGGGGGGGGGGTTACGTGGAGTCGCTCCGATAGAAGACGCCGGGGTCAGTACTGGCTGTGGCGTGGACCTCTCCGGAACGGTGAAGGTGCTCCGCTGCCGGGTAACGGGGCCAGTACGGAGCTACAGACCTTACCTGTTCGCTTTCTGGTTGTCAGCTGAGTAGAAGAACTTGTATCTGGGATCGGCTCGTAGTGGAGAACCGTCTGGGCAGGAGATTTCTGAAAGAAAGAAGGAAAAAACAACAACAACAAAGGATAGACGGTGAAGGGTTAACCCCCCAAAAAGGGGCGACCCGCGCTCACGACTGCGGGTGGTGTGGGCGTGGCGCGAGAGTCGTCCCACGGACCAGCGGGTCGCCGCCGTGAAAGGGTGGAAGACTCACCTTTGCTCGTCATCCGGTATCGCAGCTTGAATCCTCTGTAGTCGTAGGTTTCGTCCGTCAGGAAATTCAGGTGAAGGGTTGGGCCGCTGCTCAGCACGCGCGCCGTCCGCTCCCCGCACAGCTTCTCCAGAACCTGACCAGAGCCTACAAGGTGGGGGAAAACTCTTCAGACGGGGACTCTCTCGGGGCGAGGGAAGCCTTCGAAATGTGGGCTCTCCTACAAAGCCCACTCTTAACACACGCGCCACTTAGTCTCACCTTCAGATATCGTCAGCGAGTCGTAGACGCAGCTGGTGTAGTCTTCCAGAACGCCATCTTGGACCTCTACTTCTACCAGCTGGACGGCGGAGCCCTCGGTTCTGATTGTCCAGGAACAATTAAGATTCCTGGAAAGAAACAGCGGCTCGTCTTCAACTCGATGTGTCTGTGACAGGGCCATGGTCTACTCAGATGGGAAGAAGCCATCACCAAAAAAACCTCGACACGTGACTCGTATTCGGTCACGTGACGAGGAGATCGCTGAATGTATGTCGTCAATAACCCTGGACTGATGTTCTCAGGTAGCTGCGGGGCCCGCGCGGAAAGCCTCTGTTTGAGGTGTCTTCCCCACGTTCCACAGAAAAGATGCATAAATAATACTTCTAAAAGGTGAAGGGTGGATAAAAGATTAAAAGTCATATTCCATCGTCGAGCCAAACATTAAACTATTGTACAGCTTTCTGTTTGTATTTCTAATCAGTACTTCTAGGCGTCGACGCCTTTGTAATCTGAGATTAAAAGAATAGAAATAAATACATTGTAAAGGTTTTAATTTAATATCAGCCTGAGGAAACAATTTTAAGAGAGTTTGGCTTATACAGCTCTACACTGAGGCAGGAACCAGTGATGAAATATTAAGTAGAAGCAAGTACCACTGATGCTATATTCAGTTTATTTATAATTCTATTATTATTATTATTAAACCATCTTAATAACTGGATATAGCTAAAATCATTATTACTATTTAAGATGTGATTCAAAGTCACAAATAGCAAACAGACGATTCAGTAGTTTCATGTTAATACTCAGAGAGCAGCCATTTTAAGTTCTTGCCTCTGCCGGGCGACTCGTCAGCTGACGATAGGACACGTGACGTACTTTACCAGTCGGCGGGCCGGCTCCACCCGATGGAATCGCGCGATTAATTAAGCAGAACATCCTAGACTACGGAACAGCTATTCCTCCCTGCATAGATCGCGAAAACAATTTAAATATCGAATTATGATAGTAGTAAAAGTGGAGGAGGAATCTTACGGCTCGTAGATACTGGGGTAAGACGGTGACGTCAGCGTGCGCCAGAACCTCGTGGCGAACAACGCCTTTTCATCCGGGCAACCAATGACACCTGAAATGTACCAAGAAGAAGAAAAAAGGGGGAGAGTTGACACTCGAGGCGTGTTAAAGAGCCCCGCCGCTTGGGTGCGTGTTAATTACTTTACAGCAGAAAAGGGAACTATATTAAAGTTCGCGGGCACTCAGAGGGGCTAAATACAATCAGACATCTTGATTTACCTTCTGCCAGCTAAGGTAAACCAAGGACGGGTCCAAGTACAAAGACACCCAAGGGCGGTAACTCATGGAGACCGGGCGGCAATTTTGAAGGTACGAAACGAGACTTAAAGAATATTCAATGGCTGACCTCTGGATAAATCAACGGCAGCCATTTTGGTTGAATGCTCTCGCCGGGTCCAGACGCGGGACAGGGGCAAGGCCGACGGAGGACTCCCCTCCACTCGCAGTTATTTGACGTGAGTTTAAACCGTCTACCCCGATACTTTCTGGCGAGGTGACCTACCTGCTGACCCGACGTAGTAGGTGATGAGGAAGCCCCGGCCGGAGAAGAAGCGACTCGACGTGAAGACGACGGTCATGGTGCCCAATGTGGTAATCTTCGAAGAGGCGGAGCCACAGGATGTCTTCAGCGGACCCTTTACTATAGTTGAACCTGAAAAACGAAAAGCAAGGGCGGGGGGCAGACAAACGGCGCTACATTCCAGGAAACACTACGAGGGCATGGCTTTGTCTGGTAAGGTCAGCTTACTGATGGCAAGTTTCATTCTTTAGAGTCTTTCTTCTGGTTTCCGTTTTTCTTTCAACGGCGCCATCTATCGGAATCAACCGTCACGTGAATTGTTTCAATATACGTTAAGGAGGGGAGATAACCTACGTTCCCGATTCTATGAGGAAAAGGTTTCGTTTTTGTCGTTGCTGTTGGTTTTTACTGTAGATAATAAACATTTAGCCTGACTCTTTGAATTTTTGGAAGCCAAGAATCATGCGGGAACCCCCTCCCGGCCGCAAATGTTCGCTTTTCTAGAAACCGAGAACCCGACTTTAATTAACCTGCTACTGGCTTCTCGCCCCTTACCGTGAAACACTTGGATCGAGTCGTATCTGCACCCATCAGACTCCGTGATATCCACGTCCAGCAGGTGAATGGTGAGCCACGACATTGGTGGAGCCCTTACCACCCAGGTGCACACCATGTTGCTGAAAAAGGCGGTGTTCAGACACTGTTAATAGTCTTGTTTTTCTTTCTTAAACAACATCCGTAAAACGAGAAAATATGGGCCTGACGGCAGCCATCAACGCGGATAGAGTAACCGTCGCTGCATCTCACGACGGTGGCCTAGTGGCAAAATTATCCGATCACCAGGGTTGGACGTTTGGTTGGTAGCGCTCGGTCTAACGTACCACACCTCTTCACCGGGTCGTGACGTCATTTCCGCTCTCTTCACCGGGTATTGACGTCATTTCCGCTCTCTTCACCAGGTCTTGACGTCATTTCCGCTCTCTTCACCGGGTCGTGATGTCATTTCCGCTCTCTTCACCGGGTCGTGACGTTATTTCCACTCTCTTTCACCGGATCGAGACGTCATTTCCGCTCTCTTCGCCGGGTCGTGACGTCATTTCCACCCCCGTTGAGACGAGGTGTCCGATTCAACAGCGAATAACTAATTTTACTGCAAAGGCCAAGCACCTGCAGTATTGTTTAAAGTTTTCAAACGTATAAACTAATTATAAGATAGCGCGCCATGTCGCAGCTCGACAAGCAGACTTTCTAAATCTAGGAACAAGGTTTGGGCGTCATATTTCCATGGTAACTCATATACCAATTATTCTCTGTAGGGTTTTAAACGGCTAGAATTTCTTCTGGAGATAGGTTGACAGCTTCGCTATTAAACTCACGGAGGGAAAGAACTTCGGCATAACTTACACTTAGGGATCGGATAAGCTAAGTTCATCAACTCGTGCGGTATTTGATTTTAAAACGTTCCGGTGGGGAAAGAGCGCACTTGGTGCGTGTGTGTGTGTGTCTGTGTGCCAGGAAGTTCTGTCGATTTGCCACTGACGAGAAAAGTTACTGAATGGAACTTTAGAGAGATTATTTAACGTTTGCCTCAGTTTTGAAGAAAACGAAGCTCCCAAAAGATACTTCAGCAGAAACCTGTTATCCTATTCGTTATTTTCTAGAATTCGGTCAGAATTATTTGAAATCCGGCTAGCAGTCAAACAAGTGTTTATAGGTCATACTTGCCGCTGACTGACTTAGATTTAATAAATGTTCTACCGTAAAAAGCAGTCAGCCATATAAATGTTTTTTGTATCATCCTGGTGGCGAACATTTACGGATGGAATTTAAATGCTAAGCAAAACAAAAACCAACTCATATGCAAATGATAAGAAAACAACATTCTGCGTAGCAGAGCGTTGGTGTGGCGATCAATCGAATTCTGGGAGATTTAAAAGAAAGAAAAATATAGCTGGCAGCTTGTTGAATATGGACACACGGGCAAAGAATACTTACTGGGGATACTTTTGGGGATAGTTAGGAGACGTGAAATACTGCCTCTTGTTCGTCGAAGCCATCAGGTTGACTGTGCCATTACAGAAGTACCCTGAAAAAGACCGAGTCGTGGTTTTTATCGGAACAGCTGTGATTAGTTGTCGGTACAAACGAGCTTCCCGGTGCGTCCTCTTCCCCACGAGACCCGCGACCAGCAGAACTCTGATGCTATTTGCTAGAAATGCAGTCCTTTTCGTTTACGGTCTTGCAGGGTTTCGGGTGCTGGACCCGTCCAAAAGAAAAACGGCGTCATGATTTAAAAGGAGGAAGGAAGTAGTAAGGATGAGAGAAGCTTTGTCGTGTTGATGGCGTAAACTCGATGTAATACACGCGCAGAGATACTATGGCAGCTGCGTGGTGTCCTTGACTGAAGAGGAGAGAGTAGCTAGTCAACTGCGATGACGATGAAGCATCGGAATTTTGGAGAATAAAACAGCTCGGATGGAAACGCGGAAATATTACTAAAGAATATAAATTAATCCTAACCAACTAACTAACTAACTAACTCTCTCTCGCCCTCGCCTCTCTCGCTATATAATATACTCTCTCTCTCCATCTCTCTCCATCTATCTCTCCATATCTCTCTCTCTCGTCTCTCTCCATCCTCTCCTCTATCGATCTCTCTCTCCCTCTCTCCATCTCTCTCTCTAACTAACTCTCGACTATATATCCATCTCTCCTCTCCATCTCTCGCCCATCTCTCTCCATCGATCTCTCCATATCTCTCGCTCTCCATCTCGATCTCCATCTATCTCTCCATATCTCCTCCTCTCCCGATCGGACATCTCCCCTCCCATCTATCTCTCTCTCCTCGCTCCATAGCATCGCGCTCTAACCACTCGCTCCATCTATATAGCATATCTCGCTCTCTCTCCATCTCTCCTCCACTAATCCTCTCATATCTCGCTCTCTCCATCTCTCTCCATCGATCCCTCCATATCTCCTCTCTCTCCTCTCTCTCTCCTCGCATCCCTCCTATCTCGCTCTCTCTCCAGCTCTCGTTCCCATCTCTCTCCTCTCTCTCTCTCTCTCTCTCTCTCTCTCTCTCTCTCTCGCTCTCTCTCTCTCTCTCTCTCGCCTCTCTCTCTCGCTCGTGCCGTCTGAAGAGACACGGTAACACACATGACAGTTTTTTGGCGGAAAATTCTTCTTATTTGAACATTACTGAAAATACTGATACTTCTGCTTTACCGATTCTAATGGCTTTCCTCTCAGATCTCGTTGCGTGTCGCTACGAATCCGCGAGGATGCACTCGTACGGAAGGAGCAGGGTTAATTTAGTTTATAATGCGACCGCTCATCAGTAAGCGGATAAAACTGCAGTTCGGTAGAGACGACTGCTCACTACGAACGGGAATTAAGGGACAACTCACCTGTCCGGTAGGATACGTAGACAGCCCTAAATCCTTTATATACGCGAGTTGAGTCTGTGGAGAATGACACCAGCATCTTTCTCGCGGTACTTTCGACAATTTCCATCGATTGTTTTCCGCAAAAGTGACCGACTTCAGTGTCTGCTTCCGAGATACCTGGTACAAGAGAAGATAATGCACTCTTGAAGATTATTAAGAGACACTTATTTTAAGATATTATTTAGAAATCGTTGGTGACATATTAACCTGCTACTTACTCTTGAATATAATATAACGCTAACTAAACCAGAACGTGGTATATATTGCTGCTTTGTAGGAAAAAAGAAGACAAGTTCGATATTCATTCCGGTTTTTTCGCAATTAAATTAAGCAAAATATCTGCCCGTAATCTCACTGTAAATTTAATTTTCAAATGCGAATAATAAGCAAGGAGTTATTTTTAAGCCTTCACGCCGGACTGGATAAATAAACAGAAGTGAAAGACAATTAAAGCAGAAACAATACCATCGTAAATCGCCAGTACGTCGTTTGGACACTCTGTTTCTAATTCTTCAAGAATAAGCTGCACGTTGTCCAGGTAATTATCAGCAGTTATTACCCAACGGGTGTGCAGGTTGCTGAAAAACAAAAATCCGTTTGCCATTACACATGTAAAACCGGAATATCTTAAGTATTAAGGCTGAGGCCATCTTGGTTCATGATTTCGTGTTTGTCGCTAGGGCAGAGCGGAAGTCGAATTTAAAGGGAGATGACTCCATCTTATTGTGAAATGGCGCTTATGCGTCTATTTGTTTATTTTAAGTACCAGTTGTGTAAATTACGCCAGATATCTTTACCTGGAATAATTTTGACGAGTAAAAGTTTAACAGGAAGAGAAATTTTGTAACCTTTGATTTAAAAAAAAAGAAGAAAAAAATAGCTTGACGATGGAGTTTATTCACTTGCGCCAATTGAGAATAAATCTCTTCAGCTATTTCATTGTTGGGTTTATTCGCTATTGCCCCTTAAGGGGAATACCATCGAAGATCACCAGTGTAGCTTATCCACTTGTTTCTTTCATTGATCTGCAGTCCTGCTGCGGTAGCGGGACTCGGGTGCCGTAGTAACCTAAGACGTCCGGTAGGCGGCGTCGTTGGCGACCATGGCAGACCAGACAGGTGCCGTCTCGCGGCTGGCATGATGGCGCCACTTTCCGCTGAGGCCCAGCCAGCGGGGGAAATTGCAAATCCGTCTGTCTGCGCTTTAGGGTAAAATGAGTAGTCTCGCTGTGCCGTGGGGTGGTGGTTAGTAGTAGATTAGCCAGGGTTTATCCAGCTTCGGATAAAGGAGAAAGAAAAAAACGGCGAGCGGAGAAACGTATCGTGTTTATTAACCGACCCGGTGAGCCGGTAACCGAAGATAAAGCGCGTCGCCGATGATATTTGAAAATCGATAGGAGGAGCGGGTGATCAAACAGGTGTAGTTATCATCGAAAGACCGAAGCCACGACGGGATCCAAAAAAAAAAAAAAAAAACTGGTAAGCTGTATTCAGAGCTCTCCGGTAAAGATGACGACGCTCACGTGTCGTGAGAAGATTAGTCGCGTCCATCAGCGGGATGGATCATCATCCCCCCCCCCCTCTGGATGATCAACTCGACAATATGGAATGAAGCCTACCGAGAGGTGTATTCAAGAATCACAAATCCCATCAGAGGCAGAAATGCCAGGCCGCCCAAGAGGACTTCCCAAATGTCGGGAAATGAAACAGAAGAATGAGGGGGAAATATCACGCCACAGCCAAATCTAAGAAAACCGCGTTGTACGTGGTACAGGGGGGATTGGCCGAGAGTGGGTCTGGGTTCGAACCCCAGGTCGGCGAAAGAAACAGGAAAGAGGGGCTGAGAGAGAGAGAGAGAGAGAGATGACATCATTACATAGAGAGACATGGCGTCATTACACACAGAGATGACCTCTGTGCAGAGAGAGAGAGAGATGACATCATTACATAGAGAGAGATGGCGTCATTACACACAGAGATGACCTCTGTGCAGAGAGAGAGAGAGAGAGAGAGAGAGAGAAGAGAGAGAGAGAGAGAGAGAGAGATGACATCATACATAGAGAGACATGCGTCATTACACACAGAGATGACCTCTGTTAAAGAGAGAGAGAGATGACATCATTACATAGAGAGACATGGCGTCATTACACACACAGATGACCTCTGTGCAGAGAGAGAGAGATGACATCATTACATAGAGAGAGATGACATCATTACATAGAGAGAGATGGCGTCATTACACACAGAGATGAACTCTGTGTAGAGAGGAGAGAGAAGAGGAGAGAGAGAGAGAGAGAGAGAGAGAGAGAGAGAGAGCAGATATTGCTAGGCAAAACCGAATGTAGGGGTCGTAAAACCGAACGACAAGGTATGGGAACAAGCGTTATTATTATTAACAAAGCTACAACAAACTAGGTGTCGACTGAGAAGATTTTAAAAAGTGGGCTTCTAGAAATAAGGCGGTGAAGCTCTCACGAAAGAAGAATGTTTATTTGTTCTCGGTGTTCATTCATGGCGTCTCAGGTAAAGTTTCTATAAAAGCAAAAGTAGGTATTTTCGCTAACGCCCTGGTGTCTTGTTACAGAGGGTGGAGGGGGTCACATAAAGCTACCGACAATTGGAAATGTGGGAAGAAGACTGGGGTGAGGGTAATACGGCGCAAACATATTTAATATATGAAAGAAGCTACAGAGTCCAATTACTGCAAAATAAAAGACATAATAGAAAGTGCTTCGATTATAAGAAAGCTTTAGATGGATTGGAGCCCGTCCTTCAAAGAGACGGCCATTCCAACCCTCTGGTGGAGTACCAGAGGGGATGGATCGGTTGTCTTCCCTTCGGCTGGAATATCAGGGAGAAGACATCCTGTTTCATATCGAACCCAGTCGCGCGACTGACGTCATATTTTTACGTTGCAGCTCCGCGAAGCGCACAGAAGCGGGCCGACTGTCGGCGGGAGATAAACGACCGGGTTCTGCAGCTGAACCCGGAAACTTTACGGAAACGTGAAGGATCGTCAAGCGGCTGACTTCCGCCTTTATTTGGGGGTCAGAGTTGTTGCTTTTGGGGGGGGGAGAAAAAAAAGAGGATTACTTTCGCCGACCGGAGATATGGGGAGGAACTGGTCGCGATGTTTGTCAGAATGTATCGTTCCGCCTTGTCCTCCATCTGAAGCCTCACCGGGTCAATCCAACAAGACCCCCCCCTCCCAGGGGCCGGCCCGTGGGTACGCGCACCCGGCCACCTGTCGAGACCGACGCCCACAAACCCCCTACAACGAAAGCCGTTGCCATCGAACAGTCACGCCCCCTACTTGAGATATGCATCCGGGTAGTAAGGAGACTCCATCACTTTCGGCTCGGGTTCCTCGGATGTCAGGGTGAAGGTCCCGCTGAACAACATGTGACCTGGAAGGGGGGAAAAAAGGGTAAATAAGTAAACGTTCGTCTCGACAGAAGGTCAATCGGAAACGAGGCTTCATTACGGTAGGCGAAGATAGTCTGGATCTTTTCTCAGGTGCGTTATAAGAGGTGATGGGTTTTGTTTATGGTCGCCTAAAGACGCACAAGCGTATACTTACCAATTAACATTTCATATCCATATGTAACCAGACAGGTGCCTTTTATGTGTGATAAAAGTTATTCGACGTAAACTCGTGCATACACTGTTGTTCAAAATTATCAGCCCCCACTGAGAAAAAAACCGGCTTCTCCAACAGTTCCTTTGTTAACGAAAATGTTATTTTACCAGGGAAAAACATTAAAAAATCAGATAACTCACGTTTCAGAATGTTTAAGCCATTTCTATGAATATTGAATTTTTTCTTACCAAAAGCAAAATGTCATGTTCATGCGATATCAATTCTTACTAATAATTCCATTAATAGCCAGCTTACACGGTGCTCTGCCATATTGTTTTTCCTCTCCTATAAATAAATATACCTGACTTAAATGCACCTGTTTCAGATGTAATCATATATATATATTGGACGTCGAGGTGTTATCATCATCATGCTGAAAAGCAGGCGGATCCCATAATATATTACTATTTACCAAGATAGTGTGGGCATATATAGGCTGTTCATAGTATGGCCAGAGTAAATAACAGATTGCCAGAGCTCTCGGCAGTTTATTTTCGATCTGACTCTTAATATTGTGAAGTTCACCGAGGCTGCAGGAGTGTGGGCATATATAGGCTGTTCATAGTATGGCAGAGTAAATAACAGATTGCCAGAACTCTCGGCAGTTTATTTTCGATCTGACTCTTAATATTGTGAAGTTCACCGAGGCTGCAGGAGTGTGGGCATATATAGGCTGTTCATAGTATGGCCAGAGTAAATAACAGATTGCCAGAACTCTCGGCAGTTTATTTTCGATCTGACTCTTAATATTGTGAAGTTCACCGAGGCTGCAGGAGAGCAACATCTTTCAGGATGCCTCCACGACGGGGAAGCGCCCTTATTTGTCCCGTTTGCAGCCACTGTCAATATTCACTTGCTAAAGAAATGGTCAGAGATTATCTACACCAACTTGGTGACGGGGAATGTGCGGCATATAGAAAAAAAACCCTTTTGTCCAAAGGAAATAAAGCATTCTGAAAGGTTTCGGAAGCATGGGAGAATAGTTTAAAATAGTCGTGTCACAATGGTTCCTCTTTGTAATCGAAGATGGCCAAGCGGAAGCTTGTATTCTTCGACGAAGAGTCGGGATTTCAGAAATTCGCATGCGAAGATCGCAAATGGATTCAGAAAAAATGCACGGAGGCGGAAGAAGCTTTTCAAACCATCGTTTTGCCAGCCCCGGCATCCAGGTCTGTACCTTGAATAAAGTTATACCGGATCACAGGAACATCAGAACACTTTAATTCCTATTCGGTACTCTTCATCAGGTCTCGATGGTACATCTCTAGAATGTCTTATCCGATCAGAACTAAGACAATGTTGACTTTTCTAAGAGTTAGCCAACTTCACCACGTCAAAGCCACAGCCCATGCTTGTGTTGTGATCCAGTAATAACTAAAGGATTTTCTAACCGATTTTTATTTCTCTTGTTAGCAGCTTTTCCTCGTTAAACAATATAAGATTTCGGTTCTTCCTCTTTCACTTAATCTTCTCTCGAAGAAAAGCTGAAACACGACCCCCCTTCCTTCATCAAATAACTTAGCCCATCCAGGTCTATTCGAAGATCTTTTAGCTGTCTCACTTCATCTAGCAGCAGCAGCATCAGTTTTAGGGGTTGGCAATAGGAACTCTTTACGCCCTATTATGATTCATCCGAAGAGCCCATTATGTATTCACTGTGTGAACGGATGTGGACACTCTGGCATATTTTATCGCAGCAAACTATAATTAACCCCGTCCCCACAGGAATTACATTTTGAGGTGATGGAGTACAATCTACAGGTCTCTTCGGAGATCGTGTTTATGGTATCTGCTGTGTGGTTGCCACGAACTCTCCATATGGGCGGTATTTTCCTATTCGCCAGATTTAACTATCGATGCCCTCCGGTTAGCGATCAACAATGTAGGGTCGCTTGATTTTACGATGCTACCCAGTTTTGAGCTGTAATTCGAGAAAGTGGGTCGTTTTGCACAGCTCTTTGTAAACGTTAATATTAAAGATAAAAGCAATAATGTCTCGATTTAGCTCTTCTGGAAGCCTAAAGCTTCATATGGGCTTGCGGCAATTATTCCTAGCAGGATAGATCTCTCAAGATTATCCGCGAAAATCTCGTGTGTATTAACGGACATGAATAAAGGAAGAGGAAGGAAACAACAGCAGTTAACGTAGCGACAGTTGCATTGACTCTCTACTCGCCATATGGCATCGATGAGGCTTTTCAGAGGGTCGGTTAAAGGCGGGTATGTTTCAAGTGGTGAAATCAGGGGAATTGTGGAAATCAACGGTAAATAGGGTAACGTTGGTGGTATAGCTGAGTGAGATGGTGGTCACCAGAAGTTGTAGGGTTAAAACTCGGTTTGCGATCACCTCTCGTGCATTAAAAGCCAATGCTAAACGACACTGTCAACACTTGTTATTCGTTTCCAATAGTACTAATCAAGAATACGACTGTGACTATCTCAGTTTCGTATTTAAATACCGGTACTGCAACAACATCCATCAGCCTCATTCTTCTTACTTTCGTGGTTGCGTTTCTGAAGATGCGCTTGTGCCTTATTATGGGATAAAGGATTACTTATTCGTATCGAGTCATATACAGGTTCCAAGTTTACTCACCGCCAGGGAAGGCTTTGTACTGGATACTAAAACCTTTGCCAGATGTATCCTCGTCCGTGTAGAAGTAGACATTAACGTACCGCCCCAGTTTCCGTATATGGAATATTTCAGTTCCGCACTGACGTGTGACAAGATGGTTTTTATCTTCATGACCTGAACAAGTAATAAAAAGAAATTATGCGTTATTCTCCTGAACGCCCAGTTGAGTGCTCGACAGAGACCATTTCTAAATTATACTTTGGCACTAACAGCTGAAACGTCGACGTACTTACGTTGATTTCCGTCTAGGTTGATTGATAGATATTAAAGATCACGTCTTAGTACGCTGATTTCCCGTCTAGGTTGATTGATAGATATTAAAGATCACGTCTTAGTACGCTGATTTCCCGTCTAGGTTGATTGATAGGTATTAAAGATCACGTCTTAGTACGCTGATTTCTCATCTAGGTTGATTGATAGGTATTAAAGATCACGTCTTAGTACGCTGATTTCTCATCTAGGTTGATTGATAGTATTAAAGATCACGTCTTAGTACGCTGATTTCTCATCTAGGTTGATTGATAGAGGTATTAAAGATCACGTCTTAGTACGCTGATTTCTCATCTAGGTTGATTGATAGGTATTAAAGATCACGTCTTAGTACGCTGATTTCTCATCTAGGTTGATTGATAGGTATTAAAGATCACGTCTTAGTACGCTGATTTCTCATCTAGGTTGATTGATAGATATTAAAGATCACGTCTTAGTACGCTGATTTCCCGTCTAGGTTGATTGATAGATTTTAAAGATCACGTCTTAGTACGCTGATTTCCCGTCTAGGTTGATTGATATTTAAAGATCACGTCTTAGTACGCTGATTTCTCATCTAGGTTGATTGATAGATATTAAAGATCACGTCTTAGTACGCTGATTTCCCGTCTAGGTTGATTGATAGATTTTAAAGATCACGTCTTAGTACGCTGATTTCTCATCTAGGTCGATTGATAGATATTAAAGATCATGTCTTAGTACGCTGATTTCTCATCTAGGTTGATTGATAGATATTAAAGATCACGTCTTAGTACGCTGATTTCTCATCTAGGTTGATTGATAGGTATTAAAGATCACGTCTTAGTACGCTGATTTCTCATCTAGGTTGATTGATAGGTATTAAAGATCACGTCTTAGTACGCTGATTTCTCATCTAGGTTGATTGATAGGTATTAAAGATCACGTCTTAGTACGCTGATTTCTCATCTAGGTTGATTGATAGATATTAAAGATCACGTCTTAGTACGCTGATTTCTCATCTAGGTTGATTGATAGATATTAAAGATCACGTCTTAGTACGCTGATTTCTCATCTAGGTTGATTGATAGGTATTAAAGATCACGTCTTAGTACGCTGATTTCTCATCTAGGTTGATTGATAGGTATTAAAGATCACGTCTTAGTACGCTGATTTCTCATCTAGGTTGATTGATAGGTATTAAAGATCACGTCTTAGTACGCTGATTTCTCATCTAGGTTGATTGATAGATATTAAAGATCACGTCTTAGTACGCTGATTTCCCATCTAGGTTGATTGATAGGTATTAAAGATCACGTCTTAGTACGCTGATTTCTCATCTAGATCGATTGATAGATATTAAAGATCACGTCTTAATACGCTGATTTCCCATCTAGGTTGATTGATAGGTATTCAAGATCACGTCTTAGTACGCTGATTTCTCATCTAGATCGATTGATAGATATTAAAGATCACGTCTTAGTACGCTGATTTCTCATCTAGATCGATTGATAGATATTAAAGATCACGTCTTAGTACGCTGATTTCCCGTCTAGGTTGATTGATAGGTATTAAAGATCACGTCTTAGTACGCTGATTTCTCATCTAGATCGATTGATAGATATTAAAGATCACGTCTTAGTACGCTGATTTCTCATCTAGATCGATTGATAGATATTAAAGATCACGTCTTAGTACGCTGATTTCTCATCTAGATCGATTGATAGATATTAAAGATCACGTCTTAGTACGCTGATTTCCCGTCTAGGTTGATTGATAGATTTTAAAGATCACGTCTTAGTACGCTGATTTCTCATCTAGATCGATTGATAGATATTAAAGATCACGTCTTAGTACGCTGATTTCCCATCTAGGTTGATTGATAGGTATTAAAGATCACGTCTTAGTACGCTGATTTCTCATCTAGATCGATTGATAGATATTAAAGATCACGTCTTAGTTTCTTTCTTATGGAAAAGTTTCCGACGACAACACGAAACCTCATCTTTAATACTGGTAAAGATATTTTAAAGACCACGTTTATTTGTGAGTGTATGTGACTTCTCGACTTTAATGAGTCAGCAGCAGAACATCATCTAGCCATAGTCGCACATCAGACACCATTTTAACATTATTATCAACCAAAAGCAACCCTAATAAAATTATCAAATTGTCCTGACCATCTCAAGCTGAGCAGACTTTCGTTGAGATCTATGATAGTGAGTAGTTTAACATATCTACCGTTGTAGATTTCCAAATAATCCTTAGCACAGTTTGGGCTGTATTCGATGTCCATAGACAAGTACCGCAGACTGATGCTGTTGTCTCCCGTGGTACGGATCAGCCAGATGGTGGTGGTGTTGCTGAAAAAGAGAACCGATCGAAGATAACTCGAGAGGAGCTAGCGGACTGTACAGGGCTGTCGGGGTAACTCGAGAGGATCTAGCGGACTGTACAGAGCTGTCGGGGCAACTCGAGAGGAGCTAGCGGACTGTACAGGGCTGTCGGGGTAACTCGAGAGGAGCTAGCGGACTGTACAGGGCTGTCGGGGTAACTCGAGAGGAGCTAGCGAACTGTACAGGGCTGTCGGGGTAACTCGACAGGATCTAGCGGACTGTACAGGGCTGTCGGGGTAACTCGAGAGGAGCTAGCGGACTGTACAGGGCTGTCGGGGTAACTCTAGAGGATCTAGCGGACTGTACAGGGCTGTCGGGGTAACTCGAGAGGATCTAGCGGACTGTACAGGGCTGTCGGGGTAACTCGAGAGGATCTAGCGGACTGTACAGGGCTGTCGGGGTAACTCGAGAGGATCTAGCGGACTGTACAGGGCTGTCGGGGTAACTCGAGAGGATCTAGCGAACTGTACAGGGCTGTCGGGGTAACTCGAGAGGAGCTAGCGGACTGTACAGGGCTGTCGGGGTAACTCGAGAGGATCTAGCGGACTGTACAGGGCTGTCGGGGTAACTCGAGAGGAGCTAGCGGACTGTACAGGGCTGTCGGGGTAACTCGAGAGGATCTAGCGGACTGTACAGGGCTGTCGGGGTAACTCGAGAGGATCTAGCGGACTGTACAGGGCTGTCGGGGTAACTCTAGAGGATCTAGCGGACTGTACAGGGCTGTCGGGGTAACTCGAGAGGATCTAGCGGACTGTACAGGGTTGACGGGGCAACTCGAGAGGATCTAGCGGACTTACAGGGCTGTCGGGGTAACTCTAGAGGATCTAGCGGACTGTACAGGGCTGTCGGGGTAACTCGAGAGGAGCTAGCGGACTGTACAGGGCTGTCGGGGCAACTCGAGAGGATCTAGCGGACTGTACAGGGCTGTCGGGGTAACTCTAGAGGATCTAGCGGACTGTACAGGGCTGTCGGGGTAACTCGAGAGGATCTGGCGGACTGTACAGGGCTGTCGGGGTAACTCGAGAGGATCTAGCGGACTGTACAGGGCTGTCAGTAAGTCTGTGGAAGTGACAATGACAATAAATAAACCCCGAGAGCCAGGAGGAAACTGTCGCTGGGAAGTAATTCGCATGCTGTTTGGTGGCGCTGTTAGGGTATTCGATCGGAACCGTCGGCAAATGCGGCCCAGCAGAAGGGAGGAGGTAGTGACGCGGTTTCCGGTTTTTCAGCTGTTCCTTCCTAGACACGATTCCAACCTGAAACGCTATCAAAACCTGGTTGGTTTACAAACAACTAGGAACAGGGTTCAGGGCGTTCCATTCTGCCATGGCGTACATAGCCGAGCAGTTGGCGTGAGGCTCGTTAAGCAAATACCGGCACAGCCATTTTAAAGATGTTTCTGTACAGTCCCTAACAGGGATTCTGCCACCAACGGGCCGCAACCCTGTCGGGCAAGTTTACTGACCCTCCGGCAGATGGCGCTAGCTCCAGTCATACGTAGCCAGGGTTATCCATGCCGCCATGATTCGCGGTCAGGCTCCCAAATTTGGGAAGCTAATTTCTTATACTCGGTGAAGAAACTGGTTTTATGTTGTATAATGTTCACGGAAGAAATGTGTTTTGTTTTTTTTCCTCAATTTAAGAACTCAAACGTCAACAGGTGTTTGAAACCAGGGCGTTGGGGGGGGCGCTGCAGTCTGTTACCTCGGGTAGGGGTCCGGGTACTGGGAGGAGTTGAAGGTTTTCCATGTCGTGTTTAGGGCAGTTAGCTGATGCCTGAAGAACCGTCGCCCTGAAACCGAAAGAGAGAGAGAGTGCATGAGAACAATTCGTGTAAACACAACCACCCCACTCCCACCTTTAATTTACTTCCGGTTCTCCCCTGGTACCGGTGGCCACTTAATACGGCGTCTGGTGCTAAAGGTGTGCTCGCTTCAAGCCGTAACGGCTTCTGCTCATCGTTATCAGGCATCTGTCCTACATCAGAGGTTAATGGTGAAAGCCCAATGAACAGGTGCCCGGAGACGTCTGATGGAAACTCCTCTGAATGAGGAAATGGATACATCTGTTCACGGTAAACGTCTAGTCTACAGTAGCTCGGGAATGAAGCAGTACTATGGCGAGCAGCTGCGAGATATCGAACTCTAGTTTACGATCGTAGGTAGAAAAACTGAGGCTAAGCTACATCTGGTGCTGTACGTCCGGAATAGGAGGGTTAATATTTACTGACGCGCAGGCAGCAACTTCTATTGTACAGTTCCGGTACACCGAGCAGATTGCGAGCGAGCTCCCTACTGACGGCGGCTCTGTCGCATCTTCTTTTCTAATAATAATAACTGAAGCTGAAAGATTAAGGGAGAGATGCGATAAGACCCCTCTCTGGAGGAGAGGTGAGAGCTTACGAAAACCCGAACGTCGTCTGTAAAGAGCGACATGAAAAGGTTAACGTTTACATCGGACACCGGACCTGCCAGGTGAAGAGGTATCGCGCCCTTGAGGGTCCTAAACCGGGGGAACGCGACAGTCTGAAATCTAACGGGGGAAATCGACGACTTCCGAAAAAGGGTCTCACGTCTACTAACTCGTGACGGGGGGGCACGCGTGAGTAGCCGACCGTAAGCGGTCACAGTGTCTGGCTATGGACCCGGTCTGAAAACTCTTGTCATTGCTATTTCGAGAAGATGCCGAAGATAGCTCGCTAGGCCGGTAGCGCAGGAACCTCCTCCGGCTGTAGGCTTCTTCGCCGTGAAACATAAGGTCTTCTTTCTTCAGCCCTAACAGCCCCGTCTCCGTAAACAGAGACATTGAACTAAATGCCCCCGTTGCTAGATGCTTCCGGTGATGGCTGATGTTGCATATTTGGTCTTAAATTAAAAGGATAAGAATTGTCTGCTAAAGCAAAAATTCCGGAAGAAAGAATATTAATTAATATGCGTGAAATTCAACTCACCTTGCGAATCATAAAAGAGAATAAGAAAGAAGATGCATTCGAATACCACCTGAGCTGACAATTCCATCGTTTACCTGTAATTAACAAAATAACACGTCGTTACAACAATGAATGCTGCAGATCTGATGGGGGGAACATGGTTGTCTGGAATATTCGCACCTGTGCCTTTGTGTGTGTGTGTGTGTGTTCGCGATGCTATCGTGAAGCACGCTGAAGTCTTATGGAGAGCAGAACTCAATTCGCTCCGAACTGCTGTTGAAATATGCATGGATTACTTCTCGGATTCCCCTATAAAGGTTTTCCAAGAAAAACGTAATTAATTTTTACGTATATATTTTAGATAACTATGTTGTGTATGATGGCTTCAGACTTATAACCGATACTGTATATGTGCATATACACCGGTGGCCACGATTGGGAATTGATCGATGAAATATCCTATAATTCATATAAAATCCAGATTACACGTGTTTTAAGTTACCTGTCAGAAAATTATTACGTGACAAACAATTTAAGCTGAATCTTACAGCAAACAAGGAAAAATCATATTTCGAGCAATATCTTAGTATTTTTTCAACAACAACATAATAGTAATAATAAGCTAACTGAAGCCAAGAAACAGAAGATGCTCAGCTGTAGATGAAGGAAGTGGCTCCGGTTTTATCCAGTAGAGAGTTAATATATTTACGATAGGAATTCAAAGCAACGTTTGTCCATGTTCCGGTCAGATTCTATGGTTCAAAACGCCCTTGTGGTTGATTTTGTTTATTTTAGATCCAATTGTTTGTTACATGTATTTTGTTTTGATTTTACCTTAGTTATGGTTCTAAGTCTCTCGAGCCAAGCTTTGCTTCAGACAGGTTCTCTCTGCCGAACCGATGGCGTATTGACAAAGCTTCTCTGTCGAGGCCAAAGTTTCCGGTAGAATGGACACGATTAGTCTCCGCCTGTACGCTTTGTGACACCCGGGGGTCTTTGGTGTAGCCCTATAATAGCTGCCCTCATTTTTAAACAGAAAGAAATATCTTGCTCCATTATCCTTTCGGGCAGATGTATACGCGAATACTCCGTTTTAAGTGGACGGGCGACTTCGCAAAACAAGACAACAACAACAACAACAGAATCGTTTCTATTTTGGCAACCGAGAGAAGAAAAGAAAAAGATGCTTTCGGTATTTGAGAAGAGGCAATTTTTAGAGAACAACAGCGCTTTTCTTCAAAAATATGCTCCACCTACGTGTGTACCAAATACCTGTTGATAACCACGTTCGCTCGCGGCTAGGAAAGGAGAAGCAACTATGCGTAGAGTTCAGTGGATTTTTGCCTTATTGATGAACGAAATCTACCTGGCAGGTTAATGGAGTGCGTAGAACGCTCACCTGGCGATAAAGTACGACTGCGCGGCTGATGCTGTCTCTACTCTCTATCATACTTATTCTTATCAAATGCCACCCTCTTACTCGCTATCCGCTGTTCGGTCTTCTTCTCTTAACCCAGTAGGGCTGCCGTCCGTCTATAGCCCCTTTATACGGAAATCCTTACATGGCTTCTGATTATTTCTAACCCTAGGTATACTCTCTTTACTCGCTTAGACGATCCATTAAATAGGATGTTTCGGAAACTAGACGTAAGACGGATTAATTCTTCCTTGCCAGATTCTGAGAACCAGTAGATATTTGCACGCGAAGCCAGTAATGGGAACTTGTCACCGTTTCAAACGAAATCTAATCATCCACAGTCAGGAATAAAGGTTACTTATCGCTTCCTGTGAAAATCTTTTTAGCCGAAGGTGCATCTATTGTAAAACCCCTTGGCCTCGACGCAATGTCGATATTAACGGGAAAATTTCGCGAGAATAGCGCAAATCAATGAAATAAAGCTGCGCGACCGTGATCGGCAGGTGACGGGTTAACTACAGCGGGCTAATGCACACCTGTGGTTGGTTATTTCTTACCGTGCTCACGAATTTAAGAATACCCACCACCAAAAAGGCAGCCCTTTTTAGTCTACATTTTTCGTTGCTATTTGTTTTAGCGGTTGGAAGTTTAAAAATGACAGACTTTCGCCGTCCAACCTGAAAGACGATCCCCTTTTTAGGTTATCGTTTTACTTGGTTTTCACAAAACCTGCTAAGTTTTGTTAACGGTTGCTGACTTTATAAAATAGTACGAGGAATCCGTCGTGATTAACGTAACACCGTAGGTCCACTTGTATTCTCAAAATCTCTTTTTAGATCTTCTTCTAAAACTGACTCTATTTATTAGGACATTTTAACGTAACTTATAATTTTAGCAGCTTTAAAGTTTCAGTCGAACTGTGTACTCAAAAGCATCACATTTTAATCTTGTCACTATCGTATGATGAATCTCGAGTGAGGAAGTCATCATCCATCATCGTCTTGACTTTTATTTCGTTACTATTTCTAATGGAAGCCATTATATATATCGTTGACTTGCCAGTTGTTTTCTACCTGAATGGAAGCCATTATATATCGTTGACTTGTCAGTTGTTTCTACTTGAATGGAAGCCATTGTATATCGTTGACTTGCCAGTTGTTTCTACATGAATGGAAGCCATTATATATCGTTGACTTGTCAGTTGTTTCTACTTGAATGGAAGCCATTGTATATCGTTGACTTGCCAGTTGTTTTCTACTTGAATGGAAGCCATTATATATCGTTGACTCGTCAGTTGTTTTATACTTGAATGGAAGCCATTATATATCGTTGACTTGCCAGTTGTTTTCTACTTGAATGGAAGCCATTACATATCGTTGACTTGTCAGTTGTTTTCTACTTGAATGGAAGCCATTATATATCGTTGACTCGCCAGTTGTTTCTACATGAATGGAAGCCATTATATATCGTTGACTTGTCAGTTGTTTCTACCTGAATGGAAGCCATTATATATCGTTGACTTGCCAGTTGTTTTCTACTTGAATGGAAGCCATTATATATCGTTGACTTGCCAGTTATTTTCTACTTGAATGGAAGCCATTATATATCGTTGACTTGCCAGTTGTTTACTTGAATGGAAGCCATTATATATCGTTGACTTGCCAGTTGTTTCTACCTGAATGGAAGCCATTATATATCGTTGACTTGCCAGTTGTTTCTCCCTGAATGGAAGCCATTATATATCGTTGACTTGCCAGTTGTTTCTACATGAATGGAAGCCATTATATATCGTTGACTTGCCAGTTGTTTCTACCTGAATGGAAGCCATTATATATCGTTGACTTGCCAGTTGTTTCTCCCTGAATGGAAGCCATTATATATCGTTGACTTGCCAGTTGTTTCTACATGAATGGAAGCCATTATATATCGTTGACTTGCCAGTTGTTTCTACCTGAATGGAAGCCATTATATATCGTTGACTTGCCAGTTGTTTCTACCTGAATGGAAGCCATTATATATCGTTGACTTGCCAGTTGTTTCTACCTGAATGGAAGTATAAACGAGACGGCTACTTCGCCGATTGGGATTCAAACGAGTCCATGGAAACAAAGTCGACAGAATATCAGGAAGGTATCGCCAACTGATCTAATACGTAATATACCCCTAAATAAAACAAAAAGGTGAAAGATGTAGAGCGCGTAAACACCTTAAAATTACCTTATTGTCAAACTGTCGGGGTCTAATACTCAAATCGATCAATAAATAGCCCCACCTTAAGCTAATGAGGGTTGGTTACAGCTATTTGTTTCTCGATCCGCAGAACACACGTGAGAAGTTTGGATTATCTGTCGGAATACCAGGAAGCTTGCAGAAGTGACGCCAAGTGCGGAGCTTTGCAAAGTTTCCCGTAACTGATCCGAAAGGTGGGAATCGGCTAAGAGGAAGAGACGGAGTAGGAGTCGGTGGATAAGATCGCATGGGATACCAGCGGACGAAACGGTCTTACCTTTGACTTGGAACTTTGAAGCCTTCTCTCGCCCCCTTCCTCCCTCCAGGGAAGAGCGCTTCGAGCTGTGCGGGCGACTCGATGGCGGAAAATTATCAGTCGTAACAACCCGACGCCTTGAGGTCGCGTCCTCTCCCTCACTGGTGGCTGGTCGGGATATGACTTACTCCGTGTCAAGCGGACCGTGACCGCCAATCCGACCTGCTGTACACCTGCGTTCATCGAGCGGGCTTCGTCGCATCCTTGGATTGCTAGCGTAAACGATCTGCTGCTGATGGACGGGGAAGGGGAAAACACCTCCTCCTAGCCGCGCTGGATGGACACAGCCGGCTGCAGAATCACAGGTGAGCGAAGACAAGACACGCAACGGTGCAGAAGAACTGGACTCGGTTATCTGATAACCTGCTGGGAAGTCAAATAATCCGCTGGTACATTTGTAAATAAAAACTAAATACTAAAAAACAAACATTTAAAAATAAAATTAAAACTTTATACGAAACTAAAGAGAAATTAGTCTGAGATATTCTCGGTGTTTTCGTGTGATTTGACAGACCAACTTTTATATTTGTCACATTTATCTTCCACGCAGAATATTAAAGTAATTTCCACTTTCTTTTCAAAATTCTCGAACATCAAAAAAGACTATTACTTTGTACCTCTCTGAACACTCGGCAGGCACCACAGGGTACCTTTACCAAAAACGTAACTCGTCAGACGGGGGACATTATCAAGTCCTACTTCACTGAAGCTTAATTCTTTTCTATTTCTCTATGTATTCCATAGAAAACTGTGTAGTTGATCCTGGTGATGGGATCACCAGCAGGGGAAAGTCTGAGATTACCAGAGTGCCAAATAAATTGATTTAATTTTGGACAAAAGATGGATGCTGAAATTGTACGGGCAATTGGGATGATTTTTTCACAAAACGAGGTAACTTGATTAAAAACGTTTTAGCCTATTAATGCCGCCTGTCAGGTGCTCGAGAAATAGATGGGTCATTGTTCGGTTGGTCGTCAGTAGCACGGATATAAAGACAAATAAACTAACTTGTGTTCGGAAACAACTGGCCACTTTTATCTCTCTATTTTTGCAATGACGACAACAAATTGGAAGCAAAACATTTTTAATAACAGAAAAAAGAATTTTTTGTTGAATCTGAAACTGGTCACCTGCCGAGTCGCATCTATTCTTTGTCCAACTGACGACAACAAATTTGATAAAAAATTGTATATCACTATATTATATGAATGAATTATTGTCACCATATCTTATGAAAACTGAATTATTTATTATTATTATTAATTATTATAATTACTATTATTTTATTAATGTCATTATCTGATCCAGGGAATAGTTGTTTTAATTCTTACATCTAAAAAGTAGAAACATCAACAAAGACAACTGATGGTCAGTTTTCGCATGTTTGTTTATTGTTTTCAAATCTCTCTTATCAAATGGTGAGAAAAGACAGAGAAAGCTTCAAAAAAGATGTCTACTTGTAATCACCAAATTCTCTTTTGATAGAATGAAGAGATTTCACTGCCAGGGTAACTGACCCCTTAAATCAAACAGTTGTTAACAAAAATAAAATATCCTTAAAGTTGAACAGACACTTTCCACCATCACTGATGCAGTGAAAGTAGCAGAGACGTTTTGCCATTTCTTCCTCTGATCGTTGTACGTCCACCTGTATAACCGACAGCTGATACCAGTCATATTCATCGGGTACTTCTGACATAAGTATGGATATTACGTTTAATTGTAGCTCACATACACCTTTCCTTTTCTGCCATCATACAGCATCCGTCGTATTCTTGGTCATGTAGTTTTTCTTGATTCAAGCCAAACTTTGCACACTGATCACTGATAGTATTGGCAATGGAAGTAGCATCCACTTCATATAGATTTGCAAATCCAACAAGTTCCTCTCGGATATTTTCAGTGCTCGATGTGTCAGCGAGGCACACACCGAGTGACAATTGCTCCTCTCAGGATATATCAGCAATTATTGAAAATGCAGTGGAATTCTTTGCTGAAGAAACTAATCATTTCTTCCCTGATAGTTTCTTCACAGAGAATGATCAGTCCATTTTCTACACGGATAGATGGATTGTGGGCATTAACTGGAGGATTTCCCACAACCAGGTAGGATGGTCGGCCATATTGGATATAATGGTCAGAATGTGACTTCTTACACTTTCATGAAAGTCTTTATACCTTGTAAAAGCTGCGGTGGTGAAGGCCCCTGCATTCCACGATGAACTGACTGTGGGAAAACTGTACAGTATCGACCAATTTCTCCTTGTAGGTGTGGGGAATAACTAAACCATGGTGAACATTGCTCCAGCCAGACACGATGGAAACTCCGAGATCCTTTTGCATCTTTTTTGAAATCATAATTCTAAAGAGACAAGTCAATTTTTACAGGTAGATTGTGGTTAAGATTGTTCCTTAGTTTTATAGATGAATTAACATGCAATACAATATCATCATCAGAATGACTGGGTTGATCTCATTTAACTGCTGCTGTTGGACCTGGACCAGAGATAGGGCAGCTTTGTTCGTAAGTTCTTGCCATCATCTCCGCTTCTTTCTCTGGTGTTTCTAATTTCCGCTTCCCTCTGATATCCATTTTCGAAGAATGGGGAATAACAAATATCTAAAACATATACGTATGTAAGCCGTACCTGACTTGACTTGCCTGGGTCAGTCGGCTGTTGGATGGGGTTTCTTTGCCAATTTATACAGTCAAGTGGGGTCTAAGAGTGGCTCCTAGTGCTTAGTACCATTTAGAAGCGCCTCTAGGATCACTAGTTAATCAAACCACAGGTGTATTAACCATTTGGCGACCCCTTCACTTCTTAATTGATCTGCCAGCTTGTTTCTCAAATCTAGGCAGACAGATTAGCTATTTGGTCCCACATAGGATCGCTTGGACCCTCTGCCAGAGCCTTACATTCTATTCTTCTATATTGCTACCTTCTCACCGGCCTTGGACCTTTCGTCCTTCAGCCGGTCTCGTCCCTTTCACCATGTACCAGTAAGCATGGTAAATCGGGGAAAAACATACTGCCATCCAGCAACTTTCCAGGTGGGAGCAGCCTCCTCCTCTCCCAGCGCCCTTGAGGACACCCATGCTCCCAGAAGGCGAGTGGTCCAAAGGTCCCGGCATGCAATAACAACAATAATAAATAATATAGTGTAGTGTAGTAAGGTTTATGCACAAACAGAACAGTAATTTTAAACTATCCAGACCACCCCCCTCTCTCCTCGTACCAATGTATATAAAAATTAGTCAGACTACATGGATTAAAGTATAATTCTGCATGATTAAACACAACCTTGGTTACCTCCCTTACCTTAGCAGACAAACCCCGGCCAGAGAGGAAATAGATGGGTGTCATTGCCTCCCTTTGCTCTCCCATTGAGGAGGAGAAGTCGTCTCTCAGGTGGGAGAAGACGACCTGAAGGTAATTCTATGAAATATCCATCAACAGAGAAGGGGACAATTTATTTATTTACAGAAATCAGTCAGATGAGGAAAATCTAATATTGACCAATCAGCAGCGGACGCGAGTCCAGGATCACGTGACTGTTACTGCGTTCCTCAGTCTCACGGTCGTCTGCTCGTGGGAAGGAGGAGGTAACCGACGGACGGCTGCTGCCCTCTCTGCCTGGAGAAGTTCCAGGAACCTAAGACTCTGCCCTGTCTCCATTCCTTCTGCCGATCCTGTCTCCAGCGACACATCGACACCGAGCGGTCGGGGTCCACACGGCGGCCATTCCACTCCTTCTCCTGTCCGTCCTGCAGGCGGGAAACAAAACCGCACGAGCCGGGTGCCGCTGTTAGGGGCTGGGCCCTCGACTTCCCCTCGGACTGCAGGATCACCGCCACAATGGCCGGGGTCAGCACTGACCCTTGTTGTGAGGTCCATCAGGACAGGAAACTCGACAGCGGATGCACTTGGTCAACAAAGTGGAGGAGGTCAGTGAACTAAGGACATGTAAAGAGGGGCTGGCCGACCGATTGGGGGCCGTGACGGAGGAGCTGGAGGCCCTCATGGATCAGGATAAAGTGGTCGGGGTCCTTGTTGTTGGTCAGTGGGAGGTGGAGGAAGTGAGGAGGCCCCGAGCCCAGTCCAGTGGACCACGTACCGCGACTCCTCCTCTTCCTCTACATGGACCTTCGGCCGCCGTCACCTGAAGGGAGAAAAGGTGAGCATCGGGAGTCAGCTGCAGCACCTGCCCAGATCACAGAGATTTCAGTTGTCGGGTGTCCGGGATGTCACCGTCCTCTACGGCAACTCCCTGCTCGTTGGTGATGGTGACGACAGAGGGAGGGGTCATTGATGTGGAAGTTAGAAGGATGATGCGTGAGTGAAGACAATGGGAGATTACTGTCAGGAACAGTAGAGGGTTAATCATCTCCGTGGGGCTGTTGTCCCCTATTGGCCACATCAGGTAGGGGGACCATATATATCCCTGTTTCCTGTGTAGTATTTAGGCTCCGCGGGAGACGGAGTCGTCCTGAAGACCGATCGGTTGATGAAGATACTATTGGGCGGGGCGATCTACCTGGTCGACCGGGTGACGGACAGCGCGAGCAGATTGTACAGGCGGTCAACTGATGGACAGACACAGCGCTGGATTCTGACTCTGGACCTTAGTCCTGTGCTGGTTTAAATGCGGATGGGACCAGGTGACAACAGTTTACCAGGTGTACGACTGATGATAGGTGAAAACTAATCATCATCATCATCCCAGGTAAGCCTCTTTGTCTACCTGTCCTCTCTGCTTCTGTATTTTAAACGATTGTTCATTTTCTTATTGTTCAGGTAAAAACAATGGACGAGATTTGAGTAATTTAATCGATATTCAATTACTACATAATAATAATAATAATAATAATAATAATAATAATAATAATAATAATAATAATAATAATAATAATGACGGATTGTCTCCCCTGAATCAAGTTTACATTTTGTATATCGTTACCATGGAGACGGGAGTTTACCAGTTGATAATGAAGAGTGTCGCCGTCACCATGGTGACGGAGTGATGCTTTTCTATTTATTTCTTCTCCAATGACAACTGAAAAAACAATTAGAAGAAAAACAATTTTAATGGCAGAAACTGGAATCTTTGAGTAGAATCGGTTACTTTGAGATGTTTACTGTTTAATGGATGGATGGATGGATGGTAACCGTGCATCCACAGTTTGTGATCCACTGACTGTAGCTGTAGAACTGACAGATGATGTGAAAGATGATACCATGCGCAGCCTCTGTGTATAGGTAATTAATAAGTTAAAAACCTTCCAATTCTGGTTAGTAATGTGATGCAGTACATCAATAATAATAAATGTAGTAATAATAATTAATAATTAATAAACTGTGAACACAAATTTTAAAAAAATTGTTTTTTCATACAAAGAAGAAATAAAATCTCATTTAATCAGATGGATGACTATGGATTGTAAAGTTACCTGGCTGACAGAGAGCAGCCAGCTGCAGTCGTCGTCGGATTCCCGTCATTTTTGGTTTTTAAAAGTTTTACTGAACTTTGGTGACTGACATTAAAATATCATCCTCAGAATCTTCTCCGATGATCTCTATGTAATGATGTCATCTCTCTCTCTCCATCTCTCTGGTTGCTTTACATTTTCCTTAGTAATAATAATAGTAATAGTATGAAATAGTTGGTGTAACTACAAATAGGATGATCTCTATGTAATGATGTCATCTCTCTCTCTCCATCTCTTTGGTTGCTTTACATTTTCCTTAGTAATAATAATAATAGTAATAGTATAATAATAGTAATAGTAATAATATAGTAATAGTATGAAATAGGTGGTGTAACTACAAATAGGTTTAGTGCTGGGGAATTTGATGTTTTGAAAGAAACAAAAGAGTTAAAATTGAAAGGATTCAAAATTATTAACACAAACAAATTAAACTTTAACAATAGAAAGATTACAGAGAATAATAATGTTGTTGTTGTTGTTGTTGTTGTTGTCAGTGAATTTTGAAAAGTGAATAAAATGGATTTGTTTTACTAAAGTGAAAAATTAAAAATATGTTTTAATATAATTTCATCGAGGAGCACAAATAACCGTTCCTCTGGGAATTACTGAGGAAAGGGTCCACTCAGAATATAATAATGTGTGACTTTGGGGAGAACGGCCGCCGCCATCGTTTCTCTCACCTTTCTATACTTTTACTTCCTTCCTCATCAAGAAAATGTTTAGCAGGGAGGACATTGGCCTGGTGACAAAGTTTGCAGCATCTCTCCTCTTGGATAGGTGTCCATCACTCCAAACCACGTCACGTCCAGTCAGTTGTGATTCACCAGAGAAACATCCCATCGTTGGTGCATATTATTACTGGTATTTCTACCTGGGACCGTTCGGAAAACTAAGTTAGTTAGGTTAGAGAAGCTTTGTTTACCATGAGGTTGTACTTTGTGGATTGAATTGTTGGCTGATGGGGAGAGTCTCAACTTGAGATGAGAGCAGGAAGTTATTGATGGTGTATTACTTACAGAAAACAGATGGTTAGTTTGGGAATTTCTCACCAGATGTCAGTAAAGCTGGAAATGTTTTTCTGTCATAATCAGGGTTTCATTCTTTGGATGAGTGTTTTGTTCAGCTCACAGTACTGAGCAGACAGGTTCTCTGGTGGGCTAAATACACAAAATAAAGAGAGACGGGTGGGTAAACCAGTAGATCAGAGGGTTTAATAAAAGGTTCGCTGCTTCTCGGTTTAGAAGGGACAATTGAACGAGTGGCAGACCTGCAAATGGGGGCAGTCAGAACTTTTAATGATTGCTTCACCTGAAATAATTCCGGTCTTTTAAACCGATGTTACATTTACCTTGTTTTATTTCTATCTTTGCATATTCCCTTTGTTAAATCATTTACCGTGGGCTGACTATTGTATCGCTGTCTCGCTACTAAAACTCTTCCTAAAATAAGGGCAGAGGCTGTCTGTGTATTAGAATGAGGAGCCAAAAAGAAATTTTGCATCGTTGTAATACGCACAATAACCTGTCAATATTTTGAATCCAAAATTTGATAATTTTACTACCACTGCATATGTTTCTCTGTCTCTTTACATTTCTTGCTTTTACTCTCTCTCCCTCTTTCCAGTAGATTGTCACAGAAATCCCTACTGGAACACTTCAGTTTCAGATGTGGGAGGTAAACTTCTCAACTTACTGGTCAATGCCCACCGAGTTGGCCGAAATTCAAACTCAGGCTCTCAGCCCTGGCAGTCGAACCACCACCAGCTGCTGTTTGTTTTATTTTAGAAAACAGTAATTTATACAAGCAAAACAAAATACAACTTTGATGTCAGCTGATTTAATTATATATTTTTAACTTCAAGGTGGTTCACCGGTTTCTTGCAGCTCTGAGCTACTGGAAAACGAAATCTTTAGTTCTTATCACTCAATAGAACCTTCGGTTAACATTCTAGAACGATTACTACAAACTGTGTTCCATGATAATGTTTTAAAAATTAGGTTTTCTAAACAATCAGTAAATGTTTCATATGTTAAAGGGAGCAATTCTGTTTTTTAAAGTATTCAGTTTTCATTTGCAAAGTAGACAGAGTTTATAGTTATGAAGGGATGGCCCTTTCCAGTCCTCTGTTCAGAAGATTTGTAATTTTGTAGTAATCATTTTTGGTTTTTCTTTGGTAGAACCTTTATAATTAACATAGTTATCAGTTTCGTACAATTCCTCTCTCTCTCTCTCTCTCAACACAGCATAAGAGACTTTGGTGAACTGAATACTGTTGTCCTTGTTGTATGTGGACCCTCCGCACAAACAGAAAGTTCAGACCAGGTGCAGAGATGCATGCTACATACTGATGTATCCAGACTTTGGCCAACCTAATGCCTGAACCAACTACAACTCTCCTGATCAGCAGGGGTAGGTGACTGGAGTCAATAAAACAGCTCTGGATAGACACTGATAAATCATATTTGGAGGGTGCCTAAACCATGCACAGCTGCTCCTATGACGAGCATGCATACTACACAAGGTGGCAGGGCAGCAGTTGAATGGTCCAGAGTACATTATATTAACAAGACAATAAGTGATAGCGCAGACTTTGGTTTTCCTCACGTGTACTATCAGAACAGTTCACCAGAGAACAAGGAGGTAAATGAGAATGCATAACTTTTCTGTGCCTTTGTTAGCAAAAGTCTTGTGTTTGACTGGTGTGACTAAAGAAAACAATAGGAATAATGTAATTATGAATGTATGCAGAAGAAAAGACTCTCTAACCTATATCCAGCCAGGATAATCATGTAAAGAATGCTCAAATTTGCTGGATTTGTTTGATAGTTTCATCAAAAATATTTTACTTCCATCAAAACAATGTGGGGATTTTTATCAATTAGATAGTGTGATGTCTGAGAAGGGTAAACAAACATTTTGCCAATTAAATGGTATATTTTATTAAAACTAGTTTTCTTATTAATGTCTGCACCAATGTGCTGTATCCTTACAAAATATGTTATTTTGGGAGCATATGGATTGTTTCTGAGACCAGTACAAATCAAAAGTGGACAGATAAAGTCAGACCTCAGAAGATGATGTGTTTAGATTGGGAAATCATCCTGTTGTGTGTTCACATATCTTTGATTTACTCACACACAGCAGCAGGATAACACACTGCATCACCTGTCTAAACAACAAAATGTTAGTTTATATTTTCAAGAAAAAAACAAATGTATTCCTAAACATTGGCATTCATAACCAACAAGCATATCCCAAGTCCAATGTGAGATACTGCCATGGAAGGCCACATGACTAATTTAAAGTAGATTTCAAGGTTAAGGTATATTAATCTCTCTGTCTTGTTGGGGAGCTCATCAACCTGGTAGACAAAAGAAATCTATTCAGTCAGACACTTTCTGCCTCTATCATGTGCTAACAACAGTGTCTGATCAGCAGCTTTGTCCCCTGTGGATTTGTTTGATTTACAGAATAAATTAAAATAAAATTTTGCAAATTCTTAAGTTTAGTTTAATTAATTAAGAGTCAGAGCCATTAGAAAGAAATTATTGACCATCATAGTAATATTTCAGGTGAGCTAATTTTATTAAATCAGTTGAAAAGTTGCTTATGTCATCGTCAGTCAGCTATGTCCTGGATATCAAGCATTGTACATAAATGACATGTTATTTTCTTCACACTACTTCTGGAATTAGAATAAAAGTTAAGATAACATTGAAATTTTTACTGTTTTACATAATTAAAACTTTTAAATTACATATATTTTATATGATCAAGTTTGTTTTCTACATTATTTCTAGCCATAGAGCTCGTTTATTTGATTATCTGAGACAGAGAACACATTTATGAAAAGAATACTTATTGAAAAAGTTAGTATTAGAGAAAAGGTTAGAACGGCACATTTGTCTGAAGTAGAAAATAGAGAGAATGCACTTTATACATTCAAGGACACAGAATTGGTACTAAGAGAATTTTGTATGTTCATATATTAGATGACTAATGACTTTAATGATGACTAACCTTTGAGAACAAACCAATTGAACATTTTTGATGTTTTTATTTGAAATTCCAACTGAAATCCAGAGAGAAAAGAATACAGCAGCAGCCAAATTGTTTTTACCTGTAGGGTAGGGAAAATTGGAATGGTTAATGCAGTAATCAAATCAAAAGAGCCTTCAGAAGAGCAGAGACCCAACATCCACTTCTGGGGATTAACGGTCCTCTGGGGATTTACAACAATTGTATTTATATATAAAAGAGGAAACCATTTAGTCGGATTTGTAGTGTACAAGAAAATCACATCATCGATATTATTCTTGAATTAAGGTAATACGATTGATGCTTTCATACTTGTTCAAGTCGTTCTGCTGCTGCCTGAATGGATGTGAATCCATGTTTAGCTGATGCTGATTAGTACAACCTGCAGCGCTCCAGGATGAGGAAGGGGCCTGGGATGGAGTCTGTTTACTGTTCATTTGAAACCATTGCGGCTGCCGCTTTCTTATATGGAAGCACATGACCCCTCCAAAAAGAAACAGACCCAGAACCAGCGCCGTGACTCCAATTCCAGTTAGCAGGGAGTGATCTGAAAAATAAAACACAGGTAATCCAATCCATCCTTGTATTGGTTGGAAGACAGCAGCATACATTATACCTTTGGTCATGCGATTACAGGAGTGATGATTATCAAAATGAAGTTGTGACTAATGTTAAATAAAATAGAAGCCAGCAACAGATTCTCAGGATTTTGTTCTAGTGCGTGTAGACAAGGCAACAAGACAAAAGTTTTAATCAAAAGCTAGAAGAATGTGCTGACCTCAAAAATAATACTCTTGGTGGTAACTCGAAATTGCACGAATCAGAAGTTAACTTTTAATCGGTGTTCTGGTTTCTATTCGAGATACTAGAAAATCTTCACGGGTTTCCTTCCATTTCCAGTGTTCAAGTAAGATTCTTCTGGTTTTGTGGGCATTTTAATGTCATGTGGAAGGAGTATTTGAAGAAACATTGACCTGTTTTGTTGTCTCTGTTTATCTTTTAGTCCCTTTTAAACTTTGAGAATTGACCCTTACTTTGTCTCAATTTTGTGACTGGACACACTGGCTGTGCGAGTTGTTGCTGGTGAGTTGTTGCTGCAGTGTGGGTCAAAAGTCAAGTAGTTCATCTTTTTATAGCCAGGAGAGTAAACTGGTTAATTCTTTGCCTGTATATCAAATGTCTGCATCACATGGAATGACACAGTTAATACCTTTCATTATTTGACAGTTAATCAGTAAATTAATTAGTGTCAATGGTGATCACTGAATTATGAAAAGAAATTAATGGTTTCATAACTTACAGGTCGCCCAATGTCAACGACAATCTTCGAGATATATATAAAAATAACCAATAATTACACTTTAAAGGTCTTTAAAAGGCCACGGCTTATGGGACTGGTTCACTTACAGTAAGTTTGAGTCATCCATAGTTTTTACATTGAAGATGTTAGGCATTTTTCCAGGACCATTATATCACTTGGAGGTAAACAGTGTATTCGAGTTATCCGACATCCAGTTAGTTACCAAGAGTCTACTCGGTCTTTTTTCTTTTTTTTTAGATTTAGTATTGTAAAGGTTAAAATGCAGCAGAGGTGTTGATCTGCATGTAGCAATTTTTAAATAAAGTTTCCATTTTTGAATTACATAGATGAAGACCAGGCAACTATGTCATGCTGAGAACTACACTTACAAAGATCCTGATGCTGTGTCACCCTATGGACTACAGTCACATTGGCCATGATACTATGTCATGCTGTGGACTACAATTATAAAGGCCATGATGCTAAGTCACACACTATAGAATACTGTCACAGTGGTCATGATGCTATATTATGCTGAGAACTACACTTACAAAGATCATGAAGCCATGTCATGCTGAGAACTACACTTACAAAGATCATGAAGCCATGTCATGCTGTGGACTACATTTACAGTGGCCATGATGCTATGTCATGCTGTAAACTACACTGAGAGTCCTTGGTGCTATTTCACAGTGTGAATTATATTATCTGTGATTAGTATGTATTTTCCTAACGAAGTTGGAAGAATAAGACCACTCGTAGGTAAACATGGCGACCCCTTTTAGCAGGAAACAGTTGGTTTAGCCTCATTTACCATTTCTATCTCTGCCATGATGCAGCTTGTAGATACTTGGGCCTAACATTTAATTTTGACATTGTGCCATATTATAATCAGTCAAACATTGTCATCATATTCTCCTCTGTTGAATTCTGCATTACTTTAATCCAGGTGATCTTAGTTCTTTAAACATTCAAGTCTCAGTTTCTTGAAGATAACAAAGATAGAACCACTAATGGAATACGGAACCACAAATACTCCCAGAATGCCTTAAGTTCCAGGACAGTCAAATTGAGTACACTGGCTATGTGAGCTGCAAGATGACACAACTTTGCCGTAACCAATACAGAATTGTGGTTAAGATGGACATTCTGAAACAACACTAGCCTAACTCATTCATTCATTCCTGATAGGAGCAATTCTGTCAGGAAGACCAGTTATTGCCAGTTAATGGAGAATTGTAGGACAAACTGTTCTGTTGCTTGTAATGGTGAGAAGCTTATCGAGAGCCTAGAGAAGTAAGAATCCTGATCACTGATTGAAGTTTAGTTTAATTTGGGTGTCACCAGGTGGAAGGAAACTGCCTTGTAAAATCCTCTAACATCTCATCCAACAGATAAAACTGTTCATATGATTTTCAATTCACTTACACTGTTTCTATTAGCCATCATCACTGTAAATTTAAAAGTTGATAGTTTAATCAGTAAATAGCTTACTTGCTAACAAAGTTGATGGACCCTTATACATTGTAAATGTTTTAAAATGAATGGAAAATGTACTACTTGGATTACTTTTATGTTGCTCAATTGCAGAAACTGTGAAATTTCCTTGACTGATGATCTCACCTTCTTGTTGATAAACCTTTGTTACTCTTTTCATCACATCTGAAGAAAATAAAAGTAATGCTGATATTAAATTTAAATGTTTACCATATAATTATTAGGTTTACTTACAGATACTTCATGCTCTATTTATCAGGTTTGCTCAGGTAAAATTAAAATATATTAGATTCCCAGTGAAGCATAAAGATCAACTAAGATAGTATTTGTGGTTACAGCATAGGCTTCATTATATTCATCTACCTCGCTGGTTGTTTTATCTTTATTGTCCTTTTATGGATTTTACAATTTAAGCTACTGCCTTGTTTGATTCTCTTTCATGTGTAGGACTTCATTAACATGATTCAAAGTAGGGAAAATCTGTGATTCAGGGATTTAAATTCAAAATCTTTCATCATCAAAACTCGCTGTTTGACTAATGTACAAAGGACCAAGCAATCTAATACAATGAGCAGGACAAGATACTTCTGATATTTTACAACTAGGTTATTGTTTACTAAAAATTGATGGTTTATCACAAGCATTCTTTTGTAATATTGATTGTCAGCTTTCTGGTAATTACTGTCTCTTGAGACCAGCTTTCTGGTAATTACTACCACTTGACCAGCTTTCTGGTAATTACTGCCTCTTGACTTGCTTTCTGGTAATTACTACCACTTAACCAGCTTTCTGGTAATTACTGCCTCTTGACCAGCTTTCTGGTAATTACTACCTCTTGACCAGTTTTTCGCTAGACCCTATAATTTTATCATTATTGTTACTTTACTGAAATATATAAATATATAAACACTGATTCATAAGTAAGAATGTGAATTGCTTTAGATTGGACAAAACAACTTTGCATTACTTGGTCAAAATGAAAATAAAAATACATTTAACACCAAAGTGAACAATAAAATTCAAGAAAACTGAAATTTCATTGTCTTAATTTGAAGAAGTCATTTTATGAGCTTTCAAAAGATAACCATACAACCTGAGGAATACTCACTCACAATAAACTGATGTTAAAATGTATTGTCTACCAAACATTAGTAATTACAATTCATTAAATTTCTTGTTTAAATAATTTTTATATATTCACTACTCAATTTTACTAAGTATTCTAATACATTGTCCAAGAAATTTTCCTATTTTCTTTGTTACTGGCTCCAGACATCTGCTAGCTAACCTAACAATATATACATCCATCAGATTATCAGTATCAGTGCCCGGCATCCAAGCATCTTCCTTTTTCAGATATCTGAAAATTATTACTAATTTCTTCACAAAGTTTAAACTTTTAGCAAATCTTTAGAGAACCTATAATTTTGTTTTCAATAGTAATTTATTTATTAAAATTAATCATAACTGATTGATTTAAATAAATTTTCCTGAAGTAAATATGATAATATCTTAAAAAATCAGATTATATAAAACTAATCACTCCTTTTTAAGGAAGTTGTAGGTGTGAAGTGTTTTAATATTCGTAGATACTTAAGATTCTATCTCATCTGTTTTCAAATCAACTTTAGCAGCGTATTTTTTGTTACCATACCATACATAAAACTATGGGGATCACATGGCTGGTTTCAGAAATAGTGTGATGTCAAGGTTAATAGACAGACATCTGGAGTTTGGATGCATCTATTTCAGATATTTATAATTTTGTACATTCTACTGCATGTCTCTCTCTTTCTTGCTCATCTTCTCTTCTGAAATAACAAGTGCTCCGAGTTTACTTAAAGACCACGTATGTTTAAGATGCATGACAGTAGCATCTGCTGGAAACTGATTCAAGCTAACCCAATAACCAGTAACTGGTATTCTTGGTCAGCTTGTTGAAACCAAACTTTTATAGGAGCAATTTCTATATTTGTGGGTTGCAGCAGATGTTAAAATATTTATTGTGCAACTCTTGGGGAAATAAAGAAACCAAATTCTCTGCCATTTTGGTTTACGGAATTTTCTCATATAATAATACAACTTTAATAGAAGTTTTATGTCTTTACCAGGTTCTCTATCCAAAACGTCTTACACGTTGTAATTTCCTTTCACAAATGTTAAGCTTACCAGCAATATTTCTTTACCAATATTATACATGAACTACGTAATCTCTTTAACAATGGTTACATAAACACTATGTTTAAAATATTTTTCATGGTTTTATTCCAAGGTTTATCTTTATATTCTTAACTGTGCTTTGACTAAAGCCCCAAACTACTGCTTACTCGATAGAGGCAGACATTCCTGCCCCTAATTACGTTTAGAATTGAAGGGACAGTAGCTGTCTAGTTCCAGTGAGCCTCGCAATACAGTAGCCAAGATAGCTATATAACTCTATCAGAATAAACCCGCAGGTGTGCTACATCGTTAAACTTACTTGAAGAAAATGCTACTCTAATGACCAAATTGTAGGGAAGACCACTGCGATTGGTTGTTACAACAGCAGTAATTCCTAATAAAGTATACGGATGAGGTTGTGTTGACATATCACGCTCTGACTTCCGATCAATTAGTCCCTGTCTTCTCTCTCTTACCTATGTATCTACAGTACTAGATGAATTATGGAAACATGCATCTCATTCTAAATTAATAGTGCAATTTATCACGTAACTAACATCTTATAGGTTCACATTTATCATGTAGCATGACAGAAGAATAGAACTCACGTGTAGCTTGGTGAAAAGGCGACAGAAGAGCACCAGAAATGTCCGTATACTATGTAAGACTTAGGAAACAATATTTTACATAATTGAAGCCTATTTAGATATGGAGCAAAGATCCCCTAGAAAATGAGCTGCAACCAAAAATCTGATTAATAGCAATTATCACCTTTGATTTATTCCTATTAAAATGTCTCTTTCTAATCAGCTTTCCGTCATTACTTTGATTTAGATTGTTGCCAACAGAATTGATTTTTTCCGCAGGTAAAATAAAATCTTTCAAACAACTCACCTTTTTTCAGTGATCTGTAGCGCAATGTGAAGCCTCTGTATTCATAGTTACCATCAGAAACAAACATCACAGTAACTGTGTCAGTTTTGCTGAGAAAAGATGGCTGCTCATCACCACACCATTTACCTAAGAGTTCCTCTTGTCCCTTCCCTACAAACTCAGATATTTCCAGGTATTTAATGACGTAGCAAGGTACGAAAAAGAAAAGATTTGATTACAGTGAAATGTTATATAAGATTGACCGTGTTTAAAAAAGCTCTGTATTAGATGGAAAATGAGAGTTCTTATCATGGTTTTTTTTTTTTAGGAAATGTATAGATATCTTTGTTATATTAGGAAATAGTTGGTATATTCAAATTCCTTTTCAATTTTTAATTAATGAGATTTTTATTTTAAATGTATAAATACAAAGTTGATATATTTGGATAGATTCCTCAACTGTTTTATACCATGGACAACAACATGAGAACATGTGCCATTAGCTCTGTTATTTGACTTGTTGACAAAACATTAGTTGCCCACCGTTAACACTAAATCAGTATACCAAGCCAGAAAAAAGGAAGCAAGTAGGTTTTGTCTACTATCTGAAAGGACAGAGGATCTGACATGTTTGCATGAAGGCCATTAGATTTTAGCATCTATTTCATGATGATTGTTTGTCTGTAGATGGGAAATCTGCCAATAGCTGACAGTACCTACTCGTGTTTCCATCCAGAACAGCTCTATGTCAAATAGAAAGGATATTTTCAAATAAAATAATTTTTAAAGGTTTTATTACAAGAAACTTGTTTGTTAGTTTTCGGCTGCCATGGTATCAAACAAACTACGATACTTGAAACAATTTACCATCGTAAACTGTAGCCGCATCATAAATGCAGTTTGCGTAGCTTTCGATCAACGAATCGTCCACCTGAATCTCTACAAGATCTTCTCTGCTTGTGATTGTCCAAAAACAGTGAAGATTTCTGAATAATAGGAAAATGATACAGGAAAAAGAGAGAGAAAAACTTATTCTGTTCTTAGAAAATAGGCTGGTTATTTACAAACAAGATCTAGGTATCTATTCATTGGTTCTTTTTCTTATAAATAATACAAAAGACAACATTTAGTGAAGCCAGGGTCACAGGAAGAGATAATGATTATTTATGTTGTATTCCGAGAGTCTCTTTTAAAAATTGAGTGCCATCAATATTCTAAGAGAAAACTGATGTACTGCTAGATTGCTTCAGCATATCAATTTGTATTATGTATTTATGCGGTAAACAACGTATCTGCTTGAAAGTCATTACTTTGTCTTGAGATTGTATTGTACAAAACAGTACCAGTGTTAGCCCATACACACATCCATTAGAAAAACTGGCAAATATAAGAGTTCAAGTAAAATCAGCTAAAACTGCTTTCAGTAATTTATTTCTAAATGTGGTTTAAAACCATGTGTCGAAGATAGATACTTATGGCAATATGGACAAATTCAGCTCTGAGTATCTACAACATAGGACAATGGGTTGGACTAAGATAACTAACACAGTGTGAAAATCTATAGGTCTAAATAACTAAACACATTGGTTATCTTGATCTAGTTTTTATTAACTTTAAAACAGTATCCTGCTATGCAGGCACTGATTTTGTTTAGTAGATGTAAAATCATACGGTTGGTAGATGGTTGGATAGGATGGTGATGTCAAGGTTTTCCAGTCTGGTCCAGCATCTAATGATGATGAGCAGCTAAACGGTTCTGTAAGAGATAAATTGTTGACAAGTTTAAACATTCACAATAAATGTTTACTACTAAAGTGTTCAACAGCATAACATTTGCAGTTAGCTTTCTATGAATTTATTCCATAGACAGAAAATATTTTAACTGGCTATAAATTTTATATTCTAAGTTCAGCTGATTCTATGAGGTTATATACTGTATAATTTTTAAAAAAAAGATTCCACAGCAACCAACAACTGATGAGCCTTAAGCCAACCTGAAGGTTGTAATTTTCAGTTAAATTTGGAAAACACGAAGCAAGCGGCACTGTTGGCTCCATGTGCCACTAGAAGGACAAGGAGCATATTAATGTTCTCCTTTTATCTGTTACCAACAAAACAATTTACTAAATTTGTGTTCTGGACAGGAAGTTATGAACCAATGATTATATTTAGGTCTTCACTAGAATGTGCTCATCATTCGCAATAGTAATAACAATTGACATGACAACTTTTAGGGGTCTTTACGGGAGATGATAAGAGGCAGATAGGACCTGTTTACAGCTGTGAGTAGAATCTGCCGTTAAGTAAGAACACGTTCGATCCACAATGCAGTGTCATAGAAGTTGATGCTTTCGGAAAATTGAACATGGAAATAATCTTCATCTTTTCTTAAAATTATTATATTTTTTAAGTTGTTTCCAGGCAATCAGCTTTGGAGGCAGTTTTGCTGGTCAACATGAATTTTGAGCTTTACTAGAGCAGGAAAGAATACTGGCTAAGAAAGCATTGAATAAATTTTATTCAATTCCAAATGGTCTTACATACTAGATCTGTCGTAAAAGTATCCGACTTTATTTTTTCCCATATGCCTCAGTCGCTGTCAGGCAGCCAGCGTGTGGGGTGCTGAACTACTTACTCATCACATTTTCATTTCGCCCATGATGATGGAACATGTGGGGCAACGATCTTGCATCAAGTTTTGCCAAAAGCTTGGAGATACCCAAGCAGAAACAATTCACAAAATTCAACAGGCTTTTGGTGACAATGCCATGGGTGTTACCCAAATAAAAGAATGGTACAACAGGTTCAAAGATGGCCACACATCAGTGGAGAGTGACCAGCATTCCGTGAGGCCATCAAAAAGCCGCAATGCAGTTGTTATCGAGAAAGTGCGGACCTTGATAATGGAGAATCGTCATTTGACAGTGCAGGAAATTGGTGATGAGGTTGGGATCAATAAAGATTCTGCAGATGCAATTTTAAATGAGGATTTGGGCGTGCGCAGAGTGGCAGCGAAATTTATGCCCAAGCTGCTTTCTCAGGAACAACAACAACTTCGTCTTGAGGTTGCACAGGACCTGCTGGATACTGCCAACAGGGATCCTGAGTTCCAGAATACCGTGATAACTGGAGATGATTCGTGGGTGTACAGGTACGACACAGAAACCAAAGCTCAGTCATCACAGTGGAAGAACCCAAAGTCGCCAAGACCCAAAAAAGCACATCAGATCCAGAGCAAAATCAAGGAGATGCTAATTGTTTTCTTCAACTACCGCGGTGTTGTGCATCACAAATACACACTAGAATAACAAACAGTTACAAATGAGTACTATCAGGAAGTCCTCCAACGTCTTTGTGATGCAGTTCAGCACAAGAGACCGGATCTGTGGGTCTTGCAAAATTGGCAGCTGCATCATGACAACGCCCCATCTCATTCGTTGCAGCTGATCCAAGGTTTCTTGGCAAAGAAAGGCATTTCGCTCATTCACCAGGCTCCCTACTCTTCAGACATGGCTCCTTCTGACTTCTGGTTGTTCCCAAAAATGAAGATGCCACTGAAAGTCTCCCGCTTTGAGAGCTGAGAGGACATCATGTGGAATGCGACGGTGGAGCTGAGAGCCATTCCAGAAGAAGCATTCAGACGTGCTTCGAACAGTGGAAGGATCGCTGGGCTAAGTGTGTGGAGGAACAAGGGGCTTACTTTGAAGGGATTAGCAATTGAACCCCACCAAGTGCATAATTTTTTTTTCCCAGCCTAAGGTCGGATACTTTTTCGACGGAGCTCGTACAGTCACCCAAAGTCCCGTAAAGTGGATTTGGAATTAAGTAAACTGCATTAATAAACATTTTCTAATGCAAATGAAAGTGTTGTGTTGGCCAGATATTTCCCATCAGCTAATTAGTAATATTCAATAAGCCTAAATTCAGTTTATGTCCGTTACTCTGTACCATGAAGTATACTGGACTAGTGTCCATCCAAACCGGCTCAAGCCACTTACAGGATATAGCAACTAAATCTTTGTGCAAAACAAACGTATTTCTCAGAAATAAACTCCAATAATGGTCATCGTTATTCACTACACTAAGGCAATAAAGATAACTATACTTTCTATTCCATTTCCTTTTCTTCTGTACCATTTAATGTACCAATTAAGCCAATATTTAAAAAAATGTAAATACTCTAATCCCTGATGAGCATAATGGTGCAGTAATCCATTGGTAGCCTAGTAGGCTGTACATATGTGAGGAGGAGCCTTATTTCAAATCCCAGTTGGGAAATGTTCAGTTTGGTGTACCTTCCTGTTCGGGTTTCTCCTCACTCTTTTGTTCTAGCAGAACACTACATGGTTTTCCTCCAGCCAAGAACATCTAAAATGGAGAATTCTATTTTGACTTTTGTAGCAAGAACATATTCATGGAAGAAGACAATAGGAAAACAACAAAATTGTTCTTTTGTCTGAAATGTTTCTGAGCCCGGATTACCATTAGGGAGACCATTGTGATGATTTATGGCCATGAGAGAGTTTGTCCACTGAATTGGATGAAAAAAGATATGGTGGTCTAAAGGTTCCATGGCTTGTCTGCTTCTTGCCATACATAGATCTATAGACTTTACCTGTGCACAGAAGCGTAGCAAGTGGGGGGTCTGATGTGGTGCAGTCACCCCCGGGTGCAGCTCTGAAGGGGCGCAAAATTTCCTCTGGCCTATAAATTATAATGTCAGTTAATAACTAGCCACCTCCACCCATGAAAGGTCTTTCAGCAAAATGAAATTAATTGTGACATACTTGAGAACTTCAGTGACTCAACAACGACTGAGTAACTTGGCAATATTAAATATTGGAAAAGACGTACTCAATACCTTAAATTCTGATAGTTTAATTGATTCATTTGCAGCAGCAAAAGCACGAAATAGTTCATATATAATGTAACAATGAATACCAGAATGATACCTGTACGAGACATAGTTTTGTAAACTAATAAAATCTATTCGTAAACATAAGTAGTATTTCATCAACCTGTTTCGTAATACATGTACACCACAAGTGACTGTGATCTGCATGGTTGAGAAATTATTCTAGCTGTGTGACTGAACGATACTGGATGAAATAAATATCAAATGGTTTAGAATTTAACAAATGTAAGTAAACCTAGTAGGCGATACCTCATTAGTTCCAAGTTTACAGTTGAGATATTGTGAGATGTTATATTGCGACTTTAAATTAGCTCTTTATAAGGCGGTGATTAATTCTTTGTGATTGTCATTAAGTGGGTAATGAGTCACAAACAAATAATCAAAACATTTCAGAGTTGGAGGGTGCCAAAAGGGTCTTTGCCCCCAAGCGTTGAGAACCCTTGCTACACCTCTGCCTGTGCATGACCAGATAGTGACATATTTCTGTAAACAGGATACAAATACTCAGGACATCGTTCCAAAGGGTTAACTTGTACCTTTCTCTAATAACACTATGATGAATTTCCCATAACTGCACTGAATAGTTGATCACAACTCCCACACACCAGATATAAGGTCTACTGATAACAAAGGCCCTTAATCTTGCAACAACTTGTTTCAGGATTTCAGCCCTTTCTGACCAGAAATTGATAATGTTCAAAATACACACACTGGTGGAGATAATTTTTGATTCCCCAATGGATTATCCCACATTTCATAGATTGATCAATTTATTAGTGTTTATAGTGGCATTTATATAAGAATTAAATTATTTTTAAACTTTAGTCCACCCAACAATAATTTCTTCAAAGTAAATGTACTCTTCTGTTTGATGATTTATTTTATTAGTGAGTGTATAATTATGGCTGCTAGTGTATATATATATATATATATATATATGTTAATATGTACCTGGAGAATCTGCATAATACTCAATAATGAAGCCTCTACGTGAGTGATGATTGTCCGACCTCATAAGTAATGTGCTACTTGATGTTACTGTAATCTGTCTTCCTTGTTTGTATGATCCACAATACCTGGTTAGAAGGGTTGTGTTGTTACCTAAATATTCACCTACAAAAATGGAAGTAGAATTCAATAAATAATATAAAATAAATGAAAGTACAATTAGAATGGTCTTATCCAATATCTTGAAAGAATTCTACAAACACTATAGAAATTGATGGCAAACACTGGCCACTCGGTATGCATCAGGAATTATTCAAGACATGGAAACAATATAATTGCAGGAGATAGATTCAATAATTTAATGTTTACCTTTATTATTATTTAGTCAATAAGACCCATAAAATATGTAAATTTAAATATTTCAAAAGTATTTATTATAATAGAATAATGGTGACTTATTTTCAATGCATGTAGAAACATGTACTTGATGAAGAATCATGGTTATTTGTTCTTTAGTGCCTCCATTATAGGAACTAAATCTCCATTATTGAGATGATGTCTACCGTGTATCATATTTAATGCCACCCTTACAGGTTGACTTTATGTTGATAAAAGAAATAATTTTGAATTTGGTAAAAAATTATCCGGTTTTGTTCAGAAAAAGTATAAGGAAATATTTAAGGAACAAAATAATGTTTAACAGAAATCTAAAACATTTTTTTTTAAAAATCAGACTAAGATGCATCTGTCATATGTTCAAAAGTTAAAAAGATACAGGTTTGATGCAGCACCTCTGTACACCTCGAGGAAGTCCTTGCTGCAGCTTGGTGATTCCTCCAGTTCTAAATCCTTTAATGTCAAGGTTAATTTAGTGCTTCCAGATGGTAGATGTATTATCCAGGTACATTTAACATCACTAGAAAGAAGAAGAAGAAATAACAGATGGATGTCTTGGTGATAGATTGCAAATAAAACTAGCAAACTTGAGCAGAGATACCAAGTTTCTGAGTTTTGATACAAAATATTCTAAACTTTATTGTAGATCTAAAAAATACTTAACTATTCCACAATGGTTAAGTAAACTTTTGGAACAATATGACCGCCAAGCAAGCAGCTGGTGGCAGAAGAGTGTCCTGCAAGGTAATAATCTGGATGGGTGCTTGTGATCTTCTCCAATAAAATTGCTAGATGCTGTCCTCTCCATCCATGGCAGCTGCTTTTGTTTCATTGCATTGGTGAGCTGAGTTAAACATTTACCATGACTACTGCTGGTGGTAGTTATATCATATTACCTTGCATGTAGTTCCATTATAGCCATATCTGCGATCAGTAGTAGTCGCTCTGAGCTCTGCTCTTACTCTGTACCATCCAGTTTCCCGTCCACGTTAAGGATATTTGTAACCAGCTCCAAGTATCAAAACTCAAGAGGGACAGGATACAGTGGTTTTTTGCTAAATTTTAATTTTAGCCAATAATTAATTCTTTTCCTTAAGCAAATATATTTCTTAGGACAAACTAATTTAGCAAACAATTAGCCACTAATTAATAGAGTAACTGTGTGAATGTCTGTGTTTCAACAAATAATTCTTTTAATCTATCTCTAACGAAATTTGACGAGATTTACCTGGATGGTCTGTTGTTAATACTAGACTATGCGAGTAAAGTTGGCACTAGACAATTTACAGACCAGTCTGACAGACTAATGGCCTCTTGAATTGAGAAAAGAAAGAATTAAAACAGTTATCAATAAAACTGTCACTAGTTTCTGTTTTTTTTATAAATGGAGTTAACATCAACAACACTTTTGGTCAACCAATGAATAATGGTAAATACTCCACATAAATAAAGCAACTTTGTCGCTCCCAGCAAAGGAATCCAGTGGAAAGATAGAAAATAATTACTAATAGCGCCATGCAGTATACATGATTCTAGTGGAGATAATCCTGTTTTATCTGTTTCTTTACCTTAATCTTCTATATTCTCCAGATAGGCACTTCATCACCAACCTCTGTCCTGAAAATTAGGATCACTTAGAGTGGAGACGTACAATGTTTGTCCACCGGTAACTATTGAAACATTTCCATCATGCAATACATCCATGACTAACACAGCATCTTCTTACCAAACTAAACATTGGCACAATCTTCTCTCTGCAAATGTTTAACTATCTATATATTATTGAAGTTATAAAGTCCACAGGACCACGATATCAGTTCTTCGGTGGCATCGGAAAACATCTTTAGCCATGAAGTTTATAAACCGCTGTAATAGTGTAAAGACAATAGTTTTCTTTATTAACAACAGATAAATTTTTATTTACATCAAACATACGTCATACACACAGGAACCTTCCACATACAAACTCCACACATGTACATGATCCTTCCACATACTCAGACCACGCACATACCTGTACCCTCCACAATCATTCCATTTACATCCAAATTTTCCAACTTTTATACAGTTACCCAAGCATACGGATTCATTCTTTTCCAAAGCACCAAACACTTTCGCTCTCATACACATACATCCTAAACAAGCTGTTCTGTGATGGTAGTGAACTGGTTTGGAAAAGTTCTCCTTTTATGTTTTGGATTGAATTATCTTTGACAAAGTCTTCAATATAGAAAGTGATCTTACTTACTTTGGGTATGAATGTGGGTAATTAGGTGATGTTAGGTACTGTCTTTTGTTGGATGCTTCAAGAAAGGTGTTGTTACAGTCACCTGATAAAACGTGAAAACATTTATAAGCAAACTATTTCACACCTGAAAAATCTGTTTTTAGGTGAAACACTAGGCCAAGAGATATAATCTATACAAAGATGGTTACTGCTGTTACCACAAATTCAGGATGTAAAAAAAATCTCAGATCAACAAGAGTGGTCATTTGTGACCAAATTTTTGTAGAAAACCTATTCTTTGCACACCACACAGACAATAATTTCAAGTTTCTGTTTCTGATAAGCCTGGAAATTCACAGATGTCATTTGAATTTAGGATTGCAACATCCCAGATAAATAAGCACAGGTGTTAGACAGTAGTGAGATTTGTAAGTTCAGTCTTAAAATAAGCCTTGTTTGTTTACATAAAACAATGATCCTCTCCTTTTTGAGATATCCTGGGTATTTAGACACCTTAGAACATACTGTAATTCTTACTGGGGCATAGCAGTTAAATTAACAGAAACACAATGATTCTCTTCTTTCTGAAATACCATAGGCATTTAGACAACAAAATATTTGGTTGTCCTTACTGGCATTTAACAATTTAAATAACAGAAACATGTGGCTTTTCTCTTTTTTGAAATATAATAGGCAATATACAGTCACCATGAAACATATCATAATTTTTGTTGATGACACCTATTGAATTATTCCTAAGCTGTTTTTATCCAAAGTAACAGTGAATTAAGTTAGTATGGTACCTATTTAAAGGACAAACTATGAAAACACCAGATGAGAAAAGAAGCAAACCAGTCACTGCTCCCAGCTATGTATGGTAAAGTAAGAATTGATTGTCGTCAATATGTTTGATCATCAGGTAAAGATGTCTTAGAGAAAAGGCTGTCAGTGCACCTTAGGTTTATGTTTGCCATGACGAAGGCAGAAGAAACATTTCCAGGCTCTGCGCTTCCAGTACCAATGTACTAAATGTGTTAACCAAAAAAATGGCCAAATATAGCCATTGGTTGTAACTTTTCTCTGTCAGCTTGAAAATACATTTCTCCTTTGAATAATGACTCATCCAAAGTTGTATCAATTCTTTAGCAGATGCAAACCAGGCTGCTATAGGTAACAGAATTAATGGGAAAAGAAAGAATCGTTTTACTAACCTGTAATAAATGATGAGTAAAGCATAATGAAGCCATGATCTGTGTTATTACTATCTGTGGTGAAAGTCACAAGGAGTTTTCTTCCACTGGTTTTATACTCAAGTTTGCCCTGAATACACACCCTGGTTCTCTTGTCATTTTCTGAATTTCCTAAAAGTAATAGTTTAAGAAATCTAAAGCAAATTGAACAGATTTCAAGCGAGATGGTTAACGGAGTCATATAATTTTATGTTAAGTGTACCTAGAGTGAATAAAAACCAATAACATGGCAGCGCAGTAGTCTGGTGGTTAGCATACTAAACTGCTAAGATTGAACACTTGACTTTGAATCCCAGGCTGGATATGCTCAGATCAGGGCACCTTTATAGCATAGCTTCTTCTGGTTATTTTTCACCTGCCAAATGTCCAGCGATCAATCGAGTCTTCTTCCATGTCATGAAATGAAGATTTCCACTATAGACTTTTGATATATTCAGTCAGCCATCTTGGAAGGATGTGGTTTCCAGTATATATTTTAGCCAAAAAGTAATGACATGATGGATCTCTGCTACAGCACAGGACTCTAACCTGTAGCAGAAGGTGGAAAGGCATAAATCAATCCAGATTTTAGGACAAAAATACACAAAGGATCATGACTATTGAAGACATGTGGAATGTAGTACCACCACAATCTGTATACGGACAGGTTAAAAAAATCAAGTAGATGTACATACACTGCACACAAAATCTTACTATTTAAATTGGGACCAACTAAAGTTTAATTACTATTCTGTACCTATACCTCACGGTCACTGTTTTCTCCAGATACATTTCATATTTCTAAACACTTTCCAGTATTAAATCTTGTTCTAGACCACTAAAATGTGTTATCAAAGAGGCTATATATAGCTCTTCTGTCATGAAAACCAGAAACAACTTTGTGTATGCCATAGTTTTGCAAGATGCTTTTGTGCTGTATGGGCTGTGACAGCCCTAACATTTTACTCTCATATACAAGCTCTCAGAATGTAAGCTGATCAGTGTTAATATAACCTGAGGACGATTACTATATGCACTGTATAATTTGTCATTTGTTATGTTAGAGTCTAAATAATAAATAGTAGTGACATATATTTAAATGAGAGAGGTATTTTAATATCCTTTCCAGTTTTCTAATTTATGAATGGAATAATTGGTTTATGTTGACCAGATCACTGATCAGTTTAAATAGGAAGATATCTTCACTAGTTCACCTACAAATCAAACTAAAATACTTTAATCTCCCTGTAATGCTCATTAATCAAGTGATATAAATAGCATTGAATGTTATTCAAATACCGTGTCATCTTTTTAAACTGAACTTAATACTAGTAGTTTTTTTTTTCAAAAATTCACATCCTTAATAAAAATTTCTACACAGATCTGAAGATCTTGCTAAACGTGAGTTCATGTGACTCTTCACCCATGTCCATTGTGGGAGAACTACATTTCATAATTCAGGAAAATTTAAGTATGGCAATTTATTAAATGGCATTAGGTTTCAATTTGTTGATAACCATTAGTGAACTACTTCATGTGGGTTCCCATGTTAATGTCATCACATCTTGCTTTAACGGCTGTTTCCATAGATACTCAGGATTTGCTTGCAATGAACTGCACACCAACTTTAATGAGTAACTAGAGCATGAGTGAGGTAGATGTTTTGTGCAAAAATCTTAGAATAATATCTGCTTTACAACTACCTGTGTTTTAGAGAAGAGAAATGGATTAGGACAGGTCCTACATCTTTAAGTTCCGTATGGTTACTTACAGTTGACATTTCTTTCTTTACCGTTTTATTAAACAATAAATAAATCTGTGCAGACTTTTCACAGCCAATGTCACAATACAAGTTTAAGAAATAATATTCCCAGTTCAGATAAAGAGGAAATATATACATCATTGTAAACTACAGCAGAAAGAAAAATTGCTCAGATGGTTGAAACAAAAGCTTGAAATTAACAGAATGAACATCATGTACAGATATTGAAGAGGGCGCAGCTCAAGCAGAAAGTGCCAAAGTTTAAAGCAACTATAAACATAACTTACCATCATAAAGAAAAAGCTGGTCTTCTAGACAGAGAATGCGGGCGAATAGTAAAACCAGATGTACAATCTGCCATTCATGATTGGCTGTAATCAACCACTTCATGTTTAAATTACTGAAATAATAGCAAATAATTTACTAACAGACTATTTGTCAATAGTGAAAAGTAACATTATTGGTACATTCCAGTAATCAAAGAAATAATAATTATTTGCTTTGATTGGTTTCTTCATATCTATTTTTAAATAGGTCTAATAATAATAATATTAAAAATACTTTTTATTGATATCTGTATACCTTTAAGACTTGGTATATCAAATCAATTTTTAATCAAATGTAGGATGTGTAATCGTTAAGTTTTAACCTTCCATATACCAGATCAGTTTTTATCTTAGACCTCTTGGCCAAGCATGTCACAGCCCCTTTTGCTCAACCTGTGCTGAGTAATACAGATTTAAAGGGTAGTGGGAGACACCAAATTGTGTACAGATAGTTAAAGAAAAAGTTAAAATTAATGATATAATTCTCTTCTGAAAAATCTGATTATAATTATAAGTGGCTTAAAATTTTCTTTTTGAGACAACTGTATGTATGCTCTTTGTGTCACTCAGCATGTTTGTCATAATTGATGATATATTCTCTTCTTTACGGTTCCCTGATTCTTTTATCCCTTGTTTATCATCTCCTGTCACTAGGATGTTTTTTTGGTCATTTTACATTCATACAAGTCGTCCAGTGTCAAGAGAAACAAGTTTCTTCATCACTGCACAAAAGATAAGTTTTGAGGGTGTATTTGCACCAATCACGGGTTCTTCAATACCCACAAAAAAAATCATGCTACTGTTGGGAGTTTTCTAAATCCTAATCCCTTGTTTGGAAAATGTTAAAATAGACAAGTACTTCAGCTTTAAATAGCGTGAGTTTCCTAAATTATCATTGGTGTGTTTGGTAGATCAGATTTCCTTAGTAACTGGTAATTAATATATTAGTAAATTGTCAGCTAATTTATAAGACTCGCAGAAGTGTTCAATTTCTAATTTAGTTTTAGGTAACATTGTTAATAAAGCAGTGGCTTAATTACATGACTTTTGTAATAATAATAATAATAATAAAATAATAATAATAATAATAATAATAATAGTTTTCTTTAGTCAAGATATAATAAACGTGAACAGTGTATATTTTTAGAAGAAAGGTCTGGCATACAGTTGTCTTACTTATGTAAATTTTTAAAGTGTAGTTACTGAGAATGAAAACAATTCCTAATTATAATTTCATTGGAGATTTGTTGAAATTTTTGCTTTAAGATCCTCAAGAAATAATGCATTTTGTTCATATAGACCTAAATGGCTATAATTTTGTAGGGCTGGACTAGATTACTAATCTGTTTATAAGACAAACAGAAAGAAGAAAATTCCCTCTACCACAAAGTATTTTGAGAAATAGCTCTCAACGATGTTCTCAGTATTCAGTCAAACAGTCAGTTCTCAATACAATCAGGTGTCACTAGTTAATCAACTTGTCTCCATACAGAAGAGACTGGAACTGATTGTAAACTAATGAAAACTGCCCTAGATTTGGCATCATTATGCATTCAAGCCCTTTATGAAAATGGCTGCAACTTCGAGCTATCTGTGTTTCTCTCTAAATTACAGAGTAATGTGTGACAAGTCATAATTTGTTCACTTACTTCAGGTAATGTTCTGGAAAGTAGGGAGATTCCAAAATTTCTTTCCTGTGTTGGTACGACGTCAACGAAAATAAGCGATTGAACTTAGATTCTCCTACAAAATATAAAAAATATTGACAAAAGATTAAACTTTCATGAAAAACTGAAACAGATGGCAAATCTACAGACGTTTATCCAGTCCTTGGATGGTGTTCCTTCGAGTGAAACTTCCCTAGAACTCTACATTTCTTCCTCTGGGTTTGTAGAAGAGACAAACCCCGAATGATGGGAAGGTCAAGGACAGACATACTGCACCAAACATAGGTGCTGGCGATATGTTGATGAATAAAACGGAACATGAAGCTGCAAAGGATTAAAAATGGGAACAAAACAGAAAGTGGTCAACTTGAAGAAGCTGGGCAGGAATCTGATCCTGCTGGATGTTGAACAAAAACAGTAAAAGTCGTCTGCTGCGGACAGCTAATCTGTCAATGGCACCTCGTTAATCACATCAAAGAGTGCATGCACTATAGGTCAATTTAAGTACATGCACTTGTTTAACTGTATTTCCCCTTTTGCATAATCGTTACAAGATTTTCAGTAATTAGATACTGTAATCAGCTTGTTTATTTTGAATGAATATACAGCAGTGGTTTGCATCATCCTAAAATCCATCTTCAAATGAGGCATAGGACTTGGTGCTGTAGCTACGACTGATTCTAAATGTCTGCTTTGAACATGTACTTTTAATTGGGATACTCGCACCTGCCGTGTTAATAGATAATTTACGATTCATGCCAGATGAAGACACCCACTGGCATGAAAGGTTCAAAAGACAATGGCTGGGTGAAATGATTTCAGAGTAAAATGTTGCATAGATGTATCAAGTGGCCTCGTGATTAAGCCCACTAAATATTTTCTTTTTGGATCTCATAAAAAAAAAGAAGACTGACAACTTTCCACTTTTGGCAGAGCTTAAAAAAGAAAAAAAAAACAGGCAGATTTTACCCAGAATTAAACCAGAGAGCTGCGCAAGAAGAATCAAAGCGGAACCAGACCGAATAATGTGACATGTAGGGCGGGTGGATAAGATGATGGAATGTCTTATGGCCCATTTTGTGATGTGACAGGAGATCGCAATTCATGTTATCAGGTGTGTTATTTAGTTGATAAAATATGAGCACTTCAGTCTGCTAGGTTAATTGTAGATAATGTTGTTTATTACTGTAGAGTTAAATTTTATATAATGCACCATACCTGAGTATTTTACGAACACAACATGAACATGAAGAAGCAGATGGTTAGCCTACTGGTCTGGCAAAACAGAGACCTGAAGTTTAATCTCTGTTCATGGTCTGCTCAGTTTGGTTATCTCACTGGTGTCGTTTATTCTAGTTCTTCTTTTACCAGTCAATCTTGTAGGTTTCCTTCTACATCTAGTTGGGATTTTTATGCCAATGTTGGTAATACTGAGCTTCTCGTGGCTTACAATAGACAGCGCAGTCTAGAAGGTAACTTTCACCAGTGGTGTCTCTGGGTATCAAGATGCTTTCTATATTATGAAAACTGGCAGAAAACTCAGAGGAGTCTAAAACACTTGGATTGATTATTCTGATTTGTAAATCTGAATGCATTAAATAAGGAAAAATTAATTAAAACCTTTCTGCTCTGGTCTGTCCTGGCTGCTAATGGAGGGAGAAACTATTGCTATCTGTACATCGAGTCTCTTGGCTGGAACAGACTGAAAGAAAACTTCCTCAGGTAATCAAACATCCATCTATGGACGTTCTTAGCTTTTAAGAAATATGCTAAATTGTATAGTGTTTAATAGTAAGGTTATTTAGGGGCTGTATGATTAGAATATTTAGTTTTTATGAAGGTAAGAAAGACGTACTGCTAAAGTGTATACTTTTGGATACAAATGTCAGTCGTGGTCATCAATATAAAATATACGTCAGTGCAGAATAAACTCCTTGTATTTACATTTAATTTGTTAGTGTGGAATTATTACACAAGCTCAGCAGGTTTCTTTTATTTTCATCAAGCAAAGTGAGAATCTTCTAGGATGAAGATGAACTGGTTTTCCATGGCTGTACATAAACAGCAAAGCATACCTCCAATAACAGCCTGGAACTTGATTTTGAATCCTTTTGTTCTTTCGGAACTGTCTACATGGAAAACAACAAAGGCGTGACGTCCAAGATTACCATTGTCAACTTTACTTGTACCGCACAGACGAGAATAAAGGGTTCCTTTAGTGTCTTTTCCTATTTAAAAACAGAAAAATAATTTGTTAAATATGAATTGCGGACTCTCTTTTCACATCTTACATTTTAAAATTGGTTTATTGTTGTTTACAGTAGATACAAATTCACCACCTTTTCCTTAGCATGTATAAAATTATGATTCACACTTCTCTTTTTATTTACTTCTGCTTTATGTACAAGTTCAGAGCTGTGCCATTTCTGGTCATGCATGTAGTAATTCAGTCGACCATATCACACTTTTCCAGTTACTGTCAGGTGTCAACATTGAAAAAACAATATACCAGGCATTCAATCTTTAGCACCCAGTATCACCCTTGAAACGGCACATGAAATGTTAACTTAATTCATCTAGGTTGAGTATCATTAGGAAATGTAGCAAGTTATAATAGGTTTAGTGAAAATTAAGTTAATACACCCAACTTTTGTGTTTTCACGAAGCACAGAAGAAGGAAGATAAAATTCATATGTTGAACTGTTTTTTTAAACAAGAAGAGAAATGATTTTATGAAGGAAATCAAACATCTTGGTCATTTTTAAGAAAAGGTAAATCCAGATATAAAGAATAACGAGGAAGATGTCAGTCTTGTGTGGTACATACCTGAGTAAAACTCCAGGTAGTCGTGTTGACAACTTATTCCATGATCAGTATCCAACTGAAGAATTTTTACCTGTATATCCAGGTTTCCATGGGTACTGATTAGCCAACTGCATGTCATGTTTCTAAGGTAATTAAGTATAAAATAAATGAAACTTCATACATTTTCTGAATATTAAAAATGATATATTTTGTCGCCATTATATCATCAGACCATTTGTTCATATCATTACTTTGTCGATGACTGAAGCAGTCTTCTCTCGATATCTGACAAACAATGAACAACAGCTTTTACCGACACTTCTTTTGACAAGAATATCAATGGCTTGAAGACTAACATTTCTACAATTTTAACATAAACATGTATATTTTTTAAATTTAAAATTTCAGGTTTGATGGGTAAAATTGTTTATGTTGATGTTGAGTTACCCCAAAAAATAATCAGCTATGTTTAAAATCTGACATTTGACAGGCAGCTCGTGACAATTGATAAGGGAGCCCTGATATCCTGTTAAACTGTTATATGATTGTTAACGATTAATTCCAACACAACGTGCTTTCCTTGTTCGTGCCACCCATGAATATGCAATTTGGCGAACTTCCTCCTTGCCAGCTCATAATCTGAGTGTTTTAAGAGCAGCCACTGCTAAAGTTTCTTGTAATCAAAGCTGGTAATTAAAATGCTGCACTATACATGAACATGAGAGCACAGAATAGCAGCCACCTGGTGTTTATTCATACACTAATCAACAGTTAAACACTGAAGCTGTGTTTGAAACGTTCATCACTGCAAAGTCCAGCCTCACTATTAAAATGGCTACTGCTTTTTCACCTAGCATTATTTATTTCTGCTGAAGAATCCACATAAACATTAGAAATAGCGTAATTTTTGGTAAAAGCCATGCCAACCTTTACTGGTGACCATTTTAAAATTTTAGTGTGGCATTACATTGTACGAACATTTTTATCATTTATAAACAGAAACAAACTCCAGATTCTATGCTGCTCTACCTGTTGGCTCTCACCTAACTTCTTTTAACCAGCTGGTTAAGGTTTGTAATACTACATATGCACTCTTCATATTTGAACATTACTATTTCCATTGACCTTTTGGTACATATTATTACATACCTGCCATTGAATATTTTTGCTGCAGGTGACTAATTTGTTTACTTTACTACATCTCCGTCATTCATATTTGTACATTAGGTTCTTTAACCAAATGGTCTTCCATATTGGGTCCTTTAACTAGTTGCTGTACATTTCTACATCCCCCACCATTCCTAACCAGTTGGTGTACACTACTATAGTCCAGTCCTTCAGTAGGTTCTGTAACCAGCTGGTGTAAAGTTTTCGCCCTAAAAATTTGTATATTATAACTTCTAATCCTCTGTTTACTGTCCTTTTCAAGAAAATCACTGTTTGCAATTCACTTTTATCTCTGTTTTTACACTTCTGACACAGATTATCAGAATGATGACTCGATCACGTACCTGACGTTGGTTTGTTGACCTGTATTCCATGTTAAAATAGACCATTGGTTTTGTTTTGCTGTCAAGTTTACTGTGACCGGACACTGAGCTGAAGTGAAATTTAGTTATTTCAATGAACGATATATGGATTTATTTTAAAATGGATATTTTTCACAAAGTGACAAAAATGTAAGATTAACGAGGCAGAACATTGGGAACGGTGTTTATTTTCTTATCAGTTGTCATGTGACTGATTTGAAGGTGCAGTTATTCCCTATATCACCAAAAGTATCATCTCACTGTGTAGAGGGATTACACCTGCAGAGTGAAAAAATTTTTAATTGAAGGTTTGTATTACACCTTAGATGTTGTTACTTACAGCAGCCACTAAAAATGGATTGATTTCCGGAAAATTATCGTTTATTTTTCTAAAATGTTTGTAATTTCAAGGGTAATTTTTGTTTTTAGTGATCTCTCTATTAACTTCTCTTTAGTGAAATTCTAGAACATTAGTTTGTTTTGAATGAATGTATCTTTTACTTCCCATTGCATCCCCATTATACAGCAGCCACCCTCGTGAACGTCAGGTAATGTAGTGAATACTAGTTATTATAATGAAAACAAAACACAATTCGAACAAAGGTCTATCAACACGAGTCAACAATGGCTTAGTAAACACGATTTGTTTGGGTTTCTTAGTTTGAAGTTCGTTTTCTTTTTTTTTGTCAACATATAATTATCTTGTGTTCCTTCGGAGGCATAAAGGTATAAAATGTCTATTTTTGTGGATTATTTCACTTTTTATAATGCACTCACAAATATATCAAGCGAGATGATGTCATTCATTTTTGGCTGATTTGTTTTGTAGTAAATCAGAAAAAGAATATAAAAGTTAAATAAAATATGAAGAAGAAATGTTCCAATTCCATACCTTGAGTCTGTAAACTCACTACAAGGATGGAAAAGCAGAGCCATGATATTTCCTTCAGAGAAGCCATTTTAATCTGAAATAAAGATTGAAACAAATTAAGAAGAGCAGAAAGTCTATAAAACGTCTGAGAATCTTCCTTCTTCGTTGGCAGTGAGCATTTAATGTATCTTTTTTAGACATTTACTCTTTCTGCTTTAACTCTCTTGTTTGTGAAGCATTCCAGGCAGGCTCCACAACAAATTCTTCCTGTCTGACATTTACGACCCACCTGTGAACCATCATGCTCTCCATCGCTAGACAAATTATTTATTCTTACATATTATTTTCAGACAGAAAACTTCAATATCAACTGGAAGACATCAGAAGGCTAAATTAGACGACCAAAGCCTTTTAAATTTTCTAACATTAGATTTTTTTTAAAATTTATAAAATCTTTAAGGAAAAACAGGAAACACTACATTATTCTTAAGTAAAAGCTGAATCTTTACATGGTAACTACAAATATGACAAATAAATATCTTGGTAATTGAAATTAAACATAACCATTTGTTGTGCTTTTAGTGGAATTCTTAGCTGATAAAGTTGTCTGTTTTTTATGCTACATTGGAAAGTGTGACAATGACCTGCTGTAATTTCTCACACGTTTGTTCTTATACTGTTATGGCAGACATTTCCTGTCACTCATCCAGATAGGTAGGTAGAAGAGACCTTGTTAAGTCACACAAAGATGTTTTTGTCAACCTCCAATTGACCAACAGCGAAAGTCTGGATGTTATTTATAAACCTTGATTCTTGTTACAGGTTACATTTGAATCTGTAATCTACTGACTGCTAATCGAATGATGTATCCTCCACATAAAGGGTAAGATTTTGGCCCAATACACATTTTTATTTGTGATATTTAAGTTTCATGTGGAAATTAACGATAGAAACATTTTGCTGATCTGTGCAATAAGCAGAGGATCAGGCAATAGGACTACGAACATGGCTTCCATTTTTCTCATTTGGTCATGCAGTTTCCAATCTAAGATTTAAACCTTTCCCATTGGATATCTTGATTACAGGACCGAGCGTATCTTACTACACTAACTGTCTCTTCTACATTCATCAAAGCTGGTTTCTGTGAGACTCTTTTCTTCTCCAGTATATCAGCAGATTGCACCATCAGTTCTTTCTTGGCAGATAACCTCGTCAAACGTTTACCTGTCCTTTCATCAGCAGAATGATGTTAACCCTTTACACAAATGGGCAGGGTTTTCCGACCTATCATCAACGTCTTTTATTGGTGGCATCGTATTCTTCTCTTCCACTTTATTCCCACCTTTGCTAGATGATCTTTGTAACATATAAAGTTGTGTATCCATTTTGCTTGAATGTAAATACCAGGTTTCATTCTGTACTAAAAGCATGCAGTTTCTATCAAATGCTCTCCCAAAGAGGTCACCAACAGAAAACATTTGTTGAAACACTGAAATACATTAGTCATCCCACCATAATTCAGTCAATAGAAATTACACTACGAATATATCATGTAGTCATTAAAGTGGAATTTTAGTCAGAACAATTGATAATATTTGAAGAATACAGAAAGACTCATTTGCTAAGTCATTTTTGAAATATTTTTACAATTACTCAAAGATGGTGTCCAAGAAAATTCTTACAATTTAAAAACCTTCCCATTGTTATTTATGAACCAGATAGATCTACAAAACGGTTTACTATGTTACGTCTTTCCCTAGTGTCTGTTCATGCAGGTAAATATTTGCTACCAATGTCAATGCACCAATGAATCTTTATTCTCAGCTAAGAATTATGTTCCCTTCTCCAGCAGATGGCACTTGGTCCATCTCACTGATCCCCGGTCCAATGATGCTACATACATCGGTAAAGTCTTACGATGTAAAAAAGCAGGTATGTCGGGTATGGAGTAATTGGTCCTTCTTTACTATGTTGCAATCAATTCTGGGAATGAAGTTTGTTTCGAGGACGAACATATTGGCCAGGTCATCTGCAGACTAATTTATACAATAAAAGGTCCTGAATCTCTATATATTGGTGATTGTTCTTTTCCCTGGCAAACCCATTCCTGTCTCGAGGACCTTTGTATGGTTGGGAACTTTAAAGCCGATCAAGAGGGTTATCCACGAAACCTTCACCACAACTACCTGGAAAATCCTTACCAGAACTTATCCCTGTTTAGTTGTCGGGTGTAGCCAAACCGATTTGTATCCAGACAGGACCCAATGTGTTCCCTCATCCACAAGAGTTTAATGTGCAGCGCACAGGAGCTATCTGCCGTCCACAGTTACGATAGTGTTTGGGACCTCAAATTTGGGGATTCTACACCAACCAGCAAGTGTCAGATGATTATCAAACATTTAAATGCAGATATTAAAATATTTGTAAAAGTTTGACCAAAGCCTCAAAAAAGCAGAGTGGACAGGGTTAGAGAGAGCAAATTATTCTCACCTTATCCAAGATTCAGGTCCTCCGTACGCAGACGATCTGCTGCAGTTGAAAATATAATCAGCTATGCTGCCTGTTCGAGAAAAATTATCCTATACCTACAAACTAGACCTTTGGAAAAGTTACTTAGGTTACTGGTTTCCACTTCCTGATAGCTGTCTTTCTATTTCCTATCGAGCTCTAAAATAACGAAAGCAGAAACTGCTCGTTTAGAGTTTGCCTCAACTTTACAATAATTATCTTTTGCTTGTTCACTAAAATATTAAACAATCCCCTTTCCATGCAGTCAGCTGTTGTAGATATAGAAATAACACATTTTCCAAATCTTGAAGGTTGTTCTCATCACGAAATTATTGCCGACATCTATTATTAACCTAACCTAACTTAAAGCAGAAAATTAAGGGTAATAAATATTTAGTTTTAGTCCGCTGCCAATTCTGCACCAGAGGGTCGTCATTGGCTACCAGATAGTAAGAGCAGGCAGTATGGTGGTCTCATAGGAAAAAATCACAATCTCCTTTTAACATCACAGCATAAACAGCTAGAGTTTAATTTTCCTTTCTCTATGTTAATAGACCACAAGAGATAATAAAATAAAAAATAAATACAAAAAATATCAATTCCCAGTGTTAAAGAATTAGCAGACAGTTTAAAGAGAAAATAAGAATACTTAAGAGAAATAGTTATGGTGTTAAGAGTCACACTCCCATGAGCGAAAATTCCTTTATTGTTATTATGAAAGAGAACCCTTTTCTCTGATTGTAAAGCCCTATACCACGATATTCGAATTTTTTTTATATCTTAAGATGGTGATGAACTTCTTGCCTGAAGGATAATGGCAAGTCCATGGAATTAAGAAGAGAAATTGTTCACCTCCCAAATCAATAACAAATATAGAAAAATACTATTTTAGCTTTTCTTTCAACATCCAATGTTCTTTCTCTTCCTACTGTGGGAGGTCTGGCTGATGTTTGTATCCTGCCACAGTATCAGGCTGAGATTTTTTAGGGTCTGCCTGTCTCCCCAAACGTTAAACTTCACACCCGCTGCTCCTTGAAATTTCTACACGTTTGTTTCTTTTTCTGAAGCACTCCATCCCCACAGATATTATATCCAACACAATGCAGCCTTTCAATGATGCAATTCACTAACTTGACTGGGATCCATTAAATTCAAAGTAATCATACATATGTACACAAACAACTGTTTTCTCTTATTTTACTTAAAATACCTTAGCTGCAGTCAGGTATGGTATTGTTTGATAGTATGCACCAAAAGGGTTAATGTGCTCTGGTCTCACGTGCGGAAGGTTAGGTCTGATGGATACTTAGCTAAGTGAACGGATGTTATGTTTGACTGGTTATATAACTGTGTTTTTTTACTTTGCATATGACAATATTTATTACCCCACAATAGGCACCGGGAATGTGATAGCCAGAGAAACAATGAAGATGACTTTAACTTGCTTCATTCCCGAGTAACAGATCATACTAACAGTGTGTAACAACTTGACAAAGCCTTATGTGATATTTACCAAAGACAAGAAGAGAAAAAGCAGATTATATGCCTACCTGGTTTGCTGAAATAGTTATTCCGAGACACTTGTATCGAAGATGCCAATGTCACAGAAATAAAAATGTAAGTTTGCTCGTAATTTTCCTTTAAGTTGTGAATGGACACTGAACTAATGGAGTAGGCAGGGAACTGAACGTGAAAATTTTCAAATTAATCCAAAAAAATAAAAAAATAGGGTTGTGTGGTATTTGGAAGATTTTAGATTAGATTCTTATCAGCACTTAATCTAATATGTTCTTTAGAAATAAATATGTAAGTTCCTATGCATCTATAAGTAATTAGGCAACATTTCTTATTTAGAGTGTCTTATAGTTAATGGCTATTTGATGGCGAGTGATCTTGTAGGAGAGGCAGTAAAGATGCTTTCATTTGATAAAATTCAGGTCCATGAACTAAATAGAAAAGTTAAGAACATAAAACTACAGGTTACATTTTACTTGGAACTTGCTCTCCTTATATGTAGCCTTTGTCGTGCTTGGACTGTCGGAAATGCCGGATTAATCAACAACTAAGACTGGAAGAGGGCACTGAGAGAGAATCTACGCAGCTTGTGACTTTTATGCTCTTTTCCTTCTTGTGAGGCTGCTGGCCTCTACCACCCATATTTTCTGAGTCATCACAGAATTAGCATCAGAAAAATACACTTATCACCTTAAACAACCTCAGTACCAATGAAGATTATCGTCCCGTATGCTTATCAAAAAGCAGGTAAAAAGTGAATCTGCAAATAGTTCTTTTACCAATTGTCATTGATGATGTTATATTAACCAAGAAAATCAGAATCATTACCCAACACATTCTAGATGTCGCAGGAAGGTGAAGATGTGGACTACGCCCCCTGTATATTAATTGTATCTGCATCAGGATTTTCTAACTGTAAAAAACTAAAACTTCCTCAATCTAAAAAGTCCTGGCTTCAGTGGGGTCTTTCGAAATCAAAAGACTAATTGCTTGAATTTATTTTTTTTTTGTAAACCCGTCAACATGGAAGGTTCCTATGCAATGTACATAAAGTGCTGCTTTGTTTTAAAATTTAATATGTGTAGAAATAATGATGAGGCAGTCAACGTTTGTTGCTTATTAATTAAATATAAATACAGTCGATCCCCGTGTAATCGCGGCCCCAATTATTTGTGGAATTTTCCTTAGAACCTAACTAATAATTGTTCGTGGAAACCACCGCATATTCACAGAATCGCAAATATCTTCAGCGATTTTTTATGGCTTTTTTCGTGGCAATATATATTTTTTCGCGCTTTTTAATGCTAAATTATTAATAAGAATATAATTTACTAATTTTTTAATATAAATACTAACGTAAATTCAGCAAAATATCAATATAAAATAAACACTATTGGCTGGAGGTTTGAAAGTAGCCAATCCGAGAGCATTATTCATTTCTCCTCGCTGCTGATTGGCTGCTGCCCACGAGGCGGCTGTCTCAGGCAGATGCAGCCCCGCATCATCCCAGTTTACCGCATGTAGCTATCTCGAGTGTTTCGCTGAGAGTTTCTCTGAGTGGTTGTGTTTTTTGCACCGTGTTTCTTAAAGTCCTAAGATGCCGTCCAAACGCCCTGCACCTTCTAAGGCTTCTGGCAATGAACCTGAGCACCATAAAAAGGTTATGATGTTCCAGGAGAAGGTTTTGACGACATCACGCAAGATGTGGTCAACAACCTCATCGATGTCCACTCTGAACCCCTGACGGACGAAAATTTGTTGGAGTTAACGAAGTCTGCCAGCGAAGAGGAGGAGGAAGCGACAGATCCAGAGCAAGAGGAGGAGGAGGAGGGTCTGACACTGGAACGTCTGTCCGACCTTATGAGGACAGCAAAGGAGTTGCAAGGGAAGGCTGAAGCATGGGATCCCTATATGGTTCGGTCTCTCCAATTTAAAAATGCCATTGATGCTGCCATGCAGACATATAAAACCCTCCTCACCACCACGAAGAAACAGTGACAGCAACTTCCCATCACAATGTTCCTCAAGCCCACCAAGAAAGCCTTGCACAAAGATAGTCTCCTCCTAAAGCGCCTGAAGAAGAGGTGCCACCTAAGGAGCTTTAAATCCTCTGCTTTCAGCTTATTCATCATCATCATCTTCAATCAATATCATTCATTATTGGTGAGTACCCGTATGTACATTTTACTGTACTTTTTATTAAATTATTATTATATATTTACTTATATTTTTAAATTATGTTATGTTATATTTTGACTTTTATAGGCATTTTTATGGACCACGTTCAATATTCGTAGTTTTTCACTTTTCGTGGGTGCTATAGGAACGTAACTCCCGCGAATACCGGGGAATAACTGTATTAAACTATGTCAAAGGGACACAAAGAGAAAAACAATAGTAATCACACACATTATGGATAATCTTTCACTTTGTAAAACTGTTATTGTCTATTAACATTATTGTATTATGGGTTAATTTACTTTATAAATCCAGACAACTCAATATAAGGCATATACTGCATAGTAGCACTATCTTCAGGAAATTAACTTTTCCCACCAAAAATGTTTGCTATCCAAGCTGCATTATTATCTCCCTTCCACGTCAAATCGGTTTGATGTTTCTGTCCTTGAGTACAACTTTTGTAGTTTTCATGAAATCCAAAGTTGGCTTTGAGGGACACAGAAGCTAAAAGTAGGCTGGAGAGTTGACCTTTCCACCAGGTACTCGGGTGTCAATTTAAATCTCATGTTGTCATCTACTTACAGCTGTTCAGTCCTGCCTCTGATCTGTAACAACACAGATTCAATTCATTGGACTTAATAAAGGTATCTAGATAATTTATCATCCTTTTGTAGTTGTGTCTTGACTAAGCTAGAGAAGAGTCTAAATATCTTTACATCCTAAAACTCTTTTAATTCTACTGAACAGAAACAATTCTCTTTTATTCTCCAAACATACATCATCATCAGCATCAGCGTAGTTAATATTATCAGCTTTCGTAATTCCTTCAGTCGATAGTCCAGCTTTTATCCAACAACAAATGTACAAGTTGATTTTGGATTATAATATTAATTTATAACCCTGGTTTGTTAAAATCCATACTGTCGATTTTACTTGTGAAACTCTAGTTATTTATAGTTTCTACAAAAACCAAATCTTATAGTTATGAAGGGATGGACCTTTCCAGTCCTTTGCTTTGCAATGCTTTCATCAAATAAACTGTTCAGAAGATTTGTAATTTTGTAGTAATCATTTTTGGTTTTTCTTTGGTAGAACCTTTATAATTAACATAGTTATCAGTTTCGTACAATTCCTCTCTCTCTCTCTCTCTCGACACAGAATAAGAGACTTTGGTGAACTGAATACTGTTGTTCTTATTGTATGTGGACCCTCCGCACAAACAGAAAGTTCAGACCAGGTGCAGAGATGCATGCTACATAGTGATGTATCCAGACTTTGGCCAACCTAATGCCTGAACCAACTATAACTCTCCTGATCAGCAGGGGTAGGTGACTGGAGTCAATAAAACAGCTCTGGATAGACACTGATAAATCATATTTGGAGGGTGTCTAAACCGTGTACAGCTGCTCCTATGACGAGCATGCATACTACACAAGGTGGCAGGGCAGCAGTTGAATGGTCCAGAGTACATTATATTAACAAACCAATAAGTGATAGCGCAGACTTTGGTTTTCCTCACGTGTACTATCAGAACAGTTCACCAGAGAACAAGGAGGTAAATGAGAATGCATAACTTTTCTGTGCCTTTGTTAGCAAAAGTCTTGTGTTTGACTGGTGTGACTAAAGAAAACAATAGGAATAATGTAATTATGAATGTATGCAGAAGAAAAGACTCTCTAACCTATATCCAGCCAGGATAATCATGTAAAGAATGCTCAAATTTGCTGGATTTGTTTGATAGTTTCATCAAAAATATTTTACTTCCATCAAAACAATGTGGGGATTTTTATCAATTAGATAGTGTGATGTCAGAGAAGGTAAACAAACATTTTTCGCCAATTAAATGGTATATTTTATTAAAACTAGTTTTCTTATTAATGTCTGCACCAATGTGCTGTATCCTTACAAAATATGTTATTTTGGGAGCATATGGATTGTTTCTGAGACCAGTACAAATCAAAAGTGGACAGATAAAGTCAGACCTCAGAAGATGATGTGTTTAGATTGGGAAATCATCCTGTTGTGTGTTCACATATCTTTGATTTACTCACACACAGCAGCAGGATAACACACTGCATCACCTGTCTAAACAACAAAATGTTAGTTTATATTTTCAAGAAAAAAACAAATGTATTCCTAAACATTGGCATTCATAACCAACAAGCATATCCCAAGTCCAATGTGAGATACTGCCATGGAAGGCCACATGACTAATTTAAAGTAGATTTCAAGGTTAAGGTATATTAATCTCTCTGTCTTGTTGGGGAGCTCATCAACCTGGTAGACAAAAGAAATCTATTCAGTCAGACACTTTCTGCCTCTATCACGTGCTAACAACAGTGTCTGATCAGCAGCTTTGTCCCCTGTGGATTTGTTTGATTTACAGAATAAATTAAAATAAAATTTTGCAAATTCTTAAGTTTAGCTTAATTAATTAGGAGTCAGAGCCATTAGAAAGAAATGATTGGCCATCATAGTAATATTTCAGGTGAGCTTATGTCGTCGTCAGTCAGTTATGTCCTGGATATCAAACATTGTACATAAATGACATATTATTTTCTTCACGCTACTTCTGGAATTAGAATAAAAGTTAAGATAACATTGAAATTTTTACTGTTTTACATAATTAAAACTTTTAAATTACATATATTTTATATGATCAAGTTTGTTTTCTACATTATTTCTAGCCATAGAGCTCGTTTATTTGATTATCTGAGACAGAGAACACATTTATGAAAAGAATACTTATTGAAAAAGTTAGTATTAGAGAAAAGGTTAGAACGGCACATTTGTCTGAAGTAGAAAATAGAGAGAATGCACTTTATACATTCAAGGACACAGAATTGGTACTAAGAGAATTTTGTATGTTCATATATTAGATGACTAATGACTTTAATGATGACTAACCTTTTTGAGAACAAACCAATTGAACATTTTTGATGTTTTTATTTGAAATTCCAACTGAAATCCAGAGAGAAAAGAATACAGCAGCAGCCAAATTGTTTTTACCTGTAGGGTAAACATTGGAATGGTTAATGCAGTAATCAAATCAAAAGAGCCTTCAGAAGAGCAGAGACCCAACATCCACTTCTGGGGATTAACGGTCCTCTGGGGATTTACAACAATTGTATTTATTATATAAAAGAGGAAACCATTTAGTCGGATTTGTAGTGTACAAGAAAATCATCACTTCGATATTATTCTTGAATTAAGGTAATACGATTGATGCTTTCATACTTGTTCAAGTCGTTCTGCTGCTGCCTGAATGGATGTGAATCCATGTTTAGCTGATGCTGATTAGTACAACCTGCAGCGCTCCAGGATGAGGAAGGGGCCTGGGATGGAGTCTGTTTACTGTTCATTTGAAACCATTGCGGCTGCCGCTTTCTTATATGGAAGCACATGACCCCTCCAAAAAGAAACAGACCCAGAACCAGCGCCGTGACTCCAATTCCAGTTAGCAGGGAGTGATCTGAAAAATAAAACACAGGTAATCCAATCCATCCTTGTATTGGTTGGAAGACAGCAGCATACATTATACCTTTGGTCATGCGATTACAGGAGTGATGATTATCAAAATGAAGTTGTGACTAATGTTAAATAAAATAGAAGCCAGCAACAGATTCTCAGGATTTTGTTCTAGTGCCGTGTAGACAAGGCAACAAGACAAAAGTTTTAATCAAAAGCTAGAAGAATGTGCTGACCTCAAAAATAATACTCTTGGTGGTAACTCGAAATTGCACGAATCAGAAGTTAACTTTTAATCGGTGTTCTGGTTTCTATTCGAGATACTAGAAAATCTTCACGGGTTTCCTTCCATTTCCAGTGTTCAAGTAAGATTCTTCTGGTTTTGTGGGCATTCATGTGGAAGGAGTATTTGAAGAAACAGTGACCTGTTTTGTTGTCTCTGTTTATCTTTTAGTCCCTTTTAAACTTTGAGAATTGACCCTTACTTTGTCTCAATTTTGTGACTGGACACACTGGCTGTGCGAGTTGTTGCTGGTGAGTTGTTGCTGCAGTGTGGGTCAAAAGTCAAGTAGTTCATCTTTTTATAGCCAGGAGAGTAAACTGGTTTAATTCTTTGCCTGTATATCAAATGTCTGCATCACATGGAATGACACAGTTAATACCTTTCATTATTTGACAGTTAATCAGTAAATTAATTAGTGTCAATGGTGATCACTGAATTATGAAAAGAAATTAATGGTTTCATAACTTACAGGTCGCCCAATGTCAACGACAATCTTCGAGATATATATATAAAAATAACCAATAATTACACTTTAAAGGTCTTTAAAAGGCCACGGATTATGGGACTGGTTCACTTACAGTAAGTTTGAGTCATCCATAGTTTTTACATTGAAGATGTTAGGCATTTTTCCAGGACCATTATATCACTTGGAGGTAAACAGTGTATTCGAGTTATCCGACATCCAGTTAGTTACCAAGAGTCTACTCGGTCTTTTTTCTTTTTTTTTAGATTTAGTATTGTAAAGGTTAAAATGCAGCAGAGGTGTTGATCTGCATGTAGCAATTTTTAAATAAAGTTTCCATTTTTGAATTACATAGATGAAGACCAGGCAACTATGTCATGCTGAGAACTACACTTACAAAGATCCTGATGCTGTGTCACCCTATGGACTACAGTCACATTGGCCATGATACTATGTCATGCTGTGGACTACACTTACAAAGGCCATGATACTATGTCATGCTGTGGACTACATTTACATTGGCCATGAAGCCATGTCATGCTGTGGACTACATTTACAGTGGCCATGATGCTATGTCATGCTGTAAACTACACTGAGAGTCCTTGGTGCTATTTCACAGTGTGAATTATATTATCTGTGATTAGTATGTATTTTCCTAACGAAGTCGGAAGAATAAGACCACTCGTAGGTAAATATGGCGACCCCTTTTAGCAGGAAACAGTTGGTTTAGCCTCATTTACCATTTCTATCTCTGCCATGATGCAGCTTGTAGATACTTGGGCCTAACATTTAATTTTGACATTGTGCCATATTATAATCAGTCAAACATTGTCATCATATTCTCCTCTGTTGAATTCTGCATTACTTTAATCCAGGTGATCTTAGTTCTTTAAACATTCAAGTCTCAGTTTCTTGAAGATAACAAAGATAGAACCACTAATGGAATACGGAACCACAAATACTCCCAGAATGCTTTAAGTTCCAGGACAGTCAAATTGAGTACACTGGCTATGTGAGCTGCAAGATGACACAACTTTGCCGTAACCAATACAGAATTGTGGTTAAGATGGACATTCTGAAACAACACTAGCCTAACTCATTCATTCATTCCTGATAGGAGCAATTCTGTCAGGAAGACCAGTTATTGCCAGTTAATGGAGAATTGTAGGACAAACTGTTCTGTTGCTTGTGATGGTGAGAAGCTTATCGAGAGCCTAGAGAAGTAAGAATCCTGATCACTGATTGAAGTTTAGTTTAATTTGGGTGTCACCAGGTGGAAGGAAACCATCTTGTAAAATCCTCTAACATCTCATCCAACAGATAAAACTGTTCATATGATTTTCAATTCACTTACACTGTTTCTATTAGCCATCATCACTGTAAATTTAAAAGTTGATAGTTTAATCAGTAAATAGCTTACTTGCTAACAAAGTTGATGGACCCTTATACATTGTAAATGTTTCAAAAAAAATGGAAAACGTACTACTTGGATTACTTTTAGGTGGCTCGGTTGCAGAAACTGTGTAATATTCTTGACTGATGATCTCAGCTTCTCGTTCATAAACCTTTGTAACTCTTTTCATCACATCTGAAGAAAATAAAAGTAATGCTGATATTAAATTTAAATGTTTACCATATAATTATTAGGTTTACTTACAGATACTTCATGCTCTATTTATCAGGTTTGCTCAGGTAAAATTAAAATATATTAGATTCCCAGTGAAGCATAAAGATCAACTAAGATAGTATTTGTGGTTACAGCATAGGCTTCATTATATTCATCTACCTCGCTGGTTGTTTTATCTTTATTGTCCTTTTATGGATTTTACAATTTAAGCTACTGCCTTGTTTGATTCTCTTTCATGTGTAGGACTTCATTAACATGATTCAAAGTAGGGAAAATCTGTGATTCAGGGATTTAAATTCAAAATCTTTCATCATCAAAACTCGCTGTTTGACTAATGTACAAAGGATCAGGCAATCTAATACAATGAGCAGGACAAGATACTTCTGATATTTTACAACTAGGTTATTGTTTACTAAAAATTGATGGTTTATCACAAGCATTCTTTTGTAATATTGATTGTCAGCTTTCTGGTAATTACTGTCTCTTGAGACCAGCTTTCTGGTAATTACTACCACTTAACCAGCTTTCTGGTAATTACTACCTCTTGACCAGCTTTCTGGTAATTACTGCCTCTTGACTTGCTTTCTGGTAATTACTACCACTTAACCAGCTTTCTGGTAATTACTGCCTCTTGACTTGCTTTCTGGTAATTACTACCACTTAACCACCTTTCTGGTAATTACTGCCTCTTGAGACCAGCTTTCTGGTAATTACTGCCTCTTGACCAGCTTTCTGGTAATTACCCTCTTGACTTTCTGGTAATTACTACCACTCCAGCTTTCTGTAATTACTACCTTAACCAGCTTTCTGGTAATTACTGCCTCTTGACCAGCTTTCTGGTAATTACTACCTCTTGACCAGTTTTTCGCTAGACCCTATTTTTATCATTATTGTTACTTTACTGAAATATATAAATATATAAACACTGATTCATAAGTAAGAATGTGAATTGCTTTAGATTGGACAAAACAACTTTGCATTACTTGGTCAAAATGAAAATAAAAATACATTTAACACCAAAGTGAACAATAAAATTCAAGAAAACTGAAATTTCATTGTCTTAATTTGAAGAAGTCATTTTATGAGCTTTCAAAAGATAACCATACAACCTGAGGAATACTCACTCACAATAAACTGATGTTAAAATGTATTGTCTACCAAACATTAGTAATTACAATTCATTAAATTTCTTGTTTAAATAATTTTATATATTCACTACTCAATTTTACTAAGTATTCTAATACATTGTCCAAGAAATTTTCCTATTTTCTTTGTTACTGGCTCCAGACATCTGCTAGCTAACCTAACAATATATACATCCATCAGATTATCAGTATCAGTGCCCGGCATCCAAGCATCTTCCTTTTTCAGATATCTGAAAATTATTACTAATTTCTTCACAAAGTTTAAACTTTTAGCAAATCTTTAGAGAACCTATAATTTTGTTTTCAATAGTAATTTATTTATTAAAATTAATCATAACTGATTGATTTAAATAAATTTTCCTGAAGTAAATATGATAATATCTTAAAAAATCAGATTATATAAAACTAATCACTCCTTTTTAAGGAAGTTGTAGGTGTGAAGTGGTTTAATATTCTTAGATACTTAAGATTCTATCTCATCTGTTTTCAAATCAACTTTAGCAGCGTATTTTTTGTTACCATACCATACATAAAACTATGGGGATCACATGGCTGGTTTCAGAAATAGTGTGATGTCAAGGTTAATAGACAGACATCTGGAGTTTGGATGCATCTATTTCAGATATTTATACTTTTGTACATTCTACTGCATGTCTCTCTCTCTTTCTTGCTCATCCATTAACTATCTAGTATAAAAGTCTCTTTATTACTTCAGTACATCACTGTTTTTTGAACTCCATAGGGACAAATGTAAATTGGCATCTTCTCTTCTGAAATAACAAGTGCTCCGAGTTTACTTAAAGACCACGTATGTTTAAGATGCATGACAGTAGCATCTGCTGGAAACTGATTCAAGCTAACCCAATAACCAGTAACTGGTATTCTTGGTCAGCTTGTTGAAACCAAACTTTTATAGGAGCAATTTCTATATTTGTGGGTTGCAGCAGATGTTAAAATATTTATTGTGCAACTCTTGGGGAAATAAAGAAACCAAATTCTCTGCTGCCATTTTGGTTTACGGAATTTTCTCATATAATAATACAACTTTAATAGAAGTTTTATGTCTTTACCAGGTTCTCTATCCAAAACGTCTTACACGTTGTAATTTCCTTTCACAAATGTTAAGCTTACCAGCAATATTTCTTTACCAATATTATACATGAACTACGTAATCTCTTTAACAATGGTTACATAAACACTATGTTTAAAATATTTTTCATGGTTTTATTCCAAGGTTTATCTTTATATTCTTAACTGTGCTTTGACTAAAGCCCCAAACTACTGCTTACTCGATAGAGGCAGACATTCCTGCCCCTAATTATGTTTAGAATTGAAGGGACAGTAGCTGTCTAGTTCCAGTGAGCCTCGCAATACAGTAGCCAAGATAGCTATATAACTCTATCAGAATAAACCTGCAGGTGTGCTACATCGTTAAACTTACTTGAAGAAAATGCTACTCTAATGACCAAATTGTAGGGAAGACCACTGCGATTGGTTGTTACAACAGCAGTAATTCCTAATAAAGTATACGGATGAGGTTGTGTTGACATATCACGCTCTGACTTCCGATCAATTAGTCCCTGTCTTCTCTCTCTTACCTATGTATCTACAGTACTAGATGAATTATGGAAACATGCATCTCATTCTAAATTAATAGTGCAATTTATCACGTAACTAACATCTTATAGGTTCACATTTATCATGTAGCATGACAGAAGAATAGAACTCACGTGTAGCTTGGTGAAAAGACGACAGAAGAGCACCAGAAATGTCCGTATACTATGTAAGACTTAGGAAACAATATTTTACATAATTGAAGCCTATTTAGATATGGAGCAAAGATCCCCTAGAAAATGAGCTGCAACCAAAAATCTGTTAATAGCAATTATCACCTTTGATTTATTCCTATTAAAATGTCTCTTTCTAATCAGCTTTCCGTCATTACTTTGATTTAGATTGTTGCCAACAGAATTGATTTTTTCCGCAGGTAAAATAAAATCTTTCAAACAACTCACCTTTTTTCAGTGATCTGTAGCGCAATGTGAAGCCTCTGTATTCATAGTTACCATCAGAAACAAACATCACAGTAACTGTGTCAGTTTTGCTGAGAAAAGATGGCTGCTCATCACCACACCATTTACCTAAGAGTTCCTCTTGTCCCTTCCCTACAAACTCAGATATTTCCAGGTATTTAATGACGTAGCAAGGTACGAAAAAGAAAAGATTTGATTACAGTGAAATGTTATACAAGATTGACGGTGTTTAAAAAAGCTCTGTATTAGATGGAAAATGAGAGTTCTTATCATGGTTTTTTTTTTTTAGGAAATGTATAGATATCTTTGTTATATTAGGAAATAGTTGGTATATTCAAATTCCTTTTCAATTTTTAAATTAATGAGATTTTTATTTTAAATGTATAAATACAAAGTTGATATATTTGGATAGATTCCTCAACTGTTTTATACTATGGACAACAACATGAGAACATGTGCCATTAGCTCTGTTATTCGACTTGTTGACAAAACATTAGTTGCCCACCGTTAACACTAAATCAGTATACCAAGCCAGAAAAAAGGAAGCAAGTAGGTTTTGTCTACTATCTGAAAGGACAGAGGATCTGACATGTTTGCATGAAGGCCATTAGATTTTAGCATCTATTTCATGATGATTGTTTGTCTGTAGATGGGAAATCTGCCAATAGCTGACAGTACCTACTCGTGTTTTCCATCCAGAACAGCTCTATGTCAAATAGAAAGGATATTTTCAAATAAAATAATTTTTAAAGGTTTTATTACAAGAAACTTGTTTGTTAGTTTTCGGCTGCCATGGTATCAAACAAACTACGATACTTGAAACAATTTACCATCGTAAACTGTAGCCGCATCATAAATGCAGTTTGCGTAGCTTTCGATCAACGAATCGTCCACCTGAATCTCTACAAGATCTTCTCTGCTTGTGATTGTCCCAAAACAGTGAAGATTTCTGAATAATAGGAAAATGATACAGGAAAAAGAGAGAGAAAAACTTATTCTGTTCTTAGAAAATAGGCTGGTTATTTACAAACAAGATCTAGGTATCTATTCATTGGTTCTTTTTCTTATAAATAATACAAAAGACAACATTTAGTGAAGCCAGGGTCACAGGAAGAGATAATGATTATTTATGTTGTATTCCGAGAGTCTCTTTTAAAAATTGAGTGCCATCAATATTCTAAGAGAAAACTGATGTACTGCTAGATTGCTTCAGCATATCAATTTGTATTATGTATTTATGCGGTAAACAACGTATCTGCTTGAAAGTCATTACTTTGTCTTGAGATTGTATTGTACAAAACAGTACCAGTGTTAGCCCATACACACATCCATTAGAAAAACTGGCAAATATAAGAGTTCAAGTAAAATCAGCTAAAACTGCTTTCAGTAATTTATTTCTAAATGTGGTTTAAAACCATGTGTCGAAGATAGATACTTATGGCAATATGGACAAATTCAGCTCTGAGTATCTACAACATAGGACAATGGGTTGGACTAAGATAACTAACACAGTGTGAAAATCTATAGGTCTAAATAACTAAACACATTGGTTATCTTGATCTAGTTTTTATTAACTTTAAAACAGTATCCTGCTATGCAGGCACTGATTTTGTTTAGTAGATGTAAAATCATACGGTTGGTAGATGGTTGGATAGGATGGTGATGTCAAGGTTTTCCAGTCTGGTCCAGCATCTAATGATGATGAGCAGCTAAACGGTTCTGTAAGAGATAAATTGTTGACAAGTTTAAACATTCACAATAAATGTTTACTACTAAAGTGTTCAACAGCATAACATTTGCAGTTAGCTTTCTATGAATTTATTCCATAGACAGAAAATATTTTAACTGGCTATAAATTTTATATTCTAAGTTCAGCTGATTCTATGAGGTTATATACTGTATAATTTTTAAAAAAAAGATTCCACAGCAACCAACAACTGATGAGCCTTAAGCCAACCTGAAGGTTGTAATTTTCAGTTAAATTTGGAAAACACGAAGCAAGCGGCACTGTTGGCTCCATGTGCCACTAGAAGGACAAGGAGCATATTAATGTTCTCCTTTTATCTGTTACCAACAAAACAATTTACTAAATTTGTGTTCTGGACAGGAAGTTATGAACCAATGATTATATTTAGGTCTTCACTAGAATGTGCTCATCATTCGCAATAGTAATAACAATTGACATGACAACTTTTAGGGGTCTTTACGGGAGATGATAAGAGGCAGATAGGACCTGTTTACAGCTGTGAGTAGAATCTGCCGTTAAGTAAGAACACGTTCGATCCACAATGCAGTGTCATAGAAGTTGATGCTTTCGGAAAATTGAACATGGAAATAATCTTCATCTTTTCTTAAAATTATTATTTTTTTAAGTTGTTTCCAGGCAATCAGCTTTGGAGGCAGTTTTGCTGGTCAACATGAATTTTGAGCTTTACTAGAGCAGGAAAGAATACTGGCTAAGAAAGCATTAAATAAATTTTATTCAATTCCAAATGGTCTTACATACTAGATCTGTCGTAAAAGTATCCGACTTTATTTTTTCCCATATGCCTCAGTCGCTGTCAGGCAGCCAGCGTGTGAGGTGCTGAACTACTTACTCATCACATTTTCATTTCGCCCATGATGATGGAACATGTGGGGCAACGATCTTGCATCAAGTTTTGCCAAAAGCTTGGAGATACCCAAGCAGAAACAATTCACAAAATTCAACAGGCTTTTGGTGACAATGCCATGGGTGTTACTCAAATAAAAGAATGGTACAACAGGTTCAAAGATGGCCACACATCAGTGGAGAGTGACCAGCATTCCGTGAGGCCATCAAAAAGCCGCTATGCAGTTGTTATCGAGAAAGTGCGGACCTTGATAATGGAGAATCGTCATTTGATGGTGCAGGAAATTGGTGACGAGGTTGGGATCAGTAAAGATTCTGCAGATGCAATTTTAAATGAGGATTTGGGCGTGCGCAGAGTGGCAGCGAAATTTATGCCCAAGCTGCTTTCTCAGGAACAACAACAACTTCGTCTTGAGGTTGCACAGGACCTGCTGGATACTGCCAACAGGGATCCTGAGTTCCAGAATACCGTGATAACTGGAGATGATTCGTGGGTGTACAGGTACGACACAGAAACCAAAGCTCAGTCATCACAGTGGAAGAACCCAAAGTCGCCAAGACCCAAAAAAGCACATCAGGCCTGGAGCAAAATCAAGGAGATGCTAATTGTTTTCTTCAACTACCGCGGTGTTGTGCATCACAAATACGCACTAGAATGACAAACAGTTACAAATGAGTACTATCAGGAAGTCCTTTGACGTCTTTGTGATGCAGTTCAGCGCAAGAGACAGGATCTGTGGGTCTTGCAAAATTGGCAGCTGCATCATGACAATGCCCCATCTCATTCGTTGCAGCTGATCCAAGGTTTCTTGGCAAAGAAAGGCATTTCGCTCATTCGCCAGGCTCACTACTCTTCAGACATGGCTCCTTCTGACTTCTGGTTGTTCCCAAAAATGAAGATGCCACTGAAAGTCTCCCGCTTTGAAAGCTGAGAGGACATCATGTGGAATGCGACGGTGGAGCTGAGAGCCATTCCAGAAGAAGCATTCAGACGTGCTTCGAACAGTGGAAGGATCGCTGGGCTAAGTGTGTGGAGGAACAAGGGGCTTACTTTGAAGGGATTAGCAATTGAACCCCACCAAGTGCATAATTTTTTTTTCCCAGCCTAAGGTCGGATACTTTTTTGACGGAGCTCGTACAGTCACCCAAAGTCCCGTAAAGTGTATTTGGAATTAAGTAAACTGCATTAATAAACATTTTCTAATGCAAATGAAAGTATTGTGCTGGCCAGATATTTCCCATCAGCTAATTAGTAATATTCAATAAGCCTAATTTCAGTTTATGTCCGTTACTCTGTACCATGAAGTGTACTGGACTAGTGTCCATCCAAACCGGCTCAAGCCACTTACAGGAAATGGCAACTGTAAATCATTGTGCAAAACAAACGTATTTCTCAGAAATAAAGTCCAATAATGGTCATCGTTATTCACTACACTAAGGCAATAAAGATAACTATACTTTCTATTCCATTTCCTTTTCTTCTGTACCATTTAATGTACCAATTAAGCCAATATTTAAAAAAATGTAAATACTCTAATCCCTGATGAGCATAATGGCGCAGTAATCCATTGGTAGCCTAGTAGGCTGTACATATGTGAGGAGGAGCCTTATTTCAAATCCCAGTTGGGAAATGTTCAGTTTGGTGTACCTTCCTGTTCGGGTTTCTCCTCACTCTTTTGTTCTAGCAGAACACTACATGGTTTTCCTCCAGCCAAGAACATCTAAAATGGAGAATTCTATTTTGACTTTTGTAGCAAGAACATATTCATGGAAGAAGACAATAGGAAAACAACAAAATTGTTCTTTTGTCTGAAATGTTTCTGAGCCCGGATTACCATTAGGGAGACCATTGTGATGATTTATGGCCATGAGAGAGTTTGTCCACTGAATTGGATGAAAAAAGATATGGTGGTCTAAAGGTTCCATGGCTTGTCTGCTTCTTGCCATACATAGATCTATAGACTTTACCTGTGCACAGAAGCGTAGCAAGTGGGGGGTCTGATGTGGTGCAGTCACCCCCGGGTGCAGCTCTGAAGGGGCGCAAAATTTCCTCTGGCCTATAAATTATAATGTCAGTTAATAACTAGCCACCTCCACCCATGAAAGGTCTTTCAGCAAAATGAAATTAATTGTGACATACTTGAGAACTTCAGTGACTCAACAACGACTGAGTAACTTGGCAATATTAAATATTGGAAAAGACGTACTCAATACCTTAAATTCTGATAGTTTAATTGATTCATTTGCAGCAGCAAAAGCACGAAATAGTTCATATATAATGTAACAATGAATACCAGAATGATACCTGTACGAGACATAGTTTTGTAAACTAATAAAATCTATTCGTAAACATAAGTAGTATTTCATCAACCTGTTTCGTAATACATGTACACCACAAGTGACTGTGATCTGCATGGTTGAGAAATTATTCTAGCTGTGTGACTGAACGATACTGGATGAAATAAATATCAAAATGGTTTAGAATTTAACAAATTATGTAAGTAAACCTAGTAGGCGATACCTCATTAGTTCCAAGTTTACAGTTGAGATATTGTGAGATGTTATATTGCGACTTTAAATTAGCTCTTTATAAGGCGGTGATTAATTCTTTGTGATTGTCATTAAGTGGGTAATGAGTCACAAACAAATAATCAAAACATTTCAGAGTTGGAGGGTGCCAAAAGGGTCTTTGCCCCCAAGCGTTGAGAACCCTTGCTACACCTCTGCCTGTGCATGACCAGATAGTGACATATTTCTGTAAACAGGATACAAATACTCAGGACATCGTTCCAAAGGGTTAACTTGTACCTTTCTCTAATAACACTATGATGAATTTCCCATAACTGCACTGAATAGTTGATCACAACTCCCACACACCAGATATAAGGTCTACTGATAACAAAGGCCCTTAATCTTGCAACAACTTGTTTCAGGATTTCAGCCCTTTCTGACCAGAAATTGATAATGTTCAAAATACACACACTGGTGGAGATAATTTTTGATTCCCCAATGGATTATCCCACATTTCATAGATTGATCAATTTATTAGTGTTTATAGTGGCATTTATATAAGAATTAAATTATTTTTAAACTTTAGTCCACCCAACAATAATTTCTTCAAAGTAAATGTACTCTTCTGTTTGATGATTTATTTTATTAGTGAGTGTATAATTATGGCTGCTAGTGTATATATATATGTTAATATGTACCTGGAGAATCTGCATAATACTCAATAATGAAGCCTCTGCTCGAGTGAGTGTTGTCCGACCTCATAAGTAACGTGCTACTTGATGACACTGTAAATTGTCTTCTTGAATTTGTTCCACAATACTTGAATAGAATGGATGCATCTTTACTTAAATAATCACCTGCAAAAAATGGAAGTAGAATTTAAGAAATAATATAAAATAAATGAAAGTACAATTAGAATGGTCTTATCCAATATCTTGAAAGAATTCTACAAACACTATAGAAATTGATGGCAAACACTGGCCACTCTGTATGCATCAGGAATTATTCAAGACATGGAAACAATATAATTGCAGGAAATAGATTCAATAATTTAATGTTTACCTTTATTATTATTTAGTCAATAAGAGCTATAACATATGCAAATTTATCTATTGGTAAAGTATTTATTATAATAGAATAATGGTGACTTATTTTCAATGCATGTAGAAACATTTACTCAATGAAGAATCATGGTTATTTGTTCTTTAGTGCCTCCATTATAGGAACTAAATCTCCATCATTGAGACGGCGTCTACCGTGTATCATATTTAACACCATGCAAATACCCTGTACAGGTTGACTTTATGTTGTAAAAAAGAAATAATCTTGGATTTGGTAAAAAATTATCTGGTTTTGTTCAGAAAAAAGTATAAGGAAATATTTAAGGAACAAAATAATGTTTAACGGAAATCTAAAATGTCCCTTTTTAAAGTCAAGCTTAGATGCATCTATTGTATGTTCAGAGTAAAGAAGATATAGGTTTGATGTAGCACCTCTGTACACCTCGAGGAAGTCCTTGCTGCAGCTTGGTGATTCCTCCAGTTCTAAATCCTCTAATGTCAAGGTTAATTTAGTGCTTCCAGATGGTAGACGTATTATCCAGATACATTTAACATCGCTAGAAAGAAGAAGAAGAAATAACAGATGGATGTCTTGGTGATAGATTGCAAATAAAACTAGCAAACTTGAGCAGAGATACCAAGTTTCTGAGTTTTGATACAAAATATTCTAAACTTTATTGTAGATCTAAAAAATACTTAACTATTCCCCAGTGGTTAAGTAAACTTTTGGAACAATATGACCACCAAGCAAGCAGCTGGTGGCAGAAGAGTGTCCTGCAAGGTAATAATCTGGATGGGTGCTTGCGATCTTCTCCAATAAAATTGCTAGATGCTGTCCTCTCCATCCATGGCAGCTGCTTTTGTTTCATTGCATTGGCGAGCTGAGTTAAACATTTACCATGACTACTGCTGGTGGTAGTTATATCGTATTACCTTGCATGTAGTTCCATTATAGCCATATCTGCGATCAGTAGTAGTCGCTCTGAGCTCTGCTCTTACTCTGTACCATCCAGTTTCCCATCCACGTTAAGGATATTTGTAACCAGCTCCAAGTATCAAAACTCAAGAGGGACAGAATACAGTGGTTTTTTGCTAAATTTTAATTTTAGCCAATAATTCTTTTCCTTAAGCAAATAAATTTCTTAGGACAAACTAATTTAGCAAACAATTAGCCACTAATTAATAGAGTAACTGTGTGAATGTCTGTGTTTCAACAAATAATTCTTTTAATCTATCTCTAACGAAATTTGACGAGATTTACCTGGATGATCTGTTGTTAATACTAGACTATGCGAGTAAAGTTGGCACTAGACAATTTACAGACCAGTCTGATGGACTAACTGTCCAAATAGGATTTGTGGCCTCTTGAATTGAGAAAAGAAATTATTAAAACAGTTATCAATAAAACTGTCACTAGTTTCTGTTTTTTTTATAAATGGAGTTAACATCAACAACACTTTTGGTCAACCAATGAATAATGGTAAATACTCCACATAAATAAAGCAACTTTGTCGCTCCCATCAAAGGAATCCAGTGGAAAGATAGAAAATAATTACTAATAGCGCCGTGCAGTATACATGATTCTAGTGGAGATAATCCTGTTTTATCAGTTTCTTTATCTTAATCTTCTATATTCTCGAGATAGGCACTTCATCACCAACCTCTGTCCTGAAAATTAGGATCACTTAGAGTGGAGACGTACAATGTTTGTCCACCGGTAACTATTGAAACATTTCCATCATGCAATACATCCATGACTAACACAGCATCTTCTTACCAAACTAAACATTGGCACAATCTTCTCTCTGCAAATGTTTAACTATCTATATATTATTGAAGTTATAAAGTCCACAGGACCACGATATCAGTTCTTCGGTGGCATCGGAAAACATCTTTAGCCATGAAGTTTATAAACCGCTGTAATAGTGTAAAGACAATAGTTTTTCTTTATTAACAACAGATAAATTTTTATTTACATCAAACATACGTCATACACACAGGAACCTTCCACATACAAACTCCACACATGTACATGATCCTTCCACATACTCAGACCACGCACATACCTGTACCCTCCACAATCATTCCATTTACATCCAAATTTTCCAACTTTTATACAGTTACCCAAGCATACGGATTCATTCTTTTCCAAAGCACCAAACACTTTCGCTCTCATACACATACATCCTAAACAAGCTGTTCTGTGATGGTAGTGAACTGGTTTGGAAAAGTTCTCCTCTTATGTTTTGGATTGAATTATCTTTGACAAAGTCTTCAATATAGAAAGTGATCTTACTTACTTTGGGTATGAATGTGGATAATTAGGTGATGTTAGGTACTGTCTTTTGTTGGATGCTTCAAGAAAGGTGTTGTTACAGTCACCTGATAAAACGTGAAAACATTTATAAGCAAACTATTTCACACCTTAAGATGGTTACTGCTGTTACCACAAATTCAGGATGTAAAAAAGAATCTCAGATCAACGAGAGTGGTCATTTGTGACCAAATTTTTGTAGAAAACCTATTCTTTGCACACCACACAGACGATAATTTCAAGTTTGTTTGTGATAAGCCCAGAAATTCACAGATGTCATTTGAATTTGGGATAACAACATCCCAGATAAATAAGCTCAGGTGTTAGAGAGTAGCAAGATTTCAGTCTTAAAATAAGGCTTGTTTGTTTGTCACCTTTACCTGGAATAAAATCTCATCCTACCTGATGACAGGTAAAAGTTGTTTATTGGTGGGTCAAGTGTTATTTACTGTTAAAAGGTAAAGCACATCCTAGTTGTTCTTGCAGGATTATTATTACTGCTATTGTGACTAATCCAACAACTAACAACCAGATACCTGGTCCATGACCTCATTACTGGTCATGTAATGTCTCATGCTGTCGGTGGATTTTGCTATGTAAGGTGACAACAAACCGCTGGAAACAAATAAAACAAAGAGTTTACAAAGATTATCCTGTTGTCATAGGAAACAAACAAAAGTTACATTATATGATATTGTGCTCTTGTCAGGTTTATAGGGAAGATATATGAAAAGAAAATTACCAGTTTTAATGAAATAGACTATTAACAGGTAAAACATCAGTAACAACTTTAATAAAAGGAATAATTTCTTTTATCAAAGTCATTCAATTAAGAAATAGAATATAAGCTGAAATTAAACTTTTAAAAAATCACAATTATAATGGCTGCTTAGTGACGCCCTGAAGTTTCAGACTATTTATTACTCTTGGTCGTCCTAAGAACCATTCAGTTTATAAAAGGAATCTTAACAGTTCTGCCTTCCCAAGGAAATATATATCTCAGGTGCAACAATTAATATAAAATAAAACAAAATGATCCTTAGAACATACTGTAATTCTTACTGGGGCATAGCAGTTAAAATAACAGAAACATGTGGCTTTTCTTTTTTTTGAAATATAATAGGTAATATACAGTCACCATGAAACATATCATAATTTTTGTTGATGACACCTATTGAATTATTCCTAAGCTGTTTTTATCCAAAGTAACAGTGAATTAAGTTAGTATGGTACCTATTTAAAGGACAAACTATGAAAACACCAGATGAGAAAAGAAGCAAACCAGTCACTGCTCCCAGCTATGTATGGTAAAGTAAGAATTGATTGTCGTCAATATGTTTGATCATCAGGTAAAGATGTCTTAGAGAAAAGGCTGTCAGTGCACCTTAGGTTTATGTTTGCCATGACGAAGGCAGAAGAAACATTTCCAGGCTCTGCGCTTCCAGTACCAATGTACTAAATGTGCTAACCAAAAAAATGACCAAATATAGCCATTGGTTGTAACTTTTCTCTGTCAGCTTGAAAATACATTTCTCCTTTGAATAATGACTCATCCAAAGTTGTATCAATTCTTTAGCAGATGCAAACCAGGCTGCTATAGGTAACAGAATTAATGGGAAAAGAAAGAATCGTTTTACTAACCTGTAATAAATGATGAGTAAAGCATAATGAAGCCATGATCTGTGTTATTACTATCTGTGGTGAAAGTCACAAGGAGTTTTCTTCCACTGGTTTTATACTCAAGTTTGCCCTGAATACACACCCTGGTTCTCTTGTCATTTTCTGAATTTCCTAAAAGTAATAGTTTAAGAAATCTAAAGCAAATTGAACAGATTTCAAGCGAGATGGTTAACGGAGTTGTATAATTTTATGTTAAGTGTACCTAGAGAGAATAAAAACCAATAACATGGCAGCGCAGTAGTCTGGTGGTTAGCATACTAAACTGCTAAGATTGAACACTTGACTTTGAATCCCAGGCTGGACTTGCTCAGATCAGGGCACCTTTATAGCATAGTTTCTTCTGGTTATTCTTCACCAGCCAAATGTCCAGCAATCAATCGAGTCTTCTTCCATGTCATGAAATGAAGATTTCCACTATAGACTTTTGATGGATTCAGTCAGCCATCTTGGAAGGATGTGGTTTCCAGTATATATTTTAGCCAAAAGTAATGACATGATGGATCTCTGCTACAGCACAGGACTCTAACCTGTAGCAGAAGGTGGAAAGGCATAAATCAATCCAGATTTTAGGACATAATTACAAAAAGAATCATGACTATTGAAGACATGTGGAATGTAGTACCACCACAATCTGTATACGGACAGGTTAAAAAAATCAAGTAGATGTACATACACTGCACTCAAAATCTTACTATTTAAATTGGGACCAACTAAAGTTTAATTAATATTCTGTACCTATATCTCACGGTCACTATTTGATCGCAAAAGAAAAAAAGAAAAAAGTGATATAAATAGCAATGAATGTTATCCAAATACTGTGTCATCTTTTTAAACTGAACACAATATGAATAATTTTTTTTTAAACGTTCACATCCTTCATAAAAATCATTACACAGATCTGCAGATCGTACACAGCCATGTTTATGCTAAACCTGGACTCATTTGGCTGTGTGCACCTGTCCCTTGTGTGAGAACTGCACTTAGTCTTTCTATAATCCAGGAAGCTTTAAGAATGGTGACTTTTTAAACGGCATTAGGTTTCCATTTGTTGGCTGTAAAGTCTAATGTGGACACCGTGCATGACCTTTACTGAACTACTTCATGTGGGTTCCCATGTTAATACCATCACATCTTGCTTTCACAGCTGTTTCCATAGATGCTCATGGTTTGCTTGAATGAACTGCACACCAACTTTAATGAGTAACTAGAGCATGAGTGAGGTAGATGTTTTGTGCAAAAATCTTAGAATAATATCTGCTTTACAACTACCTGTGTTTTAGAGAAGAGAAATGGATTAGGACAGGTCCTACATCTTTAAGTTCCGTATGGTTACTTACAGTTGACATTTCTTTCTTTACCGTTTTATTAAACAATAAATAAATCTGTGCAGACTTTTCACAGCCAATGTCACAATACAAGTTTAAAAAATAATATTCCCAGTTCAGATAAAGAGGAAATATATACATCATTGTAAACTAGAGCAGAAAGAAGAATTGCCAAGATGGTCGAAACAAAAGCTTGAAATTAACAAAATGAGCATCATGTACAGATATTGAAGAGGGCGCAGCTCAAGCAGAAAGTGCCAGACTTTAAATCAGCTATAAACATAACTTACCATCATAAAGATAAAGCTGATCTTGTGGACAGAGAATTCTGGCGTGTAGTAAAACCAGCTGTACAATCTGCCATTCATGATTGGCTGTAATCAGCCACTTCATGTCTAAGTTACTGAAATAATAGCAAATAATTTACTAACTGACTATTTGTCAATAGTGAAAAGTAACATTATTGGTACATTCCATTAATCAAAGAAATAATAATTATTTGCTTTGATTGGTTCATGTCTATTTTTAAATAGGTCTAATAATAATAATATTAATAATACTTTTTATTGATATCCGTATACCTTTAAGACTTGGTATACCAAATCAGTTTTTAATCAAATGTAGGATGTGTAATCGTTAAGTTTTAACCTTCCATATACCAGGTCAGTTTTTATCTTAGACCTCTTGGCCCAGCATGACAGCCCCTTTTGCTCAACCTGTGCTGAGTAATACAGATTTAAAGGGTAGTGGGAGACACCAAATTGTGTACAGATAGTTAAAGAAAAAGTTAAAATTAATGATATAATTCTCTTCTGAAAAATCTGATTATAATTATAAGTGGCTTAAAATTTTCTTTTTGAGACAACTGTATGTATGCTCTTTGTGTCACTCAGCATGTTTGTCATAATTGATGATATATTCTCTTCTTTACGGTTCCCTGATTCTTTTATCCCTTGTTTATCATCTCCTGTCACTAGGATGTTTTTTTGGTCATTTTACATTCATACAAGTCGTCCAGTGTCAAGAGAAACAAGTTTCTTCATCAATCACTGCACAAAAGATAAGTTTTGAGGGTGTATTTGCACCAATCACGGGTTCTTCAATACCCACAAAAAAAATCATGCTACTGTTGGGAGTTTTCTAAATCCTAATCCCTTGTTTGGAAAATGTTAAAATAGACAAGTACTTCAGCTTTAAATAGCGTGAGTTTCCTAAATTATCATTGGTGTGTTTGGTAGATCAGATTTCCTTAGTAACTGGTAATTAATATATTAGTAAATTGTCAGCTAATTTATAAGACTCGCAGAAGTGTTCAATTTCTAATTTAGTTTTAGGTAACATTGTTAATAAAGCAGTGGCTTAATTACATGACTTTTGTAATAATAATATAATAATAATAATAATAATAATAATAATAATAATAATAATAATAATAGTTTTCTTTAGTCAAGATATAATAAACGTGAACAGTATATTTTTAGAAGAAAGGTCTGGCATACAGTTGTCTTACTTATGTAAACTTTTAAAGTGCAGTTACTGAGAATGAAAACAATTCCTAATTATAATTTCATTGGAGATTTGTTGAAATTTTTGCTTTAAGATCCTCAAGAAATAATGCATTTTGTTCATATAGACCTAAATGGCTATAATTTTGTAGGGGCTGGACTAGATTACTAATCTGTTTATAAGACAAACAGAAAGAAGAAAATTCCCTCTACCACAAAGTATTTTGAGAAATAGCTCTCAACGATGTTCTCAGTATTCAGTCAAACAGTCAGTTCTCAATACAATCAGGTGTCACTAGTTAATCAACTTGTCTCTATACAGAAGAGACTGGAACTGATTGTAAACTAATGAAAACTGCCCTAGATTTGGCATCATTATGCATTCAAGCCCTTTATGAAAATGGCTGCAACTTCGAGCTATCTGTGTTTCTCTCTAAATTACAGAGTAATGTGTGATAAATCATAATTTGTTCACTTACTTCAGGTAATGTTCTGGAAAGTAGGGAGAGTTCAAAGGTTTTATCCAGTGTTGGTACGATGTCAACGAAAATAAGTGATTGAACTTAGATTCTCCTACAAAATATAAAAAATATCGACAAAAGATTAAACTTTCATGAAAAACTGAAAAAGATGGCAAATCTACAGACATTTATCCAGTCCTTTGATGGTGTTCCTTCGAGTGAAACTTCCCTAGAACTCTACATTTCTTCCTCTGGGTTTGTAGAAGAGACAAACCCCGAATGATGGGAAGGTCAAGGACAGACATACTGCACCAAACATAGGTGCTGATGATATGTTGATGAATAAAACGGAACATGAGGCTGCAAAGGATTAAAAATGGGAACAAAACAAAGTGGTCAACTTGAAGAAGCTGGGCAGGAATCTGATCTTGCTGGATGTTGAACAAAAGCAGTAAAGGTCGTCTGCTGCGGACAGATAATCTGTCAATGGCACCTCATTGATTACCTCAAAGAGCGCATGCACTATAGGTCAATTTAAGTACATGCACATTTTTAACTGAATTTCCTTTTACTTTCATTAATTAGATACTGTAATCAGTTTGTTTATTTTGAATGAATATACAATAGTGGTTTGCATCATCCTAAAATCCATCTTCAAATGAGGCGTAGGACTTGGTGCTGTAGCTACGACTGATTCTAAATGTCTGCTTTGAACATGTACTTTTAATTGGGATAATCGCACCTGCCGTGTTAATAGATAATTTACGATTCATGCCAGATGAAGACACCCACTGGCATGAAAGGTTCAGAAGTCAATGGCTGGGTGAAATGATTTCAGAGTAAAATGTTGCATAGATGTATCAAGTGGCCTCGTGATTAAGCCCACTAAATATTTTCTTTTTGGATCTCATTAAAAAAAAAGAAGACTGACAACTGTCCACTTTTGGCAGAGCTTAAAAAAGAAAAATATGCAGATTTTACCCAGAATTAAACCAGAGAGCTGCGCAAGAAGAATCAAAGCAGAACCAGAACGAATAATGTGACATGTAGGGTAGGTGGATAAGATGATGGAATGTCTTATGGCTCATTTTGTGATGTGACAGGAGATCGAAATTCATGTTATCAGGTGTGTTATTTAGTTGATAAAATATGAGCACTTCAGTCTGCTAGGTTAATTGTAGATAGTGTTGTTTATTACTGTAGAGTTAAATTTTATATAATGCACCATACCTGAGTATTTTACGAACACAACATGAACATGAAGAAGCAGATGGTTAGCCTACTGGTCTGGCAAAACAGAGACCTGAAGTTTAATCTCTGTTCATGGTCTGCTCAGTTTGGTTATCTCACTGGTGTCGTTTCTTCTAGTTCTTCTTTTACCAGTCAATCTTGTAGGTTTCCTTCTACATCTAGTTGGGATTTTTATGCCAATGTTGGTAATGCTGAGCTTCTCGTGGCATACAATAGACAGCGCAGTCTAGTAGGTAACTTTCACCAGTGGTGTCTCTGGGTATCAAGATGCTTTCTATATTATGAAAACTGGCAGAAAACTCAGAGGAGTCTGAAACACTTGGATTGATTATTCTGATTTGTAAATCTGAATGCATTAAATAAGGAAAATTTAATTAAAACCTTTCTGCTCTGGTCTGTCCTGGCTGCTAATGGAGGGAGAAACTTATGCTATCTGTACATCGAGTCTCTTGGCTGGAACAGACTGAAAGAAAACTTCCTCAGGTAATCAAACATCCATCTATGGACGTTCTTAGCTTTTAAGAAATATGCTAAATTGTATAGTGTTTAATAGTAAGGTTATTTAGGGGCTGTATGATTAGAATATTTAGTTTTTATGAAGGTAAGAAAGACGTACTGCTAAAGTGTATACTTTTGGATACAAATGTCAGTTGTGGTCATCAATATAAAATATACGTCAGTGCAGAATAAACTCCTTGTATTTACATTTAATTTGTTAGTGTGGAATTATTACACAAGCTCAGCAGGTTTCTTTTATTTTCATCAAGCAAAGTGAGAATCTTCTAGGATGAAGATGAACTGGTTTTCCATGGCTGTACATAAACAGCAAAGCATACCTCCAATAACAGCCTGGTACTTGATTTTGAATCCTTTTGTTCTTTCGGAACTGTCTACATGGAAAACAACAAAGGTGTGACGTCCAAGATTACCATTGTCAACTTTACTTGTACCGCACAGACGAGAATGAAGGGTTCCTTCAGAGTCTTTTCCTATTTAAAAACAGAAAAATAATTTGTTAAATATGAATTGCGGACTCTCTTTTCACATCTTACATTTTAAAATTGTTTTATTGTTGTTTACAGTAGATACAAATTCACCACCTTTTCCTTAGCATGTATCAAATTATGATTCACACTTCTCTTTTTATTTACTTCTGCTTTATGTACAAGTTCAGAGCTGTGCCATTTCTGGTCATGCATGTAGTAATTCAGTCGACCATATCACACTTTTCCAGTTACTGTCAGGTGTCAACATTGAAAAAACAATATACCAGGCATTCAATCTTTAGCACCCAGTATCACCTTGAAACAGCACATGAAATGTTAACTTAATTCATCCAGGTTGAGTATCATTAGGAAATGTAGCAAGTTATAATAGGTTTAGTGAAGATTAAGTTAATACACCCAACTTTTGTGTTTTCATGAAGCACAGAAGCAGGAAGATAAAATTCATACGTTCAACTGTTTTTTTAAACAAGAAGAGAAATGATTTTATGAAGGAAATCAAACATCTTGGTCATTTTTAAGAAAAGGTAAATCCAGATATAAAGAATAACGAGGAAGATGTCAGTCTTGTGTGGTACATACCTGAGTAAATCTCCATGTAGTCGTGTTGACAACTTATTCCATGATCAGTATCCAACTGAAGAATGTTTACCTGTATATCCAGGTTTCCATGGGTACTGATTAGCCAACTGCATGTCATGTTTCTAAGGTAATTAAGTATAAAATAAATGAGACTTGATACATTTTCTGAATATTAAAAATGATATATTTTGTCGCCATTATATCATCAGACCATTTGTTCATATCATTACTTTGGCGATGACTGAAGCAGTCTTCTCTCGATATCTGACAAACAATGAACAACAACTTTTACCGCCAAATTATAAAGAAATGAAGAGATTATTTCTCTATTGATCATCGTTTGTAGATTCACCAACGATAACAAACTGACTGTGACAGTCTTCTTATGAAAATACTATCAAATTCTTGAAGACTAACATTTCCACAATTTTTACATAAACATGTATATTTTTTAAATTTAAAATTTCAGGTTTGATGGGTAAAATTGTTTATGTTGATGTTGAGTTACCCCAAAAAATAATCAGCTATGTTTAAAATCTGACATTTGACAGGCAGCTCGTGACAATTGATGTGTCTCTTGTTAGAACAAACAAAGGATCTGGTAGTCATAAGAAGAGAAAGGGAGCCCTGATATCCTGTTAAACTGTTATATGATTGTTAACGATTAATTCCAACACAACATGTGCTCTTCCTTGTTCGTGCAGCCAATGAATATGCAATTTGGTGAACTTCCTCCTTGCCAGCTCATAATCTGAGTGTTTTAAGAGCAGCCATCGCTAAAGTTTCTTGTAATCAAAGCTGGTAATTAAAATGCTGCACTATACATGAACATGAGAGCACAGAATAGCAGCCACCTGGTGTTTATTCGTACACTAATCAACAGTTAAACGCTGAAGCTGTGTTTGAAACATTCATCACTGCAAAGTCCAGCCTCACTATTAAAATGGCTACTGCTTTTTCACCTAGCATTATTTATTTCTGCTGAAGAATCCACATAAACATTAGAAATAGCGTAATTTTTGGTAAAAGCCATGCCAACCTTTACTGGTGACCATTTTAAAATTTTAGTGTGGCATTACATTGTACGAACATTTTTATCATTTATAAACAGAAACAAACTCCAGATTCTATGCTGCTCTACCTGTTGGCTCTCACCTAACTTCTTTTAACCAGCTGGTTAAGGTTTGTAATACTACATATGCACTCTTCATATTTGAACATTACTATTTCCATTGACCTTTTGGTACATATTATTACATACCTGCCATTGAATATTTTTACTTCAGGTGACTAATTTGTTTACTTTACTACATCTCCGTCATTCATATTTGTACATTAGGCTCTTTAACCAAATGGTCTTCCATATTGGGTCCTTTAACTAGTTGCTGTACATTTCTACATCCCCCACCATTCCTAACCAGTTTGTGTACACTACTATAGTCCAGTCCTTCAGTAGGTTCTGTAACCAGCTGGTGTACACTACTATAGTCCAGTCCTTCAGTAGGTTCTGTAACCAGCTGGTGTACACTACTATAGTCCAGTCCTTCAGTATGTTCTGTAACCAGCTGGTGTACACTACTATAGTCCAGTCCTTCAGTAGGTTCTGTAACCAGCTGGTGTACACTACTATAGTCCAGTCCTTCAGTTCCACAATAGGTTCTGTAATCAGCTGGTGTAAAGTTTTCGCCCTAAAAATTTGTACATTATAACTTCTAATCTTCTGTTTACTCTCCTTTTCAAGAAAATCTCTGTTTGCAATTCACTTTTATCTCTTTTTTTACACTTCTGACACAGATTATCAGAATGATGACTCGATCACGTACCTGACGTTGGTTTGTTGAGCTGTATTCCACGTTAAAATAGACCATTGGTTTTGTTTTGCTGCCAAGTTTACTGTGACCGGACACTGAGCTGAAGTGAAATTTAGTTATTTCAATGAACGATATATGGATTTATTTTAAAATGGATATTTTTCACAAAGTGACAAAAATGTAAGATTAACGAGGCAGAACATTGGGAACGGTGTTTATTTTCTTATCGGTTGTCATGTGACTGATTTGAAGGTGTGCAGTTATTCCCTATATCACCAAAAGTATCATCTCACTGTGAAGAGGGATTACACCTGCAGAGTGAAAAAATTTTTAATTGAAGGTTTGTATTACACCTTAGATGTTGTTACTTACAGCAGCCACTAAAATGGATTGATTTCCGGAAAATTATCGTTTATTTTTCTAAAATGTTTGTAATTTCAAGGGTAATTTTTGTTTTTAGTGATCTCTCTATTAACTTCTCTTTAGTGAAATTCTAGAACATTAGTTTGTTTTGAATGAATGTATCTTTTACTTCCCATTGCATCCCCATTATACAGCAGCCGCCCTCGAGAACGTCAGGTAATGTAGTGAATGCTAGTTATTATAATGAAAACAAAACACAATTCGAACAAAGGTCTATCAACACGAGTCAACAATGGCTTAGTAAACACGATTTGTTTGGGTTTCTTAGTTTGAACTTCGTTTTCTTTTTTTTTTCAACATAATAATTATCTTGTGTTCCTTCAGAGGCATAATGGTATAAAATGTCTATTTTTGTGGATTATTTCACTTTTTATAATGCACTCACAAATATATCAAGCGAGATGATGTCATTCATTTTTGGCTGATTTGTTTTGTAGTAAATCAGAAAAAGAATATAAAAGTTAAATAAAATATGAAGAAGAAATGTTCCAATTCCATACCTTGAGTCTGTAAACTCACTACAAGGATGGAAAAGCAGAGCCATGATATTTCCTTCAGAGAAGCCATTTTAATCTGAAATAAAGAGTGAAACAAATTAAGAAGAGCAGAAAGTCTATAAAACGTCTGTGAATCTTCCTTCTTCGTTGGCAGTGAGCATTTAATGCAGGTGTGGGCAAACCTCCTCACAAAGGGTTACAATGAACATTTGTAAGGTCTCTAGCAGGCCGCATTCGACAAAAAACTAAATTTACTAAAAGTTATTTTCACCAAAATACAATGTTATTCATACAACTGTATTATTTGGTACACAAAGAAAGTAACAGATAAAACTTAATTTAATGTCATGTTGCTTCATAAATGTTACTGAACAGTTAAACTCTTAATGAGATTTACACAATTGCACACAATCCTGCACAGGTTTGTTGTAGTCAGGATTCGACATGCTTGTAGTTATACACAAGACAGAGTGAATTGTTGTAGTCAGGATTCGACATGCTTGTAGTTATACACAAGACAGAGTGAATTGTTGTAGTCAGGATTCGACATGCTTGTAGTTATATGCAAGACAGAGTGCAAAATTGCGTCTGTTAAAAGAGACCCGTTCTTTGATTTGTTAATGTTCATGCATCAGAAAGTCTGTTCACAAATATTGGTTGAAGCAAAGAATACACAAATTTTTCTGGCAAACTTTTTCAAATTACCAGACTTCTCTGTACTGAGTGATGCATAGAATTCAGTCAGTTTCATATTCTTAAAACTCTCCTTCAGAGTATTGTCTGCTTGGAGATCAATTAATTCCAACTGGAGATCATTTGACGCTGCTTCAATATTAAATGAAAAGGGGTACCTCGGCAAATTGAACTGATCTTCCAAAGATTTAAAATCAGCAAACCGTCTTGAAAACTCATTTTTTAAAGCGGACACCTGCTGACTGTATTTCTCTGAACAGACATGTGGGGCAGTCTGTGTCTGCTGCTCAGTTATTTGGAAAAGAGTGCTAGTTTCACTTGAAATGATATAATTTCCACAAACAATTCATGTTCAAAAACACCCTTGCCTTGTAACTTAATGTTCAGTTCATTCAGTGTGTCGAAAATGTCAACTGCGAACACTAAATTGCACACCCATTCTGTCTTTTTCATGTTTACTTAAAAATTCACAACTAATGTTCTTCATTTTAAGAAAGAGTAAAATTTCTTCTCTCAGATTCCAAACTCTTCTCAAAACATTTCCCAGGCCTAACCAACGTACATTGATTGCTATGATACAGTACATCTGAATATTCGCACTCCATATCATCCAGCATATTTCTGAACTGTCTGTGATTTTAGCCCCCTGGCTCAGATTAAGTTAATGACAGGATCCACAGGATCAATCACATGTTTGAAATCCAGGACAGATTTACACAGACTTTCTTGGTGAATAATGCAATGGAATGATAACACAGTGTGAAGTGGATGCTCACCTTTCACTTTTTTATTAAGCAGCTTTATGAGGCCAACATGTTTTCTATTAATGCAGGTGCGTCATCTGTTGTAATGCTTGCCAACTTGTTCCAAGGTAAACCAGATCCATCCAAGCAGTTTTTAGCACATTCATACAAATCTCGGTCAGTTGTGGTGTCCTTCACTGGTTCAACTGACAGCAACTCTTCAGTAATTGCAAAATTATCATTAATTCCTCTGATAAACACAAGCAGTTGTGCTGTCAATGCTCTCATCTAGTGCCAGTGAGTACCACATGAATGACTTGCCAGCCTCAAGTAGCTGTTCTGACAGATTCTGCGAAATGGCATCAATACGACAAACTACAGTTCTCCTTGACAAAGCTATAGCTTCAATTTTTGTTCCGACTATTGGCCATGCAATATCAACATCATAAAACATACAGTCCTTTGGAAATTCTGCTTCAGAAAACGCTTTTTTATGTTTGGTAATTTTATAAGCAAGCACAGAACTGGTCTTTGAGGCAGCCTCTTGTATGGCTGTTTGTTTTACAAAAATAGTCTGTTGTTGTTTTAAACTTCTCAACATGTCATTGGCTTTTCACTGTAGTTCGCTTTCTGATAAATTACTTCCAAAGTTTCTGTGCTTAGTCTGAAAATTCTCTTCAAATTATATCCTTAAAAACAGCAACACTGCTATGGCATGTTAGGCACACTGCTTCACTTCTAATGTTTGTATGTCCATTCCTTGTGAAGCTTATGGATTTCATCTCCAATTTTCCGGATTTTTGTAGTTTTTCTAGCACTCACTGTTAGGATAACAAAATTTGAAATATATGTTAATATATATATTAAGATACTTTAAAATGATACTACATCCATCGCTATCATCTGTTTCTGTTTAAACATGGACACGAAATCTCATTGTAGTCTCGTTAAGAGCGTTATTCTGTGCGAGAATGTCTGGGGCTGCACAAGCAGACCTCGCAGGCCGCAGTTTGCCCACCCCTGGCTTAATGTATCTTTTTTAGACATTTACTCTTTCTGCTTTAACTGTCTGGTTTGAGAAGCATTCCAGGCAGGCTCCACGATAAATTCTTCCTGTCTGACACTTACAATGCCCTAGTGAACCATCGTGTTTTCCATCGCTAGACAAATTATTCATTCTTACATATTATTTTCAGACAGAAAGCTTTAATTTTTCTCAATATCACCTGGAAGACATCAGAAGGCTAAATTAGATGACAAAAGCCTTTTTTAATGTCTGACAATAGATTTATTTTCCTGAAAAATTTGTAGAATATTTTACGAAAACCAGGAGATACCAACGAAAGCTGAATCTTCATGTAGTAGCTACAAATATGACAGAAATAAATGTCATGGTAATTGGAATAACCTTTTGTTGTGCTTTTATTGGAATTCTTAGCTGATAAAGTTGTCTGTTTTTTTATGCTACATTTGAAAGTGTGACAATGACCTGCTGTAATTTCTCACCACGTTTGTTCTTATACTGTTATGGTAGACATTTTCTGTTGCTCATCCAGATAGGTAGGTAGACAGAGGCCTTGTTAAGTTACACAAAGATGTTTTTGTCAACCTCCAATTGACCAACAGCGAAAGTCTGGATGTTATTTATAAACCTTGATTCTTGGTACAGGTTACATTTGAATCTGTAATCTACTGACTGCTAATCGAATGATGTATCCTCCACATAAAGGGTAAGATTTTGGCCCAATACACATTTTTATTTGTGATATTTAAGTTTCATGTGGAAATTAATGATAGAAACATTTTGCTGATCTGTGCAATAAGCAGAGGATCAGGCAATAGGACTACGAACATGGCTTCCATTTTTCTCATTTGGTCATGCAGTTTTGAATCTAAGATTTAAACCTTTCCCGTTGGATATCTTGATTACAGGACCGAGCGTATCTTACTACACTAACTGTCGCTTCTACGTTCATCAAAGCTGGTTTCTGTGAGACTCTTTTCTTCTCCAGTATATCAGCAGATTGCACCATCAGTTCTTTCTTGGCAGATAACCTCGTCAAACGTTTACCTGTCCTTTCATCAGCAGAATGATGTTAACCCTTTACACAAATGGGCAGGGTTTTCCGACCTATCATCAACGTCTTTTATTGGTGGCATCGTATTCTTCTCTTCCACTTTATTCCCACCTTTGCTAGATGATCTTTGTAACATATAAAGTTGTGTATCCATTTTGCTTGAATGTAAATACCAGGTTTCATTCTGTACTAAAAGCATGCAGTTTCTATCATAGGCTCTCCCAAAGAGGGCACCAACAGAAAACATTTGTTGAAACACTGAAATACATTAGTTATCCCACCATAATTCAGTCAATAGAAATTACACTACGAATATATCATGTAGTCATTAAAGTGGAATTTTAGTCAGAACAATTGATAATATTTGAAGAATACAGAAAGACTCATTTGCTAAGTCATTTTTGAAATATTTTTACAATTACTCAAAGATGGTGTCCAAGAAAATTCTTACAATTTAAAAACCTTTCCATTATTATTTATGAACCAGATAGATCTACAAAATGGTTTACTATATTATGTCTTTCCTTAGTGTCCGTTCATGGAGGTAAATATTTGCTACCAATGTCAATGCACCAATGAATCTTTATTCTCAGCTAAGAATTATGTTCCCCTCTCCAGCAGATGGCACCTGGTCCATCTCACTGATCCTTGGTTCAATGATGCTACATACATCGGTAAAGTCTTACGACGTAAAAAAGCAGGTATGTCGGGTATGGAGTAATTGGCCCTTCTTTACTATGTTGCAATCAATTCTCGGAATGAAGTTTGTTTGGAGGACGAACATATTGACCAGGTCATCTGCAGACTAATTTATACAATAAAAGGTCCTGAATCTCTATATATTGGTGATTGTTCTTTTCCCTGGCAAACCCGTTCCTGTCTCAAGGACCTTTGTACGGTTGGGAACTTTAAAGCCGATCAAGAGGATTATCCACGAAACCTTCACCACAACTACCTGGAAAATCATTGCCAGAAGTTCTCCCTGTTGTCAGGTGTAGCCAAACCAATTTGTATCCACACAAGACCCAATGTGTTCCCTCATCCACAAAAGTTTAATGCGCTGCACACAGGGGCTATCTGCCGCCCACAGTTACAGTAGTGTTTGGGACCTCAAATTTGGGGATTCTACACCAACCAGCAAGTGTCAGATGATTATCAAACATTTAAATGCAGATATTAAAATATTTGTAAAAGTTTGACCAAAGCCTCAAAAAAGCAGAGTGGACAGGGTTAGAGATAGCAAATTATTCTCACCTTATCCAAGATTCAGGTCCTCCGTACGCAGTTGACCTGCTGCAGTTTAAAATATAATCAGCTATGCTGCCTGTTCGAGAAGAATTATCCTATACCTACAAGCTAGACCTTTGGAAAAGTTACTTATGAGCTCAACTCAGATTTCAGGTTACTGGTTTTCACTTCCTGATAGCTGTCTTTCTATTTCCTATCGAGCTCTAAAATAACGAAAGCAGAAACTGCTCATTTAGAGTTTGCCTCAACTTTACAATAATTATCTTTTGCTTGTTCACTAAATATTAAACAATCTCCTTTCCATGCAGTCAACTGATGTAGATATAGCAATAACACATTTTTCAAAGTCTTGAAGGTTGTTCTTATCACAAAAATTATGCTGACATCTATTATTAACCTTGTTGTGATGTTGTCTTCAGTTTGGACATTGAGTGCCCTTTGTGGGGGCACTCCCTAACTGGACATTAACCCCCCCCCCCCTTGTGGGGGCATTCCTGAGTGGTCATTAAGAGATAAGGGCCCCTTGAAATATGTAAATTTTTGGAAATAAATTGCACTGACAAAGTAGTCAGGACCAGAGTGGGTTTGCAGAGCTCTGTGTGTGTGGTTATTCCCCTGTGTCTGGGACATTTTCTGTACACACTACATTTTGGTGCTGGAACCCGGGAATGTTGAATCAGAATAGGAGAAATATTAGTACTGGATGTTCTGGACACATGGAAGACTAATTTGAGGTATTTGCACTTGTGTTTTGTGCAGTAAATATAAATTTACTTGTCATCATCGTTTCGAGTTTTGAGCCGCTGTTTCCTTGATTATGAACTTTGCCACTCATGTTACGTTAGCGAGGTCAGTCATCACTGTGTTATGGTGAATACCTTATTCCCTTTGTAAGTGTTGCTGCTGATCATGGCTGATTTGGCTCAGTTGAAAAGGAGCTAAGCTTCTAATCATGGATGGTTGACACAGGCCATCAAAACTCTGGATGATTTTCTTTTGCAATCAACCGTGGAGGATGCTGAACTAGTTGATAAAAATTGAACTTGAAGAGGCTATCAGTGAGTTTAATCATCGTTTAGCATCAGTGGATGAGTCTCAATTATTAGTTGAAATGAACCTTGCCACAGAGGAGGATATTTTGAAGGAAGTTGAGGAGGCTGCTGCCAAACTTCTTATTAAACTTTCACCTCCTGCTGATCCATTGTTGCCTGATATGCCTGATTCTGCATCAAGAGGCTACTGTAAGAATGGCAGTACTTGTGGTGTTTCATGTTCTGCCAATGTTAAGTTACCTCAGTTGGAGTTACCAAAGTTTTCTGGTGAAGTGACCCAGTGGCAGAGATTTTGGGGACCAATTCAATGTCACAGTGGACTCTACTGATTTTCCAGATGTTACTAAATTTATTTCAGATCTTTGTTTGAAGGAGATGCAAGAAAGGTGGTAGATAGATGGACTATCACTTTCTCGTCAACACTATACGACTGCCAGGAAGTTGCTGGAATCCAGATATGGCCGTGAACAGCTAATTATATTCACCCATGTTCAAGGACTGCTGAATCTTAGTTGTTGTTCAAAGGGAGTCAAGGTGGATGGTCTGAAAAAGCTTCAGGACAGTCTGTTGATTCACGTTAGAGGTCTAGAGGCATTAGGCATCAACGGAAACAAGTATGGAATGTTCCTAACGCCTCTGATTTTGTCTCACTTACCTGAAGAAATTCGCATGGAGTGCACCCGAGACTGTATAGGTAAGGAGAGTGACCTTTCCTACTTGTTGCAGTTTCTCAAGGGTGAGTTTGAGCGATGGGAGAAATGTGATGCATTCAAGGCATCCACAACGTCGTCAGAATCATGGAGCTGTACATCAGAGGAACGGAGAAGGACTGGTGCTAGCAGTATGGTGCCAACTGGATCAGTGTTGCAAACTGCTTCTCTGGCTGGATGTGGCTTCTGTCACAAGGGACATCCTACCTGGAAGTGTTGGAACATTCTGAAGCTGTCTTTCCCTGAGAGAGAGATGCAGATAAGGCAAGCAGGACTCTGTTTTATATGTTTAAGGGATGGACATCTTGTTCATAAATGTTCTGTTAAGTGTTTTAAGTGTAAAGGTAAACAATGCCATGTGTTTCCCATCTAAGTTACAGAGCAAGAATAATGTTGAGAATGTTCAGGTTAATAAGGAGCCTGAGGTTTCCGCTTCACCTTTGTTGGGTGTTAATGGCTATAGTCAGTCTCACTCTGTTGTGCTACCCACTGCCCAAGAAGGCAACTTTGTTGTTTGACACTGGTTCTGACAGAACCTACATTACTGTTTCTCTTGCTCAAGAGGTTACCAATGCAGCCTTTGGTGGGGGAACGTCATCTCATTTTCAGTGTAATATTTACCAGTTCAATGTCAGTGGTGTCAATGTTAGAAATCCTTCCCTACAGTTGTTAAATGCTGTTGAAGTACCTGTTATTTGTTCTCAATTGTTAAAACAAAAAATTCCTAAGAATTCTTTGGGTAAATTTGGTAATTTGGAGCTAGCTGATAGCTATGACTATCAGGGTGAATTGTCCATTGACATTTTGGTTGGACTTGATTATTATTATTATTGGCATTTGATGAAACAAGGTAGAGTCCATTTGGCTGAAGGACCAGTGGCTATGGAATCATCCTTTGGTTGGGTGGTTTCTGGTGTATGCAACAAGGGAAATGTTGTCAGGAATCCTGTCTCTTGCCAGTTGTTAAACTTACAGGATATAGCAGATGAAACTGTTAGACAGTTTTGGAGACTTGAGTCTTTGGGTATTAGTCTTCATCCAGTAAAAGAGTTCGAAGCTGACTCTTTGCTTGTGCGGTTTAATGAGTCTGTGAAGTTTGATGCTGTTAGTGGTAGATATGAGGTTGGTCTACCATGGAAAGTTGGTACACACACACCTGTTTTGGTGAATAACATTGATTCTGCCAAGGTCTGTCTGGCTGGTCTCTCACGTAAACTGAGTAGAGACCCTGAGTTGAAGAATGGGTATGATAAGGCTCTGTGTGAGATGGAAAATAATCGGGTTATAGAAGTACCTTACTCAGAATTATCCGTGCCTTATCCTGTCTATTATTTGCTACATAGACCTGTTGTTAGAGAGGATAGTAGTAGCACCAAAATCAAACCTGTATTTGATGCGTCAGCTCATGATCCAAACAATGTCTCTCTGAACGACTTTGGATGCTGGTCCATCACTTGTACCCAACTTAGTGGAAGTTCTGTTGAGATTTCGCCATTGGCAAGTAGCATTGTGTGCTGATATAACAAAGGCATTTCTCCAACTAAAGTTGAGAAGAGAAGATCAAGATGTACACAGGTTTTGTGGGCAGATGATAACCAGACAAGGGTCATGAGATTTCTTAGGCTACATTTTGTTTAAAAGTAGTCCATTCTTGTTGAACAACAATAAAAAACATCATTTGCAGAGTTACCCTGATACTAATGTCGTAAAAGAGTTAAGAGAGAATTTGTATGTTGATGATTTTCTCTCAGGGGCTGACACGGAATCTGAAGCTTGTCAGATGTATGCTGAAGCTAGGCTAGTGGTATGTATGATAGGCCAGGCCAATATGTGTTTGACTAAGTGGAATTCAAATAGTCATTTTGTGTCTGAACAAATAACTTGTCAATCTACAGAGTTGCTAGATGAGACCGAAGGTTTGAAGATTCTTGTAATATACTCGGACAATGCAGCTACCTTTGCTGGCACTCAATCCAAAATTCAAGCTTAATTTTGGTCATTTAGCACCTCAGTGGAAGAGCATAGCTCCTCAGTCCCCCTGGTTTGGAGGCTGGTGGGAAGGACTGGTTCACTCTATGAAGACTTCTTTACGTCGTACTTTGGGTAGTAAGTGTCTTACTCGCTCAGAACTTGAGACTTATTTACATGAGGTTGAGGCATATGTCAATTCCAGACCTTTGACTTTTGTAAGTGATGAAGTTGACTGTTGTAACCCATTAACTCCTAACCATTTCCTCGTAGGTAGAGTTGCAGGATTTGACTCTCCAGTTATTGAGAATCCTGGTTCTTTCTGAACATGAAGTTCGTCATCAACAGTTATTAGATAAATTTTGGTCAATATGGCATTTTGAGTACTTGTGCAGTCTCCCACATGTGGTAAAGAAGTTCAAGTCTCATGGTGATCTTAAGATTGGATCCGTTGTACTGATACTTGAAGATAATGCACCCAGGATGCTTTGGCCTATTGGTGTTGTTCAGAAATTATATAAGAGTAAAGACAGTCTTATTCAGAGTGCAGATGTTAAAACTAACAAGGATCTGCGTACCAGTGCTATTCAGAGATTGCATGACTGGGAATTGGTTAAAAAAATGTGCTGCTTCGCATTGCGATGCTATTATATTGTACCTAATAATGTGTCAGAGGATCAGGATAATTCTGAAATGATTCAGTCTGTTTAACCTGTCCCTGCTGTAAACTCAGCTAAGGCACCTGTAAAATCTCGTAATGGCAGGACCCATACACTGCTTAAGTACTTACAAGATTATGAGTTGTAATTTTTTGACTAAACTGATGAACGTATAAGTACATTTGACTTTATGAAAGTGTATTTCTTTATGTAAATTTCATTTGTTATATTTTATAATCTTTGTATAAGATTTTCACCCTAATGCTTAACCATAGTGTTGACCTACAGTATTATGTATTTCAATGAGGGCAGAGAATGTTGTGATGTTGTCTTCAGTTTGGATATTGAGTGATGGGGGGTCCCCTTTGTGGGGCACTCCCTGACTGGATATTAAGTGATAAGCCCCCCCCTTTTATGTGGCATTCCTGAGTGATCATTAAGAGATAAGGACTCTTGAAATATGTAAATTTTCCTAAATAAATGGCCCTGGCAAAGTAGTTGGGACGAGTGTGGGTTTTGCAGAGCTCTGTGTGTGTGTGTGTGGTTAGTCTCCTGTGTCTGGGACATTTTTCCATACAACTACAAACCTAACTTATCTTAGAGCAGAAAATCTAGGTAATAAATATTTTGTTTTAGTCTGCTGACTGAAAAATCCTGGTTTGCTGGGGTCTTTCAAAATCAAAAGACTGCAATTGCTTCAATTTCTTTTTTTGTAAACCCGTCAACATGGAAGGTTCCTATGCAGTGTACATAAAGTGCTGCTCTGTTTTAAAATTTAATGCGTGTAGAAATAATGATGAGGCAGTCAACGTTTGTTGTTTATTAATTAGACATAAATATTACACTATGTCAAAGGGACACAAAGAGAAAAACAATGGTAATCACACACATTATGGATAATCTTGCTCTTTGTAAAACTGTTATCGTCTATTAACATTATTGTATTATAGGTTAATTTACTTTCCAAATCCAGACAACTCAATATAAGGCATATACTGCATAGTAGCACTATCTTCAGGAAATTAACTTTTCCCACCAAAAATGTTTGCTATCCAAGCTGCATTATTATCTCCCTTCCACGTCAAATCGGTTTGATGTTTCTGTTCTTGAGTACACCTTTTGTAGTTTTCACGAAATCCAAAGTTGGCTTCGAGGGACACAGAAGCTAAAGGTAGGCTGAAGGGTTGACCTTTCCACCAGGTACTCGGGTGTCAATTTAAATCTCATGTTGTCATCTACTTACAGCTGTTCAGTCTTGCCTCTGATCTGTAACAACACAGATTCAATTCATGGGACTTAATAAAGGTATCTGGATATTTTATCATCCTTTTATAGCTGTTGCTTGACTAAGCTAAAGAAGAGTCTAAATATCTTTACATCCTAAAACTCTTTAAATTTTACTGAACAGATGCAATTCTCTTTTATTTTCCAAACTTACATATTCAGCATCAGCGTAGTTTGTATTATCAGCTTTCATAACTCCTTCAGTCGATAGTCCAGCTTTTATCCGACAACAAATGTACAAGTCGATTTTGGATTATAATATTAATTTATAACCCTGGTTTGTTAAAATCCATCCTGTCGATTTTACTCGTGAAACTCTAGTTATTTATAGTTTCTACAAAATCCAGATCTTTTGTGGTGTCAATTCATTCCACTTTTCTGGTGAATTTTCGGCAATCCTTTTGCTTATTATTGATACGAGATCTGTTTTGATCTTTCTCTGATGGTTTTAGCTCTTGATTAAGCAATTAAACTACTCAAATTAGCATTTGGATTTTGATTAGATTTTTATTGTGAACAATAGAATTTCCATTTATTGTTTTATTCTTTTAAAAAATCATTATTCTGTTTTCCCCGCTAACACGTGTACAATCACCTTTAATGTTGTTTCACTGCTGGTAGAACACATGGGCCAGCAACAGGAGATTCCAAGTTCAGATCCCAGCGTTAGCTCTCTACAGTATCTAAAGATACTTATATACAACATTGAATGTTTTTTTAAAATTTCAAATATATCCAATTATTTGTTAAAAGTATATTTTAAAATATAACTCAATTCCTCTTTAAGTCTTCATTTTAAAATAAAACAAAAGTAAACATTTTCAGATGCAATCTTAAAGGAAAAATACTTCATCTTCTAAATCATCTTCATCTGTAACCCCAACATAGAAATACAATTTATACTACATGGATGATAAACTGATTTTTTTGATTTTCTTTTACCCTTTTGTATCCAGGTAAAACGTTGGGAAAAAATGTGTATATGACATTTCAGGATTATTTCTATTGTTATAAGATTCTTCTATTAGATTAGAATGTACAAGAATAGATCTAACTGACTGAATTACCACTTTTATTATAACCATAAGGAAAAATCCTAGTGTTTGGTTCTAGTAACAATCTTAAACTGTTTTCTAGTGTAAAATCAAACCCTGTCAATAAAACTAATGATAATTATTGATTTAGGGCAGCAGCAACATTTGATTTACGGATAATATAATATTCTTTATTGTATAAATCCTGATGATTGCTATATTTCATCTCTATTTTTGTTCTGCTGTTGCTTGGTAAGTTCATCAGAACCAGTGGATACAGCTATCACAGTTCACACAGTTCCATTTATTGGCTTAATTTCTTTATAAAAATAACACACATGGCAAGTTCAGTTAGAGTAAGTGTGTATTGGTTTACAGAATCGAGATTTAATGTTAAATAGACAATCTACATTAAAATCTGTAGGCTTCGTGATAAGACAAAACTATAAGAATCTTTAAGTTTAACTAATTTTTTATGCATTTGCTATTTATTTAACAGCTCATCAAGCATTTAAATCGTTTTAAAAATTATTTTATCTTTTAAATTTAATTTAAACAATTGATTAGCAGTTGCACTTATTTGATTAAAGACACCATTATGTCCAGCCTGTTTAGATTCCGAAAGTACGTCTTTTAATTAACTGGGTTGGTTACAAGAGGAAAACTTCAAAATTGGTTCCACCAAATTCTTTGTACCCTCAGTCTCTTTGTTTCATTTATAATTTTTCCAACAGAATTTGACAGTTTGGATAAACAGTTGAACTGTATATTGAAATTGCGACATAATTTTCGATATTTTCTTCAGTAGGAATAGTTTTGACTGACTTTGTTTTAGATCAAAGTTCCCATAACCTTGAACTGGTTCAAGTTTTATAATCATCATCAATACTGTGGTTATTGGAAATTACTTCTAGGTAAAGTGATCCAAACTTCAGCTTCTAAAGATGGTGCAACTGAAGAGGTTGATGATGGAACAGGTGATTCCGACAATGATTCTTCTCATCCTTAGTATCTTTTGATATGTAAGGTATCAATTCTATACTTTGAGTCGGCAGAGCAGGTTAAGCTAACTGTTTGTTTTTATTTTCAATCAACTGAAATAATTTAGCTAATTTGGTATGAAAATCTTGCTAATTATTTTTCACGATGAAAATGGTTTCTTTCATCTATTTTTAGATGATTTCAACTCTCTTTTTTTATAAAACAACATTTAGTTTACCAAAAGATGATGAGTTCTTTTGAAGTGCACATATTTTTATTGTAGCACGAACGTGCACTTGAAAGTCATACAGAATAGCCGAGCACGATACTAATTCATGTCTAGTATCTTTTCACTTGTCTCGTGGTGGGCTAGAACATGTAGTGGCATAGACGCAATTTGACTTTGTATGATGGCAGGATCCAAATTTTGCCAAAGTTAAGCCAATTGTTCCAGCAGCTGAGCCACAGGTGTGGGTTGGTGATCAAGGTTAGCTTACAAACAATCGCAAGTCTTCCTTCCCACTATCAGTAGAGGTGACACCTGATATTATAAGGTAAGGAAATACTTCACTTTTCCTTACTCTTCTACAGATTCCAAACGCTGATCACTTCGGGAAAAGATGGTCCAAACAATAAGATGGAGGATTCAGAAGAAGAATAGAAAATCCGCAACATTCAGGTGAGTGGTTCATTGTTGTGCTTTTCAATAGTTTTTCATTGTAACTTTTAATTAATTGTCTGGTCTCTTATTTTCTTAGTTAAAATGAAACATTTTTTAAAGTACTGAACAATATTTTGTTTGATGTCGAAAGTTGTCCCAAACGTAAAGCAAACAGATGCAACTGATTGTTTTGGTACAATTTTGTCCCCCAATCTGCTCAGACTTTTCATCTTGACAATTTATGTTCAGAGCTGGTACTATGTCCAACAGTAAAGAAAGGACCACTGCATCTGTGGGAGAGGAAACATATTATACACAGAGATGCATTTAGTGAAATATAAGCAGATTTTACTCTTTGTCTTTTGTATATTCCACCCAGGTATTATCCCCCATATCACTAATTTTGATTAAGCACATCTGAAACTGGTTGTGGATCCAGAGAGAAGTACAATATTGAACAGTATTTACAGGGAAGGATGACAAGTGTATAGGAAACACACCACCACTAAATAATTAGAGAAAGCTTCTAAGATTGTTTAGTGATCATCTTCAGGATCAGTCACCAGTAAGACTTGTTGTGTAAACATCTAATATATCATCTCAGTAGACTTTATCGGTTGAAAAACTGGTAAAGGTAAGAACTTTGCTTCTTGCTGACAGCTATGGAATCTACTTAAACTGTTCATTGGATTTTGTTAGAAGAATTGCAATTGTTTAGCAGATTTTATCTCTTCCGAGATGCTAAAACATTTCTTCTTCCTAGATTCTCTATCAAAAGCTTTCTGTAAATTTGAATGCTGTGAATTTTGTGGCATTTTAAGTGTTTATTTAACATGTTAAAATAATATTTATTTTGAAACGGTTTAATTAGTAATCACAGAAGATAGGTAACAAAGTCTGAACACAGCCGATGCCTACGTCATAAACTGAAATATATTTATTTATGGTTACCCTTATCATCCACTGGATTTTCTTCTTTCTGTGTTCAACTCACAGACAGAAATTATAAAGACCATGACAGTAAATAACTAGATAATAAAAATAATCTACTCTCTTCTCTCTCTCTCCTCTCTCTCTCTCTCTCTCTCTCTCTCTCTCTCTCTCTCTCTCTCTCTCTCACTCACTCTGAATAGGTGATATCTCTTGAGATGGGTTTATGGAGAGCAGCTGCTCAGATTACCATAGAAGATTCTTCAACTGGCTTCAGACAAAAAAGTTACAAATCAATTAACAATTATAATGGTAAATGTTTCTTAGTTACTAATGATGCTAGGTAAACCATTTGTTGTTGCTGTTGTTGTTGTCATAGTAGTATAAGAGTTCGCAGTTGTTGCCTACTGACAGTAAAACTAGGAAGAGGCAAGACTCTTTACCTCACCATCCTTGGTGTATAGTCAAACAGAACTGCATACTTCTCTCTCTCTCTCTCTCTCTCTGAGTGATAAAGTAAAGTTAAACATTTCTAAACAAAAACAATTTTTCCCATGAACTTTAGGAGACAAAAGTCAGAATTTTCAGTTTGTTTCCAATCTGTTTCTTCAAATATGCTAATTTATTTATGAAGCAAGATACAAGATTTCGTAATTTTTTATTCTTCTTTTTCTTCTAATTATTATTATTTTTATTAATTAATTTCTTTATTAATTTTCATAAGCAAAGCAACCTTATTAAACATTAAGTTTGAAAAATAATTGTCATTAATTCTTCAATTTTTGTCTAAAAATTTCTATAATAATATTAGACTGTCCTAAACCAGTTGGCTTAGAAATTAAGGATGTGAAAAGTTAATTAACGTGAAGATGCACAATAGAGGATTAATATAAGATTAACAATCACAATGGCTAATGCTATAGATTTGCACTGTAACTTTTAAAGGTGGAGGGAGATAATTCTGTCATGACTAAAAGCCAATGTCACATGTTGTTATTCATTTTCTCCCCATTAGTTTCTAATTTATGTACTTTTACTAAGATGTCCACATTCAAGGAGAAATGTAATTCACATTGAAAATGTGATTTAACAATTAACATTTCCAATAGTTTGATGTCATCTGCGATTTCTTAGCATAATCTAAGTTTACAAAGGAGCTGTTAGCTACATTTTAAAATTAGTATTTTAATGAAGAGCACATTTTGTAGACTATTCTGTTTTTTTAATTTTTTAACGAATCTGAAATAAATTGAAATTAACCTTAATTGTGTTTGTTCATGTGACATCAAACAGTTTTCTGGTAAATGTTCTATAGTTTGTAAACCAAGAAACTACAAATTAAATTATCAAAAGTGACCTGTCCCTTGAAATATCGATAAATTTTAATTAAAATAGAAAAAAAAAAAACAAGGAATAAGATGATTTTCAAAATAAAAAATAAGAAACATAAATCTAAATAATAATAATAATAATAATAATAATACAGGGATATGACAGTAACAACTGAAATCAAAAGGATGAGGAAGCCTTCGAATAGTGATGCTTTGATAAAGCAGAATCAACACAAAGCTAACTAACTAGCTGATTAAAGAAGAGTGCAGTTTCTAGATAATTTTAAAATAGACACCAGCCAGATTTTAATGTTTTGCCTATAAAATATTTTTAAAGGTATGTATATGGAATCCCCTGGTATTCTTCTGTTTCTAAGGAGCCTCTGATTCAGGTCAAATTTAAATCTTAACTCATTTGCATCTAAGCTTCATCATCGCCATTTGTACACACTTTTGTCGGAACGTTTGATTTTGTTGTTTTAAACAAAGAATAGTTAAGTTTGGAAATCTTATTTTGATAGACCTTCAGTTATTTGAGAAGAAGATCATTGGTAGAAAATGAACTAATTGTGCTGAGAAATATAAGCCTGGATAATTGAGATTTGGTAAAAGTATTTAAATAAAGGAAATTGAATTATTAGTTAAACATCTTTTCATTTAAAATGTGATTTAAACTCTTCGTTGCCTGGTTTCTATTTCTCTAAACAAAAAATAATCTTGTTATTCTATACTAAAGAGTTTTCTACTGTCTGTTCTGAAATCCAGAGAGGTGCAGAGTCCTTAAGATATTGAAATATGCAGTCAATCAATTTAGGATCTCAAAAATGTCTTTAAATCCATTGATCTTGGATACAGGTCTGGTTCTCCCTCTCATGTAGATGTTTGCTCATTTGAAGTTAAGAAAGTCTTTATATTTTTAACTTAGTGCAGGTTAATTCATAGTTTTGGTTTATTGGAGGCCAGGTTGTCAATCCGTTGTCCAATTACCTTCAAAACAGCTTATTTACAAGCTCCTTTAATCTCTCTAACCAGTTGTAGATACGAGGGGAGGACATTTGTGGAAGAGCCTGTCTTTATCAGGGATAGAAGAGCGAAAGTTAACCTGTGTATATGTGCATATGTAATGTTCATTGTACACATCAATAGATATATCAGGATTAATTTCCCACTAGAGATTATCTGTTTGTGAGATTACATCAGGAAGAACATGTTGAATGTAGTTGTTGAAACAGGACTGACACATTTGCTCATCAGTGATGTTATCTTTGCTCTAGAGGAGTATCATGGAGACAATTCTTTATCTTTATGCTTAGAAAGCTACAATTGAGGCTGTAGTGGAAGTAGTAAAGAAAACACAAATGTGAGGGTACATCACTGTGATGTGTGTTTCTGTCAGCTGTCAGAGCCCTTTTAGGTCAACAACGGTTTGAGCTGTTACCAAAACCTTGAGGATAACCAGTAGAAGGAAGCTACTTGAATGGAGCTGCGTTAGATGATTAGTAATGGCACTGAGATTCATCTTTAGCTTTAACACAAGGAAATGTATCTCAGAAAGTGAATCTCATTAATTTTTTTAATATATCTGATGACAAAGCCTTAGGACAGATTTTCATTTTTGGCTGTCTGTGACTTGAGGCTTTTTATAGTCATATGCTGTTATGAGATGCTGTACCTACATGGGAAATTCATCAGGGCACTGATGTGACAGCTAGGAACGCACAGCTGTATCAGTGATGGTATACACTGCAGTTTACAATTTATATTTGTGACCACTAATCAAATGTAGCTAGCTTCCTTTCTTCTTCCAGACCTAAATCTGTTCTGATGATGTGCTAGCAGCCATCGTATCATCGATACAACAGTAACACCTCAGAAGGATCAGCAAGGATAGCAACCAAAGGTGTCTCTAGAAGTTACAGAACTGAGGTATTCTTCACATATCATCTCAACCATTGCACACATCTATGATCAGAAGATCAGTTTCTTTTACAGAAAGGTCTTCATTGTTGTATTGGTGGACAGTATTAGTCTTAAACAAAATATGGTTGCTCTGACTCAACTTTAGTAACCCTCTAGGTCAGCAAGATAAACCACTTTTAATCCTAAGATTATGAACATAATGCATCTATTAATATTTAGCATTGTTATTTGTCTATAATTTTGTAGTTTGGCTGCCTTCAGTTGCCATACATTCTTTTGTTTCAGTTGGTCTCAGTTTTGCTCCAGAATGAAATGCAAACACATTCAATCTCATTTCCTTGCAGCTTCTTTCAGTCAGATCTATTATTGCACCATGGAACAGATAAATCTTCAGAGCCATTCTAAGGCTGGCAGGAAGTTTACAGCTTCTATGCCAACCACAATGTGTCTATAATACTTATATGGCTGTAATTACCTTCCATTGACACTATCTCACTGCTCTATCAACTGATCTGATGTTTTCAGCAGGTAGAAAAATCACTAAAACTCCATAGGAAGCATCTAATACTTTCTTTTAAATTGCACTTACTTGGTATTAAGTGAGAGATTTTTAGGAATAATATGTAAGCTTCTTGTGGACGATCTGCCACATCACCTCCCCTTCCAAACTTTCATACCTGAGCTGATCACTGAGTGGCCATGCCTGCAGCCATCTCTGAGAAAAATTCTTATGTTTCAGACACGTGAAATGGTAGACATATTGTTTGTCTCCCCATAGATTAATGTCCATCAAATATGTAAACATTACAGCATTAACTTTCCATGGGAAGCAGTCACCCTCTCTTGCCAAACCCCTTTGTGGATGCCTATGGTATTGATCTTGATCCCCTTAGAAGACAGAATCCAGACCAAAACTTAAACTGATTTCAAACTTCAAATTACTGATTCTCGTTTTACGAAAATGGTCGGCAATCTCTTAATGACCAAACATCCTTTTATTCCTTTACTTATTGCTATTTTAAATGTTTTCTGTTTTTTTCCCCCTGTCATTTAATTTGCATATTTTAACTGCTCTTTTATTTAAAGATGATTTGTTATATACCCAAAACTTGACAGGCTTTTGTTTTAAGTTTATATGGCCAGTTATTTTCTGTGTTGATAATGAACGCTAGGTGTTTGAAATATTCAAATTGGTGTCTTATGTGTATTGTTGATCTGTACATTAAACAAAAGTTAAAGGTTGTGACAATAAGTGATCATCACGGTTGAGTGAAATCATGTCCAAATTCAGTCTCTCAGAGGCTTCATGTCTTTGATACATTTTGATCCCATGTCACTTGCGACATGTCCAAAACTGCCACTTTGTATGGTATAACATTATCTGTGACCTTCTTGACAGTGGAGCTACCAGTCAACCTTACATTTGGAATGTACTGAAATGTTTGATATAGTCAAGTTATTAGTCACTGTTCTTCATTGAAAGAGGTCGGTGTCCTATCCAATTTGTTTTATTCTCTTCTGCTGAGAAATAAAATACCTACCTCTCTCTTTTTTTCCTACTGCTCTGCCCCAGTCCTCATGGAACTGTCTTATTCTTTTGGCGAAGTGTAAATAAGAAGTAACCTTTCATCTTGCCACAACTATTATCTAATTAATATCTATCTATATTCTGAACCATGTGTAAATATGTATACAAACTGAGAAATATTCTTGACTGTGCTGTGAGTTGAGCTTGTGAGGAAGCACAGTCTTCAATCTTCATTTAAAGAAATGTCCCTGAGCAGGAAACATTAATTTTGTCACCTTTGCAATCTGTGTAATCTGGAGAGCAATTTTGTCTTTCCAAGCACCCAATCTAATGTGGCCATCTTTGACAGATCTATCAAATCTCCACAGAGGTCAGTGGTACAGCTGACTAATCCATCATCCAGAAAGCATTTAGTCTTCCCTTTAACTTACAGAAATGGTAATCAATCATCCTAACAGGTGAAATTAGTCTAATGATTTTACCGAAACTGTAGTGGCAATTTTAAAACCAGCGCTCAGTCTTCAATACTAAGTACTGTACTATGGTTGTCCTAGAAACATTATGATATATAAACAGCAGAAGTGAAAAAAAAAAAAACAAGAACATGACTACTGGCTCCTTTTTGTGTTCTGTATTGTGCTACCCCATAATAATTCAAGCAACATGAACATGTATGGAGCAGTACAAAGAGGCTTTGTCAAATATTCACTCAGCCCAGCATATTTCACTGAGGCAGGAATGTAGCAACTGCCATTAGTTTAAAGGACTTCCTGATGAAACACCAAATAAATTCTTGGGGATATTTTCTAGTCTGCAACTAAAATGTGTTCTCCACATGACAACCTCCAGTTGCTGTAGGAATGAGGACTAAACAACGCAATACTTCTGTGCATTTCCTCGAAGACCAAAGTACAGGACATCAAAAATAAAACTTTGATATCATCTTACAATAACCAACCAATCATCCACCTTCACAGCTTCAATAAAGGACAGAAGAGCAGGAAACCCAAACAGAGGGCTCAGGGGATATAGCGTATGTGGACTCTCAGCTGGCAATAATATTGTGCTGCTGCTGCTGAAGTGTTATTACCTGCACTTGGAGCTACCTCTGCCGCTGAAACAATTCTACAAATAACTGGATTATCTGGTGTTCACCATTTCAAAGCAGAAAAGATGTTAAACAAAACCATTTGCATTAACTTTTCCAACAACCAAAACATAATGGATCTGTTTAAACACTTTTGACATCAAACATCATCAACATGGAGTAGAAGAATTTAGTAAGAACCTTCTACCAATATGAATCTTGGTCCCCATCCACCGCACTGTGATTTTTGTGTTTAATAAGCCTCAAAACGTCTGGAAGGAAAGATTGGAGGTCTAATCTTTACTGATGTTCCAAGATAGCAAAGCTGCTGTTGACCTGTTCTGTCCAAATCCAAACACACAACTTTACAAAAGCAATTTTTACCCTGAAAGATACAGGTGTTACAGGTGAGCTGGCACAATTGACATCTACACTTTTCCCACTCTAAGTACTCTGCTTTGTACATTTTTTAAAAAAAAACCAACTCATTAAAGTGTTTCATCTCTTCAACAACCAAAAAAAAAAAACACAATAATAATAATAATAATAATAATAATAATAATAATAATAAAATAATAATAATAATAATAATATATAATAGGTTTTAATTATTTTACAAAACTATTCTTTTTTCATAACTTTTCGTTTGGACAAGGATTTCAAAATTTTCTCTTCTGCTATTCCTTTTTCTGACTTTTAGCTTTAATCATCTCTTTAAATGCGAAAGATTAAATAAAATACATTGCTTCCAGTGAACTCACCTGAAGGAGAAGTAAGGAATCAATTTTAAGAAGAAAAGGACTACCAGTATTACAGATGGCCGTAATGTTTTTAAAATCCAGGTGTTAACTCAGAGAAAAGGAAATACATTGGGATCAGTTAAAAACGTGATGGTGGACTGACTAAAAGATGAAATTGTAACTTATTATTTTCTAACGTATTTACTTTAAATTACAATTTGGGTAAACCAGTTGTACAGTAGTAAAGTTGGGAAGGACAAACTGATACTAAGATTATCAAGTAGAAGTAGTGAGCTGCAGAATTTGTTAGCATTTATCCTCAGACTACTGCATAGTCCATTTGTATTCCTTTAGTTATTTGTATTAGTTTACTGTTGCGGAAAGGATCTTTTAAACATCTGAACAACTAGAAATTTGCTGCCTTTTTGTAACTACTGAACTAAACTAGGAACAACATCAAGTTTATCACTCATTTTACAGGTAAAATAATGTGGACATAAACTTGCGGCAGATTTGAGGTTAGAGATTTTGTAGATGAAGCTAACTTTTAGAAATAAGGCCATTATATATGTGCAATGTAGCAGTTTGAAGTTCAACTCTCAGTAGTGGAATTTCTTCCTCTTCTTTTCATTTCCATCTTCAGATATCTTTGGGGTTGATTCAAAGTTTTATAATTTCCTAGTTATTTCTACATTTCTAAATTTGCCTATGCATGTCAGCAATGGTTTGAATGTTTAAAGTAACTGTTCCTTATGAAGATAAAAAGATATATTTTCTGCTTTGGAGAAAACCCTGAATTGAAGAGTGAGCCGCTTTACAACAGACATAAGCAGTTAGAGGCACCTTAATACTGTTCTCCTGTCAATCAGCTGTACACCAAACCTGATTAACTTGTCAGCTTTTATTTCACAGTTACATCTGTAGCTAAATTAGACAGAAAATGTTCAAAGATGAAATCTACTCCTACTCAATTAAAGAAAATACACCTGATGAAGAGAAATATAAGTGCTGAAAAAAATGCTGAGTTGAGAGTAAGGTACAAATTCAAATGCGCACTGAATCAAGAGCTGAAGCAGTGTGAAGATGTACATCTTACTTCTAGAGAAAGTACACACACTGACTTGGAGAGTGAGAAGCTGTCTGTTCTGAAGAAAGCTTCATTTCTTTGTAACTGATTACAAGGTCATCCACTTTGACTTTTCATACGGTTTGATAACGAAATTCTGCCATGTCACCTGTATGATTTGATTTATCATTGTTTCATTTGAAAAGAAAAAAGTAAAAACATTAACATAACAATTCGTGTGAAATTACAAAATGCGTTGTTTTAAATAAAGTAAAATGTTCTAGGTCATGTAAATAGCTTGGTTCTAGATTCAGCTATATGGGTGGTGACCAATTTCGATTTTAATTTACCTAAGAACAGGTATAACAATGGCCAGCTATTGTGTAATGCTGCTTACATATTTGTCTGTTCTATGATCATTTCATTGGAAGTATAAAGGGAGGTAATCGATCTCCTGATTTACCTCAGTTTTCTCAAATGTATGGTTTGCTGCAGCCACAAAGATCAGAAGAAGAAACGAAGGACAGCACAGAGTGACGATCAGGTCACTGTGTACACGAGAAAATATAGCGGCCAACGTCATCTCCCTTACTTTCACGATCGAGTCTCTAACAGCAAGTTTCCAGCAAAGCCACACCAAACTAAGCTTGTCAAAAACGTTATGGCAGTGCAAAGGTGTTTTAAAGAATTTCCTTCTTATGTTTAGTTAGAAATTCAGAGTTACCTCCCTTGACAGAGCAACTAAATGGCTAAGAGAAAAACTTGATGTTTGGTGCATTAGTCCTCAGTAAACTAAAGTTGGATAGATTTTAAATCAATGGCTGAACCCCCAACACTTAGAAGTGTTTGATATCTTGGCAGTCTGGCACACCAGCACATCGCCTCAGGTGGGCTGAGCTTGCAGCAGAAATGAACGAAGGAAGGTTTTTTATTCTAGACAAGAAATTGTATAACTAAATCATAAAAATGCATTACAAATATTCAAATGAAAACCATGACGGACTAACGACAGCAGTGTCTAAAATCGTAATTATTCACCTAATTATATTTTATTCAGCCAGACAATGATACTTTTGCAACAAAAAGAAAAAAACAAAGAACCACACAGACTTTCTGCAGACAAATTAACCTCCTGGTCCAGAACCCCACATAGCATCTGGTAGTAAGATCCATATATTTATTTTACTCTATTTTGCTTTCAACGTGACATTTGGACTCTCGACCTGCATAAAAGTGTGGCTCAGTAGGGCACTTAACATCTGGCTGTATCTAATTGTCATAATGCAAATATAAAACACAAGCATGTAACCTGAAAGAGTTATGAGATATAGGAGGGATTATTAACACCTGGCTGTGGCTGGTTGGTACAATGATAAAGGGGACAGTTTATCTGTTTTCTGGTTTCATATTTTAAATTTGTCCTTCATACTTTTCAGGTAAAAATCCAGGTGACCAAATTAACTGTGTGAGGTTAATAAGATTTGAGGAATTTACTAACTATTAATTTATTACACAATTATTATTGCTGTTTCCATGGTGATGGGTCATTGTTTAGTTAGTCACCAGCAGCTCAGATACAAAGTGAATTAACTTTACTTTTTTCTTCACCTTCTGGTTTGTTTTCAGCAGCTTTGCACAATATCTTTTTCTCTACTTTTATTTCTGCATTGACAAAAAGAATTAGAAGCATAAAGTTTTTAATAACAAAAGCAGATTTCTTTGCATCAAATCTTAGAAGAGCTCGGCCACCGGCCCCGACTGGTAACTATTCTCGGTCCAAGACTCAACGGAGGCCATTGGTATTTTTTCGTTGTCTGTGCCGGCTCATAGCAAGATATACAACTTATAGTTATACTGAAACTGTGCTACCACACTAATACTCCTCCTCTTACAACAACAACTACTACTACTATTATTATTATTATTATTATTATTATTATTATTTTAGAATCTGCTAACAAAACTATCACTAGTTTTAATTCTTATATCTAAATGTAAAAACACTAACAAAGGAAGACAGATTTGTTGTTACTGGTGTGGTTTTCAAATATCCCTAGAAATTCTTACAAAACAAAAAATGTTTATTTATAACCACAGAATTTTGTATGGATAAAACAGGAATGTACACTCCCCTGTACTGACCCAGCCTGTGAAAGTGCTAACACAGATAAATGTTCTTATGGTTGAACAGATCTCTTTCTTTGATAGTTGTAGCTGTATAACCTACTGCTGATACTGGTCTGACTCATCGCCAACTTACTGTTCTCTTTTGTGAGTAACTCCTGTGACCTCCAAAAGGTGTTGTCTCTTGATGCACTGAACAGAACTGTAATTTACATTATCCACATTTCTCTGTGAAGATATTTGTATTTTTTTATTCACCCCAAAATTAGTCAGATCATGTAAATCTAAGTGATTGTAGCTCATTAATAATCTTAATCTTTCTTGTTTTATCAAAGATCCCAACAAGGAAAAGATAGAGGGATTGGTGGATGCCACTCTCTTAATCCTGTTCTCCTGATATGAAGAGAAAGTCTCTCTCTTAGGGTGGAGGAACCCAATGGAATAATATCCACCAGTAAGGGAAATGACAACAAACAGCAGTAAGATGTGAAGCTAAGAGAAGTTTTTTCCAGGTCAAATGTGGGAGCAGATATCACAACAGATCCACTTAGAAATACCAGAACAATGACTCAACCGAAATTATTCAGTGTGATTATACACCATACATAACAACAGTGAAAACCCAGAATAGAAAGGTGGTAGTGATGTAAGAGGAGGGAGTCCACCAATCAGATGTGGACACAATTCCATCGTCATGTGACTATTGCTGCGTCTCGTCATTGCCTGTTCGTGGAAGGAGATGGTCGATTTTCTTCTTTGATCTTGTGATAATCGCTAGACTGATGGAGAACATGGACGGCTGCTGCCCTCTCTGCCGGGAGAAGTTCCAGGAACCTAAAACTCTGCCCTGTCTCCATTCCTTCTGCCGATCCTGTCTTCAGCGACACATCAACACCGAACGGTCGAGGTCCAGCCAGCGGCCATTCCACTCCTTCTCCTGTCCGTCCTGCAGGCGGGAAACAAAACCTCACCAGCCCGGTGCAGCTGTTAGGAGCTGGACCCTCGACTTCCCCACAGACTTCAGGATCACAACTGCAATGGCCGAAGTCCACATTGACCACGAATTGTGTTGCCAGTGTCTGCTGCGGCCGAATTCAAATGGCATGAGGATGCATCTGAGCAACCTTGAGAACAGGATGGTGGAGGTCAGTGAATTAAGAGAATGTAAGGAAGACCTGAGCCAAGTACCCCTGCAAGCAATAATGATGAGAGTCTACTAGCTAGATTCTCCGTATTCAGCCAGTAGCATCTATTATAACCCCATCCTCTTGGTGAGTAATAACTGACTATCGATTGAATTCCTCAAATCTCTCATCATTTTTTTAGAAATCTGAACAGTAAGAAAATCAGCATAAATTTAAAATATAAAATCATAGAGGACAGGTTTTACCTGAGATGATGATTAGTTCTCACCTGTCAGGGCTAAATAAATTCACCCTGTCACGAGAAGACCCAGCTTTGTGTCCATCAGTTAACCACTTCGGGTCTCTACTACAATTTGCTCGAGCACTGTGTCCATCAGTTAACCACCTCGGGTCTCTACTACAATTTGCTCGAGCTATTGGTCATTTGGTCAACCAGGTAGGTTGTCCCGAGTCTATGGCGACACATCGGTACGTCCACTGTCTGGACATCTCCATCACCAGTGAGCATAGATACTATAGTCAGTACAAATCATCCCCAATTGACCTTTCGCATCATGGTTTCAAGGTTTGTGTCTAAGTTCCAGAATGTTGATTTGGACCAATGGACTCTGCTGCCTAAATTGATGAGCTGGTCAGCAGTAATCTTCATGGTTTTTAATCATTGACTATTGATTTTGCAGGAAATTATCTCTTGATGTTGGCAGGGCTCTTGGAGCACATGCTGGAGGGGATGTTTGACTTGTTGATTTGGTTCTAGTGACTCCATCGTCAGACTGCTGGCATCGCTGTCTCCCCCTCTCAACATGTTGGCCAGTACCTCTCTACTTCAGATTCTCGTTACTGAGAAATTATTGTACCCAGCTGAAATACTACAAGGAGGTTTATGTATAAAAGTCAAAGAATGGAGCTGAAAGTTCAGCTGCCCAGACTAATTACTGGTGGCCCCTATAATTCTACATGTGACTAGTTATTCGATTGTTGCTCATCCAAATGCTGAAGGTTTCATGCTGTAAACTGGGTGTAGATGACTGGAATCAGTTTATAATTTCATGTCATGGCGCTGACCGCATTGTTTGAAAAATTACATGCAGGGAATGCACCCATTACCGAGTGGCAGTTGGATCCACTTTTCCGTTTAGGTACGGTGTCCTTGGTCTCAACTATCATGAACTGGTCTAGATGTTGGTCCTCATTCAACAATGGTCATGACGATGCGCATTCCATAACATTGGCCTGGTAGTATTAGCAATGCTAGTTTATGGTATTATCGAGGTGTCAGAAAACGATGGATCTGCTGGTAGTGTTCTGGAGGCTGTGCCCAAGCATCATACAGTGGTGTTATAGGTGGCCTCCATTGCTGATGTTAGCAGTTTGTATTGAGTCCTTCCGATCGTTCCAAGCAGCGCGATCCAACGTTGGACAGTAGATCATGAAATGTCCAACAACAAACTGGCATTTGGTATTTGTTCATACGTTGCTTCGATGTCGGTGGTGTGATCCACCGATGAAAATGATCAAAACAAAAGTCAGGGCACGATGTTATTTGCTCTGAGCTTGGGTAACCGGAATTCGCCACCGTTTGTTGTGACTTGCCTCCTCCATGACGACACAGAAGGTCGAGCATGTGGAGCACCACCAGTCGATGTCAAGATCTTGAAGAATGGTATCAAGAATCAGATGCCATCCGCCATGACATCCGAGAGGAAACCCATGGATCTTGATCTCCCATTGATTGTATGATTTTGTGGAAATTGAACTCCATAACCTGTCTGAAGATTTCAAGGAATGTTCTGTCAGAAGCATCCCAGGTGGTTAAGTACAAATAGGAATCAACACAGTTGTGATGCTGTAATGGAATGATATAAATGGTTACTGGCACTTGTGGCATACAGAGGGTTAATTACCTCTACGTTTTTGGTGCTTGGTCAGTAAGTTATGTATGTATAGGATAAGGCAACGGTCCTGCCTCTTGGGTTCTAGATTTACTAATCCTCTCAAATTCTGTAAACCAGAGTGAGTTCCTTTTTCATTTCTCTTTTCTACATGGATTCTGCAAGATTATGACAATCACCCCACATTACCTTATATCCTGTAAAACTGAGTCAGATGTTGGTGCAATGTTTTTCTAGCAGTCAGTTTCTGCACCTGCTGATGTTGATAAACAAACAATTAGAAAACATCTTTTGATAATGAAATTGTCTTTGACAGGAAGCTAAACTTCCAGTTTACTGTCCCAATTTCCTAATGGAGCAGGACTTTTGCTCCAGAGAGACACCTCTAAAATACGTAAATGGCAGTTATGTACAGTCATTTATGAGGGCTTCTACACATTTTAAGTACATGTAACCTACAACATTCTGCAAGTAAAACGCTATTAATATGTATTATTTAATGTTTTGATAATTATGCAAAAAGAATTTTGTTAAGTACCCTCAGTTATTTATATCATGATTTACTTTTAAAAATAAATAAAAAATAACCTTTGCAAAGTCATTTATGTATTTTCTTATTTTTTATGTAAATTTAATTAAGGATCAGTGACCAAATTCCAAAGAGCATCAGTTACCATTTTAGGGAAAACATGAACTGGCTGCCAACAGGTGGTGATTGGTATGTTTGTACCAATGCTTAACACATTGAGTTTATTTGGGCGATAGTCTGATTCTTTCTGGAACTCCACTGCATTATTTCATACACAGTGAGGAAGAAGAAAGTTTATAACTTTGGTTGTCATCTTTATTTATGTAAATAGCTGATTGATGTCAAAAGCTGAGTAAGAGAAGTGAAAGAAGTTAAGTTGACGTGTGCACAAGGAGAGGAGGAGGAGGAATGGTTGGTTATCACTTTACCTAAGTGCAAGTGACCAAAATGAGTAAACACATCATAGCAGAAAAAGACATTCCACTTGGAGGTCATTTGGCAGCTATGTTGTGTGAGCAGAAGTAACAGTTCCATGCAGAAGCCCTTCTCATGCCATTCCTGACATGCTCACCTAGCAGATCTCAAGAGTCTTAATGGCTCTATGAAGACACCAGTTTAAAAGAAAATTTAGGGTAATTTTGCTTACTTATTGTGCTGAATAATTGGTATTAACGATTATCTGAGTGCTGAACAAATGAGGATGCAAATACACATTTTAAAAACAAACAGGTCTAAAGTTAGTAGTGGAACATAACAGCTTTTTAACAACAAACTTACAGTAACAATACAGCAAGCCAACTTGCATCTCATTGGTAAGACAATAAAAACTGGCTTGTGTTCATGTTAGTTTTGGTTGCTGTTGGAAGGTTCTATAAAGTGGTGAGCTGTTATTAGAAAGGGTGGAGGGGCACAGTTGTTGTGACTAAAAAGTGCTTTGCTATGGAGACAGGTTTAGGTCTCTGAAAACTCGTTCAAGGTCATGCATGAGTTGTTATCACAGATAATGGTTGATGTGTTGCTTTTGGCTCATCATTCCTACAATACCAACCAAACATCTGATATCTCTGCAGCCACGGGGAGTTTGGTATCAGTGAGAACCATATGCAGGAAGCTGCACAAAAGAAAGCTCTGCATGAGAAGATCTATGCTGTCTCTCAATTCACATTAAATGAGCAGCTGGCATATGTTGCTTGCACAGAACATGGCTGGTCGTGTTCTCTTTACTGTTAAGTGAAGAATTATTTTCAGGGAACCTGGTAAAGATGTGAAGATCTGGGCAGCAATTTCAATGGGTGGGTGAATATCCTGACTGCAATAAGATCCTGGATATCTTTTTCAGACCATGTGCAGGTGCAGTTGGTGATAACTTCATTTTAATGGACGGTAATGCTCGTCCACATATTGGTTCTAAATCCTGTTGAGAATGTTTGGCATACTCTTAGGGTGATGTGTTGCCTTGTTTCAATCCTTTCTAAGATTATTTCAACATCTGAAAACTTCCCTAATAGGACGGTGGATTTAAACATCCACTACTATTGTTGTTCAGTTATAAGGTGCCTGCAGTTTGCTGCTGAAGAGATTGGATTTTTTTATTATTAGCTAGTTATCTAATAGACACAATCCTGTTAATCCTGTTCTAGGAATTGCAGACATGTTATTCTTGTCTAATTATTCTGAACTGGTAAATTGCCATTTGGCTTGGAGTATGTATGTTGTGGCTTCCATGTCACCTACCTTTCTAATATTTACATATCAACCATTTCAATCAGGGACTTGAGTGAAGTAAGGATCTCCTAATAAAACAATATGTATACACAGACTGCCATCCGTTTCCCTCTTCAAAAGGAAATATTGCTGCATGGACTTGAGATATCTAAAATCATCTCTTGCTGTTTATAACAAAGGTTCACCCCTGCTAGGTGCTAAGTGTACACACTGCTGTGTCTTGCCCATCTTTCTCTGAAAAAAGTTGACACTACTATAATGCTAGCACAGACATTGGAATATGGTGAGAATACATTAATTCTAGAGTTAATCAGTATCATTATAGGCTACCCTTTATGCTGATCCATGATAGATACTGACAAAAGTGGTGTGTGTAAGCTACTTTTAATGTATTTATTTTGCAATAAAGTTAGTGTACCTTTTGGAACAATATAATTTTAATATCTTGTTTTAAATTTCAAACATTTACTAAGTACAGTATTTGCACGATAAAGGAAGTGAATCATCCAGTAGCAGTGTAAAGAAGTTTGTTTTGATACAAAGATTGCTTTATAGAGTGCTAGAGGTCTATCCTAAAATGCCAGACAAAAATAGAACACTATTTTGCCATAAGTAGAAAATTAGAATCTTTATTGTAAGGTTTGAGATTTCTGTTCTGTTCTGTATCAAACTCTACCCACAATTTTCAAATTACAGCTTACACTGTACTGTGTCTACTCTCTTACAATACCACACCTTCCACTCAGTCCCAGCTGCAGCAAAGAAAAGAAGAAAGTTATCGAATGGTTTTTTACATAACCAAATAAAACATTTGCCTTAAATTTTTGAAAAGAAATTGTGATGGAAGTTAACTACCATATTAATTATAATAGTAGCAACTAAACAGGACAAAGGACTGGATGGAAGTTAATAGATTCAACAAATATTTGGACTCTAGGACAGTTTATGAAGGGTTTGTTAGTATTTTTAGAAGAAATTTGCTAAAAAAACTAAATTTCTCATTTTTAGAATATCTCAAACAACTGCAAAGACTTTGAGAAGGAAAATACTGAAAAGAAACTTTAAATTATTTATGAGCTTTAATATTTTTAATCTTAATGAAAGAAGTCCAGAAATATAGATAATAAATAGGCAACTAATATTTTTGTTAAGAATTAGGCTTATGACGATAAAGATGAAAAAACTTTTAATTGTTTAGTTGAAGAAAAACTGAATAAATATGGAAGCTGTACGTGCTGCTCTCGACGGTGGTTTTAGAGAGATCAATCAAAATTCAGATCTAACGACTTTAGCTAAGAAATTACTTTTGTATTTCAATTTATATTAAGCACAGAGTTCCAATTCCGAGAGACTCTACTGAAAGTTTGATGTAAAAATTCCCCTTTAAACTTAGTTTATAATATATAAAGTATGATATGCAAATCAACAAGATGCACACGAAGAGACTATCAAATTTGTCGTTAGAATAGATAATTATGGTCCACTTAAATTATTCACAGTATTACCCAATGTTGCTTTTTTAAATGCAAAATTACGATCAAAAATGTTTTCTGGTGTATATTTTCAAGCTTATGAGAGTCATCCATATAGAATAACGAGTATGAATCTGAATTTAAAATAATAGAAATGATTAATCTAAAGCCAAAACAATTTATGCATATAGGTGATGAAATTTTTAAAGAAAAAGTATCTTTCCATAATCTGATAACAAACAATTTTAGTAAGTATATTGTAGCTACTAAAGAATGAGAAAATATAGATTTATAATGAATTAAACAAAAAGAGCTTCAGATTACAAAGTATTTCAAAAGTACATTAAAACATCTGGCAGGTATAATGATATCTACCTTAAATCTGATGTCTTACAATTTTTAAGTTTCAAATACTCCAGCCAACAATATGTCAAAGGATTTAAAAATTGGACATTATATGATAGAACAAGATGAGGTGTAATCTATGGCACTACAGAGGCATTGCAAACTAACAACCCATTATATAAATACATTTAGAGAATGATATAAAAACTTTGAATTATGTAGCATATGTGTAATTGGTTGGGGAAAGAATTAGATCTCGCCACTGGAAAGGTTATAGATTAGATCATCAAGAGTGTACAGTTCTAAGTATAGATTATGACCAAACTAAAGAAAAATCTAGCATTTACTCTGATACAGAGGTCTCACCAGTTGGGCTATGATTTCCTTCCAGTGGATGGATTTAAAGCATAAAAATAAAACAGTCCACCAACAGGTGTGTTAGTTAGATTTAGGATATCTGAAATGATTGTGAAGTGATATTATCTCCCTTCAATAATAACCCTAATATTCCTTTTCCAACTAATGCTTCTAATTTATGTCAACGGAAGCTGTTATTTATTTTGAATAGTCCATTCATTAGTGCACCCTAAATCACAGTTTCTTTACATTTTTGTGACAGGCCAACTGATATTTTTTGTTGTTTACACTCTTAACTTATTTACAATGCTTATCTAATTACTATTATTATTATATTTTCTGTAAACTTTCTCCACATTATTTGTAAGGTTTTAATAAATGCCTTAAATACAAGTGCTTTTCCTTTATATGCATGATAAAGTTTGGTTTCTAAATGGATTTTTTTTCTCTAAAACCTTTTTAAGCTCATGAATTATTACAATTCTGCCTCGGCTTTTGTTTTACCAATAGATTAGTTTAATAATAAAACTACCTCACGAGCTTGGTCTGTCTAGCAAGCTCGATTGTATCATGCTGTCAGGGGCTTTACATAAGATTCCCAGTCAGGGAAGAGAACTGCTGCTTATCAATACAATCAGTGATTTATACTGTCACATTATAGCTACACCACCAGCAACTCGAGAAGTTAATCTCAATTATTTATCTAAAACTTTGAAAATAAAAAAAAAAAACTATAATACGAAGCCATCCTGCTGAGTTTTATAGTAGAAGATGGAAAACAAACAAAAAATAATTTATAGTTCGAATACCTGGGGTTTAATATTTCCAAATTCTTAAACGCATACCTGCTCGTTTGAACAAGAGAATATTTTATTGTGTTAACTCATTAGTGAAAACCCATCAGCTATTTTTTCATTTAATTCCTAGAGAAACCACTGATAAATGAGAAGCTTTTATGGTAGTTCTTACCTACCAGTAATTTCAGCAATTTTCCCACAATGCAATACTACAAACATTCACAATTTCCAAAAGTAGAATTCAGTAAAATGTCTGCCAGTTTACTCTATGTTTAGATCTAAAATATGTTAAGGTGGAGAACCTAACTGAAAAGAAATTATGGCGAAGATTAAGAAAAGGAGGAAACATTAATGTTTCATGTAATAAAGCTTGGAATCCTTATACAAACAAGATACACAAGACAGACAAACGTTATCGTAAAACCTTTCTAACATTTCTAGCAATTTAATCAAGGCTGATACCACTATGTTACATTATTTACGGACACATCATATACCTGGAAATCAAGTATAGGCTGTGATGGCTTCTTTCTTTCTTATAGCTTCTGTATTATATCATCTATGAACATTCCTCAAACCTAGAAATGATGTATTTGATGTGTTGGCCTTTTGCCTTTTTATAGTCACTATATTACATAATCTGTGAACACTTTGCAGACCTGGAGATAGTGTATATGATGTAATGTCTTCCTGTCTCCTTATGCTTACTATATTACATGGAGATCATTATATGCTGTGACTATTTTAATTCTTACATTGTAAAATTACTATTATGTTAATGTGTCTCAGCTGCTTTTATTAACTTAGACATACTTGATAAATCCAAATTGGAAGAATGCAGATACTTTGAAAAAAAAAACAGTTTGTTTCCTTAAGTATTTCCTGCCACAGCAGCAGGTTCAAAATAAACTCAAATGCCATAACCTTGTGAAGACCATGTGTTTCAACAACAACTTTCCTGCACTTATCAATATCCTGAATTTTTTTTTCCAAATCTTTTAACGAAGCAGCGTATGTTTTTAAAGTCTCTCTGACAGAATGGTGTCGGCTGCACCGGCACTTAGCCTGCGTAAACTTTTCGGAAATTCGTTGTTTTTTTTTCTCATTTCCCAGATCTCTCGTGCCTTAAACAGTGGCAAATTTTTTTCCAGAATTCCCCCCCCCCAAAAAAAAAGACTTTAAAAAAAGTGTCGATTTGTGTTAAGGTTTTGCTTGAATCAGTTAATGCTAATTCAGATTGGGCACACGGCAGTGATAACCCACAACAAAGCTGAACAGGTAAATCCTGACATGATGTGATGCTGAAAAACTTCCTCAAAGGGCATAGAAACCTCCTCAACGTTGAATTTATCGTTAACAGATCACAGTAGTATCGATTACCGTCCACTTCGTGAAAAATCTCATTCATTCATCATCTAGTGAACACCACCCCCATTTTTTTTGTTGGAAAATAGCCACTCAGTCTTGTTTGGATATGAATTTAATTATCATTTTGTATTTCTGGGCTGAGATAGAATTTCTTATCGGTTTTTGACAAATGTTTTACAATAAGATTCAGCTGGCAATTCACACAACTCCAGGAAATTCTCTTTATCGACTGTTAAGAACCCCAAACAGCCATATTCTGTGCCTAACAATGGCTGGAGTTTGCCAAGCTGGACAGAGAATTACATTGAAGATGCTCTTTGCAATAAATGTGTTATTTTCAGCACTGCTGCCTTTATATGTATTCCAGAACTCTCATATTCTCTTATTCCTTGTTTCCCTTCCTGCTATTCACAGAACCCAAGCCTCCAAAATACCTTTTTCAGTTTTGGGTTGTAGGCAGTCTTTTTGAATCTTTCCATCCATTTGGTAGCATTTCGTAGTATCAAGTTAAATAAAATAAAAAAAAACAGTCTTTGTGGGATTCTTTGAACTCATATTTACTTCCATTACTAGGCTGGCAGAGCATCAGTCCCATAACTTCCTAATCAATTTGAGGAATCAGCTACATCACAGAAGGGAAGGGTTACATGTGATTCAACAGTAAGCAGTGGACTCACTTTGTTTATTAATTTCTTCATACCTAAAAGAGGAATTAGAATTCTCAAATTCATAGGAGTCTTGTACTTGTAAATTGCATGCGGGGAGGTCATAATAGCGTGTTCATAATATCAATATGAATGTCATCCTCTTGTGTCATAGTTTCATTCGATACACTAGCATCTGGTGCTTCCAGACAGCTTAGAAGGACCAGACATTTTGAAAGTACTTGGCTGCATGGTAGCCCACAGTTTCTACGGAAGAGACAATGTCACTAGCTCTACCAGTCTTGAAGTCAGAAGCCTAACTGTATGGAAATAAAATCTTTTGTCTAAGTTTACAATATTGTTCCAGTTATAAATACAAGTATATATGGCATGTGTAGTGAAAGAGTACATATTGGGAATAGGGGCCTTTAATTTTAAATGCGATGTAAAAATTTGCTCACATACTCTGTTACTCCTCAAAAGCTGACCTGGTTGCTACAAGCCGTTAAAGGATAATTTCCATTTTATCTTAACTCTTTGATGATTAATATATCATATATATATATATTACAGTGTATTTACACCTAGTGTATCACAGATATTTTTCGATTACACCTACCTAATATTAAAAAATGCCTGAGACTAATGATTCAAAGATCAAAAACACTCAAATTATCCGTATTATCCGGTCGATAATCATTTTAATTGAAAAAGTTATTGATCATAGCTCAAAGTTTGTTTGCTTGACTGGGTACTATTTGTGCCGCAAGACGATAAAGTGTAACATTTGAATTTCTCAAGCTTTGACATTTTGGAAGAATAGCTTTTTCACAATTTCTCAGATGCTATTATCTTGTTTTATAAATATGCAAACGTAAAGAAGTTTATTGTACATTTTTTTTCAATATTACAAGAGAGCTTGTAGAATCCTTTTAAAAGGTGATACATTTTTGTGTATCGAATATGATACACACTCACTGGATCCTAGTTGGGGGTGAGGAGGTGGGTGGAGTGGTGTTTGAGATAATTTTTGATAGGAAAATAAATGAACCGATGAAACATTTTGTAAAATGAAAGATTCTTTGAAACATTACTGTTTCCATATTTTTTTTTAAAAAAAGACTAAGATCTTCAGCAGCTGCTATTCAAAGGGGGCTTCGGTTTCGTTTCACCGTTAAAAAAATTGGAGCCCTGAACCAAGAGAGATTCAGCAGACCTTTGGTGTAAACGTAGTATTCTGCGATGAAAAATAGCCTTGCAGAGATGGTTAAGAGACAAACTCTGGCATCCGGGACGCAAAGCATTTCAGGAATACTTTGGATGTCGCAACTATTTCGACAGTTTCATCTCGGTAGAAGCAGAAATGCGTGAATAGATGAAGCAGATGGTTGTTTCATCCCCCCCCCCTATAAGCAAGTTATGGGACTACAACCCATGTCACAAACAGATGGGAAAGGAGGGAGGAGGAGCAAATTCTTTGCCACCATCGAGGGCTCTTGTCGCATGAGTATCAAGGAGGCGGTAAAATGCCCGTAAACAATTCCTGCCGCCCATGGATTTACACTCCTCCATCTTTCCTCACGGATCCATCAACTTGGTTCGAGACACAGCTCCAAATACTCCAGAACCATTCTGGAGCCTGGCTTATCACAGCAGGGCTGGCTGACTGGGAGTAGGTGCATTGTTCCTAAATATTATATACTGGGGACATTATTATTCTTCAGAATTTTCAGACAATTGAAAAATATTTTAGGTTCACCCTTGAGGACACCCATGCTCCCTGTCTGCTTCCTTTTGTCGATGACTCCCAGAAGGTGAGTGGTCCAAAGGTCCCGGCATGCAATAACAATAATAATAATGGTGTAGTAAGGTTTATGCACAAACAGAACAGTAATTTTAAACTATCCAGACCACCCCCCTCTCTCCTCGTACCAATGTATATAAAAATAGTCAGACTACATGGATTAAAGTATAATTCTGCATGATTAAACACAACCTTGGTTACCTCCCTTACCTTAGCAGACAAACCCGGCCAGAGAGGAAATAGATGGGTGTCATTGCCTCCCTTTGCTCTCCCATTGAGGAGGAGAAGTCGTCTCTCAGGTGGGGAGAAGACGACTGAAGGTAATTCTATGAAATATCCATCAACAGAGAAGGGGACAATTTATTTATTTGCAGAAATCAGTCAGATGAGGAAAATCTAATATTGACCAATCAGCAGCGGACGCGAGTCCAGGATCACGTGACTGTTACTGCGTTCCTCAGTCTCCTGATCTGGGAGGGAGGATGTGGGCGATTTCCTCCCTCTCACCTGAAATAATCGACAGACGGATGGAGAACACGGACGGCTGCTGCCCTCTCTCCATTCCTTCTGTCTTCAACAATACATCGACACCGAGCGGTCGAAGTCCAGCCAACGGCCCTTCGACTCCTCCCCGGGCCCGGTCTTCAGACGGGAGACGAGACCGCACGACGTGCAGTCTTTAGGGGCCGGGCCCAGGATCACTCCCCCCCCCCACAGACTTCAGGGTCACCGCCGCGCACCGGACCTCTGTTGTCAGGTCCAAAGCTGTTCTGTGACCCTGCCTCCGGCCCCTAAGATCTGCGGACCTGGTCGACAGATGGAGGTCAGTGAACTAGGGGCTGTGAGGGAAGAGCTGGACCGGCTCATTGGCCAGTGGGAGGTGGGACTGGACCAGTGTAAGCGACCTTGAGGTCCTTTCTCTGATAGAGGAGGGCCCGACCCCCCCCCCTCTACCTGATGATGGTCGATAGGAGACAATAGCCGATCGTCTGGAGACATCAACACCAGCAGCAGCCCTGAAGGATGGACAGATTAACTCTCTCCTGTTCGCAGCAGACGTCAGCGTGACAACTCCCCCACTTTAGTTGTCGCCATCACCGACGACAGGAATCGCCATGATCTTTGATGGCGGACATTTCTCCCGCCACGCCCCTAGAAAGGGGGCGGCCGACTCCCCCCTCCCCTCCCCTCCCCTCCATCACGGTCAGTTCTCCCTCAGGTGGCTGCAAAAATGTCCTGACTGTCCACATGAACTGCGCGTTCAGCCGGAAGTCGATGCTGAGGGATCCGCGGGACGTTTTCCCGTGTGGCATTTATGGCGGGCGATGGAGGCGCCGCCCTGGTGGCTGAGGTGTGTGGATCTTCACGCTGCAGTACAGTTTAAATACCGCGACGTAGGTGACCCCTGTCTGGTCCCCCCCCCCCACCAGGGTTTCACTGTGGCCGGGGCGATCTACCTGGTCGACCGGGTGACGGACAGCGCGAGCAGATTGTACAGGCGGGGACAGACACAGCGCTGGATTCTGACTCTGGACCTTAGTCCTGTGCTGGTTTAAATGCGGATGGGACCAGGTGACAACAGTTTACCAGGTGTACGACTGATGATAGGTGAAAACTAATCATCATCCCAGGTAAGCCTCTTTGTCTACCTGTCCTCTCTGCTTCTGTATTTTAAACGATTGTTCATTTTCTTATTGTTCAGGTAAAAACAATGGACGAGATTTGGTTGGAGATCTTGGTAGAAGAAGACGATGTCACTGTTGCCATGGTGCTGAGTCATATTCAGCTACAGAGTACCTGCTTTCAAAGAGATTTGGACGATCCTCTATTTCTTCACCAGCATCAGTCTGCCCTCAGTAGCGAGCTCTTTAATCTAAGAGGCAGACAGCATCAAGTAGTCCCTTAATCTCTCTAATCAGTTGTTCAGAACCCCCCCCCCTCCCCCCAGAGCAGCTTAGGATCATGAACTTCTGTTTAAGCCCTGTCTTCATGGGGATGGAATCCATCCATCTGGTGTTCTCGCCTAAAATAACTATTGTTTTTATTTTGATAGGATCTTCTGCAGTCAACACGGACAATAACGTACGTTTGCCAATGATGATGTCCTCAAAGTATGCCTAAAGTGTAGCATTAACTGGTCCTCCCTTTGAATATGGTTTTCTGCAAACCACATATCTTCTTGCAGTATATCATCCTCATCCAGATATCGTACATTAGCCATCATCATCACCACCTTGTTGGCGACAGCGCTGTAAGCTGTTTCTCGACGGCATCGGCACAGTAAACACGTAGGTGAACACTTGTCGGCGGGGGACCCCATGAACCCAGATTTCAAGTATTCAAATAAATAAAGACGGCAGCACCTTTTCTTTGGAGGCATAGTTACCAGACTGGAGGGTAATTCCTGAAAACACAAGAGAAAATGGACAATAATGAATGAAGCACGACAGGCAATTCACATGAAATATCCCGCAGTGAGATTATATCCTCCAAAATGAAATAGGGATGAAAGAACTGATGCAAGTGAAGTTTAGGAAATATTTATGGAGGAAGAAAGATGGACAAGACGAATTTATAAATAGAGTCCAGTTATTTAATCGAATATTATTTATCTATTAGCAGCCGTAATGGAAGGCATTCTAGCGAGTTACGCAGAAGGATATCACCATAGTGATATTAAATTGAACAAAAATCAAAATAGAATACGAAAACATGGCTGCAAAGGCCACTGTAGCAGAAACTTCTATTTTGTCCGGGTCGTGGTGTATATAATGCACTGAAATGCTGCGCTTTAAATTAAATTTAATAATATTATATTATATTTATATTACATGATTAATAAATGCGTGAAAAAATTGAACCCCGCCAGGCAAACTGCATGTCCGATAGCCCTGTGCCCTAGCAACCGAGCTACTTCAGCTCAGTCGCTAATGTGTATTAAAAGCAGCTGGCAGCCATAAAACGGGAGTAATATCTAGATGGGTGTAACTGTTATACTAAATGTAATATATATCAAAGCAATATGGCTGAAAATAATTTCCATAGAATTAATTTTTTTAATTTAACTTTCTTTACTTTTGTAGCGCCCATCTAAAACCTCAAAGCGCCCATGTTGGAGTCCCCTGTGCTTCATCAGTGAGGAGACTGACGGGACAGACAGACACCTTGTACACAACAGACTCAGCCCATCCACCTGCCGGGGGAATACAGTTGGAGTCTCTCGCTTTTCCTTCGTGTCAACACTGGCAAAGGTTACACCAGCTGCTTACTGATGTGTCGCTGTTTCTCAATCAGTTTACTTGTAAACATTAAACGTTAAAATCCTGTGTGGTTCTAAATTGTGGTGGTAGGGACCTGAATGATCTGCTATGCTCGCCTTTTGTTCTGCACATGAATCCTGCTAATGATGATGCTCCCTCATCCCAAGTCCACGTCTACTACAATTAAAATGCTGTCAGAGAGACTTTCATAATCTGTAAACTCTAGAAAATAATTATCTTGATTTCTTCTGCTTTATCTTGTTGGTATCTTTACAATTCTCGGAAATTTTAAAAGCCAACCTAATTGTAGTTACCCAGGTTGCACTACCTGGACTAGTACAAGGGTTAATGGTGGAGACTTGATGAAGATTGAAATATTAAGTGAATATAAAATATCTTGTTCATTCTCCTTGAAACCAGTTCTTGACTCTAGTACAACAAATAATGAAAATAAAGTGTTTACTGATTGAATTTCTGTCCAAATAAATCGACAGCAGTAACACGTGTGCTCAACTCTGACTTTGTTAGCCAAAGTGTTATCAGATCTCCACTGTGTAGAGGAAAGCTGCTTTTAATTCCCATCTTTGAAAATCAACTGGGTTAAATTCCTTACTATAACGAAAGGAAAAAGCAAAGTATTTCTGAAGTTTTGGAGGTATCCTCAGACATCTTTTCTCCTCTTTTATGCACCAACCATCCAATAAATTTGGCACAAATTGGCATTGCTTATATCTTGGATGATGTGCAGTCAGTAAAGTTAATAATTTCTAAAGGTTTTGTGTTTGATCTTCTCTTCATAGCAAGTCTACAAAACAGATTTACTAATCTGTCTTTATGTTGTGATGGAGAACCTTGTCTTAAGTTTGTTATTGTGAACTTCTTATGCAACACCATCTTGTACTTTTCTTACAAAATAAAATAGTGTTGTTGATAAAGCTGTTTTTAGGGTTTTAAAAAAACGGTTACTTGATATTTGTATCTGTTTGACATGATTTTCTTTCCTTCTCTAACAGAACTGCGAATAGAGCTTTATAAATATTATAATGCAAACAGTTAACTCCCTTTTAGAATATAAGCAAGCAAAGAAAATCTAACTTTTAGCTGTTGTTTCTCATTTCAGTAACAGCTTTCAGTACAAATTTGCAAATAACCATATTTGTTCTCCAGACAAGAGCTACATTGTGTTTTCGTTTCTACATACGTTACAATAAATAAGATTTACAAAGAAAACAAGTCATGGCAGAGGTAGCGCTTAGAATGGTATGAGTTAACAGTCCAGTTTAAATCAATCTATTCCCATAGCAATTGTCAGAAGAAGTTTTTTAATGTGTGCCTCAGTTCTGGAGTATTTGAAATAGCGTCTTCTCTATTGGAAATACATACGAAGATATTGACTTATTCTTTTTTTTTATCTTTTTGTGGGTGCGTGTGAAAGTTCTTGTATGCGTGCGTATCTCCGAGGAGAAGGGAGTGGAGGTTGGTGGGCGAAGCGTGTGGAGCGAGCTCCCGTTAAGGCCTAAAAGGCTGTGCTGAGGCGCCAAAGCACCTCATGTAGCTGGCCAGAGTTAGCGCCCCATGTATGGTGACCGCTTCCCCAGCCAAGAACAATCTTGGGAAAAAAGGCCTCAGCACGTCAAGTCCGAAAACCGGTCTCGACGCACCTAACCTTCCCAGCCAGATAGGCAGGCCAAAGGCAAAATACGGCCCCTGCCTCCACTCTCTTCGGGCAGAGGACTTTCCGCTTACCACCCCCATAAGGTTGACCCTGTGACCTCCAACCAATCATTCAGCCTGTATTATTTAATACCAGCGGTGTTGTACTTTGTATAGATCTACCTACAGAAAAAGGCATCTTCGTCTATAAAACAGATGTGTTTATATCTTATCAGTCATTTGTTAAAATATACAACTAAAAACTGAACACAGCAAAATTAATCAGACGTTCATCGCACATGCAATATTAATGTCCGTAAAGACTTGGTCCACGTAAAAGCTATACATCATTAGAAATACCTAGTCAAAAGTAGTCTTATATTGTAGTCATTCTTATACATTGGGTGTCAGTTAATGTGAGTTAGATTAAATCTAGTATCCACATACAAGGAGTACATTTTGTTACTATTAAAAAATAACTAGTATTAAATGAGTAGACTAGGTGTCACCCGAGTTATGGCAAGAACAACAACACTATATCATTGTAGCCATCAGCAACTTAAAGGTAGATGAAACCAGCTTTTTATCCCTTTTTTGTGTTTACTTAACCTCTCATTTGAACGTGGTTAAACTATTTAAGACTATCCATATATTTGGTAACACTATAAGGCAGTATTGTAGAAATACTTTCCAACCAATATTTGATTCTGTGAAGAATGTTCACACACCATTGAATACAACAGTATACTGAAAAATCTAATGCTAAGAAAATAAGATATTACAGTGCATTATAGGCATTCCGAGGTGATGTAAATAGGATGGGTAATACTCACATGGCTTCATTGATCTTCACACTTAACTAATTTACCTATTAGAAGATATCTCAAACAACAAATTATGACAATAAAGGATTATTCCAGTATCTCTAATAATGATAATATGCTCACTCACAGAAAACCACCCTAGCCATTTATTCCAACAACAACAAATATAGTAATACTTAGCTGCTAACATAAATGTCTTTATTAATTGATAGGTTCAGATTTTCTATTATTCCTAGTGATAAAGTGATAGCTTCTGTTTATTTGAAGTTTATGTACTTTCTATTTATCATTAACAGAATAGAGAACAAATTTGAAACTAAGATAGTATTTTTGTATTATAATATTAGTTATTGAAGTAGACAACCTAAACTTGTTCATAAAAGGCAGTTTTTTCATGTTAATATTAAATTAGAAAAAAATTACATATAGTGAAAAACGTTTCCAATACATTTGTTAGTGTTTATATTATTAACAAGAAAGAGGATCTCTGTCTCCACGTATTATTATCATTATTGACAAATCTAATGAGATTTAAATTTATATGAAATTCAAAAGGTGCACATCTAACCTTGGTTTGTGTTGGTTCAAACGTTGACACATTTTTACAGCTCTGTTTAATGAATGTTTCCTGGTAACCGTGCATCCATCCATCCACAGTTTGTGATCCACTGACAGATGATGTGAAAGATAACATGTGCAGCATCTGGGGAACCCCAAGCTCTGCTGTGTGGTTGCAGCTAAAGAAAACCGGTTTTTGCTTGGCTACTGTAGCTGCCACAGTCGACTACATTGTGATTAGTCTCCCAACCACGGCAGAAAAATAAACCAGCCACCATTAACTCTCCTATTTCAGACAGAAAATCTTTGTTTCAAAGAAAATACTGAGGTCAGATTTCACACAAAGCTATTGATCAGTCTGCAAAATTAGATCGATTGATTAGTGTTTGCATGATCTGGGCCAATGAAAGAATGCTGTGGTACAACAGATGGAAGGAGGAAGACATTGGTGTGTCCATCAGTTCAGTGGACGTGTGTACACATGAGGTGCAGTAAATACAATTTTTAATGATAAACTTCCCTTTTATGCCTGCAACGGCTGATGCTGCTACTTCATTTTGGAAATGATGAACAGTTATCATTACAGAAATATGTGTAAATAATTAATAAGTTAAAAACCTACCAATTCTAGTTAGTAATGTGATGCAGTACATCAGTATAACAACAATAAATGTAATAATAATTAATAAACTGTGAACACAAATTTTAAAAAAAATTGTTTTTTCATACAAAGAAGAAATAAAATCTCATTTAATCAGATGGATGACTATGGATTGTAAAGTTACCTGGCTGACAGAGAGCAGCCAGCTGCAGTCGTCGTCGGATTCCCGTCATTTTTGGTTTTTAAAAGTTTTACTGAACTTTGGTGACTTACATTAAAATATCATCCTCAGAATCTTCTCCAATAATCTCTTTTGTTCTTTGGTTGCTTTAACATTTTCTTTAGTAATAATAATAGTAATAGTAGTAATAATAGTAATAGTATGAAATAGGTGGTGTAACTACAAATAGGTTTAGTGCTGGGGAATTTGATGTTTTGAAAGAAACAAAAGAGTTAAAATTGAAAGGATTCAAAATTATTAACACAAACAAATTAAACTTTAACAATAGAAAGATTACAGAGAATAATAATGTTGTTGTTGTTGTCAGTGAATTTTGAAAAGTGAATAAAATGGATTTGTTTTACTAAAGTGAAAAATTAAAAATATGTTTTAATATAATTTCATTGAGGAGCACAAATAACCGTTCCTCTGGGAATTACTGAGGAAAGGGTCCACTCAGAATATAATAATGTGTGACTTTGGGGATAGCGGCCGCCGCCATTGTTTCTCTCACCTTTCTATACTTTTACTTCCTTCCTCATCAAGAAAATGTTTAGCAGGGAGGACATTGGCCTGGTGACAAAGTTTGCAGCATCTCTCCTCTTGGATAGGTGTCCATCACTCCAAACCACGTCATGTCCAGTCAGTTGTGATTCACCAGAGAAACATCCCATCGTTGGTGCATAACTGTCTATACAACTGTTAGAAAACCTGTAAGACATTTAATTGTTTATCATGAGGTTGTTTCTATTGAAATATCCTACTTAATGCTTGATGAATTGCATCTGGTGAGTCCACAATTTTTGGCTGAGAGAGAAAATATTTGTGTATATTTATTTTTATATAAAAGTCACGTGATTTTATATTAAATAAGGACATAAAATGGAAAAGTATATGGAACAGTAGTTATTTATTACCCGTCACCATAGCAACACGAAAGAATCACATTTTGTACTCCTAACTGGTTAGTAAATTAAATGCAGAAAACTATCTAGTTGCTGATCATCAAGGACAGAGAAAAGCCATTGATTTTTAATTCATCATGGTGAAGTGTTCCTTCTAATGTGACCAAGCAGCTATTAACTGTACTCGGGTTGCATCTAAATGCATCCAGCTTGTATTGATGTGCCGCAAAATGGCATCAGTCCCTGGGATCCGGCTTAAGAAATCATTTCAGATTCCACACTGTTCCACTTTAACCGAGCTTGTTCATCATCCTCTGCGTTAAGCACGTGTTCCAATAACCGTCATCCTGATTATCCTTTAAATCGATTATCGGTACAAGCTCTGGAAACAGCAGCCCAGAGGCGCTCTGCTACCCGCGGAAATCGAGCAGGAGGATACGGAGTAAGCGGGAGCGAATAGCAGCAGAGTTACCGGCCCTGCCTTCTCCCGTGCTACCGGCAAAGGGTTAAACAGCCCCCGTTACTAACACCCCGCCGGGGGATAACATGTGTCCCGGTTTTTTTTTGGTGGTGGTGGTGGTTGGGGTGGGAGGGTTAAAATAATACCGCTTCCACCCGTAGGGATGTAAGGTATAAATGTGGAAGGAAACCCACGCGCTCTCCGGACACGAAGTCGTGTTTGCCCGCGGGTCCAGGGGCAGCCGGTTCCGGGACTCTTCGGCTCTATGGCCGCCTCGGACGAAAACCAGCCCCTAAAAGGGAACGTGTTGATCGTTCTCGCTCACGAGGAGCCGAAGTCGTTCAACGCGGCCATGAAGGACGCGGCGGTGGAAACCCTCCGGCGGGAGGGCTTCTCTGTGCAGGTGTCCGACCTGTACGCCCAGCGCTTTAACCCCGTGCTGTCCAGAAGGGATTTAAACCTGGGTCGGTTCCTTCTTCGTAGATTATCCCTTCTCTCTCTCCAGACCCCCACCTGCCCCCCTCTCTCTCTCTCCAGACCCCCACCTGCCCCCCTCTCTCTCCTTTTTTATTTTATTCTTCCTCGGTGTATCGCAGGACTGGGCAGATGGCGGCACCACTCAGCCGGGGTGACGGACCTCCGTTCGCTTGGATGGATGGATAGATGGATGGATGGACGGATGGATAGATGGATGGATGGACGGATGGATGGATGGATGGATAGATGGATGGATGGATGGATGGACAGATGGATGGATGGACGGATGGATGGATGGATGGATAGATGGATGGATGGATGGATGGACAGATGGATGGATGGATGGACAGATGGATGGATGGATGGATAGATGGATGGATGGATGGATAGATAGATGGATGGATAGATAGATGGATGGATAGATAGATGGATGGATGGATAGATGGATGGATGGATAGATGGATAGATGGATGGATAGATGGATGGATGGATGGATAGATGGATGGATGGACGGATGGATGATGGATGGATGGATGGACAGATGGATGGATGGATGGACAGATGGATGGATGGACGGATGGATAGATGGATGGATGGACGGATGGATGGATGGATGATGGATGGATGGATGGATGGATGGACAGATGGATGGATGGATGGACAGATGGATGGATGGATGGATAGATGGATGGATGGATGGATAGATAGATGGATGGATAGATAGATGGATGGATAGATAGATGGATGGATGGATAGATGGATGGATGGATAGATGGATAGATGGATGGATAGATGGATGGATGGATGGATAGATGGATGGATGGATAGATGGATGGATGAGGATGGATGGATGATGGATGGATAGATGGATAGATGGATGGATGGATGGATGGATAGATAGGATGGATGGTTGATGGATAGTGATGGATGGATAGATGGATGGATGGATAGATGGATGGATGGATAGATGGATAGATGGATAGATGGATGGATGGATAGATGGATAGATGATAGATAGATGGATAGATAGGATAGATTGATGGATGATGGATGGATAGATGGATAGATAGATGGAAGATAGGATGGCTGGATGGATGGATAGATGGATAGATGGATAGATGGATGGATGGATGGATAGATGGATGGATGGATAGATGGATGGATGGATAGATGGATGGATGGATAGATGGATGGATGGATAGATGGATAGATGGATAGATGGATAGATAGGATAGATTGATGGATGGATGCGATTTCTAAAAAGTTTCTCTCTGTTTCCTTTATTTAGAAAAGGACGATGTGGAGCACATAAATTATTCTACAGAGATCGGCAAAGCCTGTGCCGCGGGGAAGCTTTCGGCTGATGTGCTGGATGAGATGGGGAAAGTTGTTCGAGCGGACCTGGTTATTTTCCAGTTCCCCCTCTACTGGCTGTCGATGCCCTCCCTGCTGAAAGGTTGGCTCGAGCGGGTGATGGTCAACGAATTCGCCTTCAATAAAAGTGGGAAGATTTTTGAGTTCTCACCGCTGGCCGTGAGTTGGAAACTTTGTCCTGTTTGTTTACTGTGTAAATGGTTTGGGGGGGGCATGCCTTGTCTAGAATATGCACTGCTAAAGGTTTTCCTCATTAGTGGATTATCCCGGTAGAGGGAGCTCGCGCGTATTTAAAGGGTGTTTGTAAGGTTTTAGTCAGTGACAGGCATAACTACTCATTAATGCCTTGTTATGTAAATACACAGGATTGATCTTGACATATACTTTGGATTTAGTGGACTTCATATAGGCTTCTTCTTCTTCCCTTTTTTGACACTACTAATTTAATCCTTATTTGCAGTTAAATTTGGGGCCCCCAAGGGCCATGAATTTGAGGTTGGGCCTGTGCAGCTTTTGTTGAAGAGCTCCTACAGTGGATCGGTTGTCAGTACTTTTCTGTTGGTATAATTGGCAGTCCCGCAAGAGATGTCCTGCCGTTGCATCTGCGTTACCACGGGAGCACATTGGACTGTGAACAAGCTCCATCTTCTTGAACAGATGTGATCTTAAACTGCTGTGGCCTGTTTTTAGCCTGAAGATGATAACTTGTTCCTGTCTGGTCAGAGATAGCTCTCGTCTTGTGCATTTGATGGTGGCCTTACATTTGCCCTGGCTTTTAAGAAGTGCTCAGACTTGCCTGTTTGGTGATATGATCTGCACTTTAATTTCCTATTATTCCTCAAAGAGATGGTGTCCACTGGAGAACTGTTTCCATTGTGCTGAAGACTGGTACAAAGGCTTGAGGCTCTTTAAATTGTAGCTGTTATTAATGAGTGCCGCTGACACAGTCTCCACAAAGAAAATGGCCTTGGGCACTGAGGCTGGTCGCTCCTAGTATCAGTGTTTGTCTGCAGCGCCATTTGGGGATCTGTGTCCCTCCATTCTGCATGCTTTGTGTGGCCGATCCATTTGTGAAACCCGGATCTATGATTCTTATGGGTAGTTTACTAATTTAGTTGATACAGTAGAGTAGCAGAAAGCATTCTGAGCTCTACAGGCCACTTATTTTCCAGCTGTAAAGAACTATTTATAGATGCAGATTAATCGTACTTTTACCTCTCCGGTAGGTAATTCATTCCTCTCATTGTGACACTATTATTAAAAATAAAAAAAGAAAGAAAATGGTCTGTAATACCAAAGCCACGTGATGAAGTGTTTGTTGTAGCATCCTTTCTGTCTGTCTGGATATACTGGAGTTCCAGATTTTCACTTTCGATTCAATCTGCTTGCTTTTGTTCGGTTTAGGAATAAAAATGGATGTCATCGTCTGACTTAAACTTGATTGATGTTGGCCTGCATTGAAGTAAAAATAATCTGGAGCACAAAACTCAATTAGCACAAAGTAGAAACGATGAATCTCTCTTATAACTTAAAAAAAAAGGAAAGAAAAATGTTTTCGGGTTGTAATATAAATAAAAAATTGTAAAGTTATCGTATTTTGTGAAACTACTGTTAACTTTGGCAAACTGAAGCCAACGATGTGGAGACTTTAATTTGAAATTGGAGGTTCTTAGGAAACAATGCAGTAGTAAAGAAACCTCTGCTTTTGAACTAGGGCATAGTTTGTTCTTTCTGCCTTTTCAGTTCTAAGTATTATTGTAGTTTACATTTCTGCTAGTGTTTCGTATCAGAACCATCAACTCTGTTGGCTTTGTCCACCCCTCCTCCCTCTCTCTCTGCCCAAATTCTATCGAAGCTAAGCAGCATTTTGGGAGCTTTGTGTGTTTGAAAAAAAGATATTGATGGATTGAAACTTTTGCAAAGTATAGTTATTAATTTTAGTTTCTTTTCTTCCTTTTAACTTATAAAAAAAGTTTTTTAGTTGGACCATGTTTTCTTCCCCAGGGTAAAAGATGTCTCTTGTCCATCACTACGGGTGCACCATCCTCTTTTTTCTCTGACCATGGGGTGCTCGGTGACATGGACATCATTCTCTGGTCAATGGAGGCAAGTGTCTTTTTCTTTCAAAGTAGCAGTTTCCTCAGCTTCCTGGCCAGTTCCATTTCCAAAATTTCCTTAATAGGATAAAAGGCTGAGCACATCCTGTTGTTGCTTGTTTTAAATACAGCAGGAAAACTGATTGGCGTGTTTCTCCACTGCTAGCAAACCCCAAGCCGCGTTGGTTCGGTTTGGTCGCCAGATTTTATACGGATGTAAGAGAGGTTTTCGGTAGGAAACAGAAGCAAGCCTGCTGTGGAAGAAGGTCCATCACCGTCAGGTTTGATTTTAGGGGCCTCTTCCACGGGCTTTCTAATATTACAAGGGACAATGTATGAAACCCTTCTCCTGAAGTTAACCTTATTACCGTGTACAGTTTAGCTTTCTGACCACTGCCATTTTTTTTCCCCACTATTTTATTAACTGTACAATTTTCCATATAAAATATCAAGGAAAAAAAGTTGAATAATTGGGAAAAAAACTTATTTGCAACTGTCCGTTTCTTTCTCGAGTTCTGAAGTGTGTTCATTAACAGACATAAACCTCTCTCATACAGACTCATTCTAATGTCGCCATTCATTTCAGGAGAATTTAGATACTTAAAATAAATGTTTGGATGATGGCACAGAGTTCTCCTGTAAAGAAAATCAGAATCAACTTTGTGCGTGTCATAATTGTGCAAGATAGTGCACTCTATGGAACTCACATCGGTTCTGATACGACTGCTGTCTTTGCTCTCCCTTCAGAGATGCTCAAAAACACCATTTGGCTGACTCTGGTAGTCATGGAATTATAAATGATATGATAATTTGTGATTAGTATATTTAACGCTGAAGCCAATTATTAATTATTAGTATTATAATACTTTTAAAAGCTCAATGTCTAGTTGTTTTGGCTGTTGCATGCTAAGCACCAACAAGAGAAACAAACAATTTCTGAAATAGAGTTTGAATTGCAGTTTCTAATCATTCTCTGAACGAGTCTGTCTATTCATGAAGCCAGTACCACTTCCCTGTAGCCTTTGGATCCATTTTTGACCGTTCTGAGAAAAAGTAATTTAATTTTGAGGTTCTCTTGAGAATCAGTAGTTTAAATAATCTGACATCTCTTGTTTTGATAAGCATCTGTTGTGTGTATTGCTGATGTGATGGTTCCCAGATGATTCTGCAGTGGATGAGGTATCTGGTGCCCTTCCTCAGTGTGGGAGCACTCCACCCTGATCATCATCATCATCTTAACAGTTCAGAACTTAAAGGGTCTCTGATTTGTATTAATAATTCTGTATCACCTGGCTTACCTGTTTGTTCTTCATAGGTAAGCTTGAGATTTTGTGGCTTTGATGTCCTCCGGCCGCAGATTGTGCATGGAATGGACACGGTGAGCACCGAGCGTCTAACACAGGAGTTGGAGGACTGGAAAAAACGGCTACCTACAATTTTTGAAGAAGAACCGATGAAATTCCTGCCATTGCACAATTTTGATCCTGATAATGGAATGATACTGAAGTCAGAATTTGTGGAAAGTGAGCGAGACAACAAACATGGACCTACTGTTGGTCAGCATCTTCGAAAAATCCTGCCAAAGGCATTTCCAAAATAATGAGAGCAAAATCACTTGATTTCCAATTATTTTTTCATTATTGTTGCCCAATAAGAGGAGAATTACATGAGTTCTTAATGCTGCAGGAGGTAGCTGTCAGCCAAATTGTTTCAAAGATTAAACCATAGCTAGGGTTGATTTTGTATTGGATTCTCATGACAGAAAAATCTGGAATTCACTAGAAACTTCACTTCAGGGAGTTTTCTTTATAATCTTCAGGGCAAGTAATTTTATGCAGACAAAAATTTATTATAGTTAAAAGATCTCTTGTAATTTCCCTGAAAAATAAAATTAAAATTCAAGTTGTATTTTTTTCTGCCTATGATTCTTGTCAAGATTTTTTTCAGTCCTTAGATCTAAACATGCATCTATCTATATTCATCCATCTATCTATCCGTCCATCCATCCATTTATCTATCTATATCTATCTATCTATGTCCATCTCTATCTATCCGTCCATCCATTTATCTATCTATATCTATCTGTCTATGTCCATCTATCTATCCATCCATCCATTTATCTATCTATATCTATTCATCTACTCATCCATCCATCCATCCATTTATCTATCTATATCTATCTGTCTATGTCCATCTATCTATCCATCCATCCATTTATCTATCTATCTATCTGTCTATGTCCATCTATCTATCCATCCATCCATTTATCTATCTATATCTATCTGTCTATGTCCATCTATCTATCCATCCATCCATTTATCTATCTATATCTATCTATGTCCATCTATCTATCCATCCATCCATTTATCTATCTATATCTATTCATCTATTAATCCATCCATCCATCCATTTATCTATCTATATCTATTCATCTACTCATCCATCCATCCATCCATTTATCTATCTATATCTATTCATCTATTAATCCATCCATCCATCCATTTATCTATCTATATCTATTCATCTACTCATCCATCCATCCATCCATTTATCTATCTATATCTATTCATCTATTAATCCATCCATCCATCCATCCATCTATAAATGCGCTCAAGAAAAAGGTTTTAATATCCACATCAGTGATTTAATTAACAAACTGGAAATATGATGTGTTGTTGGGAGGTGGGCAGGAGAAGAATGGCCTGTTCTGTCCACCAAAACAACGCAACATATTTTCATTTGACCCTTTTTTTGTGTGTTTCAAGTTGCTAAAACAAAAAATAGTGATTAGTGCTCCTAAGAGTAACTATAAGAAAGGTAAAACCTATTTAATAAAAAGTTTTTGTATGCAAGGTAAAACAAAAAATAGTTTGAACATAAAGTCTAAAACATGAGCTTGGTAGATGTGTATAACCAAGAACAGAAAAAATCTTACCATCAAAATGCAAAGATAAATCTCAGCTGTGCCGAGGTTTCAAGAAGCCGCTGGTGCAGAGATTCTTACATCTCACACAGGTGATGTTCATCTTGTTGTCATTGCTGGATGGGCAAAAAGCATTATCTTGTTCATTCACCTTTCCCTGAATATTCTGCACCATATTATTGCTGCCGTTCTCTAGGCACCCTAGATCTGATTTTGATGAGAGGTTTCAAATAGGATTTTTACGGGATCTCCAAAAAAAAAATTGCATCAGCAAAGTTTGTCGGAGTTTCACTTTTGAGTGGATTTCTGACCAAAAGACAAACGCATTGTATGCCTGCCGACCTATCCAACGTAGAACGCTAACAGCCATCAGGTGGTCTTTCGTTGGCAGGTGTAGCTGGCTAATAGTTTGCTGGAGTTACCCACACCTCCCTTTGTGACATTATAGCCAAGGATGATGTGGGGCTTCTATTCACTGTTGCATCTTTCTGTGATGTGCTCATGCTGAGAACATCTTTGTTCTTCCTTGTGCTGTGGTTGCTGGTGTGAACACAAATATTAATGAATGATCTTGGTGATCTTTCATCTGTAGAACACTAACCAGAAGCTCTGGCTTGTTTCTTATCCACGGTATTGAGTTTTTTCTTGAGAAGTTTGGCCCAAACTGATACGATGTGAAAAAATTATCCACCATGATATTATGACTTCACAATCCCTGGGGAAAATATTCAGTGACACTGCACACCCTGATTACATGCCAGGGCCTTGCCAAACAGTTTTACAGTGTACACCTCTTGTGTTACAGGCATAGCTGGATTTGGAATTGCAGGCCACCACAACTTCAAACTGTATCCATGCTGGCTTCATAGGCAGACACTTCCTAAAGAGTCAGTGCCTCCTAAAGGGCACCAAACGTTTGCCCGTGGTAACATTTGGCTTTAGTTTGTACAGCAGAGGCAAAATTTCAACCCATTTGTTCCATATTTCCTCAAATGGCAGCCATTTTTCCCTTTTTATATGGCTGGCCCTGGTCTCTGCCAAGCAGTCTCGTAGAATGCTTTTAAAAACATGGTGGCAGGAAATATAGCCTGGCCAGTTTCAGCAGTTGCTTCTCTATTAAACCTGTAAAATGCCTGCCAATAAAACTTATCTGAAATAAGCTGGCATGTACATGTAGTCTGTCATTCCATTTTTGCTGTGTTCCAAGTCTGTAAATTCTAAAATGACACTTGTGATTTTTGGTGTATATGTGTTAGCTTATCAAGTGGGCCCTGGAACCATCTGGATAATATCTGCAGTCAACAGCCTGCCTTAACTTATTCATGGATTTTCCCATCTCTGGATCCAAAAATTTCATTTCTGCTCTGGATAGATACGTTATCCAAATCCTCACTCTGAAGAGAGAAGTCAGGATCATCAATGATATCCTCAATTTCTGATATTGCCTCCAATTTCCCCTCTCCATTTCTGCTAAAACCAGCTGGAAGGTGCCTGTGGCTGCTCACGTTTTATCTCAAACCCAGGAAGATGCTGCTATGGTAATATCAAGGAAAACGTGACACTGAAATAAAAAAATAACAAAAAGGCTAATTTCACATAAACAATGTGCATTCACACGCATGCATGCATGCACGTGTGCATGTTCAAGTCTCTCGAACCATACACAACCTATTTGTACTAAATGTGTTGTGAAAAAAGTAAGGATCTAATGGTTCTGATTTTTTGTTAATATATTTATTCCCCAAAATTAGGAAAAGTGAGGGTAAAAACAGAGGTTAAAATCTCAGTTCAAAATTGCTCTCAGGTCAAATAGAAAGTGTAATAAGGGTTAAGAAAATGCTAGTTATTGAGAAATTCTACAAAACAAAAGATGAGGAGGTATATAGAATGAGAAGCGGGAACAAAAATATTGGCATCAGTTGATGGTTTTACTTTCACATTATGTTTAAGATAATTTGTTCACACATTTATGAATCAGAGAGAGATGCCCTTAAGCATTTGTGTTTCAAGCATTGGTATTTCATCTACTAGATTTTGAATTTTTTTAGAAAAACTAACAAATTTTCAAATATGAATGATTCTATGAGTAAAAAATTCTCTTGTTAGGCTATTTTCAATATGAATGATTCTATGAGTAAAAAATTCTCTTGTTCCAGTCTCAATATATACTTCACTAATTTGATTATAGAGGTATGGAATCTGAAACAGAATTCTATCTGCTGATAATTAAGCAATGCTCCAAAAAGTTACTTTTGCACCCCACCAATAATGGACACAGTTATACCTCTACATTTTCAAAGACTGAAATATTATGGTATGTATAGGGCCTAACTAACACCTCTGTTGTCAACTCTAATGTTTTTCATCAATAAAACCTTGGCAAAATTCTGCTAGAGCTGAGCAGTGTTCTGCAACATTGAATTATGGAAACAATTTGTTAGGTATCCCTGGATAGGTAGGTAGGTCAATTCCATGCATGTAGTTTTAATTGTAAAGTGTTTAAAAACAAAACTCGAGTAATGTTTCTTTTCAGCATTAAAGAAGATAAAATATTGCTAGAGTACCACTGGTTAGATAGATTTTCAGACTTTATTGTGATAATATCAGAAACAAGTATGTATCTTCAGTTTTTAAAAACTATATTATGCATGGGATGCTCAGGACCATTTGGGTATGTCTTGCATTAAATTGGACAATAATAATTGTATTTAGTTGTAGCGACAGCAACATTTTGCACTTTTAATCAAGAAAGTTATTAACAGCTGTGTACGCAACTCAGTTATAAAAATGAAATCAAAGTAAGTTGTCAGACCACATCCTTGATGTCTCACTCAGATTTCTAGTAGGGCACAACTGAAAGTACATGTTAGGATGACACCTAATAGAAAGATTATACATATGTGTGTATGTGTTGTTATTAGTAAAATTAAATTCTCTAAAAAAATATTTAAAAACAAAAATGACAAACATATAAATGAGAGAAATTAACAATTTTACTAGCTATTGTTTTTATGCTAACATAGGTTGATAATTTTTACTAGAATTTTAAAAAGAAACAATAAAATCAAAGAAAAATTAGTACTGAAAGTTAAAGGTTTCTTGAGTCAAGGTCGTTGTTATGATAAAAAATCTGTGTAAATGTACAGAAAAGGTATTCAGAGTTTTATTAACGAATGGTAAAGCCACTATCAGCGTTTACCATCACCTTTTTTTAAAGTTACATTGTGATAAAACATCTGTGCGCCTAGCAATTTTTAGTCAGCTCTGCTTATCCAAGGGAGGAAACTGCACTCATACTTTATTCTCATGAAATTATGGAAAATTGCTGGGTAAAATGCATTGTTAGAAGAAATAATATAGTGGGTTGGCAAATCTAGATAGTATTCCTTGCTGCCTTGGTTGTTGTATACTAACTACACCAATGAGCAATATTAGCTGCAGTTTTGTTATTTCATGCAATTACCTACCTACCTTGTATCTGTAATATTATGATGAATATATTTCATTTCCAAACTTAACTAGTTGTTGATTCCATTTTGCTAACTGTTTTTATCAGTAAAAATGGCTAAAAAAATTTACTTTTATATTTTATATTTGCATTTTCCTGTTGATAAGGGAAGACTTGAAGTAGTAGTTAGTTATTTTTGGTAATATTAGCATTAGTTGACATCATCAAAGGTTTTCCATAACAATAAACATTCTTTTAGTTTATCTGACCCCCCCCCTTTTGATTTTGTCCTTTTAAAATATGCCTTTAGTAAAATGTAGCCATGTTATTTAAGCTCAGTGTAAGGGTCTGGAAAAGTCCTGAAATCTTGTGAAGCAGAAAGCAAGAGAACTATATTTGCCCTTAGAATTTAACAACTGTTATCTTCAATATGCGGGGAAAAAAATGTAACTTTATGGTAATCACTTAGGAAAAAGGTGCTTTCTTCAAGCCAATCTGCAGAAATATCTTTGCACCTTTTTTAGACAGTCAGCATCAAATTAACAAAGAAAAATACAGCAGTATTCTCAAACATGGAGAGAGAGACCAGCAGAAGAAATTCCAGGATTCTGGTTGTTCTCTCAAAATTGGGATTGTTTTAGTATAGAATAAGATCATTGATTGATCTGTGTGTTGTAATAAAGACCCCCCATATTGTTTATTTTTTAAAAAAAAAAAAAAAAGCATTCTCTATTAGTTTCTAATTCGTTTTAAAAGTGAATAGCTGGAAAACCTTTTTAAAATTAAACTATTAAAAATATTCCTGAGGATGACCATCTCCCGCTGCCAGGGACATCTCTTTTTTTTTTTTTAATTTCAAAGATACCCATCTAACCAATCAAAAGCCATGTTTCTAAGATTCCAGACCCAACCAGGAGCCGCGTAATATGGCCGAACCGATCGAGTAGCGGGCAGACGACAGCAGGTTGGTGGTATTTCCTCATCACTCTCCCTGTTTGCTTTTAAAAGGAGTTTTTAATTTAAATTTGTATTTTTTTTTACGATATCTACATTATTAGTTTAAAACCTAAGATATAGATAGTGCGGTGTTTTCGTACTTCCCGGTCCCGGCCGCCATTCCAGCCGGAGAATTTAGGTAAAGTCAGTCTCCCTCCCTCTCCTTTTATAAACGGGAACGATTCACCTTGTCCTTACATCACGCAGGCACCTACAAGGACCAGGCCGAGATGGTGCGGGTCCCTTCCCTGTTTCGGTCAACCGTGTTTACTATCGGTTTGATCAGCCGGACCACACGGAACCATTTAAAGTCTGGCCCCCCTCCCCCCTGTTAGCTCTGTGTGTGTGTTAACCTGTTAGCTCTGTCCCCTTAGCTGTGTGTGTGTGTTAACCCGTTAGGTCTGTCCCCTTAGCTGTGTGTGTGTGTTAACCCGTTAGCTCTGTCCCCTTAGCTGTGTGTGTGTGTTAACCTGTTAGCTCTGTCCCCTTAGCTGTGTGTGTGTGTTAACCTGTTAGCTCTGTCCCCTTAGCTGTGTGTGTGTTAACCCGTTAGGTCTGTCCCCTTAGCTGTGTGTGTGTGTTAACCCGTTAGCTCTGTCCCCTTAGCTGTGTGTGTGTGTGTGTTAACCTGTTAGCTCTGTCCCCTTAGCTGTGTGTATGTGTTAACCCGTTAGCTCTGTCCCCTTAGCTGTGTGTGTGTGTGTGTGTTAACCCGTTAGCTCTGTCCCCTTAGCTGTGTGTGTGTGTTAACCTGTTAGCTCTGTCCCCTTAGCTGTGTGTGTGTGTGTGTTAACCTGTTAGCTCTGTCCCCTTAGCTGTGTGTGTGTGTTTAACCTGTTAGCTCTGTCCCCTTAGCTGTGTGTGTGTAAATCTGTTAGCTCTGTCCCCTTAGCTGTGTGTGTGTGTTAACCTGTTAGGTCTGTGTGTGTGTGTGTAAACCCGTTAGCTCTGTCCCCTTAGCTGTGTGTGTGTGTTAACCCGTTAGCTCTGTCCCGTTAGCTGTGTGTGTGTAAATCTGTTAGCTCTGTGTGTGTGTTGACCTGTTAGCTCTGTCCCCTTAGCTGTGTGTGTGTGTGTTAACCAGTTAGCTCTGTCCCCTTAGCTGTGTGTGTGTGTTAACCCGTTAGCTCTGTCCCCTTAGCTGTGTGTGTGTGTTAACCCGTTAGCTCTGTCCCCTTAGCTGTGTGTGTGTTAACCCGTTAGCTCTGTCCCCTTACTGTGTGTGTGTTAACCTGTTAGCTGTGTGTGTGTGTGTGTGTGTGTTAACCCGTTAGCTCTGTCCCGTTAGCTGTGTGTGTGTGTTAACCTGTTAGCTCTGTCCCCTTAGCTGTGTGTGTGTTAACCCGTTAGCTGTGTGTGTGTGTGTAAATCTGTTAGCTCTGTGTGTGTTAACCTGTTAGCTCTGTCCCGTTAGCGGTGTGTGTGTGTTAACCCGTTAGCTCTGTCCCCTTAGCTGTGTGTGTGTTAACCCGTTAGCTCTGTCCCCTTAGCTGTGTGTGTGTTAACCTGTTAGCTGTGTGTGTGTGTGTGTGTGTGTGTTACCCGTTAGCTGTGTGTGTGTAAATCTGTTAGCTGTGTGTTAACCTGTGCTAAACACGGGTCAGGGCTGCCAGGGTTCAGTCAGTAGCACTGCGACTTAGAGCCCATCGTGGAGGAAATCAGCTCTCAAACATGAGGGTGGGGGGGAGACCAGTCGGGCTTCCCCTGTGATGAGTTATGTAAGCCCCATCAGCAGACAGTGGTATCGTCACCATGCCGACAACAACAACTCAGCTCCACGCCCCCCCCCCCCCGAGTGGTGTCGGCTAAAAGCTGGAGGTGAATGCCGAACGCTTAATGAGGAATGGACGTACAGAGGTGAGAAGTGAAGCAGAGGACTGACGGACTGACTGTATGTTTGATGCTGTTGATATTGCATGGCCAATAGTCGGAACAAAAATTGAAGCTATAGCTTTGTCAAGGAGAACTGTAGTTTGTCGTATTGATGCCATTTCACAGAATCTGTCAGAACAGCTACTTGAGGCTGGCAAGTCATTCATGTGGTACTCACTGGCACTAGATGAGAGCATTGACAGCACAACTGCTTGTGTTTATCAGAGGAATTAATGATAATTTTGCAATTACTGAAGAGTTGCTGTCAGTTGAACCAGTGAAGGACACCACAACTGACCGAGATTTGCATGAATGTGTTAAAAACTGCTTGGATGGATCTGGTTTACCTTGGAACAAGTTGGCAAGCATTACAACTGATGCCGCACCTGCATTAACAGAAAACATGTTGGCCTCATAAAGCTGCTTAATAAAAAAGTGAAAGGTGATCATCCACTTCACACTGTGTTATCATTCCATTGCATTATTCACCTGGAAAGTCTGTGTAAATCTGTCCTGGATTTCAAACATGTGATTGATCCTGTGGATCGTGTCATTAACTTAATCTGAGCCAGGGGGCTAAAATCACAGACAGTTCAGAAATATGCTGGATGATATGGAGTGCGAATATTCAGATGTACTGTATCATAGCAATCAATGTACGTTGGTTAGGCCTGGGAAATGTTTTTAGAAGAGTTTGGAATCTGAGAGAAGAAATTTTGCTCTTTCTTAAAATGAAGAACATTAGTTGTGAATTTTTAAGTAACATGAAAAAGACAGAATGGGTGTGCAATTTAGTGTTCGCAGTTGACATTTTCGACACACTGAATGAACTGAACATTAAGTTACAAGGCAAGGGTGTTTTTGAACATGAATTGTTTGTGGAAATTATATCATTTCAAGTGAAACTAGCACTCTTTTCCAAAACTGAGCAGCAGACACAGACTGCCCCAAGTCTGTTCAGAGAAATACAGTCAGCAGGTATCCGCTTTAAAAAACGAGTTTTCAAGACGGTTTTGCTGATTTTAAATCTTTGGAAGATCAGTTCAATTTGCCGAGGTAACCCTTTTCATTTAATATTGAAGCAGCGTCAAATGATCTCCAGTTGGAATTAATTGATCTCCAAGCAGACAATACTCTGAAGGAGAGTTTTAAGAATATGAAACTGACTGAATTCTATGCATCACTCAGTACAGAGAAGTCTGGTAATTTGAAAAAGTTTGCCAGAAAAATTTGTGTATTCTTTGCTTCAACCAATATTTGTGAACGGACTTTCTGATGCATGAACATTAACAAATCAAAGAACGGGTCTCTTTTAACAGACGCAATTTTGCACTCTGTCTTGCGTAAACTACAAGCATGTCGAATCTGACTACAACAATTCACTCTGTCTTGGTGTATACTACAAGCATGTCGAATCCTGACTACAACAATTCACTCTGTCTTGTGTATAACTACAAGCATGTCGAATCCTGACTACAACAATTCACTCTGTCTTGTGTATAACTACAAGCATGTCGAATCCTGACTACAACAATTCACTCTGTCTTGTGTATAACTACAAGCATGTCGAATCCTGACTACAACAATTCACTCTGTCTTGTGTATAACTACAAGCATGTCGAATCCTGACTACAACACACTCTGTCTTGCGTATACTACAAGCTCGATCCTGACTACAACAATTCACTCTGTCTTGTGTATAACTACAAGCATGTCGAATCCTGACTACAACAATTCATCTGTCTTGTGTATAACTACAAGCATGTCGAATCCTGACTACACAATTCACTCTGTCTTGCGTATAACTACAAGCATGTCGAATCCTGACTACAACAAACCTGTGCAGGATTGTGTGCAATTGTGTAAATCTCATTAAGAGTTTAACTGTTCAGTAACATTTATGAAGCAACATGACATTAAATTAAGTTTTATCTGTTACTTTCTTTGTGTACCAAATAATACAGTTGTATGAATAATAATTGTATTTTTGTGTGAAAATAACTTTTAGTAAATTTAGTTTTTTGTCGAATGCGGCCTGCTAGAGACCTTACAAATGTTCCATGTGGCCCTTGGGGAGGTTTGCCCACACCTGGTTTAGGGATATACCTCACAACAGAATCCAGAAGGTGAATGGTGTGAGACCCACCTGGCTAATGTGTGACTAATTACCTGTATTGAGTGCAGTGGTCACGGCGCCAAATAGTGATACTCATTTTGAGTTTGCCACAAAGGAAAGAAAAGCCAAGCAGATGGTTGTCTTCAGCATTTTCTCCAGTGATACTATTCTAAGAATCATTCCATTTTCTTTTGACATTTTCAGTTGCAAACTTATTTCTTCACTTGCTTTAGAAATTGCCCCTTTTCTTTTAGTAATATGTTGTTTGTTATTGAAAAATATATCTCAATTATTCATCTTCATTGTTTCTTTTTAAAATATTATTTTATAATTAAACAAAGTATTTTCATCAGACACTTTAATCTGAAAAAGCAAAACAAGGAAACTGCTAAAATTTAAAGTAAAGATCAGATTTTTATATTTTGTACCAATTGGTTTAAAGTGGCAAAATGCTTCTCTGTGCACATTTAACTCTCTTCATTCAACTCCCCTGTTGACAGACAGACAGACAGACAACATATTGTATAGATACAATAGCAACTAATCTCCTTCACATGCTTTTTCCTTTTTATTTCTGTTTCATGTTAATACTGTAGGGTCGTCATCAAAAAAGGGGTGTTGTATGTATATTGTTGTTGTTTGTTCCTTAATTTTTTTTTCATTCAAATATTTGACAACAGATTTTTCAAATAAATATAGAGTTCTTCTAAACAAAGCATCTACCTGGAAAAACTAAATTGCAGTGTTTTGTTAAATTGGCAGTGATTTAAGATAAAGCTCAGGTGGGGCTTGTTCAACAGTGCAATTAAGGATCTAACTATTAACAGCATTATGCAGAAATTGTAAGTTTATAATAATAATATTTGTTTGTTTTTAAAAGTTGTAGTGGTGCTGATTCAAGATGGTTCAATTTTTGTCTGGAGTAACTGTTGAGTTATCTCTCCCACCACCTCCAATGTTGGAGCAAAGTTATCACACGCTTCTCAGCCCTGCTGCTGTGCAGTTTGTTGCAGAAATAGTGAAGCAGTTTGATGCTGAAGTTGACGAAGTAAGTAACCCTGAGTGTTTTCAGACCATGCGCTGTCTCAGTAGCACCTGGTGTGGGTCAGAATGACCTTTGAACCTTTTTTCTCTCTCCCTTTCTCAGCTACACTAGAGGAGGAGCGGGCAGTTTGTGTATAAACAACTAATAACAGCGAACTGTGCCTTCTGTTATCTGGACTCCCTATTGTTCATCAAAGAGATGTTTTTCTACTGGGCTTCTGCACACGCTTTAGTTGCTAAGAAAATACAAAGGGGGATCCATAGTTAGGGGGAATGTGTTCCTCGCCAGGGAACACTGCCGCCAGCTTGTGTTAGGGGTGTCTTCAATGCCAATAAAGCGATAAATGCTGCAATAACTTTTTCTTCCTGGTGCTTATTGCTAGCAGTGTAGGCAGGGACGTTATAGTGTGGATAATGTATGATGAAGAGTATTTAAAACCTCATTTGAATGCTTTTTTTGTGCATGGCCTGCCACGACGTTTCTCACCACCTCTATTCTCTTAGAGCGCACAGGAATCCAAACAGCTTCTTTGCAGTTTGCGCATTCCAGTGTTTATGACAAAAAAGAAAAGATCCCTGAAAACCTGTCAACAACAACAACAACGCTGCTCTTGTACCTGATCTCAGTCGTGTGCTCGATGGTTCTCTCAATGGCTCCGCTACAATCAGTGTGTGGATGTTTTATGGCAGCAGACTCTCAATCTGGGACGCTTTGCATTCCACAAGAGAATTGGTTTACTTGAGTGTGTATGTATGTTACTTTTGAAACTAAACAACCTCCATTCTCCAGTATAAACTACAGATTTTATATATTTAACTCTTTTAGTATTAAATTAACTGAGAATTCTCTCCCTTTTTAAATACATGATGTAACAGACCCATCAAAAATTTCCTTACCTGACACAAAAATAATTTTGCAAGTCAACTTCTGCCTGACCTGTTGTCCTCAGGTATGGATATGTAAACTTTAAAAGTATAAACAGAATCATAGATTAAACTGTTGAACAGATTTTGATGCCGCCTCTGATGTCCAAAGTAGAAACTCCATCGTTACCAAAGCAGTAATTTTTCATGCAAATTGACCATTTTTTTATTTATTTTTAGATCTTCATTGTGGAACTAATTTACAAGTGATATGCTCCCCCAAAAGAGCTGAACAAGGAACAGATTATTAAATTCTGATAAGCAGTTGCTTGAGTTGGGTTGGAGATCACTTGTCTATTATCTCAGTACAAAAACAAATCATATAAACCGTATTCACTTCTGTAATTAAACTTACAAAGTTTTCTTTTAGATTCTGCAGCAGCGAGTTCTTAGGAAGCTTCAGCTGGACAGGACTGGAGCTTTGCCCGACTTCAGTCCAGAAACCCAGCATATTCGGACTGGAGACTGGACTGTGGATCCTGTCCCATCTCGGCTGCAATGTCGGCATGTTGATCTGGGTGATGTGTCACCTAGCAACAGGGAACATTTTGTGGCTGCTCTGAAATCAAAAGCCCAAGGCATTCAGGTAAATTGAAATACAAGTTAAATATCTGAAGCAACTAATACTATTTGCCACAAGGGATAGGCATTTTCTTGTCTGCTATCTGTAAGCTTCTATGTGACATACCCCAAATAATAAACTGATTTGTTATTGGAAAAACAAGCAAAAAAAAAAGATTATTGGTTTTACTATATTTTTTGTACAGATTGGGTTAATTCTTAAACTTTTTAGTGACTTTTATACTTGAAAATATATTATAAAGTTGTGAGCTATCCTAATTTAAGACCTTGATCTGGATTGTGTATTCATACAAATTTTCAGTATCTACATCAGATCACTCAAATAAATCTGAAATATAGCTTACAGGAATTGATTGTCCAAGCTGGAGCTTTCAGTATGTTTTTTTCTTTGGTTTTCAATTTTCAAATACTGAAAAATATACAGTAACTACTTGGAAAGGTTTACAATTAACTGAACACAATGGAGGCCAGTATTTTTGCTTCGTTTTATGTTTTTAAACCAAAGTAATGAGTGCTTATTGTGTGTTGATTGAAAAAGTGCACCCTTTATGTGACAAACCTTAGTCTGGTAATTTCTTGTGGAGATGTAGCTATGGAGTAATTAAAGCAGTCAACTTCGGTAAATCGATCTTAAGCTTTTGATTAGTCAGGGTTGTGTCTGGTCCTCGATCATAAAAGAAAGCAACAAGAAACAAACGAAGAGAGAGGTTAAAAAAAATAGAAGTGAACTGAGTTGATGGAGCTGGAGAATTACTGCATCTGTTCATGATGCTGGTTGTGGGAGGGATCTCATAGGATTGTAGCGATTGCAGTCTTTCAGTAGAAGAATAATTAGTAAATGATGTGCAGTTTGGAGTAGAAAGCGTGAACAATTCCTTAGATTGAAGTGTGGGGGGGGACCAGTGCATTGATAATACGACCTGGAATCTTTGTTTTGACTGTTTCCAGATGTGTTAGAAAACCTTGGATGACAGCATGTCAGAGTCCTTTTCTTAAGATGATGCCAAGTCTGTGGCTGGACCGGCACAAGTAACTACCAGTATTAAAGGAGAATGTTCTTTTATGTCATGTATAGAAAAGAAGAAAAAAGGGAAATTTGTTGGGAAAAAACAGTATTTCCAGTTTTAGGAGTTATAACGATATAAGGGTCGGTCGGAGTTCTTCATAGGCAGGTGTGTTGAGAGAGAGGGGGGGGGAGGTATTTTCGATGACAGCTTTACTGGTAACAAGTTGAGAATTAAAATATGCTAAAAGAAAATGGAGACTGCAGTAAAGTCAGGTGCCAGGAGGAAAGACAGGCAGACACTTTTTTTTGGCTATTAGATTGGAAGATAAGTCCACATACGGTATATTGTTGGATTCTGGTTGTGTCCTGTAGCTTGAGGGTTAGAATCGCCCGTGTTGATGCGGCGTGGTCTCTGCTGCAGCGTGCTGTTGATACCTGGATTTTACACCGTGGTCATGTTTTATTACTTCCCCCTGACCACAGTGTAAACCCAGGCACCACCACCAGCTTATCAGGTCCTGATCATTTCAACTTCCTCTCTCTCCCCTAGGTGTGATATTGCAGCTTCTCGTTCTTTTTCTTCTCTTTTCTGCCTATCTCTCTCCTCGGTAGTGGCCACCTACAATATATGGCAAGGAAAGCTGCTCTCAAACTAAACGGATTTTTAATTTATTTTTTGTAAAAAAATATTTTTTTTAAAATGTAAAAATAAAGTCTAATTTGATCCTCTGCAAGGCTGAGTATTTCTAATGCATTTATCCCTCTCTCTTTCCAAGTTAGCTAATTCCAAGTCGACAAATTGTATTTAATGGACACAGCAGATCCCTCAATTTACGAATTTTCACAATAATGAAAAACACTTTTATCTAAATCAGTAGGAGAATTTTTCCCCTTGTGAAAGTTTTTCACCATTACAAAAACCAACTAACTACAAAGCTGGTGTCTCACTAAAACACCTACAAGGTGCACAAGCCTTGGTCTGCCTTAATTCACCATATTGTGCTGTTGATGCGAAGTGCTTCTTTGCTTTATATCTTTCATAATTTGTTTCATCCCTCAAGATGTAAAGACCCTCTTCAAGCTCAAACGTGGCAGAGTTGTTGCTATCTCATGCCAAGGAACTTACAGCTGACGACCTGCACAAGGCAGCAACGCATCACCACTACCACCAGAACAGCTGACTTCGAAGAGGCCTGCGGCGGCATTCAGCCATGACCGTCTTCAAGGATGGTGATCCGATCCAGACGGAGCGTAGTATTAAATGTAACCATGTAACAGAAGACGCCATATGCTGTTATATGGAGCTGTATCAGGAGAAGAAGAAAAAAAAGCTGGCCAGATGTGTCTGGATGCATTCTCCAAACCTCAACCTTCAGCCAGTAAGGAAACGACAGATCCTTCCAATAAAGTGAACAAATCTATTAATGCAAATGTTTTTAAGTTTATTTTGTTACTGTTACTTGTAGCAGTATTTTTCATGCATTATAGTGAAATAAAATAATACTGTGGAGTGCCAAAAATTTTGGGTATGGAACGCATTCCTCACGAACAATATTAAAAATAGTGGGAAAAGCATTTTGATTTATGAATTATTGTTTTACAAAATATTTTCCAGGAATGCATCCCTTTTGTAAAGTGAGGGATACCTGTAATCAAAAACAGTACCATAGTTAATTTTAATTTTACTTTATTGTATTTTAGTTTATTTTATGCAGGAAGACAGAAGGCCATTAAAAATTCATTCAAGGCTTCATAGAACTGTTAAGAGAGATGCATTTTGTGAGATTTCCTTAGCTGGGGGGGGGGGGGGGCGGGTTTAGTGCAGTTGTAATATGGTATGCTGTCATGGTGGTGTTCCTGCTCTTTGGAACTGGCTTTTTGGTGTCTAGCTAGCACCAGTGCTATGATTTCTCATATTTTGGATCCTCTGGTTTCTTCTGGGAGAATTTCTAGTAGCTTCAGGCACAGCCCTCTCTCCCAGACATGGTTGCATAAGCTAGATCATGTGGGGCCTCATCCTAAGAGAGACTTTGGTCAGCTCTGTTTACTAATAATATATAATAATTCCTGGTAATCCATTTCCTCAAATGATATGGCAAAAAGGGAAATTTCTGATCATAGCGTAAGAAAAAATTTTTAAAAATTAAAAAAAAAAAAAAGTTTACAGAAATGTAAATATGAAGGGTTTCAGAGTGGCACCATTCATTCTTCACGTTAATGTAGAATTCCACCCATTAAGCCGGGTGACCCCTGGGCAACCCTGTTGATAGTATGCTGGTTTAGGTATTCCAAAACGAGCACCTCTGACTGGGAAGGGGGCTGGTCATGAGGCAAACATCAAAAGTCTCGTAACCAATAGCTCCGGATACACAAAATTAGCCGAGGCCACTACAAATGTTCACATCTAAGGACCATAAATACTTGCACAAACCCTAAGAACTTCCGCTGATGATACTGAAACACTGGTTTGTTTTCATAGAAGCTTGTGCCACTTTGTGCAGATAACACGCTAACCTTCGGATCTGATTGGGCCGTTCTGTCTTGGAACATCTTTGACAAAATGAAGGATTTTTAAAATGACAGTCCCGTTAGACCACCGTTTGTGAAGTTTTAGGTTTCCTTTTTATTTTGATAGTTATCCACTTGCAGGACATCTGGCTTCCGATTGTTCAGAATCTAGTCAGCGTCTGTTTGAAGGTAACCATGAGTTTACCAGGTGAGTGAGTTTGTGAGATGGTCACTGGATTGTCCTGTCTATCAATGAACATCTCACAAAACCTCGTCACCTGCTAAGTGTACCCCTGCTTGTGGACGCTACTCTTCTTTGGGCTCTAAAAATGAATTAAAAAAAGATAATATCATAAATAGAACCAAGGATGAGCAAAATAAAGTCTGGCTGGTTGGTTGTCTGTGTGTTTTACTTCAACTAGGTCTGAGCATAGATGTTCAGTTTTGGAAAAAGATTGGAGAGGTTAGATTAGAGTTTCCTGGTCTACTGTAAAATCTTTGCGGCTAAATGTGTTCTACTGTAGCAGAATATTTTCCAAGTTCACATTGATGTAAATATGGTACATTTACGCTAAAAACATCATGTGGCTGCCTCGTTTTTGTTTTGTTTAGAATGTCTTTCTGTCAAATGAACTATAGGTGCATAATTCTTACCTGCGCTTTCTCAAGTTCACTTCACACTTTGTTAGAACAACTGTGTGACATTGCAAAAATCCTGCAGTTTTTCATTCCTCATCTGATTTATAGAAATAATCTCAATAATAATATTAATAGTAATATTTTGATTGTATTAGTGTTTGTGAAATTGCCAGTTGGATTTACCGCAATACATGCTGGAGAAACAAGTGAGAATCGTGGATCCAAACGATGGGGAAGAGGTTACTTATATCAGCACGACTGACTTTGGTAGAGAAAGCTGGACACTGTGGGAGCCAGCTTCAAACAGCTCTCATCATTTTCCAGCAGTTTGACATTAGAAAATGAGAAATTAAAAGGAAAAATTTTTAAAAGGCTGAATTAGTGAGCAAAAACGAAAATATTGAACAGCGATATAAAGTTAAAAATTTTTTTTTTTAACTTCATAAACAAAAAATACTGGTCTTTTTTCTGTACTTATTAAATTTTTTAAAATTAATTAATTGAATATTTAAATCGATTTAGCATAATTTCTTTAAGGTACCTAATTCTTCTCTCCTGTGCCAGCTTCTTATGGTGTTGAGATTGTTTATGCTAGAAGTTTCATAGTTTTTCTTCATTTAAAGTAAATCAGACAAGTACCATTGTTTTCTATGCTGTATGATGGCTAAAGATGACAATCTCTGCATTTTGTTAAGAGTCTCTTAAATAACCCAGGCCCACCATTTCGTGGTGACTCCACCCTCCCTCTCTCCATTGGAATTCCTTTCTGCCTGCCTGCTACTAGTTTGCTAATTTTGTTTTTATATAAATGAATAGTGAGATATTTTGTTCTAGGAAAGAAAGGCTCCGAGTCTGTCCTGTTCTAGATCGAGTCCGGGTTGTGGTGAAATGTTTGTATCTTGATATCTCACTTCAGCTCCCTGACATTGAATCCTTGGCAATTTCTTTTCAAAACCATTGCTCCTCTCAAAGTCAACACCGTGTGAGTACAAAGACCAGACTTTTATCTGTGTTTTTTTGTTTTTTTTGCAGTCTTTTGTTATCATAGAGAATTAATCCTTTAAGTTAAATGTACTCGACAGCATTGTTTGTGGTTTCTTTGTTGTTTTTGTTTTACCAATACTGACAGAGATGTACCAAACTGCCCAGCTTATTGAAACTTTCACATCTACTTGTTAGTGACCTTGAGTGTTGTGTTATCTCCCCTTTTGAGAGGGTGGCATGTGAATTATAGTGATAGAGTTTAGTTTTATATGTAACTCATCTTTAAACCCACTTTCCCCTACCTTTTCAATAGACAACACTTCTGTTATCGCTGCTGCCAGATTTGGTGACTGCTCAGCTGTTTTCTGCACCATTCGGGGCTCGGAATGTATTTGCTCACTTCCAGCACTGTAGATCATCTGTTATGGCGGCCCTAAGTCTGATGAAGCTGTTTGGTAACATTCTGCCATTCTAGATGACGCAGTTTTGGATGTGGAAAATCTACCATACAAGGGAAAATTACTTCAATTCAGTAGAACAAGTTAAAGAAAAATAGAAGAGAAAGTTACTGAACTTAAATATTTCTTTCTATGTGGAATCTGCAACTTCTCTCATTTTCTTTTCAAACCAAAAGATGATTGGTAGTTTATTTAGAATTGACTGAGATTATCTGTGATATGGTAAAAGAAAAATAAAGATGATAAAAATTTCTTGAAAATGCAAAGTTTTGTTTACTACTTTTCTTTTAAAAGAATTTTCTATGTTGCTGTCAGTTTTGTCCTGCCATATGGCATGATATGTTGTTGATGTGCGAGTCATCTGAAATCTATTGAGATAGTTTTCTTAACCAGCAGAATTTCCTAAACACAACAGGTACATTGTTTATTGTATTGGCAGTACATTCAACCATATTATAATCCTATTGTTAACTGAATTAAGAAATCTGTCATTAACCATTAACTTAAAAATGCAATGTATACCTTTATCAACCATATTACAATTGAATATTTAGTATAGGAATGTAATCACTATGCTAAGGACATGGCTATAGAGATTCATATATTATTAACAGAAATTGGAGGATATATTTATTTATACTTCATTAGTATTAATTGTAAATAGATATATATTTATTCAAACTTTTAAGTATTTTAACAGTGGAGATGTTTATAAAGATATTAGAAATTTAAAAAAAAAAATGTAAGAGAGGACCTTTCTTCTAATGTAAACATGGATGGCAGTAAGAAACTTTGATATTGTCAAGATAGCAAGTTGATGATGATAACAGAAGATTCCTTTTATAAATGGAAAACTGTGTGAGATAACTCCGCCTTTTTTTCTGTAAGTTTGCCATTTATACATTTTGCAGTTGCTTCCTTCTAATGCGACGTGTTCTTTGTCACATTGGTGTGAAAATTGAAAATTTCCAGCTTTTGAAAACACGAAATTTGTTTTGATTATGAGAAGGAACAAAGGTTTGCTGCACTGTGTCAGTATCAAATCCACCCAGCTAGATCCGCCACACCTGTAGAAATCATTTCATTGTAAGCTACTTTAACCTGATGTTTACATTTTGTGACACACATGCCACCTACCCTATTAATTTAGGAAAAACGATTTCACAATACATACTTCATGTTCTCAGTACCAAAGCTTTGATTTTTAAAAAAGGTGGTGGGTGGGGAGTCCCCTGGTAACTACTGTAAATGTACCCCTTTGTTTAAAATTAATTATTGATCACTTTAACATCTGAAGGTCCCCCCTTTTTTTTCTTCTTAATTTCATGCTTAATCCTCTTTTTTACTACCTAGAATACACTTCTCCCACTTAAAGGAAAACAGCGGACTAGCAAAAGTGTTCCTAGAGTTTATTTATCTGGTAAACGGAAATTAACACCACAGATGAAGTATTAACGCTATAAGCTTGTGGAGTAAACACTTCGATTTCTTCAGGTAGTGCAAGGTTAATGCTGCTTTTATTATGAACCAAGGGATGTTTTTGTTGTTATAATGTAATTACTATTATTAGCAGAAATTTAAAAAAAACGCACAGCCTTATTTTCTATTACATATAAACTTACCTGGTGAATGCGGTGAGGATGAGAGGACTCCAGTCTCATGAACAGATTTCAGTGTGTGGTCGGGAAGCTGGGAACATTAGTCTGTCTGACAGATATTATTGCCAGTGCTGCTGGAGTCTCTAACGCTTCCAGTCTTTATCACAGCAGGTGGCCAGCCCTCAGTTCTGTGAGATACTTTGGAACAAGGTCCACATCCTGGGGCCAACTGAGTGACAGCTTGCCCAGTTGTTTTTGTATGCCTGTCCATCTTCTTCCCCCCTTTTTTGTTTTCCTGTACCATTCTTGTTTAGACTTTCCCATCACCAGTGGTTGTGTTGATAACCTTGGGGAGCTGTTGACACTTTCTCATTGGAGTTCCCAAAGTTCAATGTTTTGCTGAGCTGGCACAGCGAACCCAGGGGCCTCCAGGTGGACTTGTCATCACATTGCACTGCGTATTCTGCATTATCTCATACATCACCCCCACCCCCCCCCACCCCAGCCAGGGCTCTGAATCAGAAACAATGGGGATGCTGGCAGAATTTACAGACAAGTTCAGGTTTCAGAGAAGCTTTTGTTGTGTTAGCAACATGGCAGAAACGAGTATTCCCCAATATTAGACAGTTCCACTTTCCCTTCACTATATCAAAATCTTTTTGACAAAATGTCAAGTGAATTTTCCATTAGTAGCAGTGTCCTGCACTTGAGGGTTGCTCGCTTTTCCCCCTCCATTTTTGCTATTTTAATCTAGTCTGCATCTGTCCAGGTGACTGTGAGTTTGACTGGCGATCACTGGATTTTTACCTGAAGTGGAAATGCCAGTCTGACTGATATAATATATACTAATCCCAAGTATTTATTTGCAACTTTCTCTTTGTCAAATTCCGATCATTTTTACTCTGGCAAGGGAGATAACAAACATGTATACATAGAACAAGTCTCATCTTAATAAACAGATTTGCTTTATTCCACATATTTTTGGAACAACATAGTCATTTCATTAAGTTGAAAGTAAAATTAAACTTTCACTTTTCATTCAGACATGTCACAACAAGAAAACAGATTTGTGCACACTGTAGCGTTTGCATTCACCCCTGACAAAAAACTGTTGTTCTTACTTCAGAATAACTTGTGAACAGCGTAATTCCAAAACCGTCAGTGTGAAAATGCTCAATTAATTTATCTTTATTCTCTTCTAGGCTTTGAAACCAAAACACACACAATGCATCCATTTCAGATTAGAGATGCTGAGGTGGATGGGTGAGAGGAGATTTTGTCACAAACAGTTGTTGTGGGTGTTTTCAGACCACAGCAAAAGCAAAGTGCGTTTGGAGGAGCCACTGCAGGGGTTAGGGAGCCATCTTAAATGTACCCATAATAATGTTCACGATAATTTAGGTTTACACACTCGTCAAAATCAATAGAGTAACGTCTAAGCTTTTTGCCAACAGTTGAATATTTATATAGTTTTGTTTATTTCCATGCAGAAGCAGCTTCAGAGTATTAGATAATTGAAAGAAACGGGGAGGGGTCGGGTTAGATAAGTAAAGAAAACTCCTGTCCTTTTGATGAGTTAAATAAACTTGGTGCTGTTCTGATAGCGATAATGCTAATTGACAGTTTAGAATTGTTCGCTCATTTGAATGGCTGTGTATATTTTATTGTGGTATAATATTATAACTGGCTCTGGTTAGCAATTCTCTAGTGACTAATATCTAAATATCCACGTGTCTGGCCCTAGTATACTAATTAATATTAGCCCAGATGTTTTCATTACTGCTTAGTGTATCTTGTACTTAACAGGTAATTTTTCATTCTTTCCATCACCCATGTATTCATCTGTTTGATTTATGTAAGGCTGGTCCCAGTAACCCGCTTACATTATTTGGGGAAGATTTTTGTTGAAATTCATCTTTGCTATACTTCCACTTCCTGAGGTGACAGCTCATGTGATGGACAGTCTGTACAGTTTGTTGTTCGTAACTTGTCCATCTTCCTGCCTTTGTTTCCCTCTTCGTTTATTGTTTAGATTTTCCCATCCTCAGTGCTCTGCTCATAACCTTGATCAATTGTTGACCTTTGCTACTTGGAGCTGCCGGAGTTTGGTGTTTTAGCTGAGCTGGCTGTCGTCACTGTGCACCCACTGCACGCATGCACTGCATCCTTCAAAATGACGAACCCCTTATAGCTGTAAGTCAGTTAACTCCTTCCCAACCTAAAATAACCTGAAACAGCATTGCTCTACCACACTGTTATTATCTATGCAGTAATTCTCTGCAGACTTAAAAAATTTCCAAAACTTCTGACCACCTCTTTGTTATTTCTAAGAAATAACAGCCCCTGTGAATAACCAGAGAAGTTTGGTTTTGTCAGAACCAAAGAAGTCCTCAGCCATCTCTGAGTGGCCAGTCATTCGTATAGAGCTGTGGCTGAAGTGTGTCATCTCATGTTTTCATAAACAATAGGCACCAAGCGGCAGAAACATCTCCACTATCATTTTAAAAAAGGGTTACATACATCAGATGTACTTTGATTAAATGAGTGCATCTGAATAACTTAGACTACGTACATAAGAGCTATGAAAGAAGTGATTTCATTGCAGTTACTTTCCACCATCCATAGCATTGTGATGATCAGTAAACCTAGAACTTGTCTGTTCAGCTGTGGGGAGAAGCTTAACCCTGATGGACTGGTACAGATGAGGGAGAAGATTTGCCCAGCTGATTCATAGTCTTGAGCCCTCGTTTAGCCATTACGCATTTGGCCACCTATCCAAAGGAGTTGACCAGTTGGAAATGATAGAAGGGACTGTGGATAAACATGTGCAAGGACATACTGGAAAGAAAACTGAAGCTGCTGGAATGGTCTGTGTAATTTTAAAATCTAAACTCAGTTAAATGGTTGTGGAAAGATATCAAGCAAAGGGTGAACCAGAAGAAACCCGTATCAGTGAGAGAGTTAGAAGTCCGTCGTAGTTGAAGAATAAAAGTCAACATCGCAGAAGTTCAGTCTCCTTCGTACCAGGAAGTTTGAATTTGCTATTAAAAGTGACCATGCTACATATTAACACAAAGCATAAACATCAGAATTCCACAAGTTTAAACAACTAGTTGAATATTTATTTAGCATATGAGAGTGGGGATGGACACAGCCTCCCCATTTTTTTTTCTGTTTTATTTATCTACATGGAAACTTCAGGTGACATTTACTCTAGAGGCAGGAAAGCACATCTCAGCAACCAGCTCTTTTAAACAGCATTACTCTCTTTTGATCCGCTCTAAGACCGGCCGTACCTGAGTGCTCTGGACACATTAACAACTCCCTGCATTCTTTTGTGAATAGAACCAAACATTTCTTATATTAATAAATAGATTTATTTTTATTTCTTTTAGGTTGACTTTGATGATGGTCACTGTCCATCATGGTTCAATCAGCTAAGAGGCCTGTATCATGTACGTTTGGCGGTTCACAACAGTTTACCAGGTCAGTTGTGAAGGCGTTATGATGTGTGCGTGCGTGTATGTGTCAGCTGTGGTGACTACATAAGGGTGGGATTCTCTGCATCTGTGGAGTTACTGTCTCAATTTTGGGTTTATACAGAAGTAAAAGCCCAGTTTAGCTGAATTAGATTTTCAATGTGCACTACAATTTATTTTCTTTTTTAATGCAAAATGCAAAGTAGTTTTTTTCTTTTGTTATTGTTTTTAAAGAAAGAGTAGAGGTTAAGTTAGATAGTGCATGCTGTGAATTGTCTCAGCAATGGAGAAATGTTCAGGAGCACAAGTCTGTCATGTCGGTGTTTTTGGCAGGGAGGTATGTTAGAAATGTTCTAGTATGGAAAACAGATCTAATCAGGTTCTTTAATGCCAGAGACAAAATACACTAGTCATTGATACAAATAAGAGAAATTTCTCGGTTACTTGTACTAAAATGCTTTATAATCAGGTGCCATCTGGAATGGTTTGATGAGTGACATAGTTGGGGTGTGAAAAAGGCAAACACGCGTCAGTTATGACTGGTTGTAACCCGTGGAAGTTCCGGACATCAGGGTAGGTCATCATTGGGGTAAAAATATAAAATCTTTTGAAAATTGAAGTGAAACAAACCTTACTGCAGTCAGTAAGAGTTGATGCATCAGTATCTAAGAACTGAACCATTTGGGAATACCTTCAAGGGACAATATGAGCGCAGATCTGCATATAATGAAATTATGAAAAAGAAAAACGTTAAAATTGAAACACTGATGTACAGGAAGAGGAAATGACCGCATAACGTGGTCCAAAAAGTGGAAAGTCTTGCCCACCGTGGCTGACACCGTAATCTTCAAACATAAATCCTGGAAAACTCCATTTCATCGTCGTCTGAAAGATCCATGCCTTTTGTGCTGTCTAGAGCATTTCATTTATTTTCTTGAAACTTTACCTTATTACATCAGAAGACAAGGAATTCCACACAGGAAGGAGGCATGGTTTGGCTTTTTCGAATGCCTGCTCTCTTAGTGTACACATGTTCTCCATTTACCATCTAATCAGCTTATGGTAGGATAGATCAGTCGGTTTTACTAAGCTAGTGCAATCATTCAGAATCATTTTAATATATGAGTTGCAGCCACCGTCTTTAACAAGTTCCAAAGAAGTTGATACCCCCAAGTTTTGCACTCAGTAGAGCAAAAAATCTTCATTTGGCCAATCATTTGGACCCATTCTGACTGAGAATGTACACATCTGTCACTACAGTTCATAAAGCAGGCAAAACAACGAGTTTCTGACAGAAACTTTTAGGATATATTTATTCCTTTTTTGTTTTTCTTATTATTGAGTATTCGTCTTCAAAGTGTTTTTATCTGTCTCCGCCATGGGTCAATTGTGTTAATTTTTAACTCAACAGTGTAAGTTAGCTTTTTGGAAGGGCCAGCCATTTTGAAACAGAATTGAAAAGAATTTGTAGGTGAATTATCGCAAGTTTTATGCAAATGCTGAACTGGTGTATGCACGGCGTGGCCCTGACTCCAAGACAAAGTCTGCCTTACAGTGGAAAATTGCCTACTGCTTGAGGGAAAAAGTTTATTTCACTTATAACAGCAGGTTGTTATAAGCAAGATATTATGATAGAAGGGAGGGGTTTGATTTACTTAAGTACAAATAAGATTAATTGACCGTTGTAATTTTTCCAGGTGTTCCAGACATAGCAAAGGCACCAGTTCTGATGTTGAGACCTAGAGCTTGGAACATGGTGGAACACAACATGTTGGTAAAGTCAGACAGACAGAGTGGTTTAAGTTTGATATGGATAATGAACATTTCAATTTTTCACTGATGCCATTGTAGTGCAGTTATCGTTTACTCTAAGAATGAAAAAATAATGAGACAGTAAGAGAAATTTGTGGGCAGGGAGGTGGAGGTGTTGGCTGGATAAGGAGAGATCAGAAAGTTTACAAGCTGGGTAGATGACCTTTGACCTCCAAGCAAACATCTAGCCCACCCTTTTTGGGAAATCTGTCTTGAATAATTCTACCAGCTGTTCCCTGGATCTATCACAGGTTTGGTTGACACTTAATATTTAATTGACTTTGGTTTTATAAACTGAATTGTCAATTAAATTTAAAGACTTGGAAATGATGATATGGGTTTGTTCGAGACTATTAGCATCCCCTAAGGAAATGAGGCTTCAGCGAATGTGTTATATTCAGAATTGCTCTGGCCAAAGTTTTGTAAATAGGTACTGATCACTTTTGATGAACTATCAGAGTTTTCATCACTAATACTCTAGAGATAAAATGCCTTTTTTTTTTTTTTTTCAGTTTTAAGTGATAGACATTTAAATATTATGAATAGTTTTGAAGATCTAGATTTTTCTAAAACCAGAGTTGTGGGTGATGGAATGTTCGTTCATTGTGGAAGCCGCCCACAGATGACCTGAGGTATATCCGAGTTCCTGACCAAGATTTCAGGTGCTATAACGAGTGTTGCCTGTGCAACTTGTGTACCATAGCAGGTTTTCTTTTAATATTGACTTTTAAACATTTTCTATAGCTTTGCCTGTATTTCCTACATAAGTTAATTGGGTCCAAAATAAGAAAATGCTGCCACATAGTTTTCTTTTTTTTTTTTTTTTACGGGCTGTTAATAAATATGTATTGAATTTAATGAGTTGCAAATGGTCGGGTGTGTAGTGTACCGGCCTCCCGTGGCTCAGGTCCACACCATGGCTTCCTTCCCAGACCTAACAGATAGAGGGTCCCTCCCACAAGCCACAGTAACAGTTTACTGATTGTAGAATGTAGTTTTATGGAGAGAAAAAATATCCTTATAATTTTAATCCCCACCCCCCTCTGGTGATAGCATCTCTAGCTGTGAAACACAAGTGTTCTTTACTCTCAGCTTTTATGGCACTCACTCTAATATTTACAGGTAAATGGTAAAGAAGTACCTGGGCCTCTCTTTGACTTCGCACTCCTTATGTTCCACAACAGCAGGATACTTCTGGATTCTGGTAGTGGACCATTTTTTTACCTTTCCAAGGTATACTTAAGAGGAAAAGCTAAGTAATTTTACTGTGAAAACAATTTTTTCTCTGCTCAAATTTTGATCATGTTTTTGTTCTTTCCACAGGTAAAATGGCACCAGGCTTTTCATATTCCTATCTTTTATATACAGCATTTGTCACCTCAGCCACTGCATCAACGGAACAGGCAGACATGTTTATAATAATAACAGAAAATCTGTCTGTCTATTTATTTATTTATTTCAGCTGGAGGGCAGCAATGAAGTCAGACTTTGGAACAGAATATTTGACTGGGCAGAGCAAAAGGTAGTGACATATTCACACGTAACTAACATGTTTCCAAATCTATTTGTGCAGTTTTCAAAAGGGGTCTACTAACGGTCATTCCTTGGAACTGTGCGCAGTAGTGATGTTTGGGAAACCTAGTGGATGGATAGATTTAATAACCAAAATCTAGAGTAAGGGTCAGCTTCTTGAATTACAGTAACATCCCCTTTTAACTGCCTACATCAGTCATTTTTTTATTAGTCCATACGTCTGCGTAGAAATATCTTACCTGACCTGTTCTATTTATTTATTTACAAAATAGGTGATGTTTTAGTCTTGGTCTCTCTGCTGCCTATGAGAAGGGGACATTTTGATGAACAGAGTTCTAGTATCACAATCCAGGTGGGGGTGGGGTTTACCAGGTGCCTGTGAACCAACCCCTGACAATTTTTCGGGCCAGTAAATCCAACAATAGAGAGCACGGATCATGTGATCAAACGGAGAGATATCATTGGACAATGAGTGATTACGCCGGGGCCAGGCTTAGTCACTTTTTTTTATTCTGGCAGTGTTGAAGTTTAGATACGGCTTCAAAGCAAAAGGGGGCATTTTTCTGGATCACCACCTACAGCAAAATGCAGTACAATCTGGAGCCACTTTAACCAGTAATTGTCAGTTCTATTCATCAACTCTCAACAATTTCAGCCATGATAAATGTCCCAGTTTGTGTGCATAACAATGTCAGCACACGGTGTTTTCACTTTGGAAACTGGTGAACATGGTCCGCGCCGCTGAGCCCCCAAATCATCGGTTTTTCTTCAGACTCAGCCCCATTAGTAGTGGTCCAACTCGGCCTTAAACAAAGTTCCCACATTATACACAGTAGACACCTTCATTGAAAACTCCCCTGGGTCCTTCCATGACATGCATGTAAGTCTACAACCCCGGTTGCCAGGGTGATATTTGTGTAGATAACGAATTTAAATCTAAAAAGTTTAACAAAAATGAAACTGTGATATTCGAGTTTCTTTTTGAGGTTTTGCTTTGATTGACCACTATTTCTGTTTGTTGAGCAGCTCGGTTTACAAAGGGGCTGCGTGAAAGCATGTATTCTAATAGAGAACATCCTGGCCTCGTTTCAAATGCATGAAATGCTGTTCGAACTTCAGCACCATTCAGCTGGACTCAACTGTGGAATGTGGGACTATTCTGCTTCTTTTGTCAACAAATTTGGTAGGCTGACCTTGCTGTTTATCGCACTGTACTCAGCCACAGATTAGTCATCACCTCGTATTTACTCTAGCATTCAAATTGCTCTTTCTTTATCTAATGTTAGTGAATATTTTTTATTCCTTTAAACTTGATGAATTATTGAATCCACAAGAGGTAGAGGTGGGGGAGGGCTCCCTTATTTGCATTTTTTGAAAGCTATGAGGGAGTCTATGAAGGACAATGCTAAGTCCTGAGTAGGCAGAAGATGATGTGGTAGACAAATGGCTCAAAACAACTGCTGCTCTGAAGGACACCACTTGGAAGTAAATTAATGTCCAGCTCCATGCTCATTCTCAAGATTCTGGAAAAGAAGAAAGAGTTAATGTAACTGAAATAAATTTCTGGGTATTTAGGAAAGCAGTGTCAGGCTGCAATGCTACAAGAACCAGCCCTTTTACCGAACTTGGGTTTGCTTCTCACTATCTTGTGTTTACAGCTGCAGTGTTAGAAAGACAGCCTGAAGGGGGCCAGGTCCCCTCACCAGAAGGGACTGGAACATGTAAGGGCCTTCAGGCATACAAAAGCTCATCAATTCCTACTCCCTGTGGGGGGTGACCTGACCAGCATTGCCAGAAGGAAGGTGACTAATTTCCCATTGTTATTGGGGGTTTAACTTCCTGCAGACATATCTCAGTGGCTGGCATGAACAAACCAGATGTAATCTACTGTCTAATAAGGGGTTAATCCACTAGTAATGGGGGTCACTCAACATCACATCCGCCACCATTATTTTCTCAAGTGAAATGAAGGTTTTTTTTTTAAGTTGTGTGTTGGTGCACAGATAACAGTTACACGTTGTCTCCATAAATACCTTTTCTTATTTAAGACTCTAGTAACTTTAAACAGTTGATATTGAAAGAAATTATCATCCATGTTTTATCTAATATTGACCTTCATTAAAAATAAGAATACAATTATTTCAGGACACAGAGAAGATTTTGTACTACCTGATCGAAGGAAATATGTCTCAATGGAAAGGCATTTTCTGAAGAGTTACCTCAACTTGGTTGTCCAAACATCCCACAGGCGGCACTGCCATGCTACTGGGGGAATGACTTCATTGTTGTTGGGTGGGAAAACAACTTATCAAAACATCTTGACAAAAGTCTTGAAGTGAGTGACTATTCGTTTTCACCTGTTAGAAAATCTTGTTGTGTGTGTGTGTGTGGTGTGTGTAGCCGGCTGTACGTTTAAATTGTTCTCGTTAGACAAAAGGTAAGCTGTTGATTACTGGAGTTTGTATGTAGTAAAGTTTGGTAACTGTTTCCTAACAAACTTTCAATAACTTTCTTGACAGCACATTATTATTATTGGAAAGTATAGTAGTGGTTTGAAATAAATTTACAGCAAAATTAAACAAAGCAATGTATGGGATGTAAAACTGATAATGTTTCTTTAAATTTAGCTCCTCTTGATTTTGTGAAGTGAATTAAGGCGTATTACAGCTTGCAAGTGACTAATTGGGTTTTTGAATCACAGTGCATGGATATTTCCTGGCTTTCCTTTCACTTATAACTGGAAGCATTTCATAAAGTAAAAATCTGACTGCATCTACAGGACCCTGACATTACTGATGCAGGAAAAGGGGTCAGGGAAGCATTTGTATGTGTTAACAACACTTGTCTTGTGGAAACAATAAACAAGTCTGTTCACAAATAATGTGGCATAAAACGTTATTTTTCACTCAACGCTTAGTGATATTGTAACTGCACTGCCACATAGTTTCCTTGCAGTGACATTTACTGCACAAAAACCATGGGAAATTATTTTGCTTGTGCATTCTCTGTGAACAACGTTGAAGCAGCATTCAACTAAGTGTACCGAATCACATCAGTCATCAAATAAGTCTTACCACAAGTTTCCTGTTTTTTCTCACTTTTCCGTCCGCCGCTAACTCATTTACTGTTAACACACACATACTGAAGATCGGCACCAACAGAAAAGGCTCTTAAATAGTGAGCCCCAACGAAGCAGCGCTGTCCTGATTTAGACGGAGAAAGCTTCCCCGCCAGTGACGACGTGAGCAACGATGACAACGGTGGTGAAAAGAAATTCAGCATCTACTTTCATAGGCTAACAAAAATAAGATATCCCACTTTCTGAAAATAATGAGCATCATGCAAAAAGTAAAACTACTTTAAGCTAAGCTTTTTAATGGGTATAGTCGTCTAGTTAGATAGAGGGACTCTTTCTAGTGATGTTCTTGCCATTTCAAATGCTACTCGATTTGTTCTCAATCTAAAGAAGGAACATTTGTGGTTAATAAAAAGGCAAACAATTTATTGTATGTTACAGGTCAAAGACCAGCGAAATTGCAGCTGGAGTGGATGGCTTCTTGGTGTACGATCTTGGCCTCGTTGAGCCAATGCAGCAGGTAAAGACAGTACTTAATAACCATTGGTTAGAGCTTCCTGAAAATAAAGCGACTAACTTTTGCTGGATATGAATCAGAAATTATACTGTTAAATCATGGCTCAGATGCCCCTCCATCTTGGTTATTAAAAATTTTCAGTAAGCAGAGTGGTGAAGTTATTTATTATCCTCTGCCAAAATATAGAGTTAAACTGGTACAAGTGTGTATGGAGGTGCACGAGAAAATTTAGAAGTACTAACTCCATTTATTACTCACCCCATCACTTTCTAGACAAATGAAGAAATGCAACAGGAGTTTCGTTGATATATATAGTCATCTCACTTAGAACTTTATGCATTCGCCCCAGGCAGATGTATACATCGAGTTGCTGTATTTTAACGACTTTCAGAAAGATGGTGCCAAGTCTGATTTGTCGGAGTTTGCATTCTTAAGCACACTTGAGTTTATTGGACTGACAACTTTAGTAGACGACCATTTTACTGCTGCACTGCAATGAATGAGGAACGGAACTTGGCGTTACATTCTTGAAGCAGGCAAAGTGTTTTTGTTTTTTTATATGCATATTATTAGTTTTTCAGGTAGATAGACAAGTGTTGAGAATGCGGCCTTCGCAAACCAGGATGTACCATCATTCTTAGAGCCTTTCTTCTCTGGTTACACAGCCCAAAACAAGTTATGGAAAGAATGGCCACTAAAAGCAAGCTGATAAAAAGTTAATATGTAAATTCTAGTTTAATTAATGAAATATAATGCATTAGAATAGCAGTTCCTAAGCTTGAGATTGCAAAGTCACGCAGTATCATGGTTATTTAATCTTTATATATATATATATTCTGTTTTCCATGATATAAAGCACAGTACCAGTCTCCTACTGACACCTCAAGATGCAGGAATTGCATTATTTTGCTGATGGTCTGGAAGTTGGAGGTGAAAAGAATTGGGAATTGTTGCGTTAATGGTCAAAACATAATATTGGAAGAATTAGAAGACAAAAATGAATAATTTACTTTGTGGACCTGTTTACTTATGACAGCTTTTTAAATGAAATATTGAAGAAGGGAGTCATAAATGTCCTACAGATACTACCGCCGAGACAGTTGGGGAGCTCTCTCGGCTTTTCCAGAACTGATACAACAGCGCATTTGCTTCAAATGAGAACTGTTGGGGGTCAAGATGTTTGCTTAGGAGTTCTCTTAGACTAAGCAAACATAGAAAATTTGAGGTTTATAAACTAATAGATAAATAGGAAGTTTTTTTTTTTTTAAAACTTTCTAGACATCTTTTAAGTTTAATTAACATAATCAATATCATTGTCATTGTTTTATGTTAATCGTGTGGATCCCTGGGCTTGGCTGGATAGTCACATCGCCGTGATTCTTCCAAGGTTATCAAGCAGCATCACGAAGAGCAGTGCTGAGATTACCTGTTCCATAAATAGCCATGGTACTATTTCAACAAATTGGAAATACCAGAGACAAAGATACCCAAGACTGCTATATGCACTTTCAGCAGTTCAGCACTGCTACCTTGAGAGCGAAGACTATCCAGAACCACAAATACAGCGATGTCGCTATTATTCAGCCTCATTGATCTCTATGTAATCAAGCACATCTCCATGCCTGTGCTGGGAGGGGGCAGTAGAGATGATGTGCAATTTTAACAGAGAAAACAGAAATATTTCCAAGTGGGCATAACTGTAACATCAGCACTGTTACAGAGGAACTTGCAGCAGAACGGTACAGTACAAACTTTAATCCACGGCTTGCGTAGTCAGGGTTACCGGGAACTAACACAAGTGTCAAATCGTGTAAGACTAGTCCACACATGTAAGATTTAACCCCATTGCTTTAGTATTCTTTGGTCTGCAAATAGAACCAGTGCTGGCGACTTCCACACTAGGTGCTCCAAAACATAAAATGTAAAAAGCTTAACATTGTCATTCATGTATTATTCTATAAATGTACTTATATTTCAGATTTCATGTGTATGCCATTGAATCTGAAAAATATTTGATAAAATAAACCCTGACCTATTAATTGTTCATCTGGGGAATGCAAAATGATATATTAATGGGCATGTAACAAGTACTCACTGATGAACAGCAAGTCATCTAGAAAGTCGATAATAAAAATCAAGCTGATGTTTATTTAGACTTCATAAAGGATTACTAGAGAACATAGAAAATTCTTGAGATATTAACCACTAAAAATGTTTATCATCATCACTGTACACTTCCTGTCATAGATGGTTGTGGATTCCTATCTTTGCTTACATTCTGAGTTAGTTGCATGCCACAGTTTAAAGTCTAACCCGAGATTACTGCCACCCAATTTATCTCTGTTCTAGGAATTGTTGGTGACTTTTGAGCTTTTATTGCCACCTATAATGATAATCTGTTGTTGTTTTGTCAAATTTTTCCTGTCGCTATCTATACAGAAAAATAGACCCCGGGGTTAATTTTGTTATTAACCCAAAAGCTTCGTGACGAAGATGGTCCTGACTTTCTCCAAACCCACAGCGCCTTGTTTGAGAATTCAGATGTGTTAAGAAGGGATTTTTTATCAGCTAGATTCTCGTGTGAAGAAAACCTCGAAGCCTCAGCAGCAATGCTGTGGGAAACAAGTGACTGATTATTTAAATAGTGTTTGTTAATTCTTTTTTTTAAGCTTTTCCAAAACTGTTCACCAAATGTAAACCAGCTCAGTATTGCCCGGCCAGATGTTGCAGTTGTAGCTAAAGATCTCCTCACAGTGCCAGCGGTAAGTAGCTAAGATGTTTGACAGCATAACTGTCTACCTGCCCTAACTCCCCCCGTAGGTCACCACTCAGTCATTACCTATGCACAGCAACTTTACCAGTTTTCTGGCAACAGAAAATAAAATGCTCTTACCGAAGTTTGGCGTATTCTTCTAACATTTGAGAGAAAAAGATAGTTCAGGGTTAAAATGTTTGACTTGCTTCTCCGTGCAGATACATTTAAAGGGGGAGGTAACTCTGACTATATTGATCAGACAGTTATAGTCTAGTCTACCATAATAATACTTGTGGTGTAACAAGGGGATGACCATTTAAGTTTAATTATTCACAGGGGGGGAAACATTAAAGAATTAATTTATTTGATAAGATGGAATCAAGATGTTTACATATATCTAAAATAGCAATACACCAATGGCTGATAATTAAAAAATTTTATTAGCAAGTCAAAAATGACATCACTTTTTCATTGGCTCAGAACTGTAGTAGTTCTGTTTGTCAGGCAAGAGCTTTTAGCTACTCCACATTCAGTTTGGCAACTAACTCTGGCTGTGGTCCATGGTTGAGAGTTTTTCTCTTCCCTCAGTCATCTGAGTTCTCCAGTAACACGGATTGAAAATTCTCTTTTTATTATTGCATAGCTTGGTTGTGGATTTTTATAAGCAGTTTCTCTACTTTCAGGGTGGAGTAACTGCGGACGGCCTCAAGCATAACATTGCTGTGGGAGTACTCTTCATTTATTCTTGGCTAACCGGTAAACATTGTACATAAATTTCCAGGGGCTGACCCTTGTTTATAATGATACCCTTTCAATCCTTGGGCTGCCCAGGCCGTCACTTACATTTGATCGGCGTGGAAGGTGATTCTTGGGTATAAAGCAGTGGGGGAGACGCGGCCTTTCACGCTCGCTTGTCTCTTCTCCTGCTGTGTTTACGTCACTAGCAGACTCTCATCACGTCTAGCATTCTACGTACCGCAGTAGGAGCTAACTTCTCATGGAGCAGAAACACTGCTATCTATGGTGGCAAAAGAGCAGTTGGAGAGATGAGGGAGCGCGTGGGTGACAAGAGAAACCTAAAAACAGTCAATCCCTATGGTTGGTAGTTCTAGTGTTTATTCTGAACAACCTCACCATTTTGTGTTTCAGGCAGAGGACACTTCGTTTTCAAGGGAGCGGTGGAAGATTCGGCAACTGCTGAAATATCTAGATCACAAGTAAGAAAGATTTTGTTAAGTTATAGCTAAATAAAAAGCCGAATGTTAATGTCTTTAAAGGCATCTGGGCTGAGAGAACTTCTATAGGTTAGCATCCAGACCTACCTCCCAGCATATTTAGTAAAATCTGAGATTATTGTGGGTGTTTTAAACTGTAGGGGAGATGGTTTTTCTGAACACTTTCAGGTTTGGCAGTGGATTAGACATGGAAGAAAACTTGAAGATGATGGAAAAATTATCACCAAATCTTCTGTCCATTCCTTACTGAAGACGGCTACAAAAGAAATCTGTGACCAACTCGGCGACATCGATGGCTGGAAGCTTCAACTGGCAAGTGAGATATTTGAACAAATAGTCTCCAAACAAAAGTTTCCAGAGTTCATAACAACATACCTTAATGCAGAGCACGCATTCCTGCATTCTCAGAAAACACGGAGCAATCTGTAAGTTAACACCATTGAAAACTACTATACATGATGAAATGTAAGTTTTATTTCTTTGAATAATAATTAAAAAAAAAACAAGATTTGCATTTCAGGACTCAGTCAGTCCATATAAAAGTGAACAGCAATAGATGTTTCCTTATTTGTGCCGAATATTCCAAAAGAACTGAAACGGTAATCCTAACCCTGCCTCTTAAACTACAGTTTGAACTTTAGCCAGGGTGATGGACCAGAGATTGCTAGCTAACCCAATACTAACCACTTTTATGTACCTGGTATAACAAAATAAAATTTGAACTTAAATATTAGAATTACCATTTCAGTATCCTATTACACAAATAACCACAGACAGGCATATTAAATGTGTGTGGAGATTGATAGTTGAATAGAACTTCTAGTAGCATCCCGCCACTTCAGGAGACAATGAGATACTGAACACACTGAAATCACTACTACTCAATTTAACAAAACCACTCACCGGAGAGAGATGGGAGGGTGGTGGTCTTCATGTACCAAGCAATGGTTCCTTTGCACCAATGTTGAAGATTGACAGGATCACATTCAGAGGCAGACAAAATTCTTGGAATCGTTCCCCTAATTCTTCACTCATCAAATCAAAGATAGAGAACCTACTGATGGTTATTACAAGTGCAGGGAGCAAGTTGTGTTAATGTTAGAGATTATATCTACAGCGCCATGGTCAGCCACACCACTGGAACACCAGGTGATTGAGGAATAAACAAAAGGAAATTTTCAATGGTCTGCACTTTATTTTCTTAAAAATACAGCGAGTACACACCCATAGATGTATGCAAGTGGAGAACAAGCAGCAAGGAAGAAAGACAAATGGCTCAGAGATCTTGTCTAAGTTTGTATTTGAAAACAAATAGATACATCAATTAAGTAAACTGTGTTGTTTTGACTTAATTATTCTAAATGCACATTGTAAAGGTTTAATGCACTATTTCAGGGTGAAAAGAACAAACCAAGGTTTGCATTGCCACACGCAAAATTAAAAAACAAACTTATTCCAACCTATTTTCTCCCGCCAGCGAACTCCACAATATAAAAAAGGAAACCAACCAACCATTGCAAACACAAACTGTCATCATCATGGTTACCAAATACAAAAATTCTTTAGATATTTGCATAGATTTCATCTATTTCTATAATACATCGCATCTGGCTTTTGTAATGTAGACGGTCACAGGCTGGTGCTCTCTCAGTACCTCTGTTGGCTGATATTAACAAAGTTATCACAGCACAACATTCTTATCTATTACCCTCTTCAGTGTCTCCGACACACACACACGCTCTTTAAAGGTTTCAAACTGTGACGTGCTTTGACCATTCCTTTTATTTCTAGATTCTAACTAACATTTATCAACTGGCAGAGATTTCTGAAGCTGCATTTACTAATAATGAAAACAAAATTTCAAATTATTAACTTCCCTGACCATATTTTAGTACTGAGAGAAGTGTGAATGTTGTAATCGGGGGCACTGAGTTCATTCCTTACTGACAAAACAAAAATTAACCCCCTTCCACCTAAACAACTCATCTATCAATGTAGTAGCTGGTCAGTGTGTTCAATAGCTCAGCGGGATGGTGACAATAGGTAACTGATAAAGAATGACAACTTACCTGCTGTTTACTCAAAGTCTAATGATTTCAGAATCAACAACAACATACAAAATCAAAAAATGTGGCTGCTGTTTCTTTTGAGGGGGAAAAACCCAAAAAATCCTCTTCATGCTTCTAATTCAAACACGTTAAACTTGCTCATTAGTTTCACTGATGATTCATTAAAATAATTATAGAGAGACTTACAGAAGCGGTGAAGTCGCCGACAATAACAGTATCACTATACATGTGTAACGGTCTGTCTAGGTAGACTACCACTAGAAAACATGTTGGAAATGTTTTACAAAAGGAAATGAAAGCCAGTAACAATATTTTTTTTTTTTTATACATATATACAAGTATCTTCCAACATTTTTTTCTCTCTTTTCGGGTCATTTTAAAGCTTCACTCCTGAAAATGATTGGATAATAAGTCTAAGTTCCTCAGTTACTATAAATCTTCCAGAGGCCAGCACAACTCGCGGTGGATCTGGTACACTCCACAAACACCCAGATAAAGTTGAGGGTAGCAGGCGCTGTAGAGATGGATTCCCCTAACACACTCCTGTGCGAAATTAAACGGGAATTCATCGTGAACGGCCCCATTCTGGCCTGGCAGCATTCTAGAATGGGGTGAGTTTTTCTGCCATCCAAAAGTCATTGCCCACCAACATCACTAAGTCATTGTGACAATTCATAGAATTGCAGCCAACAGTTATTACAAACATTTTTACTGGCTATTCAAGAAATTTATTTAAAAAAAAATAATAATAATAATATAAAATATCAACCAAGTGCACTTTCAAAACTTGTTAAATTGTAATTTACTGCCAGTGGATCTGTGTGATGACAGTAATTGGTAATAGTGGTCTGTGCATTTCTTAAAATGTAATTTAAATATTTATAAAAGCCAACCCAAACCACCAGAGCTCTGCAGAGCCACAGCTTCCTGGTCAGAGGGAACTACAAACAAAACAATTTAACTGTACAATTCTCCCGTCTCTATCAAAGATACCATACATGTATGACATTAGCAGCATGGTGGTCACCTTGCATGGCATTAAACGCAAGGTCAAGCTGAAGGAACATTCAACAATTTGTTATCTAACTAAAAACACACAACACACTGGCTTTTTTTGTTGTTGTTGTATCCCGCCCCCAGATTGTTGTTGGTTTTTTTTTTGTTTTGTTTTTGATTTTTTTGAAAATGATTTGGGGGGGGATAGGGTTTGGTGAAGCTGGAGGCAGTGTTAATGTGTCTTGTTGTCTACGTCTTTATCACAGACACTACTTCCAGATAATTTATCACCAGCAACAATATTCCCAACCTGATATCAGGGACGATAATTAATCCCTCAAACAAGACAAAAAGAAGAGAAAAGAAAAGAAAAGTGAAGGATATGTAGAATCCACGGCGGCGGGCCTAGCACGGAGCCCCGTTGGTCACTATCTGATCCGACTGGGAGCTTGCTGGAATTATAAATGCGGTGGCAAACTCAAACCGACTGTGGCACGCCTTCTGGTACTCCTTTATGGCTGCATCACACTTCCCAAAATCACCACGGCACATGGATTCCAGGACACCAATGCAGTTCTGCAAGGAAAAAATAAAGCCCCATCACAAACTACAAAAACCGAGCAAGTCGGTGCTGACCACCAGCAGATAAACAACAAGCCAAGTACACTCGCAAACTGGACCCAAAAGACAATCATGGTGTTCCCCACATAAATAAGTTTTTCTAGCAATGCTGCCGTTCATCAACGTGGGAAGGATCGCACCATCCCACCAGTGTTACTATTCGGATAACACGCGTAATACAGATTAACTGTTACTTAGGATTATTTACAGTATCCATCTGAAGACTGCCCCCATTTACAGACACGAGTTTTGAAAAGTCAGGTTTTACCATAAGGGTGTGCATACTCAAGGTCTCAATTCCTTCTGCTAGAAACCAGCGTCGATAGCGGAACTTTAGAGCAGATCAACATCCTGTAAGTAGTTGTAGCTTAACCCAAGAAGCAAGAAAAAGAAATGTTACACGATACGCGAGTAAGTGCGTTATCCATTCAATCAGATTAGTCTAAAGGACTATAGCTCATTCTGATTTCTAGGCTGTTATAAAACCTGACGTTTAGTTTGTCATCAGCCTCAACATGCACCTTGCTGGTTGCCATGGAGTTCGGGAAATGATCCAAGAAAGTTTAAAGACAATCATACAATCCCGAGGGAGAGACCGACACGGGTCACTCTCTCCACCAGTTACTTACAAGCACCAAACTTCACTTCATTTCTGATCTGAGAGTTAACCTTACAACTAAACAGACGTGGCAGAGCTGCCAGTGGTATTGAAAATGCAGCACCCAGCCGACCGCCGCTACCTTTAACGTACAGCCTTCCAGGTCATTGGACAGAGATGTGACCAAACCAATCGCCTTTTCCTGAGATGATGGGTCTAATTCGTGCATAACTCGGGCACCTGTTGAAATACAAGCGACAAAACAAAACAAATTTAATGAAATTGCTGGAGCAAATGCAAAAAAAACAAAACAAAAAACCAAAACCATGGAGCGGTTCCTCTCCCCCCACCACTCGCCAACAAGAAAGCTCAAACTGTTTATTTCATGGCTCTTGTAAAAGCAACAACCACTACGAGTTTCTTCCTGCCCAGCTCATGATGCGAAGAGCATGCCACAGGATGTACCGAGTTAAGCTAAAGATGAGGTTCGCAGAGCAGGAATTTAGTATAAAATAAAAATTAACCTTCTCATCTTTATTTGTCTACCAACTGATCACAACAGATGGACACAAAAAACCATGAAATTATGCTGACTCCCAAGCCCCTGCTAGACGCTCGCTCAGCACTGTCAGAGAGAGAGAGAGAGAGAGAGGTTCCTCCGGTCTGGCCACCGAGCCCCTGCTAGACGCTCGCTCAGCACTGTCAGTATTCACGGTAATCAGACCAAAAATTAAGTGTTACAAATGCTATCTGATTGTCTCCACTTTCCCGCAAGTGTAAAACAGTAACCACGAATGTAGACACAGCAGCCCAAGGAAAGATGGTTCAATGAAAGCCGACAGTAACTAAAAAGCGAATTAACGATCACTCACAATTTCACAGTACACACGTACAATATACTTGGATCTGCAGAAGCGAGCATCCAGAGTTTCAGTTTCAAATGCTTTTTTCAGCATATGATTCCACCCTGGAACAGCCAACCAGCCAGTGACGGGAAGCCTTTGTTAGCCACACCTAACTACTCACATCGCCACCATTGAACAAACTTACAGAAACAGGCTGAAAAATTTCGATTCATGCAAAGCATCTTGGCCATGATTCTATTCAGTCAACAACCTACCAGCTGCCAAGTGTGGAAAAGACTTGCTATTTCCAGCCAAGAATTCTTCATTCAGTGTCTTTGCATCCTTGCTGCCAAAAACCCTGGACATCTCCTTCTGAAGAACAGCGGCAACATGCTCTGGAATTTTTCCCGTGGTTTTCACTGGAAAGAAGCAAAAACAGTAGAGCAGCTGTTAATGTGATGTCAGGTGCAGTGCTTGAGCACTTAGTTAATCTCCTATAGGTTCCTAAGAATGCAGAGCTCTAAGAAAAAGGTGTGGAGCAGACAGGGATTTATGCAAATCGTAAGACTTCCTGCCCCTTGACTGAAACAATTTTTTTTTTGGTGTCATAAACTGTGTTTCAAACATTACTACTGAACAGCTAATGGAGCCAACTAAGACCACCAGCTGCAGTTCTGAGAAAGAGAACTGATGATAAAAGAAAGATTTGGGAAAGGTGCATCCTGCACATTATTGCAGAAGACATTAACTAAAAAGGAAACTCTTATTTTAACCTTTACAACAACATATACTGGGAGAGACTCCGTGGTTTCCAAAATTTAAATTTAGGATAATATATACTTTGAATTTCTATACATAATAGCAATTTTCTAATTAACAGGCTTTTTTTGGTCAGGTTAATTAATGCTGGTATCCTTACCTGTCTGCATGAATTGCATCATGCACACATGGAAGTTTGGGTGATTTGGATCTATGTGGTATCCTCGTTTTATAGATTGCAACATAAGTAATAATTTACCTGTCAATGTAGGAAAAAAACACTGGTTAATAGCTTGGAAACTACAGCAAATACAAAAGCAACCTAACCTAGCCCATCTGATTCTTCTTATATTATTTTGAAACTATGTTGAGAACGAGTATCAAATCTGTCTTTGGCAGGTAAATAAAGCACATTAATCCTTTCCCTTTAATCGGCTGAAACTGGCCGGGCAACATCATCATGTAATGACCACTTCAGTTCATACTCTATTATTACCCCTCCACTATCAGAGATCCGCACGCATTACCAAGGTTGTTTATTTAGTTGATAAGTGACGGAATGTAAAAGTGGAATTGTGATGTGGAGGTCACTGAATATTAATTCCTCTGATATTTCATCATTTAGCTGGTCAGACATCGGTGGGCAAGCACTAGACGCGGAGGGAGACTGAGGTTGTTGAGCGAAGTCGGCCATTTCCAGTCGATCACCTGCAGTTTGTCAGCCTGCCGCTGTGCCACACAGGCAGAGCTAACTACACCTGGAGGATGAAAGTGTCTGTAGCAGTAAACAAATGTAATTCTGCACCATCCACTGAGGGAGGATTAACGGAGTGCCAACAACAGACCCGGTGTCAGAAGTAATGATTTAAGAAAATCAATCAGCATTGATAACCCCGAGAAAACAGTTGGTTAATTTCTCTTTACATTTTTGACTTTCTGCACTATAAACTGAAATGTTCCTTTTCATCTGGGTTACTGAACTACAGGTAGATGCTCTTTGTGCAGCCGCCTTAAAAGTTGTCTGTATGTTAAATATAGCATTTCCTAAACTGGGAAGGGTTAAATTCTCAGTAATCATCCCAAATAGCCTAAAGATCAAACAACGAATGTAATACGCTCGTCTTTCGTAGAGAGCCCCCTCCAATGGAGGCAGCATTTACCTTTGTGTGATATTATCATTCAAATGTGTTGCTTGGCACAGGCATAAGTCTGTAGTGGAAACGGGAAAGTGAATTGATGCTCTTATTGACATTAGAACCCACCTGCCCAACAGCACTTACCTTTCCTAGAATAAATTTCATAAGCTAAAATGTGAGTCTTTATGCTGTGTGATGCCAGGTGTTGAAGAGGTCTCAAGAACTTCAGTGTCTGTGCGAGTGGATCCTCCACCTGTAATAACAGAGCAAACTTAACAAAGCCACCTAAACCACTGCTTCATTTAGTCTTTTCTTTAAAATTAACTCCCATCACGCTTCACCCGTTCTAATTCTCCTCCATCTATTTCTCATCTTATGCAACTGTAGATTCATGATCTGCTAACCCTTTAACCACAGCAAACACAGTGCTTAGATATTAACTTGAGCAAAAAAGGAGGAAAGATTCCATCTAAATGCAATACAAAGCGATTCCCTTTTCAATTTGCAGTCAGCCTGAGCGTATCGCTGACAGACCACACCAAAGTTCGCTATACTGAACGTAACCATGTCCTCAGCAACTACTCAAGCAACAACAATATGGACATAAACCAACAAATTTACGTACATTATCTAAGACAGATTTTCCGGAATCTTCACAGGGTCCTGCCCGTAGAATAAATGAATCGGCTAGAACTCACCCTCACCAACTTCTCTGGCACCAGCTCTTCCTCTTTCGGTCCGTCCAGTTCCCTGTCAGTGTTCCTGTTCTTATTCTGATGCTCCTTCTTCTCCAGCTCTGCCCGCTGTTTCTCCTGCTCGAGCTCCGCCTTCCTCTGAGCCTTACGCCGTTTGTTTCGCATCTTCTTCAGTTCACTGGGAGTGAGGTTTTCTGACAAAATCGAAGCGTGAACAGTTTAGTATTCAGAATATCCAGGTGATTTCCATAAGTCCCTGGCAGGACAGGGTTAGGGTTTTCGGTTATTCTCAATTGTGATGTCTGCACACAGGGAAGTGGAGTCACCACACACTGTGCACTTTACAGCAAAAACTCCTCTCTGAAATAAATTCCACCCACCCAGACTTCTGGAAAAACATCACACTTCTAAACCTATCCAGAAATAAAGTTATGTTCTATTAATTGTTTGTCAAAGATCAGATATCATTTGGATTAGTTTTTACCAAGTTATTCCAGGAAAGAATCATGTCAATCACCATAGTTTCAGGACTCCTGGTCAGTTCGGTCTGGCATACCTACCCAGAATGGCTTCTCTTTGACCATCTTCACCAGTCGGTCATGAGAGCTCCCCGGGAACTCCAGCTTAATCTATCTAAATAGGAAGAGTTCCAGTAGGGACCCCACACACACCCGTGGCACAGGAGAGAATAGCCACAGCACCCCACCTGTTGAGACCGGGTACAACAAGAAGACAACATTTAAAGCCTGTAACAAACAAGTTCGTGTGTTCTACCCTCATCTGTTAAGAAAAGGAAATTGGTTATGAAGCAGCACATTGCAGAATAACTTCCACAGCAATGTTCCAAGCAAGACTCAGAACAACACTGGTATCTGAATAAATCTGACATTATTTTAATATGACCTTTAGTGTAAATCTGTGATACCTAAACTGTGGTAAGTGGCTAATTTTTAGTGGTCGTCTGGGTATAAACTCAGCAGCATCTGTATAAATTTACAACAGAATAAAAACGCCTTTTAAAATCTACTGACAGGATATTGCTTAGGTCTTAGGTGAGGTGCATCAAGCATCTAAGCCTAATGAACTGAGCAGCGAAGCAGACGCTTGTGTTAGTGATATCCTGTGCAGTAGATAAGAGGTAAACGAGCTAGCCTCAGGTGTTCATACGTAGACTTCAGGTTTACCAGTAAAAGGTGAAATGAGAAAACCCCAGCGCATTTTACGCAGTGGCACTGTCCCTTCAAATGATACGATGAAAGCCTCAAGACTAGAGGAGACATTTGCATACATCGCACACAAAACTAGTAGGAAAACCCAAAGAATATTTTGAGGTGTGAGGACAACAGGAAGAGCTGCACACACTAATGAAATGACATCAGCAGCATCTTACAATTTTTTTTATTTCTGTGGGGAATTCCAATTGTTAGAACTGGTCTTGTTTTTTGCTTTGCGCACGCGCACACGGGCGCTGCTATTATCACCGGTCCAGGAGTTCAATCGCTAGTACTTAAGAATCTAAACAGATGTGAATCACCAGCAGCCACTCACCAGTATCAAGTGATTTGTCTTCCACATTTTCTGTATAGGGGTGATCATGAAGATGCAGATAAACCTACAGTAAAGTAAATCAAACAAAAGCAAATTACTGACCGACTGTGACAGTTAAACCAGAACACTACACTGAGTTACTCCGAAACATTTTCTAAACAATTTATTCCAAAAAAAAAAAAACAGCCAGTTTGCGAAGTCCACCCATTACCATGAAATTCACAAGGGAATTTAAAACATCATCCTCATCATCATTCAGTACCTAAAGCAATTTGTGACTGGATGTCTGGCATTTTTAAATGTCAGCACGTAGCAGCTGATGTTAAATAAACAAAGTGCACAGCTGCCATTTGTAATTTTCTTCAATAACCAGGAATTTCACCCACAGGAGATGTTTTTAAAACATTTAGACTTAAATGTGTAAGTCAAACAATTAAAAAAAAAAAAAAATGAGGAGAGAGAGAAGGCATGGTATCTTTTTCTTTCAAAAGCAAGTCAAAGGATAAACATCCTATTTAAACTAATCTTCTAGCATCATTAGACTGAGTTAACAAACACGTCCATGCACTAGTGACAGCAGGACTCACCTCTATTGCTATACTCGCCGCTATCGAGTAGAATGGATGACTCCTGAGTACATCTTCCAACCGTAGAAGTCCCACATAAGCCCGCAGTGTCATCTTTCTCATACAGTAAGTATGGAAGTCAAATTGGTCTTCTATGATTTCAGTAAAATGCTAGAGTTAAAGAAATCACCACCTTTTAACACCAAAACGATATTCTAGAAGAATGGACAAAGTCCATCCTTGGAGCACAAACAATATACAGGAGAAAGAATTTCTTTTTTTAACCCTTTCTCAAACGTGACAGCTGACATCACTGAAGCAAAGAACTGAGAATAGACAGACCTGATTATTTTTCACTGAAGTAAAAACGTTCTATTGCAGACATCAATGATACAACTACACAAACCAGAGACAGCGCATGCTCCTTACAGCTGTCCTTTTAATACCAACGGTGGCCGATATAAACACGAACACACACAATTAGTGATGAATAAAACTATTATGATAATATCTTGTTTGGTAGGTTGCAAATTTTATTATAAAATAATCCCAGTTAATTTACTATCAACAACCAGAGGCAAAAGAAGAAGTGTGTAGTCTTCTGCAGCTTTTCTTAAAGTTCATAAATGTGTTTATGGTTCAGAGCATCATAAGATGATGGTAATAACAGAATTTTCAAAACCCCAGCAAGCACGGAGATGATGGCTGGAGAGAAATCCAAAAGTGATTTAGATAGATTTTGTTATCTCGATTAAAATACACCTATACTTTACAAGATTTGTTAAACATGAGGAGAAGTACACGAAAAGGTAAAAAAAAACCCTAAATCTGTGTGCACACGTTCTACAAGCCGAGTAGAACTCTAGTAACAAGCATCCAATGTTGGACCCCATTTCACCCTATTACTGAGCCCCGAGGTTCTCACCCTGTCTATTTCGTGACATTTTTTTAATGCATCTCCCCACCGTCCTAGCCGTTGGTTGGCAGCAGCGCACTCTGTCTGGAACCACATACACTGCATCTCGTTGAGGTTCTCCATGGCAGACACACCTTCCTGAGGAGGAGAGTAAAACATGCAGTCATCATTAGCACACCTACAAATTTACACATTCACTAGATGTCTAGGAGTTATAGGTAACCAAGGATGCCATTTATTTTTGAGGCTAAGGCAGAGACAATACAATAAAATTCATTTTACCCACCATATCTTGCAGATAAGCAAACACCCTAAAACCAGAAGACCTACAACTGTAGCCTTGAAGAGCACAGCAAATAAATATGAAATCTTGGAGACATTCTCCATTCTAGTTTAATCAGTGGTCTGCTTTTAGTACATAACTATATCCAGCAAACATCACCTTGATGCTGCCAGTGTGAACTGAGCAACTACAGATGTCATGGTGACTGAGATGGTCCTAGGCTCTCCTTTAATGGTGATTCAGCGTAAAACAATTGAAACAAAAGCAGCGGATTATCTAATTCAGGTGCACACCAAATGTAAAAAAACAGGACACCTCATTTAAAACCAGGCACATATGTATATATAGGGTCCAGACTCAAGCACGACAGACACGTAATCATGTAATGATTAAATAAAAAATATATAAAAGTTTAAAATTACAGGCATTACACTAATCAACAGGCCCCAGAAATAGCCCCCAAGCTGTAGCTGTGTAGACTAGGGACTGTTGTTTGGTCACTGCCGATTATAAAATAAGCATTGCTCACACTCAAAGATTCTCTCAAACCTCGGTTTAGAATGCCAGGTCATTTGTGAACGCAATCAGAATTCTAGATAATTAAAAAAATCAATCAAATACCACAAAAAAATGGCTATATTAATTTGGCTCAGATCTGTGACCGTGACAATGACCCTTCATTACTGACAACATTTCCTACTACTTCACAGAAATCAAACCAAAGTGAAAGCTAAAAAAACCGTCATGTTAAGTTCTGAAAATCCAGCAGTAGGTGGGCTGTGCTGTAGGTGTGGAGCTCTGTGTCAAGCATGGCCAGGAACACAATACATTCATTCTGCACCCTGCACTATCGAAATCCCACCCCAAACAAACTTACAGAGGGAGAAGCATTCCTGATAGTCATTTAGAGCTAAAAAAAAAAAAAAATCTCAATGAATCTGTAATGAGAGTCCTTATCAGCTTGATATGACTTTGTTGCTGTCAGCCAGTAAAGGGGTAATCATTTTAGATGAAGGCTCACAGGAGCCCACTAAACCAACATCCAAAGACACCCCAGCCATTGTTTGTACTCGCTCACCCTGGTGAATTTCGCGCACATTTCTGCTGCCTCTTGGACAAGGTTTCCACGAAGCATGTATTTGGCACATTTGGAGTTGATGTAGCGGTCAGCAGTGTCCAGAGACTGCGCCTCGTCCATACACTTCACGGCCTCCTCCATGTCACCAGCATGCTAAAAACAAAACAGCAAAGGCGGATTATGAGAAAGCACCCGACATTTCACATCGAGGGGAAATCCCTCATTTCACCTCAAGCTTACATCAGCTCTCCCCCTACTATTTAGGTCAGTTCTTATTCCCTCACTGTCCAGGTTATAAACAATGCATAACTGCACCTTCACTTAAAATAGCCATTCATCTATTTGAGAATTAACTGAGCTTAGTTAAACTTTTTAAAAATCAATTCTAACAGACATCTGTTTTTGTCTGTCATCACACGCACTAGGCTGGGTGAGACGGTCTCCTCACCTTGTAGATCCTGGCCTTCAGGGCATACAGCTCTATCAGAAGAGGGGTGTGTTCCAGGGCTGTCTCCACAAACTCCAGGCACCTCTTCGACTGACCCAGGGCGTCGAAGTGTTGTGCCAGGTAGTAGTAGGTCCACAGCAGTGCTGTAGGTGGCTCCTTCTCACTGGTCTGGTCTGGAAAACACCAGCATTCAAAACAGTATCAGTCGAGGGAGGCCCAGCCTCCAGTAAACTTCAGATATTTAAGTAACGAGTTGTACAACTGATAGCATTTTAGCAGAGATAAATATAAAACAAGCAAAATCTGGTGGTTGCCTTTGTAATGACAGCTTCATCTTTGAAAACTCTTCTTTCCTGTACAATTTTTTAAAGTGAAAGCAGTACAGTTCTTGAGAAAGAGGACCCCCCTGTCTAATATGCACATGACCGCTAAATAACCACCCATCAATTAACTGCATAACAAAATTTTCATTTCAAAAGGATTTCAGTGGATTTTAGCTCAGCGAATATTTCACAAATACACGAGCAACAGAACGGTTTTCCCGTCGAGAAGACGGGACGATGTTTTCTCAAGCACGGCTGGGAACATCTGGTCGTTCCTCTCACCGATTCCCACCTCCGCCAGTAACTCTGGCGCCACAACCAACCAAACTGTGTAACGACTAGTGTTGGAGCATAAATCTCCCAGTTAAGCCATCCACTCCCCCGCAGTAAACAGGATGCATACAGCTGCTGTAGCACAGAAGAAAATTCGAGGCAGACAGACAGACAATTTGTCACAAGAAGTTTGACCATTGCTCAGATTTGTTGCTTACCAAGATGAAACCTCTCATGTTCTCGCAAATTTTCCATGTACGTTAACATTAGTTCTTCAATAATTTTAATCTGAAAAAGAAAACAAACTGAGTTTAGACTACATTGCTGTTTCCTTGTTCCCTTCATTTTTCTCACCGAAGACTTAAACTGTAGTGGTTATTTCCACCACCAGATGACACCGCCACAGCTAGTCTCTTTAATTCCCAGTCTGCTTCCCCCGTCATATCTTCTTATACCCACCAAAAGCAAGGCAAGGATACAAATTTGAACTTAACTTTATAAAATTCTAGAGGAATAACTGCCTAGTTATTATTACTGTTTTCTTTAAATCACTGCAGCCTCTCCTCTCTTTACCATGTGCAAGAAAAATAAAACAACTCAGTAAGCACAAAATATCTTAGCAAGGAAGGGATAAAGTAGCAGAGACCAAAATTCTCTTAGCAAAGATGCTGCTGGAAATACATTTCAGAACAAAGCCTTTCCCTTACCTTTTCTGGATCAGAGTAGAGGTCTTTCAATCGCACAAACAACGGTGGGACGCCTTTGTGCAGTGCTGCCTGCAGGTACAGATCTACTAGAGACTTGAACAGTTCACCTGGCAGGAGAAAGAACAAAGGCACGCGTTTTTCATGGCTCTCCTCACTAAATTCCTATAGTTCATTAAGCATCACAAGATGGATTAGCGATGACCAAAACTACAGCGGTAAGCAAGAAACGTGTTGGTAACACGAGAATATGCACGACAGTTCTGGTGGAGGTCAGGTCAACACTAACAGTCTGAAAAGATCCTGCATCAATGAGAGGAGAAACTGAAACCCGAGTAACACGAGACGGAGAAGAATGAACTAATGTGTGCACGGTGAAGCATGTCTAACTAAATACACAATTGAATGTGTGAATGATCAGAATAAATGTACACACGAACAGGTAAGGTTTTATTTTGCTGGTCAACCTGGAACTTTGTTAAATCTGACTTGCAATCTCTTAGCTGTTTGCGCTTGGCTGGGTTGACCCTCACTCACCTGTGGTGAACGATAGAGGAACTCTAGCAGGCAGGGATGCTTTTGGAAACTTCGTCTTTACTTCTGTGTACAACACCAGTCTGTCACTGACAGTTGCTAAAGAAAACAAAAAAAAAACAGACTCAACATCACCAGTGACAGGTCATCTTATCAACAGTGGATGTGACAAACTGAGACAATTTGCAGCCGACTGACTGACTCTGCTAAGAGGTAAATCAATACACCAGCCCCATAAGAAACGGAATATAATTGGTGCTTTTAAAGATTTCCAAACCAATGATTCCAGAGTTTTAGCAAATACAAAGATCTTGGTAACTGAAGACTAAACAGCTGCTGGAATCAGTGAAATCAAGAAAAAAAAAGTTAAGTCTAAAAATGAACTCTTACAGAGAAAGTGCCCTCTTTTGCTAATACATCTTGTGGGCAAAGTTGCTTCTTGTCGGATATCCAGATTTCAGAACTTTTAAAGCTGCGAGCCAAAAATACCAAGACTAATAGCAAGCACCAATGTTCTGTCACTGAACTACAACATGGGAATGCCACATCACTTCATTCCCACCGCCACAGTAAATGGTAATTCTCCATTTCTCAATGTATGGAGAAGCTGCGGATGAGGTCTCAAATGCGTAATAGTGTTTGTTGTTATTGTAACACTGGGGTTAATCTACATGATGTCGGACAATCAGCAGTTTACAAAGTTATAAACGTTTCAAGCCTGATTCACACACAAGTGTAATGTATCAAGTGGAAACACTGCAGAATAACAGAACACTTACAAGGCTTCAAGGCTGCCTCCACACCTCTGTAGTAAGCTATATTTTCCGGATTTCGATCTATCAACCGCCTGAAAATACAAGCAGCTTCCACATCCCTTCCAAGTTTCAGAAATAAGTTTGCTGAAAAGAAAAAAAATAATCTAGTCTGGTTTCTAATACACATTATACAACTGTCACGAGACGTTTCAAATAATTTTCACAAATGAACAATTTATTGCACAAGTATAAAGCAAACAATGTAGAAATTCTATAGCAACTAATAGAGATAAACACGTAGCCAATTAACAAATTACAAACCCAATAAAAATGTACTTTTAGCAGTGTGTCCTGACCAAGATCAGAATATAGTTGTTGATAAATGGAATTAGCTAACCCTTTCCTGTTTAAAACTGACCAGGCACCGAACCATTTAATGACCAGTTCTGTCCATTCAAACGCAGAGACTCTAGTCCATGTTTCTCTTGGTGGTGGGTGAAGCAACTAGCAAAAACTGTTATCTAGTTTGTTTGTGACAGAATCAAACACTGAATCATTTCCTCGGGTGATGCAGTCGCTAGTAGTCACACCTCTGATCTTTCATCAATTAGCTGGTTGAACAGCAATAGATGGATATCAGATGCGGAGATTGAAAGCAAGGTTGTCAAGTGGAGTTAAGAGTCATCGGCAATGGGCCAGTGCTTTTGTAGTCCACAGGTCTGAAGGCTGATGTCATCAGTGATGCAAAACCAGCGTATTTTTTTCTGAGCTGATACCAGATTTCTTCCACAGGGAGTCCGAAGATGGAGGAGGAGAAAGGCAGAGCAAACTACACCTGGATGGACACCATCAGGAAGATGAAAGTGTCTGTAGCAGTAAACAAATGTAATTCTGTGCCATCCATTGAGGGAGGATTAACGGAGTGCCAATAACAGATCTAGTGTCAGAAGTAATGATTCAAGAAAATAAATTATTGACAACACCGAGACAACAGTTGGTTAATTTCTCCTTATATTTTTGACTTTCTGTGCTATAAATTAAAATGTTCCTTCTCATTTGGATTACTGAACTAACCGCGTTCTGCCATTTGTGCTATTCGAGTCATTCCATGACCTTTTAATTTTCTTAAAATAATTTTGATCGGGTAGATGCACTTTGTGCAGCCCTCTTGGAAATTCTGAACATCTGCACAATTGCATTTCCTTAGCGAGAAAAGGCTAATAGTAGAGATTGTTTTTTAAATCTGCTAGAAATATGACAAAATTCTTGTTCTGTTTCAAACTGAGAAACAAAAATCTATACGTCAATGAGGCTACATGGGCAGAGAGGAAGAGAGACAGAAACCAGAACTGTCTTTTCATACATAATAATTTTTTTTAAAAAAAGCAACTGTGTATAGAAATATACACAGGTAACCAGACCAAAGTCTCATACTAAGTTAACTGGTATTCAGTTATTTTTTTTTTTTTTAAATTCAGACCTGATCACTTGGCATGATCACCTGCAACACCCAACAGATGTGTTATCGTGGCACGCTGTAGTACTGAAAACAGGCTACAGGCAAGTAGGTGGTCTGGCTCTATGATGGCCAAGATCTTGGACTCTTGAAAAGTCAGACAGACTAGTAAGCTTGATGTTCCAGTCAATGAATCATCAATGATGTGCCAACAATGCAGTGGTAGACTTACAAGTGGACCACCAAGTGAATGAACTAACACGAGACAAAGTATTTAAAGAGGAACAGCTTTCAAAGCTATGCACTTCTGATCACACCATGTGCAATAAGTTTTAAATATTTGAATAATACAATGCAGATGTCTTAGTTTCCATACCATCCCTTTAATCTTAATTCCCTTCCCACAAGTTAAGACGATTCTTTACAATTTCAACTGTTGAAGGAGATATGCACACAAAAGGCATCTGCATAACAAAATATTAATTTCAAGATGTACTTTCAACTGCCGGAAGCTGCAAGTTACCTTTGGTTTCTTGTAATGCCAATCGGTCCACTATCTGGTTATCATTAGCGTTAAAGTGCTCCAGAGCCTCTTTTACCATCCCTGCTTCTTGCATCACCATATTCTGATAGAGCAGCATCTCACTGTGTTCATAGTCCAAGGGTTTGGGCTGGAAATAGGTGAGATCTTTGATTGTGTGCGGTCTGCATCCAACACAATAACTAAAGGAGGCAGCATCATTCTCACACATGTAAATAATACAAATTAAATGCAAGCTCTATGATGATGGCATAACTCAGGTACACAAACATTTCTTTTTCCTATCACAAAGCTAAAAAAAAAAAGATGATGATGATGTTTCTGAATCAAGCAGTGAATATTATACATCCCACTCTGCGGAAAGGTCTGATTTAAGCACTCTACAACAATTCAGAATGGAGGCTAGCACTAATCCAAGTGGCATGCAGAGCGTTAATTTTGTTATCAGCCAAGGGGACTTCGGCAATTGAAAATCTAAGCCCTGCAGCAGATAGCTGTTAGCTCAATCAAGACAAGGTCCATGAACTAATATGCAAAGAATGATGCAGCCCGAGTCTCAGTATTGGTCATGGCATAACGACCACTGTTAACTGTGGTTACTTTCAAGTTTGGACAACACTTAAAAAGTAACAATGCCTGCACAACAAGACATCTCTCCCCATCAGCACCAGACCATGGTGGTGACTGAACAAATAACTGCATTGGTGTCTATTTTCAAAAATATTTAAAAAAAAAAAAAAGTTTGCTTAAATCTGTTAAGATTTATAGGTTAAACAATTTCAAAAAAAGTAAATAGGCAGCTATTTTCATGTAGGAACTCTGCAAAGGAGAGAGAAAGAACCTTACATACATTACAAAAATAGTAATATGCTGCATCAGTTGTAAGTAAAAAGCTATCAACTAGCATGCTGGCTATCTGGAAAGAGTACGTCCCATCAACATACATCAGAAAATCCTTTTAACGTACCATCACCTGCAGCAAAGAAATCTCATCTGTAACAAGAAGGGACACAAATCTGTATTTGGTAGTTAAGGGTCAGTGCATGCTAAGCATGATCCAAGTTAAACATGGAATCAACAGATTTTGCCACAACTGCCTCAGTGTGCTCACAGTCAAGAGGAGGATCCAACATACGTTCTGCGCTATCCAAAGATGCTGCTGCGTGCCTTGTCTCTGGGTAGGTCACACTGCCTTCTGCAGGTTCTGCATTACCAAATCACAGAATAACTTGGTGAAAGAGTGGCAAGAGGTTGTCTTCTAGAACAAAAACGTACGCTGCAGAGTTAAGGTCTCTCTCAGTATACCAGGTCGGTCTTGACAACCTACCAAATTGCTTCTCGGGCCATCACAGTACCACCGCAATTTTTAACAATTTGCTGTAAATAGCCAAGTCGAAAATGGATTTCCAAGCCTTTTGAACAAGATCCAGCATCCAGAAGCGTACCAGTGAATCTGGATTCATACGAGAGAATGGGTTGCCAATAATAAAGATTTGTGTATACCTTTCTGAATTTTTCAAATGAGGGTGGGTTGATGTCAGCACTCACTAATGGTACCAAAGGTTGGGGAAAAATAGTGTTGTCCTTTGAGTAAAGTTCACAGCAAATGCAATGTCTGCAACAATGATTTGTTGTGGGCTACATCCAGTAGTTAGTTGAGTGCATTGAGAGATTATTCATTTCCTTCCTTGCCAATGTTCAGCAGCGGTAACGTGCAACTGTTGAAATTACACGTTGACATTATGTGCACAGACATTTGACAGTCAAGCTCTCCATCAATTTGTCTGTTACCTTGACAACTCTTCGTGTCCAATTACAACTTTGAACCCATAGGAATCCTGCATGCTGTACCAGCTCATGGACTGACTGGGCCGTTATATAAAATGATTAAGGGAATAATGAAATATTCCATTGTTTTAGGAGGGAAAATGGCAGGCACAAAGCAAAAAACATTACCACATAAATTAATATTCAAAATGCACTACATTTTTCCAAGAAAAGTCATCTCCCCAACCTGACGTCTAAAGATGGCCAGTCTTAGCACCATCAACTGTGGTCGTACAATATCAAGATAATATGCATGTGCCACACAATGTCAAAACAGATCAAGGAAGCTGAAATATTTTACACACAACTGTTCCATGATTACATTTAAATGTACCATCATTAGAAAAATTATAAATAATCTGATTTAATCATGGAAGCAAAGGAAGTTACTATTCAGTAAAATGGCACTTATTGGACTATTCTGAGTTCTGGTTTTACCCCGTTAAAACAATCTACTTCCATGAAAAAGTTCTTTTTAAAAACCCACACTGTAGTAACTTTACCATCTGCGTTTTGCGAAATTCTTCTAATATCTTCAGCGCCATATCGTAATTTTTTAGTAAATGGTATGCCATTGCATATCCAATCCATGATGCCCTTTGACCCGGCCGAAGCACCAAAAGTTGATAGCGTGTATCCTGAAAAAAAAGAGGAAGTTAATAACTATTTGGGTGAGAAGACAAGTTTACTACAAACAATGACAGCAAATCGGCATATCTCTGGAGGGAGAAAGTAAGGCCTTGATGTAAGCAGTAGATTTTCCCCCTCCAATGTTTTTTTTTTAAATTAAAAAAAATTACAAGAACTTCTCTTGTACAGAGGCAAAATTATCTAGTTATTGTTCTAAAAATTGGCCCTCTTAGTGAACTCATATGTACAACCATGAACATTTTCAAATCCACCAATTCTAATTTAACAACAATTCTGCTAGTATCTGACACAACTGCCCCATTTATAGACTCAAATGCAATGTTTTCAAGAATATGGCAGCAATGAAATTATTTACTGTCGCACATTAAGAGTTAGCACAGGTTCAACAAGGTTTGCTGACCTTATCATTTATACAGAAAAATGTAACAACACGCAATGTCAGTCTTTTGCATGTAAAATCGTTGTTTCAAAGTGTCAAAATGCAACAGCTTGAATAAGCATAAAGACAGGTGGGCAGCTTGGCTAGGTATCTAAAACAAACGGATACTGTCATAAAGACAAAGGTAGCAGTGGCGCTAGACATCATCCTAGGCCTGGACAATCAACCAGCAGCATCAAAGGCATAACTGAAAATTGCAACTGTCATGTGTGAAATGACTAACAACTCAAGAACGCATCAATAAATGAAGAATAAATACCAGTGCATCCATTAACGAGATCAGACACTAAAGTTAACCAAAAGTTTCCAAGCACCGAGGCATTTAATGTACCATCTATAGTATGGATGGAATTGGCCGTGTACAAGGATGAGCTGGTCCACATTATAAATAGCCAGAAATGTTTTCCACTAAAATGATTTTACTAGTGAAAACAGTGTCCATTATCTAGTTGATACAAAATAGAACTCGGTGAACGACTTTCCTTCTGTTGATGTGGAGTTCTTGAGTTTTCACACCTCGTTGGTTAGTTGTTTGAGAATGATCAGTGTTCCAGCGTTTTTGCAGTCCACCAACCTGAAGATTGATTTCCCTAATATTATCAAGCCAGAAAATTTCTTCCAGCACATGGATGAGAAGGCTAATCACTATGGCATACAGGCTCAGAGGCAGGCACAGCTCATAACCGAGGAAATACCAACGGGAAGATGAAAGCGTCTACTATGGCAGTTTACTACTATAATTCTGTGCCATCCGTTGAGTGAGTGAGTGACAGACAGATTCAGGAAATCAGATTAGTACTAGCAACTCTGGTTCAGCAGTCAAGTAATTTTAATCTACATCTTTTACTTTCTGTACTATAAATTACATTTTCCCTTTGTTTTCTGGACACATTTCATTTGGATTACTGGGCCAAGTCACTTGTACCATTTGAGTTACTCCACGACTTAATAAATTCTAAACAGGTAGGTGCACTTTGTGGAGCAAACTTGGAAATTTTCCGAATGTTTGCGAATATTCATAGTAATGTACTACACCCAGAGCATAACTAGATGTGCTTAAGTATAGAAATAAATTTTTCTTTCAAAACTTAGATTTAAATATGCATCAAATCTAATTATTTTACAAAAGCTTTCAAGTTTCAATGCCTCACACTCATAAGATCTTGAGAATACAAAATGTACACAAGTCATAATAAAACACAAATTTCCAGTTAATATTGTCAACATCTTGAACATGGCCACCTGCCAAAAGTGATAAACAATAATATCAGTTCTCATAAAATACTTTTATTGACTGTATTTCAGGTAGTGAATTCACCAATTTTTACAGAGATATATCCTCAGGTGTTCTTCAAATTTTGCTTGTTTCACCTTTGCACCAACGCTGAAAAAGGAAGTACTTCGAGAGTGTGGAGCGCAAGGTTGGTTACCCGTCACCATTCTAACGGATCTTCAGCGAAAGCACCAGGGACAGGTTCAGAGGCCAGACTCTTCAGCCACGACAAACCATTCCACACAGTATCAATTTGCTCTGCTACCAAACTCAAGTGTTACCTTATCCTCAAGTTCTTCTTTGGTAGATTCTGCCAGAACAAAAACAAACAAACAAAACAGTCATAAAAGTGCTCACTGGCTGATATTATGCAGGAAGTATCCAAGATACGTCTGTCTAAGCACCTCATCGCCATAGAAATCTTTCTGATTTTTCTCTTCAGGGACAGATTCTTGTGTTACCGATCTAACTGCAGTAACTGGCCTCGAAAGGTCAAAAATGGTTGTAGGGGTCCAAAAACAGCAAATACTTTCCAACACCAAATTATCTTCTTTGCCATCTGAACTGCGTGAATTTGGAGGCTGAAGCATGAGTGGAGAAAAACAGGATGATTTCTGTGTAAAAGCCAATATTTGTAGTGGCTTAGCTCCATTAAACCCTTGGCTGCATGTCCAACCCCCATTTTTCTTTCACAAGCTGCTAGTGGAGGGGGAGCCTTGTTAATAAACCTTAGAGCTCTGTCAGCTCGAGCCTAACTCCTGTGAGATCCATACAATCCAGTCACAAAAGAATCACACTGCACCACTAGCGCCCGCATGTAGCATAGGCACGGCAATACCTTTGCTAGTAACTAAGGTGCTTACTTTGCATACATTATCTTGATAGCTGCAACTAAATTTCCTAGCTTCGTCCCACCGGCTGGGTTAAAGTGCCGACCACAAACAAACATGGCCATCGACGCAGCAGGTATTTCAAGAATAGAAACTAACACGGGACATCTCGTCACGACAATCCACCAACAGCTCCAGACAGGGATCCTAGAATGCTGCAGACTACATCTGTGAAGCAGAACAGCAGCCATAATTAATGTGTTCAGGGATGGAGAAACCTCAATTCTTCTCGCTGTGTGCTCAGAACTGACCAATGTCCTACTGACTGTATTTCCATGGCAGATGATGATTTTGACAAGTGGAAAAAGAACAGCATTTCTTCGTTGGCTTCTTTAGCCGCTTCAAAGAAAGCCAGCAGAGCAGAACACAAACTGGTCAAATCCTTCTAGATATTAAGCCATCTCTCGGAAATTAGTTTTAGAATTTCTTGTTCAAATATTCTCTTCCTGAAATGTTCCAAATTCGTGTTTTCTCTTATTGCTCTCTTCCCCAGAAACAACAGACTTCATTTAGCACAAATTTTGACTGATGGAATCCTGCAAAAATAAAAATAAATAAGGGTAAGGAAACGAGTTATTAGTAGTGAGCATTTATAGAAAGGTTGGTTGGTTGGTTGGTTAGTTTGGCCATTCTCCAAAGTGAATTGTTTCACTGATCTTTCCGTGCTTCCACCATTGGGATTTATTATTCCTGGGATGGAGGCGGAGTTCTGCTGTTGTTCTATCAGGCACCAAACCCTGGTGAGGTATAGTGGTGCCACGATCATCCGTTTCAGTGTGTTGCCAATCCTGCACTACAAGGCACTTAGCGGGAAAATTCTTCCTAGAATTCATCATTTTTAGATGGGGAGAAGCCGGAGTGCCCGCACACCAAAACAGTCCTCGAGAATAAACCCTGGTAATGGTGGCAGGGAAAAGCTCTAAAATGTGGGTTCATCAGGCAGGCACTACTACTGAAGCGATGGGAAATGTCGCTGGGAGGCACATTCCTACTGCATTTCCTGGGGCTAACAAAACAGATATTTAGAGGGCACACAGTTCAATGTATCAACGAGTATGAAAGAATCTGGCAGGGCCAGTTCTCGACTTCATACAGCCTCTATCCACTCCGAATTCAATAGGGAAATGTGTTGCCAACACGGCGCCATTAAATGCCCAAAATGACAGATAGAGGATTGTACTCACCAGTCTTTCATGTTTTTACCACAAAAATAAAGCCTATGCCACTCAAATCCTCATCTCAGCAAGTAAGTTATCTTGACTAAACAAGAATTCATCCTTCACGAAACATCATCATAAGACCACCACTGGAATGATTCAATCTTCAAACCCAACCTAAAGCTGCATACCAGCAAAATGCTCTGCTTTAAAATTTTAAAAAAAGCAAAGGAAGGGGTTAAAACTTACATCAAAGGGTCACCACTATACCGGAATAGCTCGCGCGCACACGCACTGCCAGGAAAGTTACGCTTTCTTAGTCTACCTGGCATGGCAGCCGAGGAGAGACTTGGTACAAGGAGACAAAAAAAAGAAGAGGGAACTTACTTACCGGAAAATGGAAACTGGCGGTGGATACACTGCTGCTCAAACACCGATGTCGCACCAAAACAGGAACGTGTTTTTCATTTCTTTAAGATGCTAAAAAAACATTTTCTTTGGTTGATAGCTCAGAACATGAAAACAACATTGCAGTTTTCCCCAAATCCTTGCATTATTGAACACAAGTCATCTTCTAAATCCACACGGGATGGGGCTGCCTCCTGTAACACACATTTCCAATGAGAGAGAACATTTTTGTCCCCCCCCCAAACACCCACATCACCGTTTTTGAGCAACATTGGAAACTCCCTCCCACATCAGACGACAAGGCCAGCTACGATCAGTAGAATTAAACAAGATGCTACCCCTCTTCAGCAGCTTTCCATAAAACCACGCCATTCTAACTAAACCGGCCTATACAGCAAGGAAACTGTCTTCTCGTTTCTGCAACACGGCCGTGTAAAGACCAACTGGCTCCCTGAAGCAGCCACCAGAATCTTCCAACAGACTTTTCTGTCTGACATAGCATCACCTGTTCACTGATTTTGATAACTTCCTCACACAAAACTGAGGAGGAGAAAATAACAGCTGCACCCGATGGAAATAATGAATCCTTGAAATTCATAAATTGAGATAAAACACTAGGAAATTGATAAATCATTTTGCTGTGCCATCACCTATTCACATTTGAAACAACGTGTTTTGTAATATTTGCTATTTAATTTAAAATGGAGTCAATCAAAGACGATGCAAAAACACCCGGTGTTAATAGCAACTCAATTATACTTGTGTCAGTTGTTTGTAATAATACAAGTAAAAACAACAACAACAACAAAATGCCGATTAGTTTCTCAAGTAGTTCTGTTTCTAATATATCTCTGTAATCATTCAATGTCTGCTAAGGTTTGTACTAGCTGTTCTGGCACAGAGGATATCCCATAAAGACATCCATATATTCTGTGATCTGTTTATCCACCATGTCACATGATCAACCAGTCCGACCCATGGACCACGTGACCATCAGCCAAAGTATATGCCTAATGAATTTCCCTCTTTACTCCTGGAATAATTTTACTTTTCTGGAAAAAAGTGAAATAATCAGATTGTGTCTGGAATAATAAATGGTATAATTGAATTTTGCTTTAATTCCCAGAAATAAAGACTTTAAACTACAATTGGACTTCCAGTCACGCTGATTCACGTATACGCACTTCATATAACCCTGACCCACATGATACCCTGCTTCGTATCCGTGTGGTAGAACGGCTTTTTATTTTGAAGCTGCCAGCCAGTTTTCAGCTTCCATAGCATTAGCACCACCTTTAGCAGATTTTCCATCATGTCTGGTTAATCTAACCCTGAAGATTTATGAAAACGGCACCAAAGAAAGTTTATGTTGTGGTGCCCAAGAGAAGACAACAGAGCTGCATTGATCGTTTGCCAAGACAAGTTAAATGAACTGACCGTGTGCACCATGAAAAGGCAAGCAAAAAATTAGTGTCTCGTTGGCGACAAGAATTCCTCATTGAGAAACTACTTAATCTTTTTTGGATCAACGAAACTGAGTACAAAAGGATCAGTTGATGGCGGCGCAGCAATCAGGGCTAAAGCTGTCTCTGTACAAATGCATATCCAAAAGTGATAGAAGTAGTAGTGATGCCTAGCCATTCACTGCTAGCAGGGGCTTTACAGATTTGTTCAGATCTATAATCTGTGAAATTACAAGACAAAGCCGGATCTTTCAATGTGGACAATTTTAAGCAAAATTTTTTTAGAATCTGTTAAAGATAAGGGCTACAAAACAACCCAAGTTTTTAACTGTGATCAAACAGGCCATAAGTTTAACACCCTGAGTTACAGTTTCAATTTAGCGTTTTTCAGGAACGTATCCCACCCCATGTAACTTTGGGTTTGACTTATATAGTCTGTTAGTGACAGTGCTTCATTGACCTTGCATATATATGATACGATACAGCGGCTTTCCCTCCAGTATTGTGTGTATGTCAAGGGATTAGCTTTATCTTTGTTAGACTGCATATGCAGTTTGGAATCCTCTCCGATCAACAACTCCTAGGCAAATTTTGTCACTTGCATCAATTGAACACCAGAAAATCTGCTGTTTTCCAATTTAATTTCAATTGAAGGGCATGCCTACTCTATTTGCCAGATGAAGATATGATTGCGAGAAGTTACAAAATCAGAAAGGGAGTATAAGATGACATTTAGAACACGTATCACATACAACTACTTTTCTGTTCAACTTCTGATGCTGCTGTGTTTGGTCCACCAGCTCTCAACCTGCAATATTTTTCACCACTTTAACTCCATGGAGCAAAAAAAACAAAACAAAACAAAACAAATGGAGTAATAAGTGGAATGTTAAGGTATTACTTTAAACAAAAAAATCATGCCACGTCTATTAAGCTTAATGGTAATGCTGACTACACGTTTCACAATTTTCCTGCTACATGGTTACACAACGGCTTGTGCGGACTGCAGGATTAAAAAGTCGCTAACCTCTGGTTTAAAAGACAACAATGCCATGTAAGAATCAGATATGTATAAATTTTCTGCTGGGCACAATCCTGCAGTAAGGCCAAGTTGAAATTTTGGGCCTTGACCACAAGATCATCCTGTACACCACTAAGGAATATGGAGATCTTTCAGGCTACCACCACATATGCCAGGCTGATCACAAGATATACGGATGTCCAAAAAGACACTGAATGTTTATTTAATCTACTGGTTCTGTTTTACAGGATATAAATCAGTAGGTATGGTTTTTCTGTTTGATAGAGATACGCCAACTTGTACAAGCAGGCAGCATTTAAATTCTGTTTCAAGGATCTTACGATAATCTGATGAAATATTAACTAATGTTTATCATTTCAGAGCCATGCATGTTGGACACAAGATATGGCGGCTGCATCAGGTAAAATCAGCTTCATTTGCTGTGCTGGTTCGCGGAATGAGTATGTCCACCAGCACACATCAGAAGGATCCATTGATCTCATCACATGCAGCAGAAATAGATGAATTTTAAAATCAAAAGAACAGAAAGGAATATAGTTTGTCGTCTCTCCACTGCGAAACGAAAATCAGCAGAATGCTTCAGGACATATCCTGGTCAAATCCCATAAAGACCAGAGAACACACAAACTAGCCTCACCAGGACTTCTTTTCTTTGACTAGATTATTGACTGTAGGCATAAATTATGACTCTGCCGTCTTAATCAGGTTGGAATAAAGTAGTATTTTCTAAAGCAATCTTACAAAAATGCACAAAATCAAACGAGAGAATCTGAATGCCGCCTCCCCCCTCAGTGGACTGTTAGTGGTCTCATTCTGCTTGGTTAATTGGCGTGACCTGTCATTTAATGCTGCTACAGGAAGCCGCACACCATTCGGCTGCATTATCTGCCGCATGGGTAGGGACAGACCTTCCTTCTTGCACCGTGGAAACTCATAAAAAGACAATGAGCACAAATGTAACAAAAATAGTGGTAGTCAAATTTAAAAAAAAGCAGAAGAAACACCTTACCCGATATCCTTCTAAATCCCTCATCTGTATCTGCAACAAAGACAAATCTCGTAAAATCTGGATATTGTCCTGAAAAAGCAAAGATTGCAGAAATCTTAAATTAAGAAAAGTCAGATTTAAAAACGCGGCATTGTGTTAAGTGTTGCAGCATTCTACTCCACCAATAAAAATACCAACAGGGAGGGGACATTATTCAATGATCCAGTGTTATCCTACAAAGAATTTTTAAAGTTTTCGTGACATATTCAACCGTAGGAAAATCTCTGATTGCTCTTAACTTTCATTCCATATGGAAGGGAACAAATGAATCAAAAAAAAAAAAAAAATCCAAAACATCTGATAACAGAAGCAACACGCCATGACAATTATCGAGATTTTAAGGTAAATTTCCACAGAAACACCTGTATGAAAGTTGGAAAGAGGAAAAAAAGACACAGACAGACATCAAAGTTTAGTAATTCAGCCAACGAAGAATGTAATTAACAGCATCCTCGTGTACTTACCCTGTCCCACTTCAGAGCATTCCGGTAACACTTTATCGCCTCATCGTATTTCCTGTCTGAGCGTTGCAACAGACCATATACATGCCAACCTGGAATCTGAGTTAAGGAGTCAGCTTGCTATTATCTGGATTATGTAACCGATGCACTTCAATAGCCAACCGCAGACTAAAGATGTGGGTGCAGTCCTGATAGGATACGAGGAAAACTCCAGTCAGGTAGGAAGTCTCTCTACTCACCCGATCCCAGGAAAAGGAAATGTTTAATTTGATTTTTTAAACCAGTTTACACCCAACCCTACAGGTAATTTATTCCGCCCATTTACACGTTTATCGCCAGTTTTTTTCAATACGTATACATGGTGGTTACCCCTTAGCAGTTCTAAGCACAGACAGCTAACCCTAGCCCTGCTCACTCAAAACCCAAATTGTAGAAAAAATTGTCCGTTTTCCTCTTGAACATCTAATATTTCAATACTGTTTGGCACAGGGAGTGTATACGTGTGACAGAAGAACAGCCAGAGTGGGGGGGGGGGCAAATGGTCAGAATCTCGGTAAAAAAAAAGAACCCCTCTTCACCGCTGTATAAACCAAGACCTTGTAAACAATATTTGAGAAATAGCTTAATTTCTTTCTTTAAAACAAAAGGAAACATTTAGCCACACCAGAATCCCCATATATTCCGTGCTACCTTGGTGAAAAGGATGCGGGAAACCTTGTCAAAGTTTGTAAAATTAGCCAAAGCCGACTTTTCTTTAGCAGTGGTTGCTAAAAGGATAGAATCAAGCTTTTCTTATTCTTGCGATTGTTAGCAACGGCATCTGAAACTGTAGATGTAATTAACGAGGTTGTGCTAACCCATGGCTACCTCTAATAAGCACTTCTGCACCTCATGAGATTAGTCTTTAGCAAGAAATGGAACACCTCTCACAGAACTTCTTTATTTAGCTGGAGTACCTGAGAGAAACTCACACTGATGGATAGGTACAGCACACAAAGTCATTGAGTCCTGTTGGGAACTGTCTCTATACAAATGAAGTTAGGCCCTAAGCCATCCTCCATACACACATGCACAACCTACAAAAAGAAATTTTAAGACAGTGATTTGTGAGCAGATTGATGGAAATTTTTATTGTGGTGTAAGCATCACTAGCCCTTGAGCCCTAGTTTTTCTATGCCTAACTCACTTAAATACCAGCTTCAAAGTGGAAACTATGCTGACAGCCACTCAACTAGAAACAAGAAAGGGTTGAAGCTAGGCAAATGGGATCAACCAGGCACTTTCAACCACAAGTTTTTCCGGTCACCTCTGTGCGCTTTCCCTTTCACCATGGCAGGCCAAGACATTGAACTGGCGATCTTTCTTCCTTGCTCGACTGGAAACAAATAAGCTAAAGCTAATTCAGATTCAAGACCTAATTATCACACCCAGATGCAGCAGCAGGCAAAAATGGAACAGTAAAACTGACTAGTTGTGTGCACGTGTGTACATGTTGGATACACTTCTTTTAGACAAAAAGCTCTGATTAAATTCTGCATGCAAACTGTCAGTCCTGGGAGTGTACCAGAGAGTGGGGAGGGGGAAAAGGATACAAACATGGCTTTTGAGATCATTCCGCAAACCCCTGCGCACGTGCTCATAAGCTTCATCTTTTCTGCCCAAACAGTTCAAGGTCAGGCCTTTCATTGCCAGTGTCTCTATGAGTAAACATGGGAAGAAACCGATTCAGTAAATAACTGTGAAAAAACAAAAAACAAAACAAACTGTAGATTCAAGAAAGGGTCGATGAACAACTTACCTCCATGGTCTGAAAACTTTGAGTTGGAGAGAATCTGTTTCGCAAATTTCAGGCCATTTTTGTATTGCTTCTGTTCGTAACATTTCTGAAAACACAATACTGATAGGTAGAGCAGCAGCTTCAGCCCTGTAAACCCTAAACTATGCAGTTAAGTTAATAAACTGAAATGATTTTTAAAATGGCAAATAATGATCAGGGATGAGGACAGGCAGCCGGGCAGGCTTTGTTACCCAAACCCCACCAAATGGTTTGTCAAGAGTATAGCTAGAATGTAAACCTCCTTTTTAGTGGTTATCTGCCCCTTGGTTACATGTCAATAGATCCTGCTGGCCACTGACTAATTTTAAAGACAAAAACTCCCAGAGTACTGAATGATCACCAGTTTGATGACTCAAGCAGACTGAGATATGACTAATGAACCATTAACTGAAAAGCCAGATGCTATGGTGATTCATATCACCAGAGATCCAGTGTGATTATTTGTCAGGATATATAAAGGTGGCACAAGCCAGAGATCACTCACTCACGGTTACTCTACCCAAGTCTTGTCTGGGTTCAACATTCCAAGGTGGCAATCTGTCTTGCGACCTGGTGTGAATGGTGAGTGCTCCATAGAGAAAAGTGGATAGTAAATGCAGAATGTTCAATACAGAAGCAGGCAAACTATCTGTCAATTTTCAAGGAGTATAATGTGAATTACCATCCAACTTGGGAAACCTATACTTAAAAAAAGATGACGGCAGTATAGTCAGTCTTATTTATATTAAATATGGCCACCAAAGACCCCACCCAGGGTCAGAGGAGAGACGCTTCCCCATATGCCAGAGCCTGTTCTAAATGCTACAATCCTAACAGTTCTAGAAGCAAACACTAGTGAAGTCAGAGGTGGGCTTTATCAAAAGGCTGAAGAACAGTAGAAAAAATTTGACACTAGAGTGTTTCTGAAGTAACCGAGCTGAAAACCAATCAAACAAGAAACCACTAGAAAATAATGGCACTTCATTAAATACCTATTTGAGGGTTCAAAACGCACTCTCACTCCTTCCCTCCAAGCCAGACTATTTCACAAAATAAAATGCATAAGTTCCCAAACTGGTTTATAGCAAAGTTTTTTTTCCTATTCCAAAAAATATCATACACTACATTTTTAGTGATACATTCAGCCACTGACCACAGAGACTATGCAAGCTTTAAGAACGGGGATGGGGGAACCACAGCATACAGATGGCCGCGCCACAGCTTGGACTGTGAAAGAAGGTGCACACACAGCTGGACTATGGGAATGTTGACAGAAGCCAACAGGGTGTCTCCAAGGCACTGAACATTCTGCTTGCTGTTGATTGTCCAATTCCCAAAAAAAGCCCCAAGATAATTGGTTATTCACGTGCTTCCTGGATGACCAAAATCCAAGCCCCAACAATCTGCTCCAAACATGGCAAAATATGCACAGGTATCCATAAAAGCCATTAAACATTTGGTTAAAAACAAGACCACATCAATAACTAGAATGGTCAACGCTGGTGCTACCCTCCTGATTCTTGGATCACTTCCCTCTGCCCAGAGTCAAGATTTTCACAGTACACGTGGAAAGAGACAACTCTGTTGGACAGCCTGAGAGGATAAACAACGATCCCCATTGTGGAATATCCTAATGGAAATACTATACCAGAAGCATTAATGACTCTGATCTTGTTGAAAACTTGCAGCCAACCAGAACTACCCCATGCAAGGTTTTAAAGAACCTAAAGTTATCTCACACTTCAGACCACCTACCGATCAAAAATTATGTAGGATTAAAACATTCAAAACGATTTCACTTTATTAGTTTACTAACCTTTCGTACTAGTTTATTTAAAACTGACAGAATCTAGCATACAGCCAATAAGGACTCCCAGGGGGTCCCAAGTTCACTTTAGAAAGTTTTACAGCCAGAGAACATTGTTTAGCACATTTTAAATAATCGAGATCTGCTCAAAAAACAATAATTAAAGATTAGCTCAGTGTATTGAGAATTAGCACATTATGCTGGTAGTTAGGGTTAGAGGTTAACTGCAATTTAAACAGTTTACCAGATTTCTGCTAACAATATTAAAGCCGATGAAATCCCACTCTCTTGTTTTACTCAACTAAATATACTAAAATATTCCTATCCCACTGTGTACATACTGATTCCAATTCCTAGCAGCGCTCTAGCGAGGATGGTTAGGGTTGCAGAGTTCACGATAGGTGGTGAAGCACATCAGACCTGCTCGACCGATCAGGTTTAGTCAGGGCTGGAGCCAACACAAACTTCAACGAGGCGTAGGTTGTAATCAGTGTGCTGAATGGCTAGTATGAAAGAGCCGAGCAAGACAGAAACAATTCGACAAATTCCCATCAAAATACTAACTGAAAGTCACATCTAAATAGAAAGTATTGTTTAAGCAAACCAGAATCTTGATTCAAACGAGGGAAAACACAATAAAAATTACCCCATCAGTAAATCAATATTTAGCAACTTAAAGAAATGACGACGACTAAAATTCCAGGTTATTTGTGGTTAAGGTCATCATGCCTATCTGAGCATGCATACATACATACATACATTTTTCTGCACCCACGCAACGCCATTCCGTCTGCACCAAAAAGTAACTATGGTTACTGGGAACACTTCTAAGTTAGAGATGTGCTCCTGTTACAGTTCTGAAATGGGCTGTTTTCGAGTCAGATTTGTCACAAAAACAAACTTCTACCTGGCATCCTTCAAAGTGTACAAAAATATCCATTAAAATAAAGCAAAATATATTTCTTAATACATTTTACTCCTCTGTTGGTCTGGTTAGTTCGTATTAATACTCCAACAACAATACACTTGTCCATTTTCATCATCTACTTGCTTATTTATTCTGAAGACGATTCACAAAATCTCCATTAAAGGAAGTACAACAACAACAAACACTAGTATGGCAATGTCGTTCGCCTTTCTCTAATATAATCCTCAAATGGGAATAGAATGTAAGACATGAAAATAACTGGTTTTCAGCAAACTTATAGCATTTTGTTCCCATTTAAAGATTAAGTTTGAAAGACAACGCATGGTTATTAAATTTCATGTCTGTCAGTCTGCTGTGATATTGAGTTTCATAAAACAATGACAGAAAAACTGAAATATTTTTAAGGTAAAGGAATGACACCTGATGAATAAGAAATTTCAAGTCTGCAGATTTTTAGCACACATTATCAAATGCATAAAACTACTATCTTAAATTCTACGCAGTTCTTTTGATGAGGAAGACGTTTTGCCTACAGATATCCGACAGCGCCCAGGTAAGTTTGAAAAGTACTGAAAGTTTAAACCAGGGGTGGGGTCCCTTTAAGTAATAAAGACCAAATTATTAAGACATCCAATAAGAGAGTGATACAATTTTAGACATTACCCTACTTCTAACTCTAAAAGTCAAAGCGTTTTTCCTTTACTGCCGACAGACAGCAGTTGGCTGTTCCCGCTAGAGGCCACCAGTCAGTGGGTCTCTTCCTCCCTCAGCTAAACGGAAGAGCGCTACCACTAGTTAGCTACCTTTCCCCACTATCAGTTTCACACCCTGGGGATAAAGCACGATAAGATTTGTGAACAAAAAACAACACAAAAAACAAAGCAAATTCCCTAAATTCTAGCCATCACCACCAACGTCGCTAAAACTGTTCAGGATGACAAAAGAATAGCATCTATTGTGCTCTGGAAATTCTGAATATCAAAACAGGAGGCCACGTATCACTTGCAAGAAAATAAGAAACAGCGAATGTTCAAATTCTTTCAATGAAGGTGGTGGACTTTTAAAGCAAAAAACACATGATAACTTATTAACTCTGAAGTTTTCTTTGCGCCAGGTCACAGAACTGTCAGCTAGAAGTGATATTATGAATGTGACTGAAGTGAAAATCTCAAAACAATAGGAAATAAAAAATCATCACAGAACTAGAAATTCTGACTGGTTACAGAGAAATAAGTCAGTTAATTACCAACTTTTGCTTTAAAAGTCAGGAGTACAACAACAAGGAAGATTCTACTATCCCTATTAGTATCAAACGGAGAAAATAATTAAAGTTTATTTAACTTCATTAAATATTTTACCGGGCAGGCTGTAATACGAGATGAAACAATGTGTCACTGGCATCAAACATCGGTATCCACGCCAAGATTCTACGCATTGCAAAAGGAAAACCGAGTTAATTGCAGATGAACATTTGGTTGGCAGGAAAAGCTAGCAAGCATTTATAAACAACCCATCTCAACAAAAATTATGATTGCTGATCCATACAAATCAAAATCTGTGTTCAGGAATGCCAGCCTGATAAAATAGGAATCTGAAGTGAAAAATAGGTACGATTTAATTTTTATTTAGATACATAATTAGAATGTTAATTTTTACTGACTCAATGACTAGTATCAAGCATTTCTGACCTTCTGCACTAGCTTTTTGTCTGTATCTTGGTCAGAAGATTTTGTTCTGAATTCAAGGAAACTGACTACAAGCATCGAAGGAGGATATCATCTATCATATGGCTAAATGTCTTTTTATTTCTCCAAAGTAAAATGAAGATCCTTTCACTACCTGCATTGCTGTGAAATACTACATACACTGCTGTTGTGATTGTTTTCAGTTGCAAAATCAAGTGCTGCCTCTCCCCCATGTATTCTATCCTCATGTAGCATATCACATCAATTTGGAATTGTACAAATTCTGATTACAGTTCATCCATCACAACAAGACTTTCAAGGTTAACATCAATCAGCTAGAGCAGAACAGGAAATCTCATGGCACACTGCAAACATGATGGACGACTTACTAAGAGTTACGCACGCCTACAGCTTCTGAGTTTTCAAGCAAGTTCCTCCTCCAAGATAAGCTTTTTGAGTACGTGCCTACATGCCATGCAGTAAATATTCCTTAAATTACTGTAGAACGGTCAGAGTTACCTCCTTTATGCAGTTTTGGTTGAATTACAATCCCAATGTCATTCCTATCTCTTCTGTTTCTCCATTCAAAACCAACTAAATATACTAGAAGCATCTGATACTGATATAAGCTTTAAAAATCTCAGAAACCAGTCAAGATCTTCTGTTGTAAAGCTAAGTTTGCCTCATTAAGAACTGGTAAAGTATTCAGTAACCACCAATTCACTTAACAGATCTCAGTATCCTGGTACCACTACTGTTCAGAATTTATTTTTAGGGAGGAGAGAAATTTGATATACCTTTAGCCAACTTTCTAGGAAACACAAAACCAGAAGAAGAAAAATTCCACTCCTATTGTAGATTTGGTAAAACTTGGGATGAAAAAATTATTTGATTTTTTTGGAATCACAGGCAAATTTCAATGAGCCAGAGTATTTCTTTCTAATGTTTACTTTGAAGGATATCTGGGACTGGCTTGTTTCCTGCTAAAATATTCTTTCAATAGTACCCGTAAGCAATCCTGTGATATTTTTCTCTAATGAAAGAGATCCAGTAGTCACGTAGTTATTACTTTTTTTTCAGAGTCCATAGTTTTGCTGAAATGTTCTGTAGTTTATACTGCAGCTTTTATTTAACTCATTTCAAAATAAAAGTAGCAATTCATTTTAAAAAAAAAATCCTTCTATATTGCAGTGTAATTCTTCTGCTCCATTTCAGCTTGTCTAGCTAGGTGCATTAAATGACAGAGACAACCTTGTACATCAATATTTTAAATCCAGTCTCTCCTTTAATCTCGATCATCATCATGGCTGTAGTCATATTCAAAATTCTCTCAGTATTTTCTTTCCCCAGGTTCACTGTGCAAGAAGTGAAAAATATCCTTTCCTATTGAATCTGTTTCTGCCTGACATCAGTGATCATAGAAAATTTATCTCCTTTATTTTGTTGTTACTGAAATAGTTTTATTCATTTGCTAAACTTCTGAAAATCACTGCAGTTATTGTTCTACAGCAACTATACTTTAATGCAATGAGAATCTGTGAACACTTTTAAGAACAATGGTCTTATGTGATCAGCAGTTAAAATTGATGAATTGTGTTCAGTGAGAGAGGGGTGAACATTACTTCTGCCCTTGTTACCAAATCCATACTAGCCTTGTCCTTAGTCTCAAAGAATCAGTCAACACCTGAATAATACGAGCTGTGCATAAATTTACTCTTTTTTAGTAGCAACACATTTCCTACAATACTTCATTCAATCCTCAAATCCACAGAGCAAAGATGCACACGGACAGTGTGCAGCAAACGCAGACTTACATTTTGGCAACACGTGTTTTGTGAAGGACACTCAAGTACAGCTGCAGAAATACTTAAACAACAACAATCTCATAGTTTTATACAACCCACAAAACAAAAAATGGAATTAAAAGGGTATGATCATAATGGCACAATCTGGGGTTAAAATCAGAATGTTTGGCACCTCAGGACAATTTCAGCATGTCCATACTTTAATACTAATATTCAGCTTTAATGTTATTAGAGATTTTAAAAACCTGTGCTTTTCTTTTCCAACCCTGACTGGATATTATTCATACACTAGCTGCATTTCATTAATTAATACAAATTTAAGGCAAACCTTGAAAAAAATTTTTTTCTCTCCTACATTAAATATAATGCTTTTTATCAAAAGCATTTTAAAGTCATTTTACAGTTCTCATTACACAAATATTAAATTATAAAAAATATTTAGACATTTTACGTTTTCTTACAAAATAAACCATCTCTGGTGATAACTTTCTAAAGGACAAAGGGGACGTAACTCTAAGAAATGCATTTTTAACTTTTTAAAATAATATTTAAAAAGTTGGACTGCTTCAATTAAAATTTAAAATAGAATTACTAAAAATTTAAGATTACAAAAAAAGTAACACTTCAGAGGCGAGGAAAAAAAAAACAAACTTGCAGCACTGCATATAAACTTATTCAACCAAATTGCTCCATAATCAAGTGTGTTTCGTTTCCCCAGTTACTTCCCCCAAAACTAATTGTCATGCAGTGATGTTATGGATAAATTGTCAATCCACGCATAGCTGCTCAAAGCCTGAATTGCTAGTATTCATAAAATATGCTGCATTACAGGCAAATAATTAACAAAATCTGAAATTCATAAACAATAGTATAACCGAGTCAAGAAAACTCAACGTGTTGAGAGAATAAATTTATAATGCACAGAAAATCATGAAGTCAGTGTCCAAAATAAGGCTCAAATTTCCCAATATAATAGAATGACTATAAAATTAGATTTTTTAATAAAGCAACATGTGGAATTTTTACTATGATTAGAGTATAGATGTAACAGAAACAAACTCAAGTCTAGACAGAATGACAATACTTAGCCTCTACAGAATCAGTAATCCAGGCCCTCGCCCAGACCAAAAGTTTTTGTTCATTTTGAAATATCAGCAGAAAATTCTACTTCTAATCAACCCATCTGCACCTGCAAAACCAAAGTTCTTTTATGCTTCAAGTTTTTCCCATTCAGAACAGTAGAAAATAGTCAGATATTGCCACGTAATTTAATTATCACTTCCATTTAAACTATATATATAGTACATGTAGAAAGACACTGGTCCACATATCACAATATCTGGCTATCTATATTGCTTAGTTTTTCCAATAAGTGATTTTACTAGTCAGTCTAACTGTGACTGATGTGGAATACCTTCTGTTACCTATGTGATGGAATCAGGCACTGAATGAATCCTTTCCTTCCAGTGTTCATACCTCAGACTTCTCATCATTCAGTTGGTTGGAGAGCAATGGAGAGATATTAGACATGGAAGATGAAAATGAGGAATGCAGAGAGGTCATAGATTGGAATTTGAGTAATTTATAACCAATCAACATGCTATTGTTTTTTTGCAATCCATTGGCCCAGAGAATGAAGTCCATGATGGTGCCAGCACAATGGAAATTTTCTATTAACTGATACTGATAGATTTCATCCACCACATGGCTGAGAAGATAAACCACTCTGTAGCATAGACCAAGATAAAGGCAACAGAGCTGGAAATACTTGGATGAACATCACCATTAAAGAAAAAAAAAAAGAGAGAGAGTTCTAGTGGCAGTAAATATCACTATAAATTTCCAATACACCACCCATTAAGGACTGGAGACAACGGGCTTAGTTTTGCAGTGATATCAAAACTAATAACAATGGGTAGATTCCAGAAAATGAATCAGTATTGGCACCTGCCTCTGATGATCCTAACAAGAACCTTCTCTTCAAAGTCAGGTCTCTTGCTGATGTCCACCAGGAACTTTCAGACCAAGTACCAGCCACATAAGATCTGCATTGATGAGGTTATGACAGTCTTTAAAAAAAAAGATGGTGCATGAAACAGTACCTCCATACCAATCCATCAAATGGGCCTGAAAGTGTGGGCAGCAGCAGCTGATGCCCACAATAGCTAGATGGACTTCAACATTTGCACAGGAAAGATCCAGCATCAATCTCAGGATTAGGTGCATGTGGTGGAAAGTCTTTCAGAACACCATCTCTATGCTGACAAATACTTTAGCTCTCCAAAACTGTTGGAAAGGTTGAGAGAAAGTGTTTTGTGTGTTCTGCTGTTCACAAGAGAGGTTTGCCTGCTGACTTCAACAAGTTACAGAAGGATGATTTCCTCGCCACCCAGTAGAATAAGCAGCAGAATGTTATACTGCTGAGGAACTGCAGCCTTGAGGGAATCACCATACAATGGCAATCCAAACAGTTTCACCAACTAAAGTCCCATCTGCTATCCATGAGGCTATACAATCAATACGACAGGGATGAACTCATGGATTAGCACAGGTCATCCTATCCTTTAGGGAGTAAGGGCATGAAGCAATGCAAGTGCTTGGCATGATTTTTGTTCAACACAGCCATCATCAATGCTTTCTTACTTTTTCCTGCCAGCTCTGCACCATTCCTGTGCACAGGGTGAGATGTTTCACTGATCCTGTGAATGGACAGTGCTTGACCACTTCAGGGGAATTATTTTACTCTACATTTTTTTGCTTCTGCACTATAAATTAGATTTTTCCTTTTGTTTTCTGGACATATTTCCTTTTCATTTGAATTAATGAACTGTGCACTAGGTCATTTGTGCTACTTGAGACATTGCAAAACTTCTTATATATTTTAATCATGTTGGTGCATTCTCAGCAGCCATTTCATATCAGAGCTAGTGCTCATTGTTTCTTTTTTAACAATTATAATTTAAATGTAATGTCAGTTAGATTTTAAACAATGAAAGCTCAAGCTTTCTATCCAAAATTTACAAAATGCTTTATCGAGATTACATAATTAAACCTAATACATGAAAATACAAAAATTTCTTGCTGATATTATTGGGTTAACCTCCTGACATGATTTTCAAGCCTTTATCACCAGTTAAATGATCTTATTTTCAATGGTGTTTTTGGCAAATGTTTCCTTATAACCTCAAGACAGTACTGATAAGTAACATATGGTTGGGAGGCTTCCTTAATCAACAAATCAATCTTCACTTCCAGAAAGTTATCATCAGTACTATAGTGACAATTGGGATAATGTTAATAACGGCATATAGAAAAATATTTAAGATATATATATGACAATAACTTCTCTCTTCTAAATTATGGGGGGATAGGCTTATTTCCAAATTATAACTGACAAATCGCTTAAATTAAAAATATAGGGCAGAAAAAGCCAGTTTAGGCTGGTAATTTTCCCATTAAAAACACAATGTTATGAGTAACAAACACTTCAGTGCTGAGGGCAATTCCAGCAATCGGGGTTCGTGCCCACGAACATTATTCACAGGTTGTTTTCCATCATTGAACACCTTCATGTCAAAATATCTTGCAAAGCGCAGAGACAGGTGGTATCACCTTTAAATGGAAATAAGACATCTAAAAGAGGATAGAAGGGGGGGCAGGGGCCGTTTTTTTTTTTTTACACAGGGATTTATTATACGGCACCGAAAGCTTCGTAAACTTATTTCTGAAAGGAAATCCATACGGATCTCGCAGGGCTGGTAGCAGCAGCATGCAAGGATCGGGATCGGCCCACGGCGAGGAGGTTTCTGAGCCCTTTCACCGTGGAATTCGAAAACCGTCGGGAGGGGAAGGGGGGGGCGTCCCCTACCTAAGAGAAAACAAAACCCACCTCGGAGAATTCCCGTTCTCACCTCTCCCCGAGAAAACTGGGGGGGAAGTCGCCGTCATCTTTCAGCCAACTGAGGCAGACATTCGATAGCATTTCAGCCTGATATATAGTGGCCGAATCTCCGAATCACGGAATGAAAAAGACTGAACTGTTGTCCGGCCGAGCTGGTGGTGGTAGGGGACCGAGGGAATGGTGGTGTCCCCCAGGTATCTGGGCAGGAGAACGGGACGGGACCGGGGGGGGGGAGAACACAGCTATTTTTGGACTCGTTAGTAGAATTCCCCCCTTATTTCGACTGACCTTTTCCCTTCACACGTTCTGGCGCAAATACTACCCGGGGGGGGGGGATGAGGGAGGGAGGGAGGGAGGGGTGGACGTTAAGCACCCTGATCCAGAGGCAGACCTCTAGCATGACCCCCAGTCCTCTCCGCTTATCCGCCACCGTGGCCGGTAACTCACCAGTATCCTCTTAAAGAGAGCATATTCCTTGGGCGGGAGAGGATTGTTTGTCGGCATTACTGGTAATCCCAAGCCGCTCAAAACACGGGATTCTGGAAGAAAGGTATCTCACTTTCGTGTCTTGAGCACCTCGTGGTGAGAATTCCAATATGGCGTTGGCACCCTGTATCTTCTCGCCGGGACGGTGTTTTGAGGGAGGGAGGGGAAAGAGAACGACGGGCGTCCAAGCCGCTCGCAAACGAAATTATTATTATTATTATCGCGTATGCACTTTTTTGGGTTATTCACGATCCCTTGTTGAATTTTAAATTATCTCCACATTTGTTTTTGTTTTTGTTGTTTTTTTTTTTTTCCCTTTTCGTTTTCCGTGAGCCTTTTGCGAGGAGGAGGAGGAGAAGGAAGAGGAGGAGGGAGACGGGGGGGGAAAGGGTCGACTGAATACGTAAACAAGCGGCATGGACGACGACAGACAGGCGGTTTAAAGGAGGGAGGACGACAACCGCCGGTCGGAACAATGGATCCCCCCGGGTCGCCGACGGATGCCAGGAGAGAGGAGGAGGAGGAGGAGGAACCAGCCCCTGCCCCAGCCCCAGCCCCTGCCCCCGTCGCCGCCGTGGAGAAGCAGGGACAGAAGAGAATCTTCAAGATAATCGTCATCGGCGACTCGAACGTGGGCAAGACCTGCCTCACCTACAGGTTCTGTAGCGGCAGGTTCCCCGACAAGACGGAGGCGACCATCGGCGTTGATTTCCGGGAGAGGACGGTGCAGGTGGAGTCGGAACAGATCAAGGTAAAGGGGGCCGGCCCCGTGGGGTGGGGTCCGACCGATCGCCCCCTCCCCCGCCAGCTCAGGGGTTCCCTAACTAGTAGAGCTTTGCGGGATAGGAGGGAGGGAAGGAGGGGAGATCGGACAGAGCCCGAGTTATTAGGTCGTATGACTCAGGGATTATCAGACTTTAAGACCCTTAAACACCCCCGGACCCCTGTCAACAGGTCCCTCCCTCGCTCAAGGCTCCAGTCTTCGTAAATTAAAGCAAATGAATACAACTGGAGTTATTATTATTATTATTATTATTATTATTATTATTATTATTATTATTATTATTATTATTGTTATTATTGTTGATGATTAATAATTATTACTTTGTCGTCATTACCAATATTAGTTGTGGGCAAACAGTGTAGAACATGAGTCTTATAGGGAAACGATGTTCAGGACTTCTGGGGTGGTCCGACTGTATGTAATTAAGGCTGTGGAAGTGTCAGGACCCTATATATTGACTGTAAAACTGTCCATGCATTCACTCTTTCTTTTAAAAAAATGCTTCCAACTCTCTCCTACAATGTTTCTTTAAAAGTCTGTGCCCTCCCCCTTCATCTACTAGTCAGTACAACTCCAGGTGAGACAGGAGAATTTATTATTATTATCATTATTATTATTATTATTATTTTTATTATTTTTATTATTTAAGTTTAAAAAAAAAAAAAGAAAGTTACTGACAAAATGTTGCTGTTAGTTTTCCAGTAAACATTTGGGCTGTCATTTCCTCCTCCTCTCCACACACACTGCTGCACTACAGCAGGGCTGATCTTTTGAATGATCAACAACTGAATGCATCCGGAGAATTTACTAGTAAATCCCCCCAACCCGTCTTCGCCATCAGGGTTGATTTAGTCTCGAGAAGGACTGCTATTAGTAGCAGGGATTTCTGGACGGTACAAGTGGCTAGCACTGGTCTTTGTCGCTGTGCTTCACTGCACTAATAAAGTGGTTGGGAGTTTCCTAACTAAAACCTCTACTCTACTCCAGAAGGATGTGGATCCTATCATGTTCCTTGCATCATAAGTAGCATTATTCAGATAAACAACTGTGTCTTGTTTTCAAGCCTTATACATTCTTCAAGTCTCTTTGCATTTCAGGTTTTTGACCAAAATTATGATTTTGCAGTTTGGATGTAATCAATCTAATTTTTCTCAAATAGTAGCGTTTCTGAGTTGTCGGTGTTTTAATAATGCTAATCAACCAGTTAGGTTTTTTTAGAACTATATGCTAACATCAGCAGTAAGTTTATGTTTGCAATGTTTTTCCATAGTGACCCGGCTAGCCAGCCCCTCAGCCTGTTGGTCATTAAGTTCCGATACTTTTGTGCCATTGCAGCTCACCTGTGTAGAACTTTAGTATCAGGAACTTATTCTGTTTACATCTGGTACGGTAGTTAGGGATTAATAGAAGTTCCAGAAAACAAATTTCTTTTGTTATAATAAGAAATCAACCATAAAGAGAAAGGCATTGTAGAATGCTTCCCCCATCCTCTGTTTAAATTTAATTTCTCCTGGTAAGTCTCATCGAGTATTAATATTGGCCTGGGAGTGTGCCATTTATTAAAAATAGCTGGGTTTTTGTTTTTACGCTATATTGCCAAAACCTAATTTTCTGCATCTGAGATCAATTCAATGCTGACATCCATTCTGTAATCACTGATATGCCATCTTATTTTTTTAATCATATTTAAAAGATTTTGATGAAACTCCCAGTTGGGAATGTTTTTTAGACTTTTAATTGTGAAGAGATATATTGAAAAGAATTGGTCATCCAATATTTTAGCCCCCTTTTGCATTTTCTCTGTTGGGGACAAACTTGAAATAATGGAAGTCATTTTAATTTAATTTTGTTGTTTGTCTAGCTTCAACTCTGGGATACAGCAGGTCAGGAGCGATTTCGAAAAAGCATGGTGCAACATTACTATCGGAATGTGCACGCGGTTGTGTTTGTCTACGATGTCACTAAGATGAGCTCATTTGATAACATGCCAAACTGGATTGAAGAGTGCAACCGACACAACCTGAACAGTAACGTTCCACGCATGCTTGTTGGCAACAAGTGCGACATGGCTGACAAGATTGCTGTGAATACAAACCGGGCGCAGAAATTTGCAGACACTCACAACATGCCGCTCTTCGAGACCTCTGCTAAAGATGACACCAAGGCCAACCATGTGGAGGCAATATTCATGACTTTAGCACATAAGCTGAGGAATTGCAGGCCCATGATGCCAGTATATGTTCCACGTTTCCACTCAACAGAGAATTCCAGGGTCATTTCGATTGGTCAGAGCCCTGAAGGTCGTGGACTTTATTCCACTGGGGATGCTGATGAGAAAAGGGATAGCTGTTCTTGTTAAAAAAATCTATAAATTTTTTTCTCTCTTTAGTCGAGTTTCAAAAGCAGCAGCAGCAACTTCTGCAATATCAACTGTTTTGATATTTTTTGTTGGTTTTGTTGTAAGTTATTTCTGAACAGACCTAGAATTCTGTACCTGACTAAAAGTCAGTGGAGAAGCTTTTATTTTCATCACACGACACGTGAAATTAATTTTGGGTTATCTCTTGGTGACAGAAGAAACTTTCTAAAGTCCAAGTTTCAATATTTTCTTTGTTGTTGTCCTTTAACAATTTTTTAGTGATACAATTATTTTTCTTTGTTTGTCCATTGTAAACAGCAAAATAGAAAACTTAATTTTATTTATATATTATTGAATTGTGTTAATGTATTTATTTTAATTATTCAGTGATTGTGATGTCACAGAACTTATTGATAATGTGATCATGCCGCCAAAACAGCTATTTAAAGATGTCAGAACTTACAGAAATGTAGTTTCAGCCAGATGGTTTTAACTTTTTTAACAAGTTATTACATTTTTTTAAAAAGCAAGTATACTAGATTGGAGCTTAGTTTTAACGGCATATGTCTCATGTCTGAAATGAATCTTATTCACAATTAGAATTAGAAAATCAGTTTAGAGATTTGCCAAAAAGTAATAGTAGCTTATATTTTTTGAGGCCCACGTATTTATTTTATAGAAAAAGAACATTTTAGTTTATAAGTGTGGATTATTTCACCGTAAAAAGATTAAAAGAGGAAGTTAATCTATGCATGTTTAGAAATCTGAAATTGCATTCCCATCTTTAATAACGTTTTTCTTTAAAAATACTAATGTTATAAAGTAATGGCGTGTTCTGATTTGTTTCCCTCCATGTAGAAAACAAAGGGAGTGGATGATGTTGGGGATAACGGCTGCAAACGGAATGAATTATTAAAACGTGGGGTTGGACAAGCCAGCCAGTCATTATCAGTGTCGGGTGCCAACATGTTCCAGAAAATATTAAAATCTTTTAAGTTACTAGGCAGGCTGGACACATCGCCTCTTAGGTTTTTCTCTGACAGTACAAAAGATTAGAAAGCAATTTTTTTTTAAAAAAAAGAGAGAAAAAATTAAATGGTTGAATTTGCCAGGTTATTTGTGTACTAATTTTTGTATGTTTATGTGATCACCTTGAATACGCAGTTTTTTGTGTGTGTAGTTGAAATGGTTGTGGGTGTGTTGGAAAGGTGGGAACAAATTGGTCATCTTTGAATCATTTACCTGATACACTGACAATGGTCCTCTGGTTGCTGACAAAAGCATAGAGGGTAGGGAGAGTAATAGATGTAGAGTTTGTTTGAAATCGCAAGATTAACGTTTATTGGAACCATTGTCTCCTTTTACATTTTCAAAGCATCTGCCTATTTAAATGGCTGTGGAAACTGTTTATTGACAGAGCTTATGTGGTGTCTTTAGAAAATCCTCCAGGAAGTGATTGGACAGACTGGATTTTTTGAATCAACACGTCATGGAGACATGTCGATGGATTATTTACTAGGGGCTCCTTGTTGGGAAGAAATTAATGTGTTTACAGCATTTCATCCAGTCCCCCCTATATTTTGGAATGATACATCGTACATCCATAAATCATTAGCCTGAGCTGACTGACATGTTGTTGTTTCTATTGGTGTTGGTTTTTAATTATTAGGGATGTGAGAAAGAATTCCTGCTCTCTTTAATATCCCAGTGACTCTTGAAAAGTATGCGCCTACTATTTCTCCAGCTGTAGCCTGATGGAGTTTGAATTACCTTAAGATTGTGGCATTTCTCCAGAGGTTGGTTGATTGTTTTCCGTGTTAAAAAATACACACATCATTCCTTTTTCCACTTTTCTGAATTAAAAATTTAATTTTACATTCTTTAGAAAATTTTGTATTGTTAGTTGAAACCATATGTAGTTCTTTTAGAAGCATTTGAAATAAAAAATGTATAGTTCTCTGATTTTTCACATTCAGTTTTTAACAGTTTCCATATTTGACTTTCCATTAAAACTGGTCAAGTCTCTCTCCTAACTATCACTTGCTTATACTCTTATTAACTTTGCATGGGAGGAATCCACAAAAGATAATATCCTATTGCGTCAGACAATGTAAGCTGAACTAGAGCGATATTCCATTTAAGGAATTTACCTGAATTCATTAGAAAATTACTATATCCCAGTGAATAAGGAAAAGGGGATTTTTTGTTTTTTTTTAAAATTGGAGATGTACAGCCGTGTTTTTCAAAACTACCGCATCTAACGTTGAGGTAGCCCTCAGGGTTTGTTCGGCACGTGTTCACTGCTGCGATGTTTTGTCTTTTTGAAAGATATATTAGTTCGTGATGAACGATAATACAAATTTTTTTTTTATAATCCAAATTTCACGGGGAATTCTTGATTTTTTTTTTTTTGTCTCCCCCTTTCTAAATGGTAGATGTCACTCATAGACCTGTCTTGGCTCAATGCGATTGACCTGCATTCTTCAGAGCATCACTGTCTGCATCTGTAGGCATACATGAGGTTATAGTGCCGTGGTTACCATTAGGCATTGTGTTTTCTGCACCTTCACGGGGTCCTGGCACTAATATCTTCAGCAGGAAAAGGAAAAATCTTAGCTGTAGGAGGAAAAGTGAGGGAATCCTGCTATGGTAGTTGGGCAAATTGGGCCACGTGCCCCGCACTCTGCTAGCCATCGCCCGAGGACGAAGCATTCCATCAATGTTCATAATTTAGATTCCGTAATAAAATTAAGTGGTTATACATTTGCCATGATATCTAGCACTTTTAAAAAAAGGGGGGGGATTTCTGGGTCAGTCTGTCACCAAGATTTAGGGATCTACAGGCATGCTGATGACTGCTTGAAATTTTAAAATTCTTTGCCAGAAAAATTTGTGGTGAAAAAACATCTGCGGAAAACGCCAACCAAGCAACACCAAAGAAATGTCAGTGCCTTTCTGTTGTCGGGGAGTCCCTCGTCGAGTCCAATAAAGGTTGTGAATTACTAAGTAGAAGTTTTCTGAATTGTTTGAAGCTGGTGGAATTTAAAGAAAAAAATGCAAAGCTTGAGCACCTTTCTGAAATGATTTTGCTGGATGTATAGCAGTGATGTGGATTATATTCAGGTACATGCAGCTTTAATGCTTGCTTATTTAATCAACTGAATGTACACAGAGAAAGTGTCAAAATAAAAACAATTCTAGTAAGAATGGCACAATGGATTCCAGTTTTTAAAGGAATCATTGACGCATGTTTTGTGAGAGAACATGGATGCACGCATCTCGCAAAAATTCCACATCAGATTGATAAGGTGATGAAAGAAAACAAAAGGGGGGGGACAGTCATGCTTTGTATATTATGAAAATACATTTATCAACTTGCAACTGATTCATTCTGCCTTTTAAAAAATGCATGTATAATTCTTGTAACTAGTGGTTAGATTTGTTCAAGATATTGTCTCTCTCACATAAACCCTATTATCGCATAAAATTTCAAAGGGAAAATAACCCATTGGAACTTTTTCAAGTTTGAGTTTGTATTATTTGGTGATATTTCACCTTTAATGTGGTAGAGTTGGAATAAAGCATTTTAAATAGTTCACTTTTTTCTTTTCTTTAATGAAGTATCCAAGTCGAGCTGCTGCATGATTATAGAAAAGCAAGCCAAATACTGTTTGACTAATGGGGAAAGAACGTAGTAGGACTTTAATCAACAACTGGGAGGGAAACCAGAGTATCCAGAACAAATCTACTTAAGAGAGAACATACCACTGGCTAGGAAGCTTAGACATCCTAATGAACGAATGGCTGTGGAAATATTTGCCAGCAGTTTTTCACCATTTCTCAGTGGCACACTGCTATCAGACCCGTTAACATTTCTGCAGTTTTGTGACATGGAAAGTATGTGAACCCCTGAAACTTTTCCAAACACTCACGAGCACCAGAGAAATAAAGTAATGATGAACATGAATTCATCTTAGGCCTGCAGACACTAATGCTTTTGACACGTAGGTAAGAACGAGGCAGCTACATCCTCACAGTGGCTTAGATTCCTGCTCGCAGCCGGTTGACTCCTACAGACTTGAGGAAAAAGTACCCCCACCCAACCAAACATTCGGCTGTAGCTGAGAAAAATTAATCTTTCTTGTTCCAGGTAGGGCCGCCAAGAGAGGATGCAGATTATTTGTTGATATATGTCTATCTAAGGTTAACAAATTGACATCTTCCTGTGTTGCCAACCATTTAGAGAAGAAGTCCGCATACAATCCTTAAGGGGGTTGCATTTCAAAATGTCAAAAAAAATAATTTGACGATGATGTGCAGCTTAGAGAAAGAGTCAGATCCTGGAGAAAAAAATAAATTAAATGATACAGAGCACAGATGGCACGCGGCTAAATTGTGATGGTCTGTGCACCTTTCAATTAACTCAGAGTGGGTCAGTCCCAGCTAAGCCAAGCTAGCCAGCGAGAAAAAGTTGACTGGGATTTCTCACACCCCAAAGCACCATTGGTATTACAAAAACTGACTTTATGAGAGCAAGTGGTATTCTACATATATTATCAAATATATTCTTAAACTTTTAATTTTATGAACACATGGCTCTTTACTATTTTTATTTTCTAAATGCCTCTTAGCCTATCAGATTATCTTTGTCACATCTAGAAAGAAGCTGAGATAAGCCTCAAATTACTTTATGAAGTACAGGAAGTAATTGATTCTGAAGACGATTCTGATCGCATTTAAGACGCTAATGGAATAAACATGCAAAACTGTAAAAAGTTGCATCATGAGGTGCTTAATACCCTATGGCAGCACTGCAGGTTAAGATAGCTTAGGATAAGTTTAGCACTTATAAATTCAAATTATTGGCTGCCTTTTAATTGATTAAGTTCTATTAACTACAAATGCTGCTAACTCAATAGTTATGTTACTACCAATTATTTACTTAATATTTAATTCTGCCAAAATCTTGTCTAATTTATAAATATGGCCCTTTGTATTTACTATTTTTAGTAAAGCTGTGTAGTCGAGTTCCACCTATCAGTGTCCAGAATTTATAAAACTTCATTAAAAAGGTGTCCGTGAAATAGCACACTAAGATATTGTGCAGTTCTCAGGTGCCCTAACCGCAATAATGGTTGTAAATGAAAAGGCAGAATTAGTTGAGACCCTGCTTAACTTAGCTATCAGCTTCTTTACTCTTGCATTGTGGGAATGTTTTGCTATTGGCAGATTTCGTGCTGTTATTCCAAAATCATATGGCAAAAAATAAGAATCTAAATGAAATTAAACTAAGTTTTTTCTTGCAAAAAACGTTAAGAAAATTAATCACCGCAGAATCAGTTGAAATTGGGCAGTCAGGAGAGAGAAAGCACTTAAAAAATTTTTGTTTTTAATTTTACAATTCAAATTTTTAAAAAAAACTTGTCAAGTTATGCCTGCTTATAATTGATTTCCTGACAAACTCTTCTATGAGATCCAGGAATATTGAGTCCTTAGTCAATAAACTCGTCTGTTGAAGTGATTCTGAACTTTTTATGAAAAACACTTTTGATAAGGGAACCATATTTGACCTGCTACGTTTCACAAAAGTAATTTTCTATTCTCTTATGGAATTTAAAATTGCAGTATTGTAAGACAGACACAAATCAAACATTTCAGGTTTGATTGTGCCACCAAAATGAGCCAATAGAGAGAAAATATCCCCCCCTTTTTTTTTTTCTCTTAATCAACTCAGATCCTCTGAGCATTCATTTTAAAAAATAATAATGGTGTTGGAGAGATTGCAGTCAGATGAATCATTCCTACCAGAGAGAAAGACCACCACAAGAGCATGCTTCCAAACATCATATAGGAAATATTTACTGAGATTTGTATTTTTGCTTAATCTGTGGCTGCCATTTTCTGATTTCGCATTGTAAAAAAGATGGAGATAACTAAAAATTTGAAATAAAATTTAGCTTAAGTATACTTCAATTCTAAATTGTTTTTAAAAAATGATGAGCAATGGTAGTACACAGGTGTACTTCATAAACCAGACTCTTTTTGTGTGGCCGAAGCCCGGTGTGGAGCAAGCTCCCGTTAAGGCCTAAGGCTGGGCGCGAATACCCCCCATTAAAGTGACCGCTTCCCCAGACAAAAACCGATCTTGGGAAAAAAGGCCTCAGCACGTCAAGTCCGAAAACCGGTCTTAGCCAGTTTATGAAAGCAAATGGCATTTTACATATTATACGCTGATAATCACATCAAAACAAATGTTTGTAATTGCTGCAAACATTTCTAAAATCTGCTCAATGGCCGTTTGCGAGTGCGAAGTCTTACAGAAATCTAAAAGAAAACAATCACCCTTTCCCCTCATCAAGGCTGCATTATTCCCTAAATCACCATAAATGGCAAGATGAACACACAGGAGCAGCATCTTGATGTATTAAGTAGTTCCTTTGCAGAGAGAGAATAAGAGGGTCCACATAACAGATTACTCATTAATATTTGTATGAAAAGCTAATGTTGAGTGTAATCTGAAATAAAATTAGTCAAATTGACAAAAATTTTGGCTCCTAAAAAAAGTTTCTACTAGAAGTTTCAATTAGAACTGTTGTAGTTCTAAGGGGAATTCTACAAAACAAATGTTTTTTGAAAAGATTCTTCTTAACCATCTACTACCCAAGGTGCTCACTCCTTTTTATTTTCTCATAACAGGTCAAAGGACTTCTAACCAGCCCCATTTCTTTAGCTTTTAAAATGACACAGGATTAACCATATTTTGTGCAGTTCTAAAAAGGGTGTATTTAGCACTTATCCAAAAAATGAGTTTTCATAATTTCAAGAGGCCTAACAATAAGCTACCTTTATACATTTTCAAAGGTTCAATTGGCTATTTGTTTAATATACAAATGCGTGTTGAAACAATAAGTACAAATTTACCTACTTGACGAGGATACTGCAGTCCTAAAACTAAAGGGAAAAGGAAATACTTCCTCAGTTCACTTTTAGAAATATCTGCGTCTTTAATAAATGTCATTGAGTATTAGAAGCTTCCTGGCTCCTTTGGACATTTATATCTTTGTCACCATCACTGGCCTGCAACATTGCCCCCCCACCAACAGGTGCAATTATAAAGAGAGAGGAAACTATTTTTCAAATAGCCAGGGGCTTTGCATATAAATGGCAGCTTCTTGTCTCATTAAGAAAAGTGTCTAGATGCACATATGAAATTAGTATGGCTCCTAAAACAAAGAGACTTAATGCCTTATTACTTGCCAGAACATGGAGACCAATTTTTGTTGTTGCTACGCAATGGAAAAAAAAAGTAATTCAAGTCTTATGGGTCAAAGAATGATTGTCTAACAAGAGTGAGGACAAAATCTCCAAAAACAAAAAGTATACAGTTATTAATTTACTGAATTTTTATTTCAAACGGTGAAATGTTGAATCGAACGCAAAAGCAGTGATACTGTGGTAGGCAGCTTGTCCACATCACAGATGCCCGGCTGTGTCCACGTAAACAGGCTCTCTTAAAGCAAAAGAATCCGAATTACATGGTGACGATTTCCGTGTGTGCATGCGCATGTGTGTGTTAATGTTTTATTCTGATACTTAAAACAAATTTACTCTAATACCTTAACTGCGATTGGAAACCAAAGTCTAATGATTTCGCCACACACCTGACCTGAAAATAAACAAAACAAGACTTCCAACAAACTTGAGATGTACAAATAGGAAGACAGAGCTGTTTGTACTATTAGACCTTTATTACAAAGTCAGCTATCATAAAATCATTTCAATGTACATAGGGCCACTATACAATCAGACTTGTTGAAATTGCACAGGAGTTGAAAAGCAGACAGGTAAAGCAAGAATCCAAATTCATTGAACGTATGATACAGGTTGGTAGAACAGTGGAGAAAGAATTGTTTATGCATGTCTGTCTGGGGGGGGGGTAATTAAAACATTTGTCGGCAATACTGGCGAATGTCACGGATACGAGAAAAATCACATCTTTAAATGATTGATCAGCTCCACCAACTGGCATGACACTAGAGCGAGTGTTTTTTGGAACACAGATTCATTATAACTACTTTTCTAATTCAGAATTATTCAAAATAGCCCTATAACCCTAAAAACGTCTCCAGATAAATATTCTGCAAGATTAAAGATTTTATATACAGGCCGTGTAAAACTCATGTATAACGCTGCCGCTCCGTCCTGCTCTGCTTGTAATAAATTTCAGCAAAGGTTAGCTGGCAAAATGGAAGACAATAAAACAGAAAACACCACGTGTCTATAATCGTTGACTAGGTCTGATTGGCAAGACAGTCTGGGAAAGGAATTTCACAAGGGGGGGGGGGGGAGGGAGTCAAAGAAAACTACCAATGTGGCTGCATTTCTGTCCAGTCTAAAATCTGGACAAGCAGAAAAAGGTTTTAACGTGGCAGCTTACAAGTAAATGGGACCATCGAAATAATCTACATCCAATTTTAATTTGCTCCAAGCAGATGACTCGAAGCAAGATTGTCATGCGCTGGCCTGGCCGACCTGAAATCATGGAAAACTGACGCATTTCCAAATGTTAGAGAAAGAAATTAAAAAAAAAACACAACAACACAAACAGCATCACGAACAATCAGAAAAATTAGAGAATTCAGTTTAATGGTTACAACAAAGCAAGCAAAAGTTTAGGTGAACACTCAAGAAAGACAAATAGGCATCAATGTGATTTTTAAGCCATTAATACTATCCCTCTTAGCCATCATTCCATTCATCAACAATTCTGCTGTTGAAGTAGCATCTTCTGAAACCAGTGTGTGGTGCTGGAATAATTTGTTTGTAATTATGAACCCTGGTATAAATGTACCACTGATTTATAACTCTGTTTCGATGCCCAACTACTACTCTCAAATTATCGAATGACTAACTACTTTAAATGTATTCTCAAAGCGAGACTTTCTGAGTCCATTTAAAATAAGAGCAACAGTTGAGGCCTCGCAAAGCTGTTTGTTAAGTCAATTACAGTAACTGCCCATATGTACTCAAAAGTGTCTTCGTCAAGACTACTGGCACAAGCAAAGAAAATAAAGTATTTTATTACTCTTAAAAATATCATTAATATGTATTTTTTTTTCCAGAAACATTTTATATATATTTTCTAAAAAAAGATTTTTTCTGACACAGCGTTTGCCCTCCAGCTTGTGATCAGCAAAGATGTATATTGGGTGAGTGTCCAACTCTTAATGGCTGATTGTGGCAGAGAAACTTTCGTTTAAACAAAATGCTGACAACTGCCAATAACCATATCCAAACAAAGCTCAACTACTACAATGATAATGTATATATATTTTTCTCTTCTCTCCATGATAAAAAAACAAAAAATAATAACTGGTGTTGTACACATCTCTCAAACATGTGGACATGTGCAGCGAGACAGGAAGTCCATAAAATATTTCTTATAATATAAGCATCATTTATCCTAAGTCCTAGTTATACCATATATATATATATATATATAAACTGTGTCCAGACAAATGGGCAATATATTTTTCTGTCACATCTAATAATTAATTTAAAAAAAAAAAGAAAAATATGACAATTTTAGCAAAATAATGCTATTTTTAAAAAAAATTAACATTAACCAGCTTCATGATTTTTAAATGCAAAATAAAATAATATACATTTATTTATAGTGGGAATATGGTCATATGCTGCTATAGGCTAATCCAGTCCTTCCTTACACAGTTAGCCCATACCAACTGATTACAACAGTTGAATTAGATATTATACAGATATTTTTCAAGTACAGTATTTGGTCATCAAACTTTTATCCCCCATCTGCAGTAATTTAGTCTACGTTTATCACAGCCTCAACAACACTTACAGTGTTATAGCACAACCGTACCTCCACAGCACCACAAGTAACACAGGTGGCGCATTATGGCAGAGACAGTACTGCAAATGCTAAACAATTGCCCGTTCAGATTTATCATGTAATGCAAGTAATAGAATGTTGGATTTCTTTTCTAAAGTTGTGTGTGTGAGAGGGTACCACACAGAAAGAGCGTGTACAAATGATTTCGTTAACTGGGTATTGCTAATCTCTTTATTAAGAACGCTATTCTACAGCTGGAAGATATCCAGCTGAAGTCGCAGCTTGACAGATGCATCAAGGGGAGATAAACTACATCGTTGTGCTTCGAAACTTTCAAGAAACCACCACCATGTTCTTAAAGATGTATATTTACACACAATGTAAACAATTTTTCTCTCTCTCTCTCTACAGAGCACTCAAATGTATTCTTCCTAATCCTAATGTAATATTTCCATAAATGGATTAAGCTTCAGTTAAAAAAGAATTTGTTACACACAAAAAGAGTATTTCTTAAACAAATAGGTGGATGACAAGAAAAGTTGTTTTAGTTGAGAATATGGACAAGTTAATTGTTCTTTTCAGGTCACGTCACAACAGCTTAATCTAACTAATCTCGTCTTTCCCTTTTTTTTTTCTTTCTTTTAAATGCGATAAATGTTACCATATGCCTGACTTTCTACACTGAAGTTTAAAAAAATATATTTTAAAAATAAAACAAAACAAATCCAATAAATAACTATTTTTAGAAATTTTACACAGGTGTAAACAAAAAGATAAGTAAATACTGCTCACCCCGAATCTTTTCCCTAAGAGCTATAGCATGAATCCAAAAGCCATAAAAGTAATCCAGACCTCTCCACCCCAAAAAACAACAATCAGCATGCCAGCCTGCTTGCATGTAACATCCGTAATAGACATGTTGTGGAATACAACTGTCTCTGGCTTCTTTCCTTTCTTTTTTTTGAGAAAAATACTATGCCACCACAAGTAGTTTCATTTTTAAAATCACCTGCTACTCAAGGTGATTGGCACGAAGAATTCAGTAAACTCTTTATCCTTAAATTGACAAAAAAAACTTTATCATCGATTTAAAAGGTTTCTTCAAAATGACAGTGTCCTCAACCTACTATTCATCATATTCGATATTTTAGGTCAAATCTATTTCCTTAAAAACACTTCCAACGACTGCAGAAGCTGACTTCCCCTTGACCTAAGCCATCCTATCAGAGAGGTAATTAATCAACTTAAAGTTCTAAGGAACATACCAGAATGTTAAAAAAATTAACATGCACACAAAGGTAAAGCTTCATATACATCCCTCCCATCAGAATGTTTGCCTTCACTAGCAACAACTAAACATCTCAATCTGATTTGTTTGCATGAGTGATTTCCCCTTATGTATAAACTTCACCACCTTTTGAAATAAAACAGAGGCATGACTAGAATGGCAGCAGATTTGAAGACCTATTATGTTTGTAATGAAGAAAGATTATTCATTGGCACAAACACTCCTAAATATTAAAAATGAAAAGATGTAAGCACATCATTAATCTAACTTCCTACTTTGAAAATATCAAATCACCAATAACTTTCTTTTCTTAACATAATTCAGTGTCAGGAAAAGCTGTATTTAAATTAGATTTTTTTTTTACATCACCTTTGATATCCTTCTAGTTGAAATATATTCAGTTCTATAACTGGGTGTCAAACTGCACATATTACTTCTAGATCAGTACCTATATCTCACACAAGAGATACCTGTCTGGCCACATACAGTATCTTCAAGGCTATAATGCATCATTTTGTACTTTAGCAGGACCATCCAGTACAAGATGCTTGTGAAAGCAAGACTTCAGTCTTAGAACTCATTGAACACTTATTTCCATGAGGGATAAGAACAGAACAAAGGTACTGTGTACTACATGTTTGCAGAAAGACAAGCTGAATGATGCTGATAAAGTTAATAACTTTGTACTCTAGCTGGTTTACGATAGCCATTATATAGCAACAACAAACAGTGGGGAAAGTTGGAAAATGGAGACAAAGGCATCAGCATGTAAACAGACAAAAAATACAAATTTATCTACTTTTTTTTAAAAATTAAGAATAGAGTAAATAAAAGGGGGCCGTGAGTTTTTATTTGGAGCAACTAAAATCATCATGGCTCAGTAAATACGAAAGGCTAAAACTTTTATTTTTTTAATATAGCAAGAGTGGCTTCCCTTAGATTTCAGAGGTAAAAAAAACAAACAAACCGCAGTTGCTTTTAGCCTGTCACATTTTATTTTTCTTTGTAATTATTATTCATTTAGAGAGGTCCATAGCCAGATCCTAGAAATTTCCAAGATCACAACCAAATTCGCTCTAGCTTCTATTCTTCAAACAATAGGAATTTCCTTTAACGAAGGCAACTGACACTTACGACCAACCTCGGCCAGTCTCATTTAAAAACCAACAACACATCGCAGATCTTCATGTATTCCTACATTCACACCAGCAGTGTCGTTGTTCATTATAGTCAGAACACCACCCCCTCCCCATGCGTGTGACACATGGCTGGGTGGTTGGTAAGGGTCTGTCTAGGTACTGAGGGGGCCTGAAGATGGCAGACTGAGCGATGATGGTCCCAGTCACACAGCAGAACCTAGATGAATGTTCAGTAAGCTGCAGGTGATCGCTCAATTTATTGTTGTTTTTTTTTAGGGAGAGAGATGTTACTAAGTACAAAGATTCACATTTTTTTTTTTTTTTTTGAGAAAAATCTATGGCCTGGTTTTGATAGATAAGTATTGAAGCCAGACAATCCTAGATTTTCTTCCTGGTTCAATCTGTTAGCCAGCTGACCTAATAATAGAATTCAGTACAGAGCACCTCAAAAGTCTGAAACCCTTTCTTTTTGTGTTAAACTGATTGTTTAATAAAATCCCATCTGACAAACTTTACTTCCAGAAGCTTCTGTCGCTGTACAGGTCCTTGTCAAAAGAAGTGATATTTAAATAACTGTGGTGTTAGAAACTTCGCTGATTAGACATCACATCGTTAAGCTCTCCTCCACTCATTAGTAACACCGGCTCACGCACCACACAAGCAGTCAGAAGAAAAAGCTACTGTTAATAGTGTGACAAGGGCCTTTAGAGTATTGCAAATCAGCTGGGTTAGACTAGGTGGCATGACCTTGCGTGACGAAAGTCCAGCTATTATCTACCTACCTATCTTCAGAATTCGATCCATTACCACATCTAGAAACCAGCAAACCAAATTCTTTTCTTAAAAATTTAAGAATTTTAAAAATAAATGAAAATAATAGAAAAGAAAAGTTCCAACCAGAAATTCTCTCATATAGAAGATGCCTGGAAAGATGAAAAACAAACAAACAACAACAAGCAAACGTCTCTTAAAACATTGTGTGGTGTACTCTTGTTTGCAATGTGATGCTATCATAATTCCTAGAATATATCGTGGAATGGTTTTTGAATGAATGTTTCAAATTTATATAAAACGTCTTAGTAAAATTTTAAGAAAAAAAAAAAGAGGGGGAGTAACACTGTTGGCAAATGGCAGCAGAGCACAAAATAGAGACAAAAAATCCATTTAAAAGAAATTAAATAAGAAAATATTTAATTTTACTTACAATAAAAATGTTCTATGTTGAGCTACTGAGTATTTATGCCAAATCTGAATGAATTTAAATGATTTATATAACAGCTACAATTAGTTCTGAGAATCTCGTGAAAGAAAAAGGGCACAAGTATCGCTCAGGTAGAAATATGTACACGCATGTATATATGTATCTTACTTCACATTTGCATTAAAAAAGGATTTCATCATCAAAAAACAAAACAAACAGAACAAACAGCATACGTCACTGACCGAGTAGACACTGACAGTTAATATGCTCACCACAAGCAGATGTTTCTCTTTGTAAAGGATGAGACATCGTCCACTGTTGCGTGTTTGGAGTTATCACAGCAAAGAATGCCAACCAAAAACTGGTGAAACTCATCCCTGCTTGAGGGAGCCACCTAAACCCGACAGCAGTTCAGGCTGGATATAGGTGTTGTGTCACCCGACGGGAAGGCCTTGCCATTGTGGGGCCGGAGTTCGTGAACTTTGGCCTGTTTCGTTAATTCCTTGGCTATGTCAAAAAACAGCTTCTCTACGTTGTCAGCCTCTTTTGCTGACGTCTCTAGGAAGTTCATCTCGTACCTCTCTGCAAATTGCTGTCCAATGTACGTTGGGATTTCTCGGCGGTTTATCTGGTCAATTTTATTTCCTAAGAATAAAAGATTCCATTGCATAATTTCAAGCTTTACTTTTTTTAAAAAAAAAAAATAAAAGAACCAACTGGCACAGTCTCTCAGCAAAGAAATTTGGATGCGACTGGTAAATCTTGCACATTCACTAGACCATGAAGCCATTAACAGTCATGAACCTCTCTTTCCAGCCAGACATTTCTAATTTCCAGTGGAACTTGTACACTAAACATTCACCTCTTTTGGTACCAAAAAACATGCTTATCATGACATCTTTTTGCATTCTGAATAGTATGTTTTGACGACAACTTAGCGATGAAAGAAGTATCGTCAGATTGTTTATTCTGAATTGTAAAAAAAAAAAAAAAACATGGATTTAAATATTACAAAAGTCATTTAACAGATCTCGCTTAGAAACCAATCCATCTTATTACTAGGCATCACTAAAGTTTAAATTTTCATTTTTTTTCCATCATCTCAGCAGAATAAGTTACTGTTAGCATTTGTTTGTTCAAAGAAAGAAAAAAAAAAAACAAGTACTAGCAGTTGGGAGTGATAAGTTCAGCTAACTTTCCTACGTAGGCAGGGTGATCACACTTACCGACAAGATAGGTGAGGACTTTACTGTTGGTGTGCGTTTCTATTTCGTTAATCCACTGCGGCAGGCTGTCGAAGGATGCCTGACAGCACACGTCATACACAACAATGAGTGCATTCGCAGATCTGTAGTAGGACTGGGTGATCGAGCGAAACCGCTCCTGACCGGCGGTGTCCCAGATCTGAAGCTGAAATGTAAGCAGGTGCATCATCATACTGTTAAAGGTCACATGTCTCTGTTGACGACTGGGTGTTTTACATTACCTCCCCCCGAAAAGAAACTTGCATTTCATCTTATGCAAATTACACTATTACATACTCAAAAATTAGATCCTCATATTTATAAATTGGACCCTAGTCTGCTGTTTGGTCCCCAACACTCTTCCAAGTGTGGTTGGAGTTCTCTTCCAGTCTGAACTTGCACGAGCCGCTGACTGTTTACACCAACAGGTGTCGCCGCTAGCAAGCGCGTCATTCTTCTGGCTTTTTAAAATTTCTTACTCGTAAGGTAAGTGAAAGGGGCAGAAAGTTTTTCCACCTCAAAGGCCACAATTTGTGGGGTTTAGCAAAAGTAATTCACCAAATTCATTTCGAGGTAACAACTACAGCTTATAAGATTCAAGCTGAACAATTGTTTAGCCATCATTAGTCTTATTCTTCCACATGCCAAGTTTATCAACATAAATCAACGTCGAATACAGGACAAATTGGCTAATTTCTCCACCTTTCTTTCCCCCATTCGTGTGCGCGCGCGTTGATTCAGAGTATAAGAACAAGATTCCAACCAGTCAGAACAATGCTTCAAATCCTTCACAACATTGTCTCATTGCATCTGATCCTTTCAGCCTCATGAATATTAATGAGATGTTTGTGCATGTCATTGAACTACTTTGTAGAATGATCTTCCAGATAAATGGGGCATTGAAATAGTTGAAACAAACTGCAAATGCTATTAGTTCTAGTACTAAAAGCCCAGTGTCTATTTTCATCAGGTGATCTATCATTTGTGCCATGCTGATTCAGCTCAATTTCATTTTTGATAGTGCAAGTCAATATTTAGCCCAGGTTCAAACTGTCGAACGTTTGAGATTCACAACTAGACTAACACAGATGAACACGATCAGCTATTTTCAGATAGGGGAAAAAAAAATGAAAATAGCAATCATCAGTTGCAATTTGTTTGGCCTTTAGTCTCAACTGTACAATACTAGGTTCATGACACATGGTATGTTTGGTTAGCACATATTCTTCCAACTTATTTTCAATGTTACTCCACCTGGCTTCCGTCACAATTTGCTTTATTGGTTTTCTTTGTAGTCCTTAAAATATCCTTCATTTTTAATCTAGTCCCCAACATCTCTTGCTGACACTATTTCCTGTGTGCAGCCATATTACCACCCTTTTCTTCAGCAAGCTTTCAGCTTAAAAGCCGGTGTATATGACTTGAGAGACTTCATGGGAGACAGATGAGGTAGATTTGTTGGAGGTATTTATACACAATTAGGATTGAAAATGAGAAAACAATTGGCAAGCAAGCACTTGTTACTTATTGGTTGTTTTGCATGCTTCAGTGAGCAACAAATTGCTCACCTGAATGGCAAATGTTCCAGGCAGTAATTTCTATAGACTTTCAAATAAACAATTTTACAGTTTATTTCAGAAAATAGCACTCATTTTTTTAAATTTTTTTTTCATTAAAACAACTCAAATAGATTCGGAGTGTAAATCAAGGCCCAAACTTCTGGTAAAACTATGGCTATGTAGTCTTCAGCCACTCCAGAACAACATGTTTTATCGAAGTAGAAAATAACGAAAGATTCCTTCATAACCTCCTGACATTTTTGGTATGTGGCATCTGTTATATGGGCACAAAGTTCAAACCATACAGAAACTGTTCCATTACAAGAGTTCTACATAAACAGATAAATTTCCGTCAGTGAGAGAAGATAAAACCATCTTTAGTAATTAGGGTGTTTCTGAAATCATTTCAAACACCTAGATTTAACGCTAGGCGAGCCATTCCTTAAATCTACAACACAATGGAATTTAGTGGCTTCATTCCTTACAATGTTCAGCATCAGCCAAGATAATACTTCAAAAATTCATATCAGAGTTAAAAATAATTAAGATACTTTTAACAAATAGAATCCTTACAGACATTTGCAATCTCTTCTCCCCTTCACAAAACAGAGGCTTAAAGATTTTATAAATACCAGAATACTCAGCTCACCTACTTCATTACATTCACTGATCATATCTGAAAGAGCAAAAACATCATCTACCTGCCCAGATTACCATTCAAGGTAAACTATAGCAGTTTTGACGTTTGCGTTCTCCTTCATTTAGTATAACAATTAGCGTAAAATATTGCACAATACAAAGCAATTGAACATTTTTTTAAATAAAGGCTTTCAATTACCTTAACTTTGTCTCCATCTATCTCCACACTTTTTATCATGAAATCAACACCTATAGTTGCACCTTGACCAGGAGGAAAGAGACCCTGAAAAACAAAAATAATAATACAAGACTTAATTGGAGGAGGAAAAACCTCTCGTTTCATTTTATTAATCCCATCATCGCTTTACAGGCAAGTGTACATGTGTCTGATAAATGGTATGCCTAGCAATGCCATTCTGAACATTATGGAAGAGTTACCCATCATTGAATATTAATCAGAGAAGAGCAACTGTCTAACAAGATCATTAGGTTGGTAGTGAAGGGGTTAACTGATAGTCAGCACTTATTTCAGAAAGCAATCAAATAAGATGACACCAAAAAAAACAAAAAACCAAGCAAGCATTCAAATTAGAAAACAGGTGCTAATGATATATTAAAGAAAATGCCTATAATCTGCACTACTTTTTTTCTTCTTAAACTGGCGCAGACAACTTGACAGTGTAACAATTTGCCTAAGATGTGTTAGCTGAACAACAGAAAAACAGTGGCTGATCGTCAGCTTGTTGGGTGGGATTTCTGCCTTAACTTTAGAAAGGGTTTGTTGGGAGTGAAGGTGCCAGTCAGAGAAATCCTAGCATAAATTAGCAGACAGGCCTGGGGGTATCGTCGTCTTTTCTGTTGATCCATCTACACGTGCTGCAGTGGTAAGGAGTGGTTCAGAAATAACCGTCTGTTGACGGTGTAGAGTGATGGGAGAGAAAGAACGGATGTAGCCGTAAACCTAGAAAACCGCAGTGAAAGACAACCTTGGAGTAGAATTACGTTAAAGAACAAAACACCTCGATACGATGTGGTTTTTGATGCTTGAAGACCTGTATAAAAGCATTTTTTAAAAAGTAAGAACTGTTAGCGAACTTGTTGTACAAAAAACTACATTTTTAATAATAGCCAAATAAGAGGTGGCCCTCATTTTCAGACTTTTAATTCATCATAGTAAGTGGGGGCAGGATATCAACTACTTCCACCCAAACTGCCCTATAACTGTCTGCCACCACTTCAGGGATCACATTGTCTGCCGCATGCTAAAAAAAAACACACCAAAAGTTCAGTTCCATTTGGTTAGCCATTTTATAAACAGCTTCCCACCCCTCCCTTTTTTTTTCTGGAGTATACCACAAAGCAATGGTTTACATTTCAAGATGAACTTGTGGAGAGTAAATGTTCACATACCATCTGTAAAATAATTTATACGCCGTTAAGTAAAAATGGTGCGCGACCCAAACTGCTTATTGGGTTAATCAGATATTACAGCAACAACTACATATCTGTCAGCATTGGACCACTAAAAATATGATCACAAATCACTTTTTTCATCTAATTATCCTTACTTTTCATTAAGTCCACAATTATTACATTTTCATAGAGTCCAAAACATCCGTAGCCCTTTAACTACTAAAGACTATGCGCTTCACATTGGCATGAAGAAACATTGTATTCTAATTGTCAGCTTTTATACAAAAATCTGGAAATATTTACAACATTCTTCTAAGCTACAGAGATATGAGACACTAGAAATAAAGTTTAAAGATTTATTCTCTCTACCTCTGGAGCTAAAAGGGTTAAAATAGGTGTTTGAATTCTTTGTATTGTTGCTAAAACACGAAAATTGGCACCGTTACCACTTCCTGCAGTCTTTAACCTGTCTCAGGTGATGCTGTATACGGCAGCATTGAAATGATTTTGGATACAGATTTTTTGGGGTTTTTTTTTCTCTAAAATCAACCATCTGTATCAAAGATGGTGGCCAGGCGAAAAAAAATATCCTACCAAATTTAAAAAAAAAAAAAATGAAGAAACAAGTACAAAGTATTTGCATGGTACAAGTAGTTAGTGTACTGTAGCCTACAGACTTTGGTTGTTCTTAGACTTCAGTATGGAATTTTAACCTTTCTTACTTTTGTACCCAGGATGCAACTTGAGATGCTGACAAAACATGGTGACAGTCCTTAAGATAGCAAAAGAAAATGGGTGATAATATATTAATTTCCGCTACACCAATGTGTTGTACACATTCTAAGAGAAAATCTGAACTCTTTCTTAAAATTTACATCATTTTGCCCAAAAACAAGCAAACTTGTTTTATTGTGAATTTATAGTAGTTTGAACTTGCAATGGCAAAAGAACAACTACAAGGAATACAATAATTTTAAAATGCTATCTAACAGTTAATGAAAATAAGATTATTAGAGAAGTGCTAGAATTTTGTAGCACCCAGCTGAATATTACCAGCTTATACAACTCATGATAAATGTCATAAAATTGGCCAGTATTTACAGAGATGTCTGTCATTAAAGGATTCATAGTTCGTCACCACTTCGTTGTTCGATGATCCCTTATAAACATTCATATTTGAGTAGTTTAACTTTGAACAGAGAAGATAATCAAATGTCAATATCTGTTGTAGACATGAATAACTGATCTGTCATAGATGAAAAGAAATTAAGAAACCCAGGGGCTCAGAAATAATAAATGGAGAGACCCGGTCAGACAACAATGCTGAGTGTAAGTGGCATTGAGATGATAACACCATCACCTGGAAGGCTCTGCAACTTTGGATTCAGAAATTATTAAGCTCTTAACCGGTTTATCTTCTGAACAGTTCTGATAAACAAATAATTTAGAAACAAAAACAAAACTTCTCAGCAGTTTTTGAATCCCTGACAACTCTAGTTCGTTTAGGGATAATCAGATTATCATAGGAAGGACTTCTTAAGCCTCTCATAAACATGACAATTATTACTGCACAGTTACGATGCATTAGTTCGATTTTACTCTTTATCCCTGCCAGCACTAAATGCATTGGTTTACACAGGAACATCTAAAAAAAAAAAAAAAGGCTTATGATTAGTTTAATTTTCTGTTCCTTTAATTAATTTTACACTATAATTGGCTCTGACTATATCTACACGTTACACGAGTACAGACAGCATTCACTTTGTAAATAATTTTTTAAATCTTGTTTTAATTTAGCACACTGGTATCTACTGTGCTTGATTTGGGGTGGGGGGGGCTAATTGTGACTTAAATCCAGAGATTTGAGCTTATTTAGAAAATACTAAGAGCCAACCAACCACTCACTCTAAAAAATTCTTTAAACTTGTGTTCGTCATCGCCATTTTTGCCCCTCTTAACTGATGGTTGTCACGTATCTGTTGTTGTCAGTTTGTAATAAGAAGCGGCAGTAAACAAGTCAATATTCTGAATCAGCGGGAGAGAGAGAGAAAAAAAGTTGCCCACTCCCACAACATTAGAAACAGGGATCCAGAACTTACCTGGGTGAATCTTCGGACTAAACAGGTCTTTCCTACTCCGGCATTTCCTATAAGAACCACCTTGAACAAGTACTTGTAATCCTCCATTTTATCTGTGATAGGAAACCAAAAAAACGGAAAAATCTACACTCGTATATCCAAACTCTAGAACTTGCTAATAAAGCATTTCTTGAAGAGTAGAGGCAGCAGCTTCTTTGGGATAGAAACAAAGTTTTCGGTGATGAGGCTCGGCAATTTGACTGGTTAGTTTTTAAACCAGCAGGGCCCAAGAGTCAGCAATCCTAGCCCCCCTGCCTGCTAAGGGCAACGGAAAATACAGCCTGAAACAGCCGTCTTATTTCTATTAGATTTTATCTCAAAATAGCTGGTTTTGATACATTTTGCTAAAAAAATTTAGAAAAAGAACAACAACAAAAACTAAAGCAATGTATTTATTAACAAGACAGAGATCTTGCAAAAATATCCACAACTTAGGAAACTTCAAATGTTAACAAATTAACAAGATCCTGTAAGAAATATTCATCTGTTCTTCATTTCAGCCATGCAAGTAGTTTCACCCTTAGTCAAATGTTGCTAATTTTTATTTTCATTTAAAAAAACACCCTTAAATCTAAAGCTATCCAAGAGATTGACAGACACACAGACAAACCTAGTAGTTCAGTACCTACTGAATATTTCCATAGCAACAAGATGAAGAATAATTATCACGGTTAGATTTATCTGAAATTGGTACTAAACATTTAGTCCTCAATATCCAAAAAGCAGACTTCTATTACACACTTTATAGTGATTACTGACTACTACATCAATATATGCAGTTTTTTAAATGACTAAGTGATTATGAATCATCATTTCAGAAAAAATATACTAATCAGTCTTCTGGAAAAGACAAACTAAATTTTAAAAAAATATCAATAGTTATGCTGCCTTTGTAAAACACCATGACTAAATTTCTGTCAGATATTTAAGGCAGTAAATTATATCAAAAGCCAATAAGGAGAGGAGTATAAAGATTCAACCTTCATGGTATCATTAGAACACTACCCGACTTAGATTATGACATAACAAACAAAGCTGTTCAGAAGTTCACTTAACTGGAGCTGTTTTGAATAGAGAATCATAGGAAATCTGAGCTCAGAGAAAGAACGAGATCCTAAAATAAGTGGAATAGCCTAGTATGCAGAGAGGGGCTTGTTTTGCAACTGGAGTTCAATAGTCTGAGTTGGCATCTTTTCTTATCTTTCTATACAAGCAAATGCTGAACTTTCTATTTAGTCTCCATCTAGTTGAATTCGCTTAAAACACAGTAAAAATGGCTCTGGTATAGACTTTCTTCATTAAGATCAGCTTTCCACAGGTGTAAATTTACCATGGGGCACCTAATCAAAATGCCATAAAACAAGACTAAAATCAGTTTAAGAAAATGAACTGGCTCTGGAAACGCATATAGAAATTATCATCCAGTCGAGCCATGTGATGACAAAGGAGAAAGATAGATCCAGCTATATTAAAGGGCTCAGTTATACATAGTAAAAAATCTAGCAAGGTAAGTGTAGTGAGCCTAACACCAGGCTGCTGCTTTTTCTTGGCAGACAGTCACTCTTTTCCCAGGCCTTTAAGCCCCATCTATTTCCATGAGAGTAAGAACCTCTTATCTGTTAAATGTTCCCACTGCTATGAAAGCCAACAACTCTCTTGTGGCTGGCTTGAGTGTAAATATTACCGCGGTAGAATCAAGTCCAGTAGGTGCTTCACTGCAGATTAACCTTTAGCTAAGCAATAGGTCAGCAGCCTACATCGTGGAAGTTGCTTTTTTCTGTTCTACTATTATAAAAACAATAAATCAGCTGTGCACAAGAAACAGTTTCATTACTGCACAATTGTAATTTTCATAAATCCAGAAAGTACCAACTTCTACATGATATAAAAACAGACAATTACTTCTGACCTCTAATAAATGAAGATTAAGATGACACCATACTTTAAAAATACATTTGCATATTAACACAAGAACATACCTACATTTACTCTAAACCAGGGCCAGTTCTTCAGGCCAAACTATTCGGGCAGTGATGCAAAAGGCACAAAATGTCTTGCTACAATCAGCTCTGTACCAAGCCAGTCGTGTTTTAGGGGAGTCTGATAATGCACAATGACAGTCTTCGGCAGTAGTCATGCCACAGAAAAACGCCAAACTCAGTGTCCATGCAAATGCTGTAGATATTGTAGTGTGGCATGGTTAGCAAGATGGCCATCTCAGTTAAGCTGCTCAAATGCAAATAAAACTGTTGTAAAAAGACCAATACACACCTAACTGCCTTGAGGACAGGAGTTCAGCATCCTTAGGTTAGCTGGAACTCGTTTTTACTGACAGTAAAAAGTGTCTTGCTACAAGCTAGATTGAGGAGGAGGATGAAAAGATCAATACCTTTATAGAGCAGGACTGTGTCAGTGGGTGACTAAGTAGAATTCAAATGCTGGGTGAAATGGCAGTATTGATTGACGGAGTAAGTCTTATCTTTGTGAAAAACTTCCATTTAGCTGTCGCAAAAAATTATCAGTGAAAAGGTGAAGAGCAATAACTTATTTCTGAACTACTGCTGTAAGACAGCCAACAGATTCTCCCTCCACCTCATTATACTGCAGTCAAAAATTATAACTGCTCCAATGCTAATAAATATAAACAAAATAGATTTATATATACTGCATATGTAGGGTCAGATTATCTATATATAATTCATTTTCAAAGTATAGGTCTATTTCACCTATATAAAGCTTCTATTTTTGTGAAGTAATTGTTAATCTTAGTACCCATCGAGCTGAGTTAGTAATGCTTGTTTGTGGTTGTTAACTAAGTTAAATAAACCAGAGAAAGAATGTTGTTGTTCAAGCTGAGGAATAAAAACTTGCTAAATATGCAATGTATTTATTATTTTCAGCTTTTACTGTTGTGATACACCACTCTTAAAGGAGATGACCTCTACATTGGCCACAAACCTGGCAAGGGAGTGCAGTGACACCTGGAATCAAACCCTTTCAACTAGCAGGGAAATCCCTATTAGAACTTTTCATTTCTAGATATGGGAGACAACCCACATGATTAGTCAGTGGTGAAGAAACAATACCAGAAGGGGTGTGCCAAGCCAAGATGCTACCAAGGCCACCCTTTACCTTCTTATTAATTAAATCAATTTCAAGAAGCCTCAAGAAAAATGTGCAAGTGCTTATTGCTCTCATAATTTGGTAAAATCTAATAAATGACAACATAGAAGATACAAAACACAACGAAGTTTATATGCTGATCAGTATACTATCTCATTCTTATGATTTTCCCTTTAAAAAATTTTGACAGACAGTCACCCATTCATTAGTTTTTAGGGAGTTCTTCGCTTCTGATAATTCTGAACACTACTAGCATAGACAGCTTTAAATTTATGGAGGGCGGGTGTCAAAAATTATATCTCTCACTGTTTTAGTTCTGCTTTTCAACAGCTCAAAAAGCCTGCCTGGCTTGTGGCACTGGACTGGACTCATTAAGAGAAGTCTAAAAATCTAGCTAAATTTTGTGGAGTTCCAGATTCCCTGCTTATTTTTAATGCTATTCAAAACCCACCAACAACTATATCTTGTGAAGACATATTTGAAAGTATGGACACGAATACTAGAATTCACAATGATAATTACATCTTTAAAAATCCTCCATTCAAGCCTCATCCAGCCAATTCAGCCCTTTTCAAGAAATACCAATATTTGTAACTCAGATAATACAAGGTGGTTTGAAAAGATATTTTTGTGTCATCTAAAAATTTCTTAAACTTCAGTAATCTTCTTTAGGCATTTTATGGAGCTGTTACTTGAGCAAGTGAAAGTTCTTAATTCTGACATGGCTCTATCATCATCATGAGGTTAACTGAGAATAAGACATGTATGAGTGCATACAGCTTCATAGAAATAATGTGCATGTGTCAGTGTAACACATTAAATGTTCTGTTATTGTTAATACAAATCAAGTGTACTGGGAACTAGACATGCACATTCAAAGTCAATAAATGCAAAGATGCTTCAAGGCAGCCAGTGATTAGTTACTGAACTGCCTAGGTTGGGAGGCCGCAGCTCAATTTTGCGCAATTTCTTCTTGCTCTTCACCAGCCTGTCATGTGGTCTTCCTCCCTCATCTAAAAATGAAAGCAATGCTTGCTAACAGATAATTGTGCTCCTTTGCCAGTGTTGTCGCCAAGGTTGACACTGGCATACGACAATAATGCAAGTATTAAAAATCCAATGAATGCCAAAAATTTGCTTTACAAAGATATCTTTTTTTTAAAATACTTTGTATTATTAATGTAGATTGATAAACCAAACATTACAATATTTTCTACCAACATTCATAACCATATGGTTTTCTGTAGACCTGGTTATGAAAGTATAGTTGGAAATGTGTCACAGCAAAACAAAATTTAAAAAAAATACTAGCAGACAACTTGTAGGTATATAGGAACAAATTTCTAATTATGGAGGGAAGCTATTTCAGATTCCATAGACCCTTATGCTCTAACTTTAAATGGACTGTTTGCCTTTCTCTAACTACCAATGCTAAAATATGCATGTAGTAACACAGCTGCAAAACATTCCATGCAGTATTGGACTAAATGTAAAGCTTATTTTGATGCTTATAAAATCATATAGATATTTTTATATTTTAATGGAGGCAGACACCTTAATATATAGCGTATTTCTGGAAAGTCTTTGTATATTGGTGATGCAAACATGTCCAATGAAATTCTTTTAAAATGTTTAATATATTTAAACAGTTCTAATTGTTCAATAGGTTACCTACCTTTATTCTCTCTCTCTCACTCATAATTTCTAATTATTAATATTTTCAGATTAGAATATCAATAAGTTTTTACCACCTGAAGATGTTCTAGATTTGATTCTAGAATTAATGTCTATATTCCAGCATTCACTGAAACATTATTTTCAAAACAAATGGAACAACAAATAAGCATACACTAAGATATATATACATATATAGGTTTGCGTAAATTAATGTGAATTTACATTTTCCAATATACAGCTTTTCCCCATCTGCATAAATAACAGTGCATCATCTCTTGAAACTGAACCAGTCTAGCTAAAGCTCTTTACTTTTAACTCTTCATTCTTTCTTTGAAACTGATACCTTGTTTTGAATACAGACTTAACACCAAGAAAAGAAAGCAAAATTGTAATACATCAGTGTCTTAGATCTATGGTAAAGGAATGAATGGATGCTGATTTGTAACAAACTTGAGAATTATTCAATATCACCAAAAAGTAAAAGGGATGTGGCCTAAAGCAAAAGATGATGCAATACAAGCACAAAAGAGCAAAGTGGATTCTTGGAAAACCACTAAGGTGTTTAAAAAGAATTGGATGATGCTGGCATTCAAGTGGCTTCATTGACTGTTCAGTGAATAGATAAAAAAGCCTTGAAGAAGCAACTGCTAACAAATGTAAACGAAATGGCTAGCATGGGCTAAAAGATGTGTCATGGATGAAGGTGCTTTTTTCTGATAAAATCATTTTGACATGCAATGTTAATGGAAGGCAGTGTTTGTTGGACCAGTGAGAAAACAGGAACTGCTGTTCAGGATAATTAGAAACACCCAGATAAGATGTTCTTTTATGACTGTTCCTCTTGCTATGCGACAGGTTCCCTCATCTATGTAAAAGACATGAACAACAAAAAGTACATATCCATCCTAGAGAGAAATGTGGTTGAATTGATTACATTCTACCCAACTGATAGTAGTGTTCCAGCAGAATCTTGTGCTCACATCAAGACCATAAGCTTTTTAGACTGACCTAGAGATTCCACTCACCTCAACTCAATAGAGAATCTGTGGGCAATCCACAAAGCAAGGCAAAGAAAATTAGAGATTCTGCCACAAAGGAAATAGTTGTGCTATCAATCATGTCTAGTGTTTAGACTCTAAAATTAAAAAGTACATGTAAAAATGTAATGGAATCTATGCCAAAAACATAGCTGAATTTATTAAGGCAAAAGGTAGACATATTTCATTCTAAATTTTGTACAACTAAGTATAATTAATGTCATTTCAATAAAAAATTGTTTACACGAATTTTCAGATTCTATATGGACTTTATTAAAAGATTAAGATAAGAGAGTTGTTAGCCTAAAGCAACTAAAGATTTAGAGATGGTGGTGGCTACACACTTTTGATATTAGTTTGTTTATCCAGAGCCACCCACTTCCAAAGCTTGGAGAGAGAGCCAACATCTAGTCTTTCAAACACTGTATAAATCCCTTAAACACCAGTCAATAATCAGTTTCATTGGGACCAGTACATCCTATTTGTAATAAAGGATTATGCCACTGTTTTGACACTAAGCATGCACAAGTAGGAGTTTTTTCAGGCTAGTTTACTAAAGAATCAAGAAACTTTTGAATTCTGTATTGTTTAAACTGTCTATACTTACTGCTACAAAGAGAGAACACACAGGCAGTGAAATACGTCACTCTAGTGCAATCTAAACAATAAAGACATCACTTCTCTTTTCTTAAAGATCAACTGTTCGGGAAATGTTGCGTTAAAGCACCCAATGGATCTACTATGACTGGTGGTGAAGAATTATGCGTTCTGCTGGCTTTTTTTTTTTTTGTGAATGAGAAACCTGTGCACGTGCATGGTATTTTTAACAATTTTTTTGTCATTGCACCTAAGAATTTTCCAGCATCTTTCTACATCTTCAACCTAAAGCAAAAGTGGCAAGTGGGCAAATTAGTGTTCATTTAACTTCTAAATGTTTATGCTAGCTGGGCGAAGTCAAGCCTTAGTTTAGACACCAGCACTGTTTCAGTTGACAAACTATATTGATCTTTTTCTTTTATTTAAGAAGTAAAACCCAGATCTATGTAGTACATTAAAGAAAAAAAAATCGGCATTTTTATTATTTTTAAAAGATAATTTCACATTAAAAAAGTTTCTCGCTTCTAAGCTTTGGGGAAAACCTTTTCTTTTTGTTTGTTGTTGAATTGCATTTAAGTTAAGGATGGGTGAGGGGAAACAATTTAGGATGGTCATCCGCACAAGACCACTTCGTTTCAGCTGTACTTCAACCATCACATTGTAAAAAAGGACAACTAACAGCTGAACCAGGAAGACACCAGGGGAGGGGGTAGATCCAACATTATTATATGTTATACACATGCACACACACCCAGGAGGGAGGGTTTTAGGGGGTGTAGAGCCTTAGTTATATACACACGCGCACACACCCAGGAGGGAGGGTTTTAGGGGGGGTAGAGCCTTAGTTATATACACACGCGCACACACCCAGGAGGGAGGGTTTTAGGGGGGGGTAGAGCCTTAGTTATATACACACGCGCACACACCCAGGAGGGAGGGTTTTAGGGGGGGTAGAGCCTTAGTTATATACACACGCGCACACACCCAGGAGGGAGGGTTTTAGGGGGGGTAGAGCCTTAGTTATATACACACGCGCACACACCCAGGAGGGAGGGTTTTAGGGGGGGTAGAGCCTTAGTTATATACACACGCGCACACACCCAGGAGGGAGGGGTTTTAGGGGGTAGAGCCTTAGTTATATACACACGCGCACACACCCAGGAGGGAGGGTTTTAGGGGGGGTAGAGCCTTAGTTATATACACACGCGCACACACCCAAGAGGGAGGGTTTTAGGGGGGGTAGAGCCTTAGTTATATACACACGCGCACACCACCCAGAGGGAGGGTTTTAGGGGGGGTAGAGCCTTAGTTATATACACGCGCACACACACCCAAGAGGGAGGGTTTTAGGGGGGGTAGAGCCTTTATATACACACGCGCACACCACCCAGGAGGGTGGGTTTTAGGGGGGGGTAGAGCCTTAGTTGTATACACACGCGCACACACCCAGGAGGGAGGGTTTTGGGGGGGTAGAGCCTTAGTTATATACACACGCGCGCACACCCAGGAGGGAGGGTTTTAGGGGGGGTAGAGCCTTAGTTATATACACACGCGCACACACCCAGGAGGGAGGGTTTTAGGGGGGGTAGAGCCTTAGTTATATACACACGCGCACACACCCAGGAGGGAGGGTTTTAGGGGGGTAGAGCCTTAGTTATATACACACGCGCACACACCCAGGAGGGAGGGTTTTAGGGGGGGTAGAGCCTTAGTTATATACACACGCGCACACACCCAGGAGGGAGGGTTTTAGGGGGGGGTAGAGCCTTAGTTATATACACACGCGCACACACCCAGAGGGGAGGGTTTTAGGGGGTAGAGCCTTAGTATATACACACGCGCACACACCAGGAGGGAGGGTTTTAGGGGGGTAGAGCCTTAGTTATATACACACGCGCACACACCCAGGAGGGAGGGTTTTAGGGGGGTAGAGCCTTAGTTGTATACACACGCGCACACACCCAAGAGGGAGGGTTTTAGGGGGGTAGAGCCTTAGTTGTATACACACGCGCACACACCCAGGGGGAGGGTTTTAGGGGGGGTAGAGCCTTAGTTATATACACACGCACACACACCCAGGAGGGAGGGTTTTACGGGGGGTAGAGCCTTAGTTATATACACGCGCACACACCCAGGAGCGGGAGGTTTTAGGGGGGGGGTAGAGCCTTAGTTATATACACACGCGCACACACCCAGGAGGGAGGGGGTTTTAGGGTGGGGTAGAGCCTTAGTTATTACACACGCGCACACACCCAGGGGGAGGGTTTTAGGGGGGTAGAGCCTTAGTTATATACACACGCGCACACACCAGGAGGAGGGTTTTAGGGGGGGTAGAGCCTTAGTTATAACACACGCGCACACACCAGGAGGGAGGGTTTTAGGGGGGGTAGAGCCTTAGTTATATACACACGCGCACACACCCAGGAGGGGGTTTTAGGGGGGTAGAGCCTTAGTTATATACACACGCGCACACACCCAGGAGGGAGGGTTTTAGGGGGGGTAGAGCCTTAGTTGTATACACACGCGCACACACCCAAGAGGGGGGTTTTAGGGGGGGTAGAGCCTTAGTTGTTACACACGCGCACACACCCAGGAGGGAGGGTTTTAGGGGGGGTAGAGCCTTAGTTGTATACACACGCGCACACCCCAGGAGGGAGGGTTTTAGGGGGGGTAGAGCCTTAGTTATATACACACGCGCACACACCCAGGAGGGAGGGTTTTAGGGGGGGTAGAGCCTTAGTTATATACACACGCGCACACACCCAGGAGGGAGGGTTTTAGGGTGGGGTAGAGCCTTAGTTTATACACACGCGCACACACCCAGGAGGGAGGGTTTTAGGGGGGGTAGAGCCTTAGTTATATACACACGCGCACACACCCAGGAGGGGGGTTTTAGGGGGGGTAGAGCCTTAGTTATATACACACGCGCACACACCCAGGAGGGAGGGTTTTAGGGGGGGTAGAGCCTTAGTTATATACACACGCGCACACCCAGGAGGGAGGGTTTTAGGGAGGGTAGAGCCTTAGTTATACACACGCGACACACCCAGGGGGAGGGTTTTAGGAGGGTAGAGCCTTAGTTATATACACAGGACACCCAGGAGGGGGGGTAGAGCCTTAGTTATATACACACGCGCACACACCCAGGAGGGAGGGTTTTAGGGGGGTAGAGCCTTAGTTATACACACACAGACACCCAGGATGGGGGGTAGAGCCTTAGTTATACACACACAGACACCCAGGGGGTGGAGGGTTTTGGGGGGTAGAGCCTTAGTTATATACACACACACAGACACCCAGGAGAGGGGGGGTAGAGCCTTAGTTATACACACACAGACACCCAGGAGGGGGGGTAGAGCCTTAGTTATACTCACACAGACACCCAGGGGGTGGAGGGTTTAGGGGGGTAGAGCCTTAGTTATATACACACACACAGACACCCAGGAGAGGGGGGGTAGAGCCTTAGTTATACTCACACAGACACCCAGGGGGTGGAGGGTTTTAGGGGGTAGAGCCTTAGTTATATACTCACGTTGCACGTTAGCCCAGCCAAAGAATGGTTTCTTTCTTGCTCAGCTGTTCGAAGTCCGATGGCGATAACAGAGAGACCTGCTGACCAGTTTACCGACCAACGCCGAGCATTTCAAGCAGAAAGACCGACCCCTTCGCCCTTTCCTTCCCGCTCAGCCCGACAAGCGAGGCGCACAGAGAACATACGACATGTATACGAGGAGACGGAGGCGGTAATGTGTCAGCGTTCCGTCCAGCTCCCGGAAGTAGTTCAGCATAACATCCGGCCTGCCTCAATGACGTAAGGGAATAAATTAATTTCGCTAACGGAACATCCCCCCCCCTACTTTTTATTCAGTCATTCCGGGAGCGGTTCGCAGTTAGAAAAGTATCCCTATTCCAAAACAAATCCGCGACAAGCAACTCACATTAAGAAGAGAAGCCGCGTTCCTTGCCGAAAGTGAAAGCGATCTCTCCATTGGTCGGATTTCTTCGTCTTCCTACCCCCCGCCGGCCAATCAGAAGGGCGCGTGGAGACGGAGGGGGGGGGAGGGCCCGCCGCGCTTATGACGTCACGCCTTCTCGTCTCGTCCCGTCCCGTCTCGTTCCTCCCCCCCCCCGCCGCCGCTGCTCCCCCCCCCAACACTTCCCGAGAGTAAGCCTTTGTACGAAGGAGACGCCATATTTTCCGAGCGCCGAATCGGTCGCCCTTCACCAGATAATGTCGCATACGTGTAACGCTTTTGTTGTTGTGATCTTGTAAGCGGGACCGCCATGGCAGAGGAGGTGATCGAGAGCTTCAAGTCTTCGCTGGCCGAGCTCACCTTCAACAGCAAGCCGCTGATCAACATGCTGACGATGCTGGCCGAGGACCACGAGCAGTACGGGGCGCAGATCGTCCAGGTCATCGAGGACCAGTTGCAGCAGGTTCTATTTTACATTTCATTTCTTCTTTCCCCTTCCTCCCTCCCCTCCTCGTATCGAACTCGCATTTTCACTCATTCATCTAGTAATTCCGCCCGTTTCCCCCCCCCCCCCACACCACAACCACACACCGTACATTAATTAGCCCAGTTCTGGTGGCCCGCCGCCATCTTTTCTCTCCATTTTCTTTTCCTCCATCTTCCTGCCGAGATGTTGCGCCCTCTCCCCTCCCCCTCCCCCTCACCGGTGGTGGTTTTCATCTCAGGTTTCTGGCCCTTTTTTTCCGTTTGTAATCGTCGCTGACATTTTCGGCAGGAGTTGGTTTCGCGTTCCAACAGACGACTCCGGCCCACCAAGGACCGGGCCCCCCGGGGGGGGGGGGTTATTATCGATCGCCCGCCCGCCCGCCCGCCATAGTTTCCAGATCACGGTAGCGAGTTTGTTTGTTTACCGCTCGGATCTCATTCTCCTAAATCTAGGAGACGGCTGGGTGTTGGCCGGGAGGAGGGACGACAAGACATCAGAGACTACATTGCAAGCCCTTCCCTCGACAGCTGCTCCATCACTGGCACAGTTAGTGCTGCTGAATAATACTTACCTTTCATTTTCGTATTGGTTTGTTGCCAACACCCCACCAATTCCCTCCCCTCTCTCCCCCCCTTTTTTTTTATTATTGAGGGGTCACGAGGCATTTCTGTACCTTGTATTTGTCTTAGATTTGTGATTAAACGTGGGCTCATCTGGGTCTGCGCTGTAGAATCTGGTATTTCATGGCTATTTCTGTGATGTTACCCAGCTTTAGACAGGCTTTGTAGTACTGTGAAGTGTCCTTTGGGTAAGAACTGTATCAATATCAACCTAGCCCCAAGATGGGGGGGGCTGTATGTATGTATGTATGTAAACAGAGGAGTTCTAGTAGGGATTGGAAACTCTACAGGCTTGCACCCTAACCACTGTTCAAGCAGGAGCTAGAGGAGTTCTAGTGGGGATTGGAAACTCTACAGGCTTGCACCCTAACCACTGTTCAAGCAGGAGCTAGAGGAGTTCTAGTGGGGATTGGAAACTCTACAGGCTTGCACCCTAACCACTGTTCAAGCAGGAGCTAGAGGAGTTCTAGTGGGGATTGGAAACTCTACAGGCTTGCACCCTAACCACTGTTCAAGCAGGAGCTAGAGGAGTTCTAGTGGGGATTGGAAACTCTACAGGCTTGCACCCTAACCACTGTTCAAGCAGGAGCTTCCAACCATACCCAGATAATTTGCTGCTTCTTCTTCAATTCAGCTGCCCCCCCCCCTTTTCCATTCTGGCTCACTGCGTGAGATGTCCTCCGGGTATTAAGTCAATAAGGGTTCACAGGTTTGGGGAGGGCTACTTTGTCTTTGCCATAGTTGAACTGGCTAAATGTTCATAAAATACGTAACTGAAAAGCCTAAATTTATTTTCATTTCCACTAAACTTTGGAGCCTGTCATAAGTAAAGTTGGTGCTAAATGTTCTAAAAGTACAGCTAATATTAGATTTCTTTATCATTTTTTTTTGCATATTCAGCGATTGATGAGGCTTGACATTGTGAAATAAATGCTCAACAAAATCTCAACCCATGACTTTCTTTGATACCTTGAATCAAAACATCTTGTTTGTCAATGTGATGTATAGCAATCTGAATAATGGCAGAACTGTTTAAAAGTTTACATTTTAAAAATATCCTGTCATTCTTGTAAAAAGCCAAAATTTAGGGTCCATCTACTTGCAAAATTCCTGTCTACAAACATCTAATACTAAATGGCTATTTGTTTGAATTTGTCTTTGTGCTCCTACAGCTAATTTAAGTCAATACTGTGTGCCATCCATGACTGTGGAGACAGAAGCTCCCTAGCTTATCGAAAGTCCCTACTGGAACTCCTCATTTTCAGATGTGAGAAATCCCACATGCTCAACTGCTGTATAAGAAGTTGAGATAAATACTGAATCAAATAAAGTAACTTCACAACTCTAATACATGCTTGTAGGATTATAAGAAACAATATTTGGCTAAGTGTGAAAATACAGCATTAAGATATGAAACTTGTAATGCTGCCTCATGACCTTTTTTGTTGTTGTTGTTTATATCTAAATTGAAATAGCTTAGAAACCTTATTTTTGAGGCATTTGGAAGTCTTGCCTTGCAAAAGATTACAGTACAAAAGTACACAGAAAGGAAGCTACTTTCCTCTCAACTTCAGCTGAAATATTTTTCAACCATGGCTTGGAGAGTCAAGGAGAAAATTGAATCGAGGAGTGGAGAGAAAGAATAAAAGGAAATGTTATGATCAATTGAGAAGTTAGCTGAAAGGGCAGGAGAGGCAGGTTTGAGAACTCAACTACATGGTTCTTGATTAATGTAATTAATTTTCTGTATCAAATGAGGCTTAGCCACTTAAAAACTTAATGATTGTAGATTTTCCATATTAAATATTGGGTGTTCAAATGAAACTCAGCTAAAATAGCATCACTGTAATGGTATCTGGCTGGGTTTTGTGTGAACATCCCCAGTATATTTACCTGAAATTACCATATGATGTAATATTACACCTTTTGGTGGTTTTGATTGCTCTGTTGATCTCAAAAGACCGTTCTGAAAACCATCCTCTGATACTCCCTCTTCATCACTCAAAACATGTTTGGTTCATACAAACAAATCTAGTCAGAGCTTAAAACAACCAAATTCCTACACTACTTTGTAGATATGTTAAAACATTTAAATTGATTTTGCTATTTTAATTTCATTGAATTCTCTTATGAAAATTATCAGGCAAAAAGTGCATACTTTTTTGTATCTTGTTGGAAAGTGTGTGTGTGTGTTGTTAAAGTATATTTCATTAATGCAGTGATGAAATGTTTTTTTAAAAAATCAGATACAAATTGCAAATTTCTCTAATGGATGATGCTTGTTCTATAACTGTTTATAAGATTTTCATTTCGTACCTGTGCCTGCTTAGCGTTTCCTTGGTTTTCATTTCCATGAAAAATTGCTTTCTCTTAGGCTGTTTGAAATCCTAAAACAATCTGCTAAATTTCCTGAGTGTCCTTTCTATTTTCATAATTTTACAACAAATGCTACAGAAATCCTCCTCAGGAAAATTTTCTGGCTAATATTTGAAAGTTAAAATTCCTTTAAACTTTGGCATTTAAAAAAAAAAAAGATTTTAAAACTTGATTACATAAAGTGTATACTTGTTCTTGAAAAATCATCTGATTTGGGTATTTGTGCTAACTTGAAACTACCAAACTAGATTTCTGATCTAAAACTTACAGGCTTTTGATGGAAAAGTGTTAGCAATTTTAAATATGCTGTAACATTTAATAGATGTAGCAAAAGGAATTGGTAAATTGTAGCATGGATTTCAAGTATTAAATTGAAAAACTTATTGGAAATCTTATTTCTTTTAATATCCATAAATTAGTATTCCTGTTTCAGGTGCATTTTCTTGGAAGGAGCTATGCTGCCAGTCAGCATTGTTCTAAATTGTAGAACCACGGGCTCACTGGGGAATTTTCAGCATAATTAAAAAAGTCTGGTTAACCAGTGCTAGTTGTAGCAAAAAATAATTTTTAATAGCATGATATCAAGTGGTCCTGAATGTGGATTACAACTTTAATATTTTACTTTTTTTACTTTTATATATATATATATATATATATATACACACACATTTCAGGTTATAAACTGGCTGATCTGGTACCAAATGTTGATCAGTTTTTATATTTAAATTATGCTTCATTCTACAGTAATTAAGTTTAGGTTTTTCGAAATAAGTGATTAGTATTAAAGTAACGTTTTTAACAAATTTAGTTTTGTAAAAATGTATGTTTTGTCTTTACAATAAAGTAAATAGAAAAATTTAACAATTAAGTAGTGAGTTTTGTCTGCTTAATGTTTTACTTTAGTTCATTTGTAATCACACTTAAGAAAATTATTTTCCTGTAAAACCAGTTTTACAATCATTAAATTCATAGATTCCATGTTTACAAGCTGATACTACGTCAACCTACTGGCTTCAAACTCTATGCCACTTTGGCATTTTGATTTACTTCTAACTAATCTAGAGTTTTAAAGGATAAATTCTAAATGACTATACTGTATTAATACTAATTTCATTTGATTTTTTTTCAAAATTAATGTAAACATTGTAAAACCTTGTTTATTAGACTCAGCTTGATTGTGTTGTCTAGAATATTGTTAATCTTTTGGGGGGTTACTTAGTCACAGTAATGCCTTGCAAACAACTGGTACTATGATTCTTAATTCATTCATTTAGAGTAAATCTATAGCTTTTTTGTCAGCAAATGTGCAGCAAGTTATCAGAAACACCTTGAGATCTCAAAGGGCTCCAGTAACCCAACTATTGTTTTTTTGCAATTGTCTATGTGGTAGCTTAATAATAGTTCATATAATTGATTGTAGCACTAACCATTCAAAATAAATTGCCATTGTTCAGTTCCAACGTTTATTTTACTAGTGATACAACATGTATGCGATTTTTTTTAACTTAAGATTCTTTAATATTGGGAGATTCAGTTTATTCTCTGCATCAACGTGCAATTAGTTTACAATTAAAATGATTAATGAAAAGGATAAAAGATGCTCAATATATTTACTGATATAAATTTATCAAAATGACAGCAACCGTTTCTTGGCATATTTTCTAGAAATGAAGTATTTAAATATTAAATAATTTATGGAGGAAATTGAATTTTTTAAGTTAATACTTTTGTATTTTTAAATGTTTAATGGTTATTCTGTTAACTCATTAAATTTATAATTTTTGGGAGGAACTTAAATATAAAAAACCAAGAATGCATGACTGATAGCTGAAATATGCAAAACATTAGATAAAAAATTTTTTTCTAGTTTAATCTGCTTTTTTTATATATATGGTTGATCAAATAAATGTATTGCTTATCTTGATGCATAAAATTTGCTGATTGGTGAAGGCAGGCTTATATGCTCTACTATAGCATCTTAATAACATCAGTAGACAAACAATTTTGATTATTTTAACCTATGTTAAAATGCCAATTATTTTGTCCTCCACGGTACCCAAAACTTTGCTTTGCTAGCAGAGTCTGGTAGAGACAAATTACAGGTAAGAATTATTTGTGTATGCTGTGTATTTTAGGGGGTTTTCTCTAGCTTATCTCATTAAATAGTCTCACTTTACTGACTAAATTAAGTGCAAATTTTTCCTCTGTAAGTAAATTGAATTTGCTTGTGCTGTGTTATGAAGAACCTGATGTTTTGTTATTAATTAAACTTGTTTTGCATATTTTATGGTTGATAATGGGAAAGGAGCTGCTCGCGTGTTTCTGCACAGTGTTTATAAAATTTTGAATTAAAATTAATTTTACTAAATAAATGCTTATAATTTTAGTAAAATCAAATGGGTAAATATTGAAAATGCGTGAAGTGCCTGAAGAAATTCAGATATTTTTTTAACTTTAAATTGTGGATTTTAAAAAAAAAAACTAAAATTTAAAGTATTTCTCAGCTTAGTGTGACTTTAAATGTTAAATGTATTCAAGCATTACTGGTAACTTGCGTCAGATTAAGAAAAATAATGTATGTAATAGTTATTTGTTGACAGCTATGAATAAGAGTTTTTGTTTTTTTACCTTGAAAACGTTTTCAAACCTAATGTGAAATTTTTTTCTTAGAACAAACAAGTGACAACATTGGGCCATTCGAAATGCATCTCTCTGCATATGAGTGACTTTGGCCAGAAGCAATCGTTTTCTGTGCAGTAATGTTACCCTCTATAAAGAAGTAAACGGCTAACAATGTTTTGTTGGAATGCTTTTAAATTCTTTGGCACTGATTTGCAAAGTGTGCAAGAGCAATGTAATATGGTTCCTTATGAGATATGAATTTAAGAGCTAGCTGTTTTCTCATCAGATTTTGTGATATGGAAAAGTTGCTTTTGCAAGATACTAATATTTGTATTGTTAATTTAAAAATAAAATGGTTCCCACACTGGCTGTTTATTGTTAATAACAATTTTAGAATTAAAAATGTCGGTGCTTGCATTTTAGTTCATAACTTTCCGGAGTAAATGACTAAATATAGTGAAGTTTTTTTTTAAAGGATTGTGCTATAGTTATTTTTACACTTAGAAAATTCCTGGTGTGATGACAGGGCTCAAAAGGTAAATCTGTACACAGTAGCAATTTGCTTTAAACAGGCTTGCACTAAGTATGAAAACCAAATGTGCTTCTAAGAAAAGAGCTAATTTGTAGTGCTGGGGCTTAAATTGTTCTGATACAGTTGTAGTTGATCGTATTTACAAATTATGAAAGCTACTGTTACCATCTATACTTTGAGCCCTGAATCAACGATAATTACTATGCCTTTCAGGCTTTATAGAGATGTCCAAGGACTGCCTAGGGTAGTCAAAACATTCATTTTCCATGTGAAAGATGATTCAAGTGATTTCAAAAGGCTGCACTCCATAAAGGTTTAGTTGAAGGGAAAAGATTGATGAGAAAATGAAGGCAACTGAATGCAGACACGGCTAATAAGGCATGTTCTTGCGGTGAAATGAAGATGAACGGACTGAGATCGACAAGAAGAAATTCACATTAGCATATTCAACTTCTGTTGGTTGCCAGCTTGAGTGAACAGATGTATTGAAAGGAAAGAAGAAAAATACAGTAAAGAACGTAGCTTGCTCCCGTGATGGAAGTAATGTGCAAATCTTACCCTTGAAACTTCAACAAGTTTGCAGGTTTTACCTTGATTTTATGCATTTGGTTCACTGATATTGGTTGAACCATGCATATTGAAAAACATAGTGTACAGAAAATGCCAACATTTAAAAAGTGAAACTAGACAGATGGTCCAAAAATTTAATACAACTGTTTGTATCTAAAAAAAAAAAAAAAAAAAAATTGAAGAATAGTGGGTTAAACAAATTTGTTCTTATAGAATTCTGAAAACTAGTTTGGGAATTTTAATGAAAACTTCCTGATGTAAAAGATAATTCATTGTTAACCTTGATGGCTTTGTCAAGTGAATGCAAACATATATGGTGGTGAATGGTTGGTCATCTATTACTGTCTTTGGTTTGTGTGAACATTTAAATTTGTAACAAGGTCATCTCGTGTTCACACATTTGTCAATACCATAAATGTTTGATTTTCACAAAAAAAAAAAAAACTGACAGGGTAAAAGAAATATATTCATTAAAATATCTTTACTCAAAGAGTGATGCTTTAGTATATCTTCATTGCAATCAGTTTTCTTCAAGTAAACCAGTCACTGATCATTGCTGGGTACTGAGAGTGATGGTTATAATAAAGAGAACCATTCATTCCATCTCCAATAGGCAAAGATATTGTGAGGAATATTTACAGTGAACTAAATTTTGGTTTAGCGAAGTATGGATTTTGCTTTTAGTGCATTAGATCATTACAAGAAATTTTTGAATATTATATTCAAAACAAAACAAAAAAATGTATGTTTTTATTCGAGAACATTTCTAAATTTGTTCAGAATAAGCTAGATCCAGCATTAGCTTAATGTTTGATCTGATGCCTTTTTCAAATGAAAATCCTTAGTTTGACAGTTTAAACTGGCTTTATTTTAAAATAATTAAATGTTGCTATGGTTGGACAATTTTATACTTTTGGGAAATTTTAATATGTCTGAATCATGATTGGATTATTTCAGAAATGCATTTAGAAATTAAAGATTTCCAAAAGTGAAGAAATAAACACGAAACTTATTTTTGTTCATAAAATAATATTGATTTTAAATAGTGTATTTATAATAAGTGGAGCTAAAATACCATTTTGTTATAAATGTAAATACTACTATATTAATACTTCTTATTTCAGTTGAAGTCCATGGTATGGTACATTTTGCAATTCTCTTAATAATAATAATAATAATGTGAGCAATAATTACAAAAGATTTATGAATAAATTTGTTTGCTTTAATATTCCTCTTCACCAGCAAAATCCTACTTTGGACCAAATTTTACATGCATAAGCAAGTAAAGGAGGTTTATTTATTTTTTGAATTGACTGCTTATATCCGTAAAATTGCTTTTTAATAACAGTAATGGAATTTCATTTTTTGATGTGTAATCTAATGAGTTTGACTACATTTGGGCTCTTGCTAAGTATTTGAAAATGGGGAAAGTCTGTTTCTTTTTTAACTATGGAAAATCTGGGCTAAGAACTATTGTTGTATTAATCGTTTAATAATTTATAACTTGGTTTGAGGAATGAATGAATTTAACTATACAATTTGGGGTGTCTTCTGTTAGCTTTGGTAAATTTAAATGTTAGTTCATGAAAGAATTAGACTGATTAATGGCTGTTTTCATTTTAGAAAAAGAAATTTGAAAGGAATTGTGATTAAAACTTTAGTATACATTAGTAGATGCACCATTAAAGGATAATAGTTTTTCCATTGTACTAAATGTGGTCAGACAGAAGTTGGCTTCAGTTATCTTATACATTGACAAAAATGGGGGGGTTGGCAGTTCTAACATGGGGGCAGTAATTTCCCCATTAGCTTGGTTAATTCTTGGTGTATTCTTTTGTTGAAATATATAGTTTATAAATTCTATAATAAAACCCAAATACTGTTAGCAACATTTAAGTTTGTATTCTAAAGTACTATGTCTTCAAAGTTAAATCTTCCTATTGCTAACTTTGTTTTGGTTAAGATAGCTGAAGCCAGAGCAGGACCACTTTTAACCTTCATTAAGGATTAATTTTGACTATTGAACAGATTTGTTTCCTGCAACCAAAAGTAAATAGTATTTTTCAAGTTGCTACTACACACATTGAGTTGTCAATAGTATAAAAAGCTTAGTGAACAAAAATGGGATGTGCAACCCAGTGTTTACTGTTGAGGTAAAAATGTTCTTTCTTTTTTTTAACTTGATAGACATTTAGTTTAGTATACTGTTGTATTTTATATATAAAATGTTTGTATTTTATATTTTGAATAATGTGTCTCTTCTCTACTTTACAGGCAAGACCTTCCCAAAAATTGCCAATGCTTTATTTGATTGATTCCATAATTAAGAATCTGACTACTTCGAGTTACCCACAGCTGTTTATGCCGAATATTATTACAACATTCTGTGAAACATTTGAAAAGGTTAGAATAAGTTGGGGTTTTTGTTTTTCTTACCTTATTATTTATGCTGTTGGTAGGGTAATAGTTGCTTGGTCTTCAGATGGAAGATTGAAGAGTGGTCCAGAGTAATTGGATGAAGCTGCTTTCATCAAGTGTTGGTCAGAGCTGCTGGATGATGGCTGTTGAGTGGCTGCTTTTGATTCATCTAAGGAAAAAAGAAAAAAAAAATAAAAGTCAATTCTGTTCACCTTTTTATTGTAAACAATTAGCAATTGTGAATTAAAATTTTGTGAGGGGAGGGGGTTGAGCAGTTTCCACACCTAACAGCAAAAGACTATAGTCACCCTGATGGTGGTAAGCTCAGGGTGTTTTCTTAAGCTTCATCCTGACTGATATGTAAAGTGTTTTTTTTGTAACCATGCAGGTAAAGAAGAGAATTTCATTAAAAACTCTGCTACATTTTCGTTCAACAGTATTCATTGTTTTTAATGGCTGGTTTGAATTAATTGTAACTCAAGCAGGTTTCAAACAGTGATATATTTCATTGCAGAAAACAACTAAATAAATAAGATTATTCTTTTAAAGTGTTCACGATATATCAGTATTTTGTTTTTATATTTGAGTGTTAAAAATGTTCAAATAAATATTTTAACGTTACATTTAAACAAACTATGATCAGCCTAGTCTTAATTTCAAACATCAGTCATGTTTGCTTTTTTTTTTCATTTTTTCAAAATGTTGACAGTTAAATAGAATTACTTTTAAAGCAGATAGTGAAACAATTTTTATCTGCAATGTAGGTACGCCTTTCTTTTGTCAGTTGACATTGAATTATTGCCTAGCGCTTAGAAAATGAGACTTACACATTGCATAATGCTTTTGTATTTTTATTATTGAATATCTGCAACAGAAATGAATGGTAATTTTAACTTTTTTTTTAAAAAAAATGAGCCATGAAGTTCTTCAAAAGTATCTTAGGTTTGTTTCGGCTGGAAAATGTTATTTAATCTCTTCTTTTTTTCTGCAAAATGTTGTTTGCAGTCTCAGGAAGGTTGACTGAATTTTTAAAAAATGACTTAGCAGCATCTTTGCTATTTTACATTAAAAACTACTTTTACAACCAGTAAAAAGAATTGGTTGGTTTGCGTGGTTGACAAATTGCAGCAGATGCTGAGTTTAGATGATCATCCAGAATTGACTCTTAGCAGGAAAAAAAGTTCTAAGTTTGTCAATTGTGGCTTTTATTCCCTTTTTTCATACTGATCCCAGAATCCTAATAAAGATCTACCTTCGGCATAGCCAGCTATTATCAGAAAACCTGCAATTTTTGGAGATGACTATAATATTTTTGTATAATATATGCTTCAGGAGTTTTTATTTTTGCATACTTTGACAGTATTTATTGAAAATACTTTATAGAATTTAGTTATCATTGATTAATAATTCTTCTGCCAGATGTGGTAGTAAATTAAATGGAAACGTTCAGCAAATGATTGCATTACAAAGCTGGCACTGTGGCACAAAAGATTTTCTAAATGTCGTAAAAACTAATATACACTAACTGGTCAAAAGAGTTTTTAGCTGATAACTATCAAGATGAACAATGTTTTTACTGTTGGGAAAAGTTGTAGGGGTCTTGATAATGAAAAAATTATGAATCTGACAAGCATGTCAAATCTGCAGCTGGTGGTTGAAATCTAAAGAAATTTTTCAAACACCTAATTGACAACTTAAGGATTTTGCTTGGTGCGTGTGGATGTTTACTAGAGCGATAGCTGATTGATTCGATGCAAGAAATCATATAGTCATTTTAATCTCGCCCACACAGTGGAAATACCATCAGGATTAGACCACTGAAAACGTGTGATATGGCCAAAAGAGAGTCTTCATTTTATATGCATGCAAAGATAAATTTAGTATATAAACTCTTGCTGTTTAGTATGTAAAGCCACTGGAAATGGAGTAATGTTATAGGGAATGGTTAGCATACCTGATAAATATTTGCACATAGTTACAGACCAAGTACGTTCATGCTTCCCTAAAGGTGGTGTACCGTTGTGGTTAGTAACTGGCTTGCAGAGCATCAGGCAGACTTTCTAAGTGATAACCACCCAGACCCACTGAAAATGAACGCTGCACTCAGCAGAAAACTAACGTTTGTTTTTAGTTAGGAACCGAGAAGAATAAAAGTACTTGTTCAGACATTTTTTTGTGTAATCGTGGATGGAAGAGCAGCATTTTGCTAGATGAAGGATTCACATTCTTTGGCCAGTAATTGTGTATGCATTTTGTTTTGGGTAAATAATGCAATGTTATTTCATAATTGTGGAATGTTTTTTTTTTTTAAATACACAATAAGCCTATGATAATACTTTGTAAGAAAGACTTCGTTATTGCTGTTGAAAATACATTTGGTCTGTAACAAGCAAAGCAGATATTTGTATATCTAGTAAATAAAATTTTACAGATTTGGGGGAGAATTCTGAGAGAAAGCAAATGTTATGGAGAGAGAATAAAGCAATGACATAAGTTGTGCAGACAATGTTTTGTTGTCTAGCTGACCGTGCTGAGATCCTGGATATTGTGGTTGAAAAAAAGTAATACATGACTTAAAGTCAAAGATTTAATTTGAATTATTAAACTTGCAGTTTTTTTTTATAAAAGAGTCTATTACTCGGTGGCTGTTGTTACATAACTTGTACAATAATAACTAACTTTCTAAGGTCATTGCCTACATGGATGACATTTAAGCTTTTAATATTAATAAAACTTGTTGATGTCGAATAACTTAATCTCAGATTTCAGGGAATCTGTATTTGAAAATAAGTGCACCACTTAAACCATTTTTTATATATTTATATTTATCTAATTTCCTTTCAAGAATTAAGGAAAATGTTAATACTGTTTTTATGATGGTACAGTGGTAGTTTGATATTCCTTAAATGATCGAGCAGAAGTATTTAGGTTTGTTTGAAGGATTACAGAATTTGATATATTTTGATGTTGCATGATTTAGCTTTAAAAGGTAAGTAATTGAGATTTGTTAACCATTAGTACCACTAGTAAAATACCAGTTGCAATCATGCTGTCCAAGGAGAAAATTCTGGAATTTGCAATTTTTAAATTGCCTTTGTGATCACTACACCAAGTGGAAATTGTTATTTGTATTCTAAAGCATATTGGTCACTTCAAATTGTGATAACAATTACAAGTTGCTTGAAAAAAGAGGAGAAGAAAAACCAGTTGTGCACTTAATGTCTTGTAAGCTAGACTTAGAGATGCTACAAGATATAAGAAGAAATTAAAAGCTGAAATAAACTGGTGAGCATAATACTACTAAATGATCTGATTGACTTACCTGTGGTGCATTTGTAAAATTAACAACAGTTTGTGTTTGCAGCTTTGGAAGAGGGGAAAACAAACTGAATTGACATTTTAATTTATTTGGAAGAACAGGTAATATAACCTCAGAGACACCACATTAGTTTTGACTTATAAAGGGGAAACCATTTTCTTTTAATGACAATTTTAGATGTGTTTAAATCAGGTAAGTTGTGGGAAAAACTGCTGATCTGTCTATATAAAAGTAGTAATGTTTGAATAAGTGCATAGCACGACAATTGTATTTAAATATTAGGCAATTACAAATTTACTCCCCACCACTGAAGAAGTTCCTTAATTTTTGGATAAAATAAAGGATAATCTTTGCAAATCCATCAACAAGTATAGGATTGAATTATTTTTTTCCCAGCAGTTTAAGCTAAATGGTTAGATTAATGTTATTACAATTTTTTCAAATGCATTTTTCCAGCTGAAACTTCATGTTTATACAGTTCTTCAGTAATAGTATATTGGCTCATATTGCGTTTCATAACTTTTGAGGTTTTTTGTTCTGAGATAAGCCTGCTGCCATGACTACTATTAAAACTTCTAAACCTGATATTTCAGTGTTTGTCTTTAACAGAATCATTTAAGAGTGAGCTGTTTGTGAAAATCTGGTCTTAAAACTCAATATTTTGCAATGTAGGTTGTCCCTATTTTCTATGCAAAAAAAAGAAAAAAGCTGACAGCAAAGGCTTAATTGCATTGCATATTGGCCAGATTAAAACTCCATTTTCCAGAAGATGTCTATTTAGCAGTTTTATTAAAATGTAGGTTGATGAAAAGACCAGACAAGCAATGTTCAAGTTGAGGCAAACTTGGGAAGAGATTTTTCAAAACAAGAAACTGTATGCAATTGATGTACGCATACAAAGGTCTGATCCCGCCTGGCCAATCACCGCTCAGCCTCCAGAGCAAGGAAGTATCCATGTAAATCCAAGGTTTTTAGTGCAGGTAATGTAATCATGATCCCCCCACACACCACATTCACTTAATGTTATGTTACATTTTACTAGCCAAGATAGTATGAATTTTTTTTTTAATAGTCCGAATATTGACAATTCTGAAATAGTAGTAAAAATAATTCTTGTAGGTTGAGCTGTAAAATATTTGATTGCCCAGTATCGGCTAATACCAATACAAGTTGTTTATCGAAGACCTTAAAAAAATTGGTAATTAATCTTTGAACAACCAACTTGATTTTGCTGCATGGTTAGAAACTTCATGGTAAATTTCGATATTACTTTTTTTGTGTTATGTTGAGATGAGCAGAAAAACACTATAGTTGAGAGAGATCTAAATCTGAAGAGCAAAGGACTTCTTACCCAGTAGTGTATTTTTTAAACTAAAAAGTATCTACCACCCCTAAATAATACTGAGCCAAGTGCATATTGAAACGTTCTCAATTTTGGGTATTTTACATTTAATCTTAAAAAATAGTAGTAGTAATTATCCATTTAATATAAAGTGTATCTTTAGGATGCAATAGTTTATATCATCTGAGTGAATTGTAATTCCAGTGTTTTGTTTATGCAAAGACTAATTAAATGCACTTGACTGACTGATGGCTGTTGAGGTATAATATCTTGTATGGAAAATGAAATGTTGATCGGTCTGTTAATACTGTGAAAATTTAACATTTTTATCAACTTTGTGTGAGAATTTTGGGATTAATAAACAAGAAAAAAGTAACAGCTGCTTAAAATTATTTATTCCACACTATATATTTTTATTTGGGGGGGCCCCTTAAAAGGAAAAAGGTATTTTTAAAAAAAATTTTGTTGACAGTTTCCACAAGAGAAAGCTTACTATTACAAATATCCTACCAAAAACCGGCGGTTTAGATGTATGATTGGTGGCTGGTAATTGGAATTTTAGTCTCTGGCTTTCACCAGGTATGGTAATTTCCTCACTATTGTTGACTATATTAATATCTTAATTATCTTTGCACTGCTGCTGTATTTTAGATGCTGTTTTGTCCAGTTGCTCAGTCTGAAATAGTATTACAAAAATTCAGGTTTTTTTGGAATTCCCATATGCACGCACACGCACACGAAAAGTATTTTAGCAATAGTGTTAAGGTTCTCACCATGAAAGTCCTTTATACCTATTTTGTTTACGCATTTTCATCTAATTAGCTGAGTATAGAATTGAGGACATTCTATGTCTTCACAATTATTTCCATTTTTATAATTAAGTATAACAGGTAAAGAAGATTAAGGAAACAACTTGTATGCTAATTTAAGCCACAATCTCCATTTGTATGAGTTTTTTTTGGATAATTTACGAATGAGTAAGTCTCTTTCTTTTTTAGTTCTTAAAAAAAATTTTCACACTTTAAACCTGGAAACTAACTAACTAAGCTGAAGTAGAAACATCAATTCATAATTGAATTTTTTTTTCTGAAAATTGAGCTCAGAATTTAACTGAAATCCAAAGCCAACTATATTTCACTCAACTTTTGTTAACAGAGTTACTCCATTGTGACCCCCCCAACCTGAATATCATTTTGAGATTTAGATTGCCCCCCCCAACTTTCTTTCCACTAAGGTATTCTATTGAGCTTCACTAAATCTGCTCTGAATTTTTTCTTCAATACATTCATCAATTTGTGCACTATTAATGGAGATCTCCAATGACCCGAGTAATTGTAGAAAAATTCCAGAAGGTTGTTACAACAATAATATCCTGCACCAATAAGCTTTGATAGCAACAATACTCTAACCGCTGCATTGTGGTTTTCACTAGTGGATAATGAGACAACACTAGAATACCCAAAGTAAATCCTGTATCAAGTTTGGAGAATCAACTTAAATCTGTTTTGTTTTTAGTATTTGGTATATTTGATAAATGTTCTGTGTGGTAAACAAACTTTATAAAATACTGCATATTTAATTTTTCTTTAATCTTAATAAGTCTAATTAAATTTGAGGTATACTTTTGCTGAAACAAAAAAGCTGCCGGTAGTATTTGCCTATAACAAAGATTCTCAAGAAATATATTATTTAATTGTCATGTTAAGGAAACCAAGCCGCAGTGCACTGGATCTCCTAAGTCCAGTCATCAAAACCATTCTAGAAGATAGAAGTATCTCCTAGATACAAAATGTATAAAGGAAACTTTCTTTATCAAGTTTTGACAATTTTTATATACTCTGGAAAAGCATAAAGTGGATCGCTCAATTTGTTAACCATAATCAGAATATCCAAGTTAGTTTGGCTTTCAATGAGTACAAAGCTAATGTTCTTAAACAGCACTTGTCAGCAGTACATGGAAGATGTGCCCTGGCGCACATTGTTATTTTATAGCAGCTAAAGTATTTTCAAAGTGTATGGTAGGTAGGTTGATTTTTCCCAACTGGTCGGAAGAAAATATTTTTCAACATTTAGTTTTTTGTTATTCAGGGTCTAAAAACACTCATGCCCCAATCAATTTAAAAACCTAATCGTCTGTTAAAGGGACATGTATATTTCTTAATTATTTGTAGGCAACATTTTTCAGAAAAACCTGATGTTAGTATGTTTTCTTTGACAGTTTAAACATCTGCACAAATGGAGAATATAATGTGGTCATAGACTTTACCCAGCACAACCAATTATGGACAGTGCAAGGGCTTAATATATTCTGTTGTTGTTGTTGCTAGTGAGCTTTTTGATAATTCAAAGCCATTCCCTGTTTTGTCGGAGATGACTTTATCAACTTAGGCAATTTTAGTTCCCTGTTAGTGGAAGTGTATTTTTACTATAGGGTAAATTCACCATGAGACTTATTTGTGAAATGCCATCTTGTTCAAAATAGTCTTAATTTGGATAACATCATTTTTTAATATGTTGACTGCTGACTATGAGTACCAAATTATACGTGTAATCAGCATTCAATGTGTAAACAAGTGTGAGAATCAAGAGTTTGAAGAATGCCAAAATAAACTCAATTTTGCTGATGCTTTTAAAAAAAAAAATACATGATGGAATTGAAATTTTAATGTCAGTTGTCGGCTGGTTTGGATCGATGGGCAACTAAAACCTTTCCAGTGATTCTTACCATGATCGGATTTGTTTTTCTGTATGAAACAATGCGTGTGCTTGTCAGCATTCTGTGGATTTTTGTCTTTCACAAATACGAAGAGGGTGGGTTGGCTTTGCTTTGTTTCCCTCCATAGGTAAGCTAATTATTATATGGGTATGTTGTCTGCCAAAACGCTGTTTAAAAAAAAAAATTGGGGAGGGATGCAGGCAACCTTACATAAGGTGTTCTCTTCAAGCAAGACCTAGGAAATTAATTCTTTCAAACCAAAGTTTCTGACTAATAGTAAACATTTATCTTAGAGTTTACAAAAAGCAAGAGAGAAAACGAACGATATAGAGAATGGGTGGGGATTTGATTGAAGAGAAAAAACTGATGGATTTTCAGGACTTTGGTGTTGAAAGTATTAAGACCAGTGACAGTACAAATTAAATAACACCCTGTGTGCAAATCTCTTGAAACTAAGGTCTGTGAGTTTGTGAAGGCTACTTATGCAAGGTTTCTTGTGAGCAGCCAGCGATCCGTTTGTGGCAGTATTATAGATGAGAGACAACGCAATTGACTGATACGCTTATCACTATTTCACCTCCGAACAGAAAGAAGAGGAGGAACAACGGGAACAGAATGAAAAAACTAGCCAAGAACAGCAAGAGGCATTGATGAGGCAACAGCTGATTTCCAAACAACAAGAGTTGCTAAAACTGCAGCAGCAACGGCTGGAACTTGAGTTAGCAGAGACGAAGCACAAACTGGAGCTGCAGAAAAAACAAGCTGAGATCAGAGAGCATCAGGTGACTAGCACTAGCATCCTCGGAGCAATTTATGTTTTCTGACTTCATTCAGTCCTCACCATTCCTGGAAAAATTTTCATTCAGCAATTTATTGCCTTCGGAAAGTTTAATCTGCATTTTAGTGTTTGCAGTTAAAAACATTTTTAAAAAGTCTTAATAAAGTGATGGTTGGTGCGTGTGTGTGTCAAATTAATGAATATGAAACCTAGTACTAAAAATAAAATAACTTGAAAGACGGAGAAGTTAGTGTAGAAAATCCTTTTTTGACTTGTCATGTGTCACAGCAGTGAATCATGGATGAGTATCTTTAGAAATGCTAAAAGTTCCTAAGCACTCAGGGGAAAAAAAAATTAATTTGTGTGAAAGGGGAGATAACTCTTTAAAAGTAGCTAATGTTTGGTGAACTTTAGAATTGGTCCAGCCAAAATCAGCATATCCAACATTTTAAATTTTAAAAAAAATTGTCACCATTTTGAGAAAAAAGAAAATTCTTTGATTTCTTTTTCTCTAAAATGAATAGAAAATTTTTTAATATGGCACGAATTTAGCTGGCCCAACTTATTTAAGAAATACTCCACAGCAACATCTGAATTATGAACCTTAATTGATTCATGTTGGCATTTTATGAAATGAACTATTTTCAGCAAAGTTTTTAAAATGTATCATTTGGAAATATATATTCTAATTTCTGTTATTGCCTTAATAAATGCCCATTTGTCTGCATTCATAAATAATCTTGATCAATTCTGTCGAAGAATTAACTTTGTATATAACACGGCTCTTGATCATTACATCTAAAGATATTAAATGGAAATTAGCCGTGTCAACTCTAATCATTTTTAGCATACTTCAAATTCCTTTTCACCATTAAAATATTCACACCAACTGGATTATGTATTCATATTTTCTTATTGCTTTGTTGATGCCTTCTCTACCTGTGTACTCATTGTTCCTCTAGCATTTATGGGATATTGTCTTGTTTGAGCATGTGATTGTTGCATTGCTGATCACAGGATGCTTATTAAGTGATGTGTGTGTGTATGGTGATTGTCAGATCATCACTTTCTGTGCTGCTTTCATACCTACTCCAGCAATTCTTTCCCTCATTTGAAATTTTCATAGTAAGCTTTGTGTATTGTGCCTGTAGAAGAGTTAGAATGTCAAAGGATGCAAGCTACTTGGGCAGGGGAATTTAGTTGGGAAAAAAAAAAGAATTTCAAGGTGGATACAAGAAGTTGAGAAGGAAAAAGCGATTATGAACCACCTCAAGAGGATACAGCTGCTGTGGTCAGAAACTTATTCAATGGTTTTGCAAATATGACTGCCATCTGAATCTTATGAAGACAGAAACTTTATCAACACCAAACAGAAAAGTAGGAAGCATTCTAGTCTACATCATTAGTATGTGAAGGTGACTCCAGAAATAATTCACTGCTAATATCAGATGACATGGCTGGCAATGCAACTCTGGAAAGAAAGCCATCTTAATACAAACAAGAAAAGGGCCCACTTGTTTTGAAACAACAATGGGAATTATCTGCTTTGTTGATTCCTTAAGGATTACAATGATTTCAGATGGTTTGCTGAATGAAGATTTTTTGTTTGGGATGCCTCTTAGGGTGTAAAGGACTGAGAGAAAATGTATGCGGGGACCAGATGCTGGTAAATGGAGAGCACATGTACAAGAAGCTAGAACCTTGCTACTGTCTTCAATGAGTGAAGAATGTGTTAAATTCTTTTTCTCATGATGTGATCAGGAAAAGTTTCAAGAAGACTGGCACAGAAAATTACATGAATTCTAATTCAGACAACAATGAATTAACTTTTCGGGATTCATATCACAGAATTGTGTAGTGCAAGAAGTGACTTAAACAGTGACATTTCAATGTAACTCAGGTTTAACTAAACAGTTGATTTGTGTCCATTTATGTTCTTTCTCATCTTTCCAGGATATTTTTGCTTTTAAAAGTGCATGCTCTTTGATTTTACTTTTCTTCCTGAGTCAGTGACAAAACCACAGTAAAATCACTTAATAATGATTTTCTTCATTCTTTCATTACTTACAGATCTTTGCTATCCATTTGTCGTGTATGTTTAGTTTTGCTTGGCTTGTACTCTTATTTGGAGATATTTTCATGTAGCTTGGTTCCTACATATCAGTACATCAACTGTTGCTGATTGTATGGAGATATTGGTTATATTTTCAGTTTTCAGCAATTTTTAACACTTTTGGTCCCCAATAAAATTCTCTGGGTGCAACTACAACCAATACAGTATGTAAATATCTTTTAAAGTCTATTAATTAGAATTTTTAAAGTTGCTCAGTGGTGTTCGTTATTGTAGTATTATCAGTCCCCCCCCCCTTTTTTTTGTAAGTGGTCACTGTCTGATATACAATAAAAGGGATTTTATCTTTTCAAATTTGTCATAAAAATTAGCTCTCAGTTTCTGAAATGAAAAGCTTCAGTTTGCCAAGTTAAATATCTTAGACTAAAATTCCTACATTGAGTTTTCTAACAAACTAGCTCCCATATAAATAATAGGCTGGTCATTATTTTGGCATTTACTTGGATCTGAAAGAAATAAAAACTAATATATTGGACATTTATTAACTGCCCCCTTTTTCCCTGAATTTTCATGTCACTCATGCCTGCTTTTAATTTAAGAACTGTATTAGCTGTTAATTTACCATCAGAAGAACCATCTTTTTTGTTGCTCTTGCAAAAAATACGCTACCACACCAGGATTTTTCAATATATGTATTTACAGAACACTTGTCAGAAATGTAGTCATAAAAAGGAGAGGGTAAATAGACAAGATTTGTATGCAATGAGTATTTAGGCAGATCTACTGTTCTACTTTTGTGAATGTTTAGGATCACTAACTCTTGCGTGATCAACCCTTAAGGTGCCACTTCTGTACTCTTGGTTTTAGAGACATAAATGTGACCTTAGCTTTACTACTTTACCACACAGAACTAGTTCTCTAATACAACAATATGCCTTTTCATTGGTCCCAACATAAATGCAGAGAATGCACACCTTGTTTTAAGTATATGTACATACCAATTATAAATTTGCATGACAGTTGGAAAGCCATAGAAAGTTTTTTTTATATTCTTTATGCTATTTTGATGTTGAATACTTATTGCCACATTGTCTTTTGTATTTCAGCTTGAAGAGAAATTAGCAGAAGTGACCAATTTTTCAAATGATGTTCCACAAGAAATGCCTGTGCAGTCTTCTAGTAGACCTGCTCCAGGGATTCTTAGGCCTTTTGCCAAAGCACCTGGTACTGTGCCCAATCTTGTTCCCGGTTGTAGTAACAAAGGGCAGTCATCAGGCAACATGCATTGTGCTGTTCCACCATCTAGGACAAAGCCAACTATGCCATTGCCATCTGTTTCTCCAGCTGCAGCAACTGAAAGAGGTGCAGTTTTTGTGGACAAATTGAAGACTCCCCAGCGGCAGTCAGCTTCATCAAGAGATCCTCGGCTGGCCACCCGTGACCCTCGTCTCGCTTCTCGCGACCCTCGTCTCATCAACAGTTCTCAACAAGTAAAAAGAGGAATTGAAGGAAAGTTGCCAGGGCAGTTTGCCAACGACAAAAATTCCTCTCAGCTGAAATCAAATGTCACATCTCGAAGAATAGCTGAACCAAAACTTTTAGATGTCCATCCATTTTCTGGTCAAACAGGGCATTCAGATAAATTGGATTCAACTAACAGAACCAGAGTTCCAGCTCCAAGTGGCAGTGGATATGAATCCTCAAATCGTATGAATCAGCTTGTTTCTAATTTCATGCCTCCATCTTCAAATGTTGCTAGCCAAGCAGATTCAGCAGGACATTCACTGGGACAAAAACCCAATGTTCGACCAGAACTTCCAGGTTCAAAACCAGGAATAGCACCAAATACAGGTGGTAGCTTTTCATCTCCAATTATACCTGGCTATCCTCTACCTAGTGCTTCTGTTCATAATTCACCAAATTACCCACCTAATCAGAGTATACTTGATTTTGTACCCAAGAAATCACTGGGACATGATATCAAAAATGTGTCAAGTAATCCAACACAAAATCTTACCTCATCTGCAATGTCATTTTCAAAACAGACTCCCAAAAATTTGTCTGGATCATTAGGGGATTCATTAGTACACACGAAGACACCTCTTGAACAGCAAAATCCAAATGAAAGAGGTATTTTGGTCTCCAAGACAGAAGCGCCAAATAGCCAGTCTCAAAGTGCAGTTGGTTCAGATAAAAATTCTTTTTTAAGGAAACAGATACCAAGGAAAAACACTTCCACTAGTCGGAATGAACTTCCCCCATCAACTGCATCTGGTACGAAGATGGCTCTCAGCCTGTCAACTTCTAACCAGGTTGAGCATGGTTTTCTGAAAACAAATGCTGCTTTACGTGCTGCTTCTGATGATAGTATGTTGAAGCCCTCTGACCTTCCTGTACCTTTTGCTGATTCCGGTGTGAAGGTAGAGGCAAGTGATTCTGAAGTTTCTGTAGCTGGGTTGGTCCAGCAAAATGAGAAGCCTCGTTCAGGGATCCAAGTTGATATAGAAGACAGTGTAGAAGGTGGAAAACTTTCTGATGTGCAGAGTCCTGAAAAGGAAAACAAAACTTTAGAAAAGATTCAGAACAAAGACAATAAAGTTGAGGCAAAATCATCCAGAGAAAGAAGACGTAGTGATGATGATGGAAGAAGGCGTGATGAGAAGAGTAAAGGAAACGATCGGGATGGGAAAATGGATGAAAGCACAAAACCTCGACGAGACAGCAGAGAGGATGAACGTAGGACAAGGTATTCCAACCGGCATGGTCGTGACAATGATGGTGGAGATTACAGGGACAGAATGCATGACCGGCGTGGCAGAGGAGGCAGAAGAGTTGATGAGAAAAAGCGGGAATGGCATGATGATGAACGAGACAGGTTTTCAAGATGGAAACGAGGCCGGGAGAGGTCACCCAGACCCAGGTCACCTATTCGTCAAGAACGCGACAGGAACTACAGTAACTGGCGTGTGGAGCATGAGAGCAAAGATAAGGACTATAGAGAAGAAAGAAAGCCAGAAAAGTCTGCATTGTGGAGAGGCCAAAATGAAAGAAGTCCAAACCAGAAGGATGTGGCAAGGCCAGTTAAAAACATCACTAAGCGCGATCGGGACTACAGAGATAACAGGGAGGCCACCCCTCAGGTCTTTGACAAAAATGAATGTGGAACATCGGCAGCCAAACGTCAGCGGTCAGATAGTGATGAAAAGCCAGCAGATGAATCTAGTGAGCCAGAAATAGAAAAATTGTGGTAAGAAATATTTAAGCATATTGATGATATAAAGTCTAATTTATGTAATTGATAGACAATGTGAATACCTCATCAACATAAGCAAGTTAATACGAGTTGACAACTGTTTTTACTTTTAAGACATATACTAAGACTTTCAGTAACTTGACATTGGATAACTCAACTGTACTAAGTGACATGCTGGTCCCAGAAAAATGGCTATTTTGCCTATTATAAAAACTATACATAACTCACTTGCTCTTAGTAAATAAATTTGGGGCATTTTTTAGTCCCTTGTAGTGCAATTTTACATTAATTTCTATTATAGCTAAGTTTGTCAGTTGACATTGGATGATTGATCTTGATTGACATTTTGAGAGTTTTGATCATTCTATATACAATTAGAAGAAATCATTTATTCTTTTAGCTATAAAAAGATGCACAACTTCCTCGTATCACTCATCAGTAACAACTTGTATGATGTAACATCAGCTAATTCTCGAAGTTGAAAAGAAACTAAAAAGTAAAATAGAAACAGCAAAGCAGTTTGATAGTCCTCCGTATACTCTTTTCATATGGCTTTAAAACGCTGATAAGACCAAAGACACTTACCTGAACAACAGAAATGTAAAGGCCTCTCAGTATCCTGAATAGAAATCAGTAACTTAGATAAAAAGGTCAACTGCTGATAAGTCAAAGAGTTTTTTTTGGGGGGGTCCCTGAAACTTCAAGCTAACAAAAGTATGCTGTATTAATTGAGGTCCGTGGAAATTATTTTAAAATTTAAAATAAAATTTTAATCGCCTTAAAAGTAAATAAAACTACTTTGAAATAAAGATGCAGCATGTTAGAATGATGGATAGAATAATCTAAGAATGTGTGTTACTTTGTTTTAGAAAAGCAACTCTAGTTTCATTATCGAGTGTAATACTCCATGGTACATGATTTTCCACGTTTCTCTGTAAGAAAACCTGTTCCAGACTGGGTTAGCATTTCTATGGTAGCATTACTCTTTTAATTTGATTTCTCCTTTGCTGAGTTACATGGCTAGAACCTAACACTTGGTGATAACTGTCTTCTTCAATGATTTTAAAACTAGTCTTAAGGGCGGCATTATTTTTTTGGTTAATAAATATCAGGTGGCCATAAAGTTACTTCCTGACTCAAAAACTATAACACATTAACAGAAGTGCATGTATACACGGGGTCATGAGGAATGCATTCCCAAAGTTTGAAGATTTTGCCACTTGGTTTGAGGATACCACTCACATTGTGTGATGTCACGCCACACCACTAAACAAGCATGTCGATTTTTTAAATTAAATTTCTTATGAAACTGTGATGTATAACTAAAAGAAAACATTTACAAATTGAGTTGCCAACATTAATTTATTAAAACAAATCTTTAACATTTTGCTGAAGTACACAATGTCTCCATTCTTAATAACATCTTCCATATGTAACACATGATACACGGCTGCACTGGGTAGAAAAAAATGTCACTGAATGCTGACAAAAGGCAGGCACAACAATCTCTACATTGCTTTGAAATATTTTTACATCTTGAAGAGAAACTCTCTGCAGGCAAACTGATGCAGATTGGCAGTTCTGGAAGTTTATATACAGAGGAAAAAACATCATAGTGACGTCACATAACGTGTGCTGCCTCTCCAGTGGCAAAATCTGGGAATAATGCATTCCCCATGATCCTTCTCTGTTAGCATGTGTATTACAGGCCTAGAGTTACAAAACAACTGGCGTAACCCATCAGATAGTGTAAACTCATAGATAAAATATTAAAATTTTAAATGTACTCACCTTGAGCTATTTATCAGGCAGGATCTTCACATTATATAGAGAGCCCCTTTTAATTTTAAAAAAAAAACTTTAAAGGGGCAATGAAAAATCTGAACAGAAATGTTCAAAGTAAACGTTTCTTTTATCTTTAGCGTTATTTCTACTCTGGTTACAAAATCTAATATAATATTTTAGTTACAGAACTGTTAAGAATGGAATAAACAACCAGTAAGTATAATTAATAGTGATGGTATTAGTCAATTTAAGAATTGCTTTGCTGCTAGCCATTTTTCTTCCCGAAGGATCTCTTGCATAATTTCTCATTGCAACTACTAAATCAAAACATTAGATTGGATTGATTAACTGAAAAACGTAAATGTTTTTTTGCAGTGATCTTTTTGGAAAGGAAGATAAAGACTATCGGCAAGTGGCAGTACCTCCCAATGATGTAGATCATCGTGTTGGCTACTTCAGAAGTGGAAGCCATTCAGGTTGGGCCAAATTCAAAGCAGACCACCCTGATGAGTTTAGCTTTGAGATCAAACAAGAACAGAACCTCCAAGCAATGGATGTAGATGAGCGGTTGGGCAAAGTGGATGAACTGACCAAGGATGTGGACATGAGAAGAATTGCCCCACAAACTGTACCCATGCTGTTTGCAAATCGCATCATGCTGCCTGAGGCTGAACTGCAGATACCAGAATCGCTTGGCCGTGATAAACAGGAAAACATTTTAAGAGAAGCAGCTAAGCTGGTGCAAGCTGGCAAGATGAGTCATGAAGACCACCAGAGTGTGTTGAAGCAGCTTGGTCAGCTTCAGCAAATACAGATGCTGAAGCAACAGAGTGACAGTGTACAGAAAGATACCTCTGGTACTGGCTACTCTCAGGATTTAATCTTATTGGATTTTGACCATCGTCCAGCAAGGCAGAGTGATGATGTACGAAATGATGAGAACATGCCTCCAGATTGTAAATGGGTACAGCAGTCTGGTGAGAGAAGGGCACGTTCACGTAGCCCTTTAAATAGGACACTTTTGCGTGATCCTCCACGTAATCAAAACATGAAAAGTCACATTCCATCATTGCTTGATAGAAATCAAGATTTACATTCTCAAATACAAGGTGAAGATGTTGATCTACGAGCAAGACCAGAGATGTCTGGTAACAGTGGCAGAATGCCCTTAAGGCTTCCAATGGGGCAACGGCCACTGCCTATGCATGGGTTACGTACAAATGAAGGTACACCTTGGCAGGGACCATTTGTCAACAATAGGGACTACCCATTGTGTGACCCTCGCTGGAAGGGTGTTGTTGGAATGTTGGGAACTGACTTGAAAGAAGAGGTTGTCATTGATGATAAATCGTACGAAATCATTCTTGGTGGAAAGGTACGAAAAATAAGGCTTTATGGGCAACTACTGGAAGTTTATGCAGATCCACAAAGTCGTTCCATTTTGATAAATGGAGAGATATCTTATCGCTTTGGAGAACTTGTTAATGAGCTGCAAATCAATGGGAAATGGCACCGTGTATTCTATCAGGGCCACCCAAAGTTAATGTGGATTGATCAGCAACAATATGAAATCAGAGTAGATGCTCCTCCCAGAAAAATATTTATAATTGGCAAAGAGCATGGTGTGCAGATAGATGGCAGGGATATGATGATACTTGTTGACAGGCTGGAGAAGGGTGTTTATGGTGGTGGTCCTCGAGAGATGATCATTGATAATTTTCATTACGAAGTGAGGTTTGATCCACCACCTAGGCAAATTTTGATTGATGGTAAAAGCTGTGAATTAAAATTAAATTACAAAGTGCCTTTTGTTGTTTGTGATGGGAGAGCTCGTGGAATTAGGTTTGATGGTCCACCAAGAGAAATCATCATTGACCACATTTCTTACTTGGTGCCAGTAGACACATCAGTTCGGGTAAGAATTGGAAAACGTCCTCACATTATTGCATTTGGAGGTCCGGCCCATGAGGTCATCATTGATGGAAAATGGTTTGAAGTAAAATTTGATGGGCCTCCCGTGGAAGTCAGCTTGGGAAATCGTACTCATCTTGTTCAACTAAAAGGTGCTGCACCACAAGTGAAGATCCTTGGGGATATACCTGCAGAAATGCCATTTGTGAAAGATAGCCTACCATTTTCTTTTCCGTCTAATTTTCCTTTGCATGTGTCTGAACCTTTGATAGGTGGTGAGTTCGGTCTGCAAAGAAAAGCAGACTTTCCTCATGTCAGGTGGGAACATCCAAGAGCCAGAAGTAACCGGTTTCCCATCCCACCAAGACATTTTGGTCACAGTAGGATGGATGGTCCAATCCCACATCCTGGTCAACCTGACCAAATGCCAATGCACACACCTCGCTCTACTCCAGAAAGACTTGCAGGGCCTAGGCCACCATCACATAGTCTGGGTGATTTTATTGGATCCTCCATGCAATTTCCAGTGCCTAGTTCTGAAAAGCTTCCTGGTAGATTTCCCAATCCAATGCTGGATCCAAGCATGCAGCAAGGGCAGTCTCATTTGAACTCTGATGTCTGCCCACCTAATAAATTCATTTCTTCATTGCCGGTTGTGACACAAGCTGTTACTCAGGCAGACTCATTGGCAGCTAGTGCTGCCTCGGTGGGCATGATGAGCAATGCTCCACAGGGTTTGCCTTTTGTCCCATCATTTACCTGCCAACCAATGTCCAGAGTGGACTCCATGGGACCAGCACCGGGGAATTTCTCTCTGTCTCCAGCCCAGAGAAACATGCCTCCAGCATCAGATCAGGAGACTACACATGCTACAATTTCAGCAGCTGCAACAAATGTTTCTGGAGTGTTGGCATCACAAGCAAACCAGTCTGCATCAGGTATAATAACAGTATCTCAGGGCAACCAGACCATACCTGGTCTGGGCATGTTGCCAGTAACTCAAACGGACCAGTCTGCACTAGAAAATAGCACACTGGCATCTGGAGTCATGTATACAAATGCAGGCTCTGTAGACACTGTATCAGCAACAGTCAGTGGACCTCAGCTTACACTGCCACTGAATTATTTGCCCTTGTCAATTCGTAAGTATAGAAATGTTTTCTTAGAATTTTTCTCTTCTAAAATGTCAGAGATAAGCAACAGTAAGATTGCAAACTAGACATTCCTCATTGTATAACTGGCTCACTTGTGGTTATGGCTGCCCATCTTAATGCCTCACTAATGATGTGTTTTGTTTTTCTATATTCTGGTACCATGTCACTTATGAGGGTTTTTTCTGTAAAGTCCAACTTCTGATGAAGATTTCGTGAAGGATTTTCTGGGTGACTTCATTTGTCCAAAATGTGCCATGCCATTGGTGCTCTGAGCATCAGTATATTAAATCCATACGCGTATATATAATGTTGTTTTTTTTTTATCACTCAAAAAGTAAGAATTAATAAATAGAAGAGCATGCCTCATTTGATTTATCCCAAGCCCATCACTATAATGACTAATCGGTCTTCAGCTTGCATCTTTGCATATCTAAATATTTGAGTCAGACCATTGCTTAAATCCAAAGAAGACTCTTTTCTTGTAACATTTCTTACTTTAAATGGCTAGCAACTTTCTGAGTTGCTAATTTTTAAAAATGTATTTTTATCATTATAGAATAATAGAGTACAGTAAATCTCATTATGGCAAGTGATTGGACTGAATGGATTTATTGTGGGGGGAAGGAAAACAGGAATCTTAATCAGAAACACGTTGATGTTAATTTTGTAAAGCTAAGCACACTATTGTCTGTGTTGGGGAGTGGTTGGTATAATGAGGTTTATATTGTCTTATAAACTACAGTGCTTTAGCAACGCTCCCTTTCTTTACTTAACATACCATGTATTGGTCTATACAGTAGTGAGAAGAGTGCCCCTTTTCCTGAAGAATCGTTTAGAGAAAAAATAAAGCAGTGTAGGGTTTATTAGATGGTTTTAATCATAAGTATTCTTCTACAGTAATTTATTTCCCCAAGTCTCAAGTTGAGTAGCAACAATAGTAATGTGAATTAGGTAGGATTTTTGTTTGCAGCAAAATCAGTTCATTATACATTTCTAAGGTAGTTTGTGTCGTATGGTGTAGCTAGAGATGTACCATATATCTGTAAATGTCTCGTCTATTGAGGTACAGATCCTGAAAGTTTGGTTTACAAACATGCATGTAACAGTGCTTCAAAATAAGTGCAATATTAGATTGTTCTTTACGTTTTTGAAAAAGCAGTATAATTTTGCGGCTTGATTATGCAAAACCTAGATAAATACACGTTTTTTAAATGTATATAGACCCTAAATATCTAATCTTGAAAAATATCTATAAACAAGAGGAAACCTGTCGAGTTGTTTGTTTTTTTAAAAAACTTAATAGAAATTGAAGTAATTAAATCTGAATTGCACCCTTTAAAAAAAATATGATGTATGCAATTTACTAGATAAAATTCTATTGGCATTTTCTTTCTGTCTTCAGCAGCATTTCTACAAGGGCAACCAAATCAGACTTCAGTCTTGCCTAGTGTGCTTACCAATCTGATGCAACCTGTTGGTAAGTTTGTAGCCTGAACTTTCTATATTATACCGAGGTGGCTTCAGTATGAATTGGTGTAGTTTGTTTTCCAGTAAGCTTAACCAAGGCTGCTGGGTTATTTCCACCAAAGAATGTAAAAGTTGGCTGGTATTTCTTGTATTTTTTGTGAGGTGAAGCAACAACTAGTGTTATGTGAGTGCTAACTGGTTTAAAATTTTTACTGTTTTTTTTTCTTCCGTTGTCAACAGCTTCGCAAGTAAATAAACATTTAGATGTAAACACGCTCTTCAAGAAATTGGTCAGTGCTGGCATCATCCCTAAATCAGATTCTGCCAAAGATGATAAGAAGGAAGAAGAAAAGGTTTGTTGTTTTGCTATCAGAATGATTATAAGTGGATGATGGTGACTATATATTATTATTATTATATTATTATTATTATTATTATTATTATTGCTTTTCTAACCCTCTTTCTGATAACAAAAAAATTTAAGCCTCTGAATTAGCGAAGAATTATTTTTTTTTTCATTATCTCTGATGACTTCTAGAGAGATGAAGGTTATACTGAAAGTAATGAGCCATAATTAATTACAGAAAAAAATACTTTTTGAACAAACCTGTGATTTTTATTCTCGTGGAACTAGCAAACCAAACCCAAAAGGAGGATTATATTCCCACATGATCCAAATTTCTGGCAACTCAATTTTCTTGCCAATGTTTACATTTGGAAAACCCTCGTGTGATAATCGTTCATCATGCATTTGGACCCAATGCCTCACTGAAACCTGTATAGTAGCATCAGTAGAGATTCTGAATTTCTTAACTTGAAGGGCTGTGTCTCTACGATAAGGAATTTTATGAATAATTCTGTCACAACTCTGTTTCAGCACACACTTCATAGTAGGGCCTCCTGTGAAGTAACAAATAATACAACTGAGTTAATAAGTAACAGAAACTTTTTTTGTGTTAATAAAATTACAGACTTGTTCTAGTAGTGTTTCTTTTTTAATACTTAGAGCCCCCCCTTCTTTCTTTTTTTTCACTGACTCTTGTAGTGAATACTGTACCTTTCTGTTACTGTGCCTTCCACAAGATTTCAATAATTTGTGCTGCTGGCAATTTAGTTGTTAACATTGTTGCTGAAGCACAGTAAACAGACTTTTTGATGGGTAAAAGTATTTATTACTAACTTTGACACAAATTGATTTGACTGCATTTATCTTTCTGTACCAGTGATTCTTCATGTTAGTTCTTCCTCCACTCACATCTAATTTGCAAGGTATTAAAATGGCCAGGGTAAATCTCAGCATTGCACACCTATCTATTCTTGCCAATGTTTCTCTATTTTCTATAGAATAGTACTTTTTTTATACTTGTTGTTTGCAGCCAAAGGAGAAAGCAGAGAATAAGATGGTAGAGGATGAAGTGGTGCCAGACCTGAGAGACTTCAAGAGTGACAAATTGAAAAGGTAGGAAATTTAAAACAATTTTATTATTTGTGTACATGTTATGGAATTTAAGCTTGGTACAGGTGGGGAGTGGGTATTTGGTGTACGATTTGTCATTTAGGGATTTATTGAGGCATTTTTACAGAAGTTGAGCAGGTAAATATTTTATGATGGTGAGTTCAGTAGATAAATGATTATGTAAATATGCCGGGTAAGATAAGGTTCCTCTTGTCTATTTCTTCACTAGTTTCTGTTTTCCACCAGTGTTTTTTTTTTCTTTGTCTTAACTTGTTTACAAGGCATAAATTCTGCTTCTAACTTATCATTGTCTTGTGCCTTATGGTCTGTCATAAATGTTTCTGTAGGCTCCAACAGCCATGTCTCATTGAAGATGCGAACTTCTTGAGTGAAATAAGAGATTGCATCAGATGTGATGGTGATTTTACTTGGCCAACAAACATACTTTTAGGACAGTGTACCCACACCAATGAATATAAATATTTATTTGCATTCTGAATTTTCCTTATGGTTAGATGATCCACACACACACACCCATTAGCACTTAGATAATTAGAAAACACCAAAAATGTGGTCCTGGCTGTTGTAGATGGTTTGGTTTGGCTTGGTTCATTGTCCTGACAATTGTAATTGTGTATACTATGGTGGGAGATCCATAAGCTTCCCACACTTTGTCATCAGGAAGTGAAAGCAAGAGAGAGCGAGAGTCGCCCCAAGCTAGAGCTAGAGCTCTGAGATCTCTCTCTCTCATCGAGAGAGGAGAGAGAAAAAAAGAGCGAGCTAGCGAGAGCTCGAGCGAGAAAAGAGAGAGCTCCCGAGAAAGGCTCTCGAGAGATCCTCTCTCCCCTCTAGACAACTCCAAAGCGATCGCTCTCCTCCCCGACCCCAGCGCGCTCTTCTCCCCTCCCCATCTCTCTCTCTCCTCTCCCCATCTCTCTCTCTCTCCCAATCTCTCTCTCTCTATTCCCTCTCTCTCTCTCTCTCTCCCCCTCCCCATCTCTCTCTCTCTCTCTCCCCTCTCTCTCTCTCTCTCTCTCTCTCTCTCTCCCCCCCTCCCCATCTCTCTCTCTCTCTCTCTCCCTCTCTCTCTCTCTTCTCTCTCTCTCTCTCCATTCTCTCTCTCATATCTTTTTATCATAGTTATTCACACTTTTTTTGTTTTGTTACATCTTCATAAAAGTTAAGCATCAGCCACTGCCTGAAAATTGCCACCTGACGATATCTGGGTACAGAGTGAATTATACTTATCTTTCCACTCCCATATTTCAAGTGCTTTTCTGTATTTTTTTTTTTCACATTTTTCGTCTTTTCCACTACTTTTTGATTCTTGTGCCATGTCTTTGGCATCAAATAATGCACAAGCATGACATTGTAGATAACATTTTTAAATCTAATAAAGACCTGTGATTATCACTTCTGTTGCTACAGAAACTACATTTATGCCAGCTTCTACCATATGATCTCTAATATCTGTGCAAATAATTTTTAATCATTGCCAAGATTTTAGTAGCTCAGGTGTATGTTTGGCATCTAGGCATTGCAATTTGTTACCAGTTTATTTGAAAGAACATTGAACTAGTTGATTTTTAGCTTTAATGATTGGTCAGACAGTAAGAATTGAAACAGCTACGTGAGGCAACTTTGCTGGTCAAAATTCTGTTACATCATGTAATAACAAAAGAAATTTACCCCAAAAATTGAAATTTTCATTGTTATCTGTAATTTAATAGTGATCATTGTTTCGCAGTGGTGGTGTTTATCTCTGTCTGGCACAACATTAACATCTCCAGTCTTTTTTGGTTGAATCTTCTATTAACAACAAATCCTTTATTTTTGTAGGCGCTATAATAGCATTATAAAAGATCTCTACAGTGGTGTTCAGTGTTCCTCTTGTGGTACTCGCTTCATTGTGGAGGACACAGAAAAATATCGAGAGCACTTGGACTGGCACTTCAGACAAAACAAACGGGAAAAGGATGACATCAAGGTGCCAAAGTATCGGAAATGGTATTATGAAATTAGTGTAAGTATGCTGCAGTTAGTGGTACTTAGCAGTACTCTAGTTTTCCAGTTCCATTTTTTGATGCATTGCATTTACTGGATGACACTTCTAAAATGCAAAGCATGCTATCACATACTGCTGTGTCCAAGTTACACTGTTGGATTTCGTTTGGTTCTTTCTCGAGACCAGTGGAGCTTGGCGAATAGTAGGGAAAAAATGACAACTAATTATGGTGTTAAGTCTCCATTGATGGATGATTACCATCTTTGTGCCAAGCTTTCTCCAGAGCTAAAACTGGGTGTTGTATGATAACTGGTTATTTAATAAGCAAAGTTCACAAATATAATGTTGCTTTCATCACAGTGGTACTAAACTTGTTATCATCCTGAAAAACGTAGAAACTAAACAATAAAAACAAAAGCAGGTGTTGTGTTTAGTATATCTGATACAGCACTTTTTGTGAACAAGCTTTACTTGATCAACTGAACTTAATTAACTAGTTGCTGCTTTTGATCTACAGTAATTCAGTATAAGGATTGTTCTTTGCTAAGAATTATATGGTAACATGCTTGTGATCCTAGTAAAAACTGGACTTGAACATCTGCATTTCATTTTTACAGGAGTGGATACAGTATGAAGAAATTCAAGATGATGAAGAAAAAGGTAGGCAAACTTTGAAAAGTTTCACAATAAGATAATTAGATCAGTGCTTTAGTGTACATTAAATACTATATTAAAATGTGATTCTGAATTCTATATATGTTTTTCTATTTCAGCACGTAGCAACTATTTTGAGAACTTGCTCCATCCAATACAGGAGCCATTGCTTGTAGGGCCACAAGGAAATAAAGTTATTCGCTGTCCTGCTGCAACAGGAAATGAAGCAGATGACGTAAGTAGCATTGTCCAAACTTAACAGAACATACACTGGCTTGGAATCCTTATAAGAAGGGAGTCCAAAATGGTTATTGATACTCTTTCTCCTTTGCTTTCTCCGCAGTTTGTGTAAAATTAGATTGTACAGCTTTTCATATCACAGCTGACTGTAAAAAATTGTAGATTGGTGATGAAAGAAGTTAAGTTGTTGGGCAAATTTGATGGAAGGAAGACATGAACCAATCATGCCTCATGCAGTTATTCTTGTACAAAATTTAGTTGTGTCTTTATTATGTAATTCATCAGTTAACTATAATAATAATTGATGATTTGAATTCATTCCTCGACTATAAAAAAAATAAAATGTACAATACTATTGGCGAAGCTGCAAGAGAGATTATTGCCATATCTTTCACTATAAATCTGAGAGCACTGCTTTAGAACAGTATTGTGGATAGGATTCTGTTTGTTTTATGAGTCATTACAGGTAGTGGTGATGTCTCTTGCTTCATCTTATTTGTAGAGACACTCCTCCAGAACAAAATCTTGAGAATTCAGCTTAATAAAGGAAGAAATTGTCCCGAAAGACTAGTTAATACTAAGAATGTCTAAGGAAATATGGGAATGATTTTCAAAGAGAATCTAAAATGTTACATGACTAATTATATCAAACCAAAAGGGTCACTTTGAGAACTCAGTATGATTTGTTGTCCCTTAAAAGGACTGACTGTTTTGTTTTAGATAGTAAGCTGGATTTACTGGAAGACTGGAAAATCCACATGGGTAAGAATTACTGCTGGTGAAAGTTAAATGAGAGTCATTTTCTCTACTATCTGTACATCACTCACAAGGAACATTTGGGGTCCTATTCATACCTTTCTTACTAAACTGCCGTAATCTTTGTTGTTGTCATTGGTATTTTTAACTCTTTTCCATGATAAGACAGCTTAATGATTTTTTGCCCTGAGCTGAAAAAAGTGTCATTCTAAACTGAGTCGGTCCATTTGGACCCACCTGATATTGAGATATTTTGGTGGTGGTTGATAGATTTCTGCATCAAAATATGCATATTAACAACTGCTATACTTACCATATGTATCTTGGCCATTTCTTGTAGCTGTGGCCTACAGGATAAGATTCTCTCAACTGGTTTGGACGGGGCACTTGAGTTCTCCTATCTCATGGTTGCCTTGTCATTTCTGATGTCTCATCTGGTGCTGAACTTGCAGACAGAAAGTACACTTTCTTACCTTTCAAGGTGCCAGTGCAGGGGCTTGGTGTTCTGGTAATGTAACTTGGCTAAGAGGTGTTGGGGAAGTCTTTCTGCAAGTTTTGACTGTACAACAGGCATAAATTGCATCATTCAGCAGACAAATGTGAATCCACACCCCTCCCTCTCTTGCCAAAAAACAAAAAAAACCATTGTCCATGAAGTTCACAACAACAATTTCTTCAAGACCATGGCTCAAACTGATTTCCAGATTGACTTGTGCAAATCTGAAATTCTTTTACGTAGTGATTATGGTAATCAGCTTAGACTCAGACTTTAATGGCTTGCTTGCAGGGTTTATAGATTAATATTGTTTCCAAGCAAATCAGTTTTGGAAACCTATCACAGCTTCTTCATTAGCAGCTGTTTATCTATCTTTGAGGGTTGCAAGCATCTTTAAATCTGCTGTGTAAACTATTTACTGTCACTCCTCAACTTACATAATTAATTGGTTCCAAAGTCCTTTATGTAACTCAAAAGCACCTACGTACATAAGTTCCTACCCTTAGGTATTCTATACACTATAACTAATTTTAAATACTGTAGAGGGCTTGAATATTTTAATTCACTACCTGTAAAATTGTAATAAATAGAAATATTAAACATTAACTTAAGAAGGGGAGGATGGGGCTGAAGGGACTTCAACAACCGTTACTGCTGAATGTGAAGCTACAGGCTCTATTTGAGGTGGAGGTGTGGATTCCACAAGGTTTGGCTGATGTTAAAGGTGCTGGTGGCTATTCAACTTTATGGATGATCCTATTGAGGGAGGACTGCACAGCAGCCTTCTTTTCGTAAATGGCCTTGCAGCATGACAGACCCTCATGAGCTATTCTGTTGACCTTCATAAACCTTTCGCACCATTGGGATCTATCTACTCAAGGCACAAGCCTTTGCCAAATCTTTAGTGGTGAACCTTTGGGGCAGTTCAACCACAGTTTCATCATCATCCTTACTTTCTACTTCTGCCTTTTGCACCTCCAACTCTATGAGATCTTTATTCGTAAGCTCTTGAGAATGGGATTTCAATAAGTCATTGACATCCTCTATTTCGACAACTTTAACGGCCACATCTTCAATGGTCTCTGTGAAGACCTTGAAACTGAGAACAAAATCGAGGTACAGTTTCTTCCAAATTCCGACCATTTTTGTGGACTTGATCTCAGCCCGTGAAGCCACAATGTTCTTTATAGCATCATAAATATTGTAGCCCTTCCAGAAGCCCCTAAGAGTCTTCCTCTTCCTACTTGGGGATTAGGTAGTTCCAAAACCATGCCTCAATTATGGTGATAGTAACCCAGGCCTTCAGGTCTGACATCAATATGACAGGAAAGGAGTATTTATCCCCTTCAATCCCCAGGGTTTTCTGCATGATGCAGTAGTAAAGATTTCAGTATGTATCCACTGGCATTTCTCCCCAGCAACAGAGTTAGATGGTCCTTAGAGGCTTTATATCCCGGGATGGATTTCTCTTTCTTGGATATGTATGTACAGTCAGGCATTTTTTTCCATAACAGGCCTGTCTCATCTACATTAAAAACTTGTTCAGGCAAGTAACTCCCCTCACTAATGATTTTACTTATTGGCTGCCTCTTCATCAACACTAGCAGCCTTGCCATTTACTTCAAAATCTGTGGAATCTTCCTTCCAAATCACTAGCTGTCCTGTGAGATACTACATTTGCAATGTGTACTGAACTAAATATGAAGAAAGTTACTGATGTACCATATAATAATATAATTACATGGCCAACAGTTCGAATCAAGGTAATATTTTATGTTTGTAAACTCTTGTTGTGGGTCAGACGCAGACCAATGATGACCAAATCTGTAGTGAGCCAACTTTGGCAAAGTAAGTAAACAGTTAGGGATGGTGCTGCTGTAAATTGACATCACTTTTTCAAGTAGTAAGTTATGAAAACATAGTGAAAGTATAAGGAAACAAATTTTTAATGCAGAATCTGTAATTTCTAGATATTATGTCTGAAACTAGCTGTTTTTTTTTTTTTTTTTTAGTATTTCAATCACACTTGAATTTACAATTGTTTATTTCATCCTTCAGATCTGTGAGATCTGCAGCGATCCATTTGAGCAGTACTTTGACGAGGAAGAAGAGGAGTGGCACTTACGTAATGCAGTACGGGTTGAAGGCAAGGTAGGTGTTACACCGTTTGCATAAAGAGCCATAGGTGCAAGTTATATATACTGAGATTTTCTTGGTGGTTAAAATATTCCTTGATTGTGCTTGTTCTTTAAACCAAAGTAAACAGGGTTAGTGTAGTCATGACATCTATTGTTTTATTTAGTTAAAATAATTTCCTTTCCATTTTGCAGACTTATCACCCAGTTTGCTATGAAGATGTCAAAGAGGTAAGAAAATCCAGTTATTATGGATCACCTGTCTATCCCTCCTATTGGGAAACATCATCTGTACAACTTCATTTCTTACAGCACGATTTTCAACAATTGGCCCATGGCTGGCTCAGTAATTTAAGGTTTTAAAAAATAAATAACAAAAAAGCTGCCTCATTTCTCTTGGTGGTGGTCTACAAATTCATCTAAATCTATTTACAAAAAGACTTACTATATAGCCGGAAAAAATATTTGTTCTGTAGTTATCTTTCACAGAAATCAACTGTCAGTATAATTTACTAGCTTGAGCTTCATACTTGAATTTGACACTGGATTCATCTGTGGAGGGATTACATATTCATTCCAATTCTTTTCTTCTGGAATAAATAAACAATGGTAGTGGTTTTTTTTTAAAACAATTTCAGAAATATGTAGCATGTTAACAGGACTAAATTTGCTTGAATGAAAATTATACAAGAATGTACATTTTGTAAAAACAATTGGTACACCTTTATTTATGTTATTTTGAATGGGGGAAATTTCAGCAGGAAAGGGTTTAAGATGGGGTAGCTTTTGCCCTCTAAGTCTGTCAGTGTTCCTTTGCACCTGGCTGGTGAGAATTCAGTGAATTAATTTAGGAGTCTACCTTAGATAATAAGTGCCTTTGATATACAGTTAGTGTTGTTTGATTGATTGTTTGCTTTAGGTAAATTTTAATTTAAACATTTTGAATCTGTGCAGTTTAATCAAAATGTATTCTTTTGCATAGATCTTATGAAAGCTTTGAGCTAATATCAACATGTGACTGACAAACCCAGCAGATAACTTTAAAAATAGCAGTGGTGCCCCACACATTCCTAGTAACCAGAGTTTTTATTTAGTTACTGTATTTTGTATATAACTCAGCATTGTTTTTGTTATGTTCCCACAGGCTCAGTCAGTGGAATCTTCTCCAGTAGATGCTCCCCAAACAAACCCATTGGATGTAAGTTTGCAGGAGTCAGCAGTGGTAGTGAAGCAGGAAGCGGGTGAGACGTCAGCATCAACGAGTGTGGTGGTCAAACAAGAACCTGTGGACAATACAGCAAAGGGCTCTGGCACAACCAACATCAAACCCCCTGATCCTCCCACTCTTAAGCCAGTAAAGGTGAAAACTGAACCAGGTGCTTCTTGCAAATTAAAAGAGGAGAATACACTTGAGGATGGAGAGATAGTGAGTTCAGAAAATGAAGAGAAATAACATTTATTGACTTAGCAAGAAAGCAAACAATCATCTTAAGTTTTCTTTTTAATATCTTTTCTTTTTTTTCTTTTTTTTAATTTCGTAATACCTCTTGGTAATGTGTAATAATCATTAAAGGTGCTTTAAAAAGTCAAATGAGATCTATTGTATATAATGTAAATAGTGTAAATTGTCCGTGAGGAATAAGGACACCACTGAAAGGAGAGGAAAAAAAAAAGCGTTTCTGTGATTCTGTACATAACAGCATTATGAAATGGTCAGAAATACTGTATACGCTTAAAGGAAACGGGTAACATATTTATTTATTGTCAAAATAGACAATAAATTTGTTAAATATTTTCAGCCCATTCTTGTTGTTTTTATATTTATATATGTATGTATGTATGTATGTATACAGGTGGCCAAAATGATTGCATCACTCAAAATAATTCTGTTGTTTAAGTATAATTACAGCAGGCGAGGCAATGTTTGGGTCATTGTTTTTCTTGTCAATCACTGATGTATTTCTTAGTTCAAGCAACATCAGTTATTGAAGTTTACTAGTTTATTATCATAGCTGCGTCTCCTCCACAAGAAATTACTTGTACAGCGGCCCTATGAATGCTTAAAGCTTCTGGCTCCGTGTTAGGATCATGCATGCAAACAGGGTAAAATCGTATGGTTGTGCAATAATTTTTATTTAATATATATTCATAAACTGTTTAATGCGCATATCACTTTACATTCAGTGTTTTTAAATGAATACTTGTATTGCAGCCATCTCCCGTTTATCAAGAAAACAAATTTTCCAGTACTTTTTCAGACGTGTGTGAGTAATGCTTCAGCTCTTCTGAGACGAAAGATTTTAAGCTGTCTCCCCTGCCTTGCTGAAACAAGCTTATGGGAGCATTTCACTCCTGGCTAGCCGTCAACATCCTGAAAAGAACTTCTTTTTTAGTGCATGCTTTACTATCCATGGAGTATCAAGATGATCATTTGCTATAGCATTTTTTTGAAATGATTGTGACTACCTCTGCATTTCCTGTATAACTATCAGACATGCAGGCTTTGAGTATCCATTTCTTTTTGTTCATAGTGAAGGCCAACAAGCAGTAGCTCCTTATTGAAGACCACATTCACTTAGCTCAACATCTGACTAACATTCTGTTAATATTGCTACTCCTGTTTGGACAGTTCTGTGTTTTCTCTCTTTAATGCTGTGATCACATCATTTGGAGAAATATCTGAGGCAGTGCGTCAATGAAAATAACTTCAAATGTGCATCAAACAATTGTTATATGAATATGCTAAGGAATCTCTTCTCTTATACAGTAGTGGTAGATGTTTTCTACATTTCCAGCCTCAGTGTGACTTGTTAACACTGGTCAATGATAGCCAATACATATGTAGCACTCATAACCCAGTGCCATTATTTTCTACCGAATAGTACGGGGACAAGAGAAATCTTAGGAAGATTATGGCAGCAAATCTTCAACTAAAGAAACCCATACTCAGTATTGAATATTATTCTTAAATGTGTAGTCTAGCAATACATTCTTATGTTTTCCAGTTCTTAATAAACAGTTATTTTCACTTGTTATATCTATTTATAAGATATATTTTCCATCTTTATTTTGATATGCTTTTGGTGTATCCATATTCACTTCTGTCTGCAGATGACAGGTGCTGATTGGTGTAATATTGCTAGTAAAGTTTACTATTTATTGTCCATTTTAAATAAATTTACTATAAATTTTAAATACTAATAATAAATAGAGAGACCGATTTGTTTAGTTACATGAATTATGCGCAGAAGTTTGAATGAAAATTGCTTCCTAATCAGTAAGCTTTACAAATTTGTAGGATCTTTGCTAAACAGCCAGACAATACCACCTAGGAATACAGTGCACCTGCTGACTACGTTTGTGCATACAGAATTAGTGTTGGTACAAAACACTGCAATGAATTAAGTTATCACTCTTAAGCCAAATGATCCAAAAGTGCAGAGGTTAATCTTCCAATAACATGTTTGAGTCTGTTAATTGCTATGGCATATACGAGGTCTGCCCAAAAAGAAACCGAACTTTTAAAACACCGTGCCAACCAGCCGGCGCACGTGCTTGTGACTGCAGTGCTGTGTATCGGTGACCTCGACCTTCAGTCTAATAATAGCTGCATCACACCACGTCAGTTAGTCATCGATCTACACACGCTAGAGTGAACATATGTTTAGTGCACTTGGCGATTTGATGCAAGTCGAACAATGAAGGATCTTGAAGAGCAACATGTTTGTGTGAAATTCTGTTTCATACTGGGAAAAACTTTTACGGAAACTTTTCTGATGTTGCAACAGACCTATGGGGAGGATTGTTTGAGCCGTATGCAATGCCACGAGTGGTACCAGCATTTCAAATCGGGAAGCCTATCCCGGATCTGGACGACCTTCCACGACCGGATGATGATCACATTGAGAAAGTGCGGGCTGTGATCCGTGGAAATCGTCGACTGTCCGTGAAGTTTCTGAAGAAATAGGCAACTGTAAAAGTTTGTGCCGCGTGATTTTAAAAGAAAAATTGAACATGCATCATGTAGCCGCAAAATTTGTGCCGCATCTGCTGACAGAAGAACAAAAAGAGATCGGAGTCCCTCCCAGTCAGCCAGGAGCTCTTTGATCGTTCGAATGCTGATGAAAGCTTTCCGAAAAGTGTCATAACAGGTAACGAAATGTGGGTGTACAGGTGCGATGTTGAAACAAAAAGGCAGTCATCAAAGTGGGTGGGATCATTGTCGGCGACCAAGAAAAAGCACACAAGAGTCGCTCAAATGTGAAGGTGATGTTGATCGTCTTTTTTGATTGGAAGGGCGTCGTTGATCATGAGTTTGTTCCACCTGGTCAGACTATCAATAAAGAGTTTTACTCGGATGTCCTGAGACATGGAAAAACAAAACCTGGATGCTGCACCACGACTACGCACCTGCTCACGCGTCACTCCTTATCCGTGACTTTTTGGCAAAGCACGAGACGACTCTTGTTCCCCAGCCGCTGCCGTACTCTCCTGATTTGGACCCTTGTTCCCAAAGTTGAAATCCACCCTGAAGGTCACTGATTTCAGACGACAGAAGAGATCGAAGAAAATTTGCTGCGAGAACTGCGCACTATCCCCGAAAACGTGATCCAAAACTGGAAAAAAACGTTGGGAGCGGTGTATCAACAGTGGAGGGGAACTATTTTGAACGAGACAAGTCTGATTGAATTGTAAGTAGAGCAATAAATTTTTTTTTTAAAAAGTTCAGTTTCTTTTTTGACAGACCTCGTATTTGAATTTGTAATATACTATTGTTTATCTCACCATGAAAAAGTCTTTACTAGAAACTGATAACAATGATCTGTCTGCATGGACAGATGGTTCTGGAACATCAGTTGACTATCAGATTGATCACTGAAAGGCTTCTGTGAATATAAAATATTTTTATTGAAACAGTAACACAATATGCAGTTTGAAATTAATCCTAAATTGGCTCACATTTTAACAGAAATGTTTCTTATATAAATTCTGCAAAAAATACTGATGTAAAGGAGTTAATAGATGTTGCATACAATTCTGTTTCATCATAGTTTTTGTATCATTCGTTTGTATTTCTCAACTTTAGTGTTTATGTTAATCAGCCACCTGACTTTTTGGTCTTGCTCTTCCATTAAGAAAATCAAATTTAGGCTCATTAGAATGAGTATTATTTCCTGTTTCTAAATGCTTGAAATGCATTAGATATTATCTCTCCATTAAGAATGTCTTCAGTACAATTTGATTTGCAATATTCACTAGTAGATGCTGTTTTTACTAAATTTAGGAGCATATTGTGCAAAATACAAATTCTCGTGAAATGCATTATTATTTTCAAAGTAGAAATGGAGGCTCTGTAAGCAGTAATTATTTTTTTTCCCCAAAAATTAACCTGGAGATGTAATTACTATCTCTGAGGTGAGAGTTACCAGCTGATGGTGAACAGCCAGACATCTCGTATGATAGATGTGTGCGCGGTCTGACGCTGTTTCACTCCGTGAACTACGTCGATCGCTTCCTGTCCTCAATGGCCATGTACAGGAATAAGTTGCAGCTTGTAGTAGTAGTCAGTCAGGGTACTTAACTTGTTCTCTCAACAGTCATTAAACCCTGGGGCACAGATGAGAAGAATTTACACAACTTGCAAACACTGCACCACCACCAATGGCAGTGGTAGGAACTAGCATCATGCTGTTGCTGCGTTTCTAGTATTAGATTAGATAAATGATCTCCCGGCTTGTATAACGTTAAAAAGGGAAAGAGCAGGAATCAGATGTTTCAATCTTTCGATAAACTGGTAACTAAAGAATAAACAAACAATCTGAAATTTAGATAAGGGCTTCGTCTTTAGTTTCTCAAAACCTAAAATGGTGGTTGTGGTATGAAGAAGGGGATTCTGATGAGAAATAGATCAACTCTGATATTTTCTTAAATGAGAGAATGGTAGTGCAGACTAGGGCTTACATACAGGAAAATAAATCAAACTGGTTGTTGATATGGGCTGGGGGGGGGACAATTTATTTCCACCAGGACCCTGAGTCTAAATACTATATATTGCAGCATATAGTCTACCTCAAAACTCGTGTTTAGGCCTACATTTGCCTTAAATCAGCCATGAACTCCAAGCCAATTTGTACCACTCTGCAGTGTTTGTTTATGATGCTGTGGCTGGCCATTCATGTATTGTTAATGGTCAAAATCATATGAGCCAGGTTTATATGATTAGAAGTAGAGATTTTCTTTCTATTTCAGATGCACCAATCATTTTCCTGAAATGAAAAGATATGCAAGACTTTTCTACGAGGCTCTGGATGTTTCATTCTACACCCTGCGTAAAGCTCATTCTCTCCCAAGCATAACATTATGCACTGTGATTTATAATAACAATTATCCACGTAAACGAGCAGAAAATCTCGTAGGTTTCTCCGCAAAAAAAGAGAGCTGGTTACAGGTTAAAAGTTGTGGCATTTGCTAACTATCAAATAGTTGCTGCGTGAGTGAGACGAAGAATCAATGAATCCTCCCTAAAGATGATGCATGAGATCAGGCACCACCCACTGGTCTGATCTTGAGAAGAATGTATCATTTTGGATCCTTGAAAATCATCAGTTTGTGGGCCAAATCAAATGAATAAGATTTCAAGACCACAGCCAGTTGGTGTAGCCACTTCATGGAAAAAAAATAGTCTGGTGTTGCAGCAGAAGACCAAAATCACTCAGAAACTACCAGACACAGATGAGATGCTAATTTTGATATGCTCAGCAACCGAGCTGTGGACACAAGGCTCAATAACTTCAGGACATGATAAGGCAAGGTTCACCGCGGTTCTAACCTGCATGGCCAACAGAACTAAATTAAAAGCATAGTTATTTTTAAACAGAAAACTATGCAGAAGTTTTTGTTCATGTCCAAGGGAAAAGGCTGAATGGATGAAGATGGAGTGGAGTTGTGGAATGAGTAGACCAGTGGCCTTTACAAAGAATGTAGCCTCTTATTGTGGGTCATGACACACAGAAGAAATAACAGTGAAACTGTGATTATATCAGGGGTTCTAATGTCTGTAGTCCAACCTTTGGGAATGCAATTTAATAAGACATTTAAAGACCATATTTGTGTCAAATGGAATAGGTGGATGATTGACGGAGAAGAGTTTCACAAGGAGTGGAAATGTGTGTGCTGCCCCACTTGGATGTTGTGGGATGCTATTAATGTTGGAAAAATGCAGAATATCCAATTCATTGGATAGTGAGGAGGGATGATGATTCCATAACCAAAGTATCTCAGACGTCAAAGGCAAGGAATTTGAAGGACTTTCAAACATTGTCAACATTGAATCAACTGATTCAAAATGACAACCGCCTACACCAGAGGAGTTGTCTTCATCTTTGATGTCATTTACTTTTTATACGTGGTATATAAGTTGGCCCTTAGTTTTGGGGTGGTTTAAGTTTCAGGTAGAATTATACATGCTACAATATACAGTAAAAGGTATGTAAGTAATGTTTTCTTTTTAAAGTTTATTCAATATAAAATGTTTTGCCAGTAAATTCAATTGTTGAACCCAGGATACGGAACAATATATTTGTACAACATTGGCTCCCCTTTACAAGAGAAAACTTTGGTATTTGTCCAAAACAATAATAGATGATAATATATTTACAATGCAATAATATTAAATTTTAACTCTCTCGCATTTTGCTCAAGGGACATTTAAGCCTGTCGAGAGATTGGCATGTCAACTTACAAAAAACATTGTAATAGTCAGCAAGAATAAAGGCAACATGTTTTTACACAACCAAAGGTAAGAAGAATTTTGTTTCATCAGTCAGTGGAGCACGGAAATCCCAGCTGGTGTCGTGTGACTGCACAAGCAGGCAGCTAAACAAATTTTGAAACAAGCCAAAGTTGCCAAGAAAAGCATTTATCGGTAACCTACCATACAAAATATTTTAAAATGACAATGTGTGTTTACAAGCAAGATGAGGAAGAGAGCAGAAATCTGTGGTGTTTTCACGACAGTCTATATTTTAAATTATTTATAAAGCAGGATAAACATTTACAATTTTCTTTTTCTGGTTTAGAAAAAAGCTGTGAACTCTTTTTGAAAGTTTACCAATATTTTAAATGTTATTCATCTTCCGAATTTTCAAAAAATATATAAAACAATTTGATCTTTCATATGTACAAGGGTAGGCTGAAAAGTTCACATAGGCTGACTGAAGAGGAGTTATGCCACAGCAATGCAACCTTTCCTGATACTAACTGCATTGTTTCCTTCCAGATAAACCCACATTGGATAAGTAATTCAGGACTGTGAAAAGTTGTCTGGAGACATTTCGAGAATATGGATAAAATTTGGCACTGTGGTGTTATCAAATATCTGCAGAAAAAGGGGTTAGCCCCCAAGGACATTCATGCCAACATGGCTGCTACATTAGGGGACGATGCTCCGGCTTTATCAACTGTGCAAAAGTGGGCAGCTGAATTCAAGAAGGGTAGGGAAAGCCTTGGAGATGACCCAAGGTCCGGACGTCCTGCCACGGCTATCACCCAAGAAAACATCGACCGTGTTCACCACATGGTGATGGATGACAGACGTTTAACTGCTAATCAGATAGCTAATGCTGTAGGCATGTCTAAGGTTTCCGCTCGGTGGGTGCCACGGCTTTTGACGCCTGATCAAAAGCACACCAGGCTGGTCATGTCACAGGCAAACTTGGCACTTTTTGAAACAGATCCAACCGGTTTTCTTGAACGTTTCCTTACCCAAGATGAATGTTGGGTCCACCACTTCGAGCCAGAGACCAAACAGCAGTCCATGCAGTGGAAACACCCATCTCTCCCCCCGCCCTCCAAAGGCGGCCAAGGAGGTGTCATTGGCAGGGAAGGTGATGGCCTCCATCTTCTGGGATGCAAAGGGCATTGTGTATCTTCAGAATGGAGAATACTATGCCAACCTACTGCGAAAAGCAATCAAGTCAAAACGGCCTGGAAAACTGACGAAAGGAGTCTTGTTTCACCAGGACAATGCTCCTGCGTGGTTGATCACCCTCCAATCCGACTATTTTCTGTTCCGCAACATGAAAAAACATTTGGCTGGGAAGCAGTATCGGACTGATGATGAGGTCATATCTGCTGTCGAGAGCTGAGCTTCTATTCCATGGGAATCCAAGCACTGCAACACCGATGGAAGAAGTGCATGGACCGCAGGGGAGACTGAGTTGAAAAATAAACCACATTTGCATCATGGTCAGCCTATGAACTTTTCAGCCTTCCCTCGTAGATGATGGCATCTCTATTCCAATAGTTTTTGTTGTTGTTTTTTTTTAGCATTCGTGAAAATAACTCCAATTTTAAGGTTTACTGCAAGGGTTGATATAGTCTGGACATCTTCCCTACCCTTTATTGGGGGGATTAGGGTTAACTAGGCATCATCAGAATGCCATCTCTCAAGCAAGTCCTGCGACAGTTATCACATGTGGTGATTAGCAGACAGCTGCGGTTCTGGCTTCACGGTGACAGATGCTGGTTTTTTATCATCATCGCAGAAATACAGCGGATTCACTGCTCCCTGAATGGAGGCGTTTGGCCCGCCAACCAGCTGCTCCGTGGACTGGACAAAGGCGAGGTCGCCCTGCGAACCAGATGACGCGACGCTGGCCCCGCTGCCACACAAACAGGGCGCGCTTTCCGTGAGGCAGATTTTTCTCGCAGCTTAACTTCGGACAAACTGGTGCCGTTCACCTGTTTTGTGTATAAGGCGCCACCATTTCTATTCATAATGTTGTGGCCATTGGTTTCAGCATAGGACTGAATTGTTACGCCATCTTCCAGGTACATTGTGTGTGGCCGAGGAATGCGAGTCAGCGTGAAATCCTCCATCTTCAAATGGACATGAGGGGTTTCAGTGAGATCAAATGTCTGCGATCTTTTCCGTTTGTAACATTCCTTTCCAAATACAGCTACACCAAGGAGGAGAAGCAAGACAATGATGCAGCTAGCAACAATAATGACAATTACTTCAGTTTTAGCCAACTGTTCAGGTGATGAGTGGCTTGTTGGAGTAGCACTGATGGGGACTTCCCACACACTTTCTGCTTCATAGCTCAGGTGGCGTCCATCGTCGGAGAATACCAGTACAGTAAGCATCTTTGACTGGACCAGCTCCTTCATCCGCTCACTGATGTTTCTAATGGTGGCGTTGTTGATAGTCACATAAACATTCACTGAGCCACAGCTTACGTCATGCACGTGGACAGCCATGAGATGGAGCTGTAATGTCTGAGAGACGATCGACTGAATGCTGTCGAGGAATTCTGTGAGAGTGTTTGACACTCGGAGAAGTGGGCTGCAGTCACCTCTGAACTTAAGTAGAAACTTCGTAGTATAAGGCTGCATGACAGGACGTGTTGCTGGAACCACTGAAGTAATAGTCATCAGTTCTGAAGACTCAGAGGTTGCCACTGATTCTGTCGCAGATTTTGATAATGTGGAAAGGCCGGACATCTGGACAACTGCTTGGGTGGATATCACTTTTGGAGGAGTGGTAAAAAATAGTGATGTTGACTGGATTTGTTCATCTGTAACCAGTGAGAGTTTGGTTGATGGATCATGAACAAATGATGTTTCAATAGTCATGGATGGTGAAAAATCATCGAAAACTGTCCCGACAGCCAGTGGCACAAGTGCACCTGAAGAAAGTAAGTTAACCAATGCAGTCCATTCAAGCTGATCAGAAAGTGAAATGGGTACAGTGGCAGTGCTGGACTGACTATAAGACAAATCTTGTGCATCGTCTGCAAATGTTTCCAATTCACTGTAGGTGGAACTGGCAGAAACTGTAATAAATGACAGTTTTGTGGTTTCTGGCTGCTCTTCTGTTGTGTCCAAGGACACAGACATTGTAAAATCAGAGCTGTTTGATGGCTCTGTGAAATCTGTGCCTGTTACTGTTAGGGAATGAATGCCAGTCGGATGTGAATCGAGGTGCTGCTGTCTACCAGAGGTGGCGGATATTTGGAAAGTTCCAGTTTTGATGGGAGGTAGCGAGAAATCTTGACTGGTTTGAGTTTCTCTCACAGATGAGAAAATATCACTGTTAGATGGCATCAAGTTGTGGACAAGAGAGACGAGAAACGAAGATGACTTGGCCTCAGGATGGTAAGAGCTAATCGGATCTTCCACAGAATCAGACACCATGGCATTCCCACGTTGCTGTGTAGCTGAACTTATCACTGTGGCATTGAAGCTAAAATGAATGCTGTCTGATGGAACATTCTCTGGAATTTCAGCTGTGCTTGTGAGAGTAATCAGAGGAAGTAAATGATCAAAGCTCTGGGTGGTAGAAGAATCCAGTGTAACCAAATCAATCATTGTGTGCACTACTCCACTAGATGGTGCCAGTTCAGTGAATGTGTAAAATAGTGACAGAGAATCAGTCAGTTTGCTTAAATGATTTGATAGCAGGAAACTCATAGATTGTGTCAGCATTGGTGATTGGAAAATCGATTGAAAAGCCACAGTGTGTGTGTTTGGAGGGGATAACTGGCCAGGGGTCAATTCATGGCTGTCCACTAAAAGAGGCAAAATGCTAACCACTTGTGACATGGATGCTGAGAAGTAGACAGCATTTGTAGATGCAATGTCAGGTAAAATGTGATTTGAAAAATTGTTGGTGAAGCCTTTGGTAACTCTGTCACTTGAAATGTTGCTTCTAGCTGCCATGTCTGTTAGCTGCACTGATGATGGCGGATGCGAACTTGGTACAGAGTTGTATTGATGGTGGAGCAAAGATTTAGGCACAAAATCATCAGTAATGGAGAGGGTTGATGGATTCAACAAAATACTCTGCCTTGACAAATGTGGGACAGAAACACCTGTCTGATGATTGAGTGCAGCTACAGAAGAACTCAGAATGGAAACTGAAGTCTGCAACAATGAGGAAACAGCTTCCTGAGCACCAGGTGATGGATGGTAAGATTGGAAAAGTACATTTTCTGTGGATAACTCAGCAGATGTTTTTGGCATAAGCTCCATGGTAAGAAATGGTGTCTGTGAGCTGACCAAATTCGTATGCAGGCCTTCACTATGATATAAACAATCTGTAAAGTAGAAGATTCCAATTATCAACAAAAAAATAACTCATCCTAATTAAAAGGAAATATTTTCTCCACATTGTTAAATATGTTATAAAGTCAGATTAATTACTGCCTTTATTTTTGGGAGGTTGGGTGCATGCTAATGCCTAAGATGTAATAAACCTCAGTGAGGGAAATGTGCTGCATTCATGAAGTAGGAAGCCTTGCCCCAACTAGGGATAAACTCACATGGCTGCCTGGGGAACAATAGCCAGAGAAGTTCATTGAACCAAGCCATTCCAACAGAAGTGTGAACTTTCAATGATAGCAGTCCAGTGAAGTACTGAATGTGTTGTTCGTAATTTAGTGCCCCCCCACTTCATCCATATTTCACCCTGATAACACAGCAGGTAACAAGTTTATAGGGATATTGCCCCAAACTTGTTACCTTGACTACATCGATAATGAAATCAATGAATAAATAAAACATTGAGCACTTGTACGCTGACAAGTGAATTTCAATGACTACCTAAAGTGTGTGTTCCAATTTAACATGTGAGGAACACTGTTAATCATCCATCAGAATGGTGAAAGCATTTAATTTCTAAAAGAACAAAATATATGTTATACGCATCTCGTATCTTCTAAATAAATAAACTTTCCATGCAGTTAAAAAGTTCATGCAACTGAGGCAGCCACCACCTAGTGACCGATCGAGAATCTACGTTAGGTCTACACATGAAAAACAAATTCCCATCTCTTTCTTTAGCTAATAATAGAGCCACTTGCATACAGGCTTCATCATTTAACTAACTAATGGTACATGACTTACCGCAGCAGAGTAGAAGAATTGATACAAAACCTTTGTTGACCAGAAACTTCATCATTGCGTTACTCTTCTGTGCCAATCTGACAAGTCTTGTAAACTACCAGAGATTCACCTTCAACTATGTACTGTCCTAGAAGAAAACAAAATAAAATAGGTAACAGGTCTAAGTACTCACAATATACAGGCTGCTCAGGTGTGCCAGACATGTTAATTACTTACCTAGGTACAAAGTCGTCAGGTGTTGGGATAAACAGATGTGTTACATATGGACTGAACATGTATATTTTGCCAAGTATAAAGAAATTGATCTGCAAATTTTTCAATTCTTAAACGCATACCTACTCGTTTGAACAAGAGAATATTTTATTGTGTTAACTCATTAGTGAAAACCCATCAGCTATTTTTTCATTTAATTCCTAGAGAAATCACTCAAATTACCCACCAGTAATTTCAGCAATTTTCCCACAATGCAATACTACAAACATTCACAATTTCCAAAAGTAGAATTCAGTAAAATGTCTGCCAATTTTCAAAAGCAGCTCTACTCTTAATTCCTTTGCTGTCCTGTTTTTTTTTTTACAGAAATTTCTGTTTCTCTTTTCTTTGTTGGTTTCATGTTATCTGCCATATTGGCCTAATAGCCTGAACATTCAGAAGCAATTGGCTACAATCAAAACATGCTCTGGTCTTGCTATCTTCCTAAGTTAGGGCTTCATTGGATTGGTATTTCCAACTCAATGGGCCTGAGTACTTGGGGGTCCTGCATTTCTGGCTCCCTAGTTAGAAGACCGATCACTAGCAGGGTCCTTGGGGCTACAGCCCCACGCGAAACGAGGATTCAGTATCCCCTCCCCTCTGAAAGGAGAAGCACACATACATCTAAAAACGGTTTGCCCACGCTGGCACCACAACCAAAATTTTCAAAATCAGACCCTAAGTGTGAGTTTTCATAGCGTTGCATTGTGGGAATGATTTCTAAATTATCATGAGATTAAGAAACAAACATTCAAATTGCATATACAGCCACCTTAATTCTTCTTTATGCTGGAAGTATTTTTAGTGCATCTGTATTTAGAATAAACAGTTTTATCGAAAAAAAACGTCAAGATGTGGAATCAATCACTGGAAGGAATAAGTTAAAGTTTCATGTTTACCAAAGCTTGGAAACCTTAAGCAACCAAGACACAAACAAACAAACATCATAAAAACCTTTTTGCTGAGAGAAAGCAACAGCAGAAATTCTCTTTCTAAATGTGCAGATATTTAATGTTTTGATTTTTAAATTATCAATCTCTCGAACTTGTGGACCTATATAAACCATTATGGCTTCCTGCCTCTGCGTAACAATTATGTTGTACTATCTATTGACACTTCTCAATCCTGGAACCTAGTACAAAGCATGACAGCTTGCTTTCTGCTTCCTTGGAATGTATCATCTATAAAGAATATGTTACACTCTTCAAAAGATGCGCCTTCCCATTCAAAGCCCAACTCACTTAACGGAAATTTTTCTTTATACAGACACTCGCCGGCCAAGTCAGCATCCATAACCCTAAACACTTTCCAAACAATTCCCAGCTGTCGCCTTAACAGGTATGAGGTGTGGGGTATCTGGTTATGACCAAAAACACCCCTAAGTACCATCTACAAATCTCTCTGCGACCATACTACTGCCTGCCCGCCAGTTTATTTGTCATGTCCAACTGGTGAAGTTAAAGCAGCAGCCCAGACCTGGCTGATGCGGTGAACAGATACCTGGCATCCAAACAAATCTGTTTATTTTAGCATCATTTTGTGGTTGAGCCAGTAAACCAGTGGGAAAAAAGTAAAACCCTAATTAGCAAAATTACTACCAGCAGCACACTTAATAAAATGAACCAAACAAATATATCACCATGGCAACTAATACTAAAATGATGCCAGACTTTTGCTTCTACTATTTCTTACCTTACTCTTGGCCTTGCTACCTCCATCAGAAACTTGCGTGGTGAGTAGCTATCCCTAACCCTTCCAAATGGCAGGTGACAAACTATTTGGCTTCAGCATATGTCTGGCCTGTTGTTACCAAGGTGATGCCTTTTACAACAAACATCTCATTCCCAGCTTCTCAAATATTCCACTAAGCAAACACATTAAATCATTTTCCAAGTTGGTTCTTCAGAATGAAATGTGCCAGTCTCCACCTACAGTTGGCCTCTCTCACAAAAAATTCTAGCTATGTGACATTGCTCAGACCCCACTACCTGCTTTTGTGGCTTTGCTGGTGAAGTCCAGAGGACCCCACACACACACACTAAAAATCCAGTGAAAATACTTTTTCATTCAATCTTCCACTCAGCCATCAAATAGCCGCACAAACATTTCGTGTAGTTTTTTTTTTTGTTTAGACCATAAAAATGGTGGTTCCCAAATTTAAGTCTGCTGCAAGTTAAAATATAAATCTATAAAGACGTAACCGACTGCCAGAGGGCTGGAATGCAACTGTAGGGTTGTTGGCACGTGTCTGTTGAAGTGGTCCCAACTTTTTGCTGTTACTGGGCTTATTAGTCCAGCAGACAGACAAATAAATGTCTCACCAGATTAACTGAAGGATGGAATATCAGACACATCAAAAGATCTTTGAATTATGAATGTCAGCGTGAAGACTTCGTAGATTTAAAACAATTTTAACGGAACCAATATAGTGCCAGACCACCATCTTAAGAATGACAGATTTGGGGGAATAAAGTGAAATTCAATTAATGAGATGTTAATTATAAAGAGAGATCTCTAGACATTGTTATATGACTTTCCACTAAATGATGTCATTGTTAGTACAGCCTAGAGCCAAACAAAAGGAACTCTGAGACGTTCTCCATTATATCATTAGCCATATCTGTCTATATGATGTAATTCACTTGACCATAGCTGATACATTTTTTGCATGGAATCATGAAAAGTACAAGAAATTCTGAAACAACAAGTATTGGGATATAGTTCTCTGAAGTTTGAACTTGTCACCGACAGAGTACAGATTACACCATCTTAAACCAAACTCTAAAGAGCAGAGACTCATCAATTATGCACTTCTGCATATACTTTAGTCACAAGTCCTGATCACAGAGAATACTCGCAATCCCCCAGTCAGAAAGCTCTGCACGTTAAGCTCAATTCCCATCTATTTACTCAAAACTTAGCTGCTACAATACACTCTTCTGGTTTAGAGGACGGCATTGTGACAGCGTATACATTTTTAATTCTTTGAGGCTTACAATACCTGTCTCTAGTTTATCCTGATATGTGAACCCATCTGAATAAGGTGTCATATTTCCTGGAGGAGTCAAAAAGTGATGGTAATTTTTCTCTTTCAAACAAAGATCAGGAAATAAATACAAAATAGTGGGCAGAGGAAAGTCCATAGATAATTTGGATTTGCCAGCTACCTGCAGAAATCAGGTGTGGATGGTGAATTGTATTTAACACCAAGATAGTAAAATGGACTAAAGAAACAAGAACATTAAACCAATTATGTAGCATGCAAATAACCAGGGCAATGGATCGTATTCAAAGGTATGATCCGGCAGGAATTAAGAACAGATAGATTATCAAAGGTTTGTTCAGAATTTATGACATCGTCTGTGACACTTCTCCAGGCTGGAGGTCGTCTGTGCCCTTTGCTGACTTCCTGCCATTTTGTAGCTCCTGAACTAAACAAAATCTAAATTCCACGTTCCCCTTACCTACTCCCTAGTCAGAGTACAAAAACTATTCAGCACTGAATAGTTGACGGGTCCTTTTAGATGAGAATCTTTACGCTTTAGAAAGAAACTGTCCTGATTGGTGAGAGGGGATTGAATGAATGTTTACCTTTGTGGGAAATTAAAATGTATTATTATTATCATCATTAAGTTAAGTTCTGTTTGTTGGAGTTTAAAAATCTAATTCATAAAACAAAAGGGAAGTTACCTGTAGATATGAACACACGCACACAAATTAACTTTCAAATGTCACCAGCATTAGAAGCCTACAATACCCTTTGGTTTGTTTTTGTTTCTTTACCAGAGAAAAGCAGGAAACAGCTCCTCTTTCTATTTGTCACTCTGTAGTCGCTGCTGCGGTGTAGAGAGGTTGAAATATAGTACTTCTGAAGGAAAAATCAACACCAATAGAAAACCCTTTCTTACCTGGACCTGTGGACTGGAGCATCTGTCTTATACTCTAAGTGTGTCAGTCTACACCCACAGAGACTGGAACTTTGCTTCCTCTCTCCTTTACCATATTTTCTCATGGTGACAGACTGTCACTGATTTACCTATTAGACATTCTTTGGGTGGACCCCTTCTCTCTGGACACTTGAATCCCCAGTTACCCAAATTCTGATTGAAGCATGTGGTTTGTCTCCAACATGAGAGAGACCACACCAACGGTCAGCTCCTATAGGACCAGTCTTACCTGACCAGATGAAAGGAGCTAGATCAAGTTTCTATTTGCAACCACTGAGCTTCCTTTACAGCAATGTATTATCAGCCTAATGTTCTCGCCCCCTTATCCATGATTCTACAAATGCACCATCAGGCAGGCCAACCACACTTTCGTCATAACATATCTTTAGGTTTGTCACACTGCCTTCTGCTCATGCGTGCGTGCTATGTGTGGTACGTGTGTAAGCCCGTGATCGAGAGTTGTAGGCTTGACGAAGCGCGCCAGCTTTCTTGCTGCTGTTACAGTGTAACCATGGCCGCTCCGCTAGCAGTGTGCACCAAGGAGGAACAAAGAGCAGTGATCCGATTTCTCTGGGCGGAAGGTGTGTCAGGGGCTGAAATTCATTGGAGGCTTTTAGCACAATATGGCGACAGTGCACTACTGCGTAGAAGTGTGTATGAGTGGATCGAGAAGTTTAAAAGTGACGCACGGAGGAGGAGCAGGACGCCTGTCAACCTCCACCACTGACGAGATGATTCAGCAAGCTCGGGAGATGGTAATGGAAAACTGGCGAGGTATCATCGATGAGGTAGCATGTTCTCTGCAGATTAGTCATGGTTCTGCCTATCAAATCATCCGGCTTCCATAAAGTCTGCAAGATGGGTGCCAGCGGATAATTTTTGACTTTCCCTCGTAGATCAACAAAAATGCCAAATCCTTCTTCATTTGTAACTTGCATCATAAGAGTCACCTTCATGTCACAAATACCTCGGTTTATGCGGTAGCCTCCAACTTGATGCTGAGAGAAGAAATACTGAACTTCTGAGCAACTACATCTGTTACGTCACATCACATGGTCTTTTGGCTGCTAAGTTTCCATGCCATTTTTTGACTGCACTCATTGGCACAGGACCTAAACCCCAGCTGCTTCCTCTATTGAGAGCATGGAGCCAGTTCTCAACCAGCAAGAGATATTCTGAAAGATAACTCCAATCCAACAAGTCTCAGTCCAAGCATTTATGTATTTGATAAAGAAATGACATTCATGTCTTACGTACCAGAGAAGAATAAAGCAGTAATCTTATTGTCCACAAAGCACCATGGCAACAAAGTGGTGGATGTAGTTGGTCAGTTATTATTTTTTTTGCTGCTGTAGCATTCAGTCAGCATCAGATGAAACAATGGCCATTGGTACATTTCCTGGGTGTGATGAAGCTTTCTGATATCAAGTTAGTCTCCAGATAACTAGAAGATACCCAACTGAACCAGCAGAGTTGCAAAGCTATCATTCAGGTAATGAAGTATTTGGAGTTGATACGAGATCCTGCAGGCAACTCCGAAGAGGAGCCAAGGGTGAAATCAGAAAGGAAGCGATGCCATCTCTGCCTGAACAGAAATCAAGAAACGCCCTGTGTGTTTGTGTTGAGGCTGGGCGCGCTCAGAGAGAAAGATATCTTTTATAACGCTGATATTTAAATAATTCGCTCTCTTGAACTTACGTTAAGAGCAAAGGTAGATCTAGCACAGATTCTTAGTGGGAGAGCAGTTTGTTTGAAAAGCCTGTTAATCTATGGGGGGAAAAAAACACTAGATTTTTTTGTAAACAACTTGTTATTTAACGACATATATAAATATTACGTCTACTAAAAATATTGTTCTATGGAATAAAAGGAATGTTCCTCGATTTAAGTTTAGCAGCGAGTCGGTTATTTCGACCGTCTCCATGTGAATGTTCACATTTACATAGAATCATTCGTTCTTCATGGTCTATCTGACGCACACCTTCAACCTTCAAAGTGTCGATAAACTCTTTCTGCACCTGCTGTTCCAGCAGAAAGGTTAGAAAATATCTGTAAAATTGCACTTCTATTTGGACAACTGGTTTCATTACAGTGGTCAATGGATCCAGCTGCATTATTTGGAATTGGCGTCATCTTTTACTATTTTGCAGTTGCAAATAAAACTGGGGATAAAGGAATATTATTTTTTTTGCAGTTTACATGAAACCTGAAAGCATCCATTCAGGTCTTTCAGCATATTGTCAAGGAGTTCTGTGATATTCTTCGTTTGTTTCTGCTGGTTAGTTTTCTATTAATACCGGCATTACAATGGGCATTTCTGTGTACATCGTTCCAATTCACTAAAATTCTTTTCAGCATCTTCTCAATGTCTCTAGAGAACATCTGTCGTATTCCTAACCAAGAACATGCTCGACTCAAAACCACTTGCACTGATATAATAAACGTACAGCTCGCTACAGCAGATAGCGAGCTAGATATTCCAAGTCACCATCTCTTCAAGATATTGAATAATGCTGGCTGAACCATTTTGGAAAGATATCACAAAGCCGCCGCCTCCTCTCTCTTTCTGTAGTTTCACAGAGTGGGATAAACTGGTCTTGTAAATGAACTTTCAGTTCAAAGTTCTGCTTAGCAGATAAATTGAAAAAAAACTACATTTTCTCAATGAATCCTACAACACTTCTCAATGACTGTACTTCTGTACATTTTGATAAGTTTAAATGCAAAGCATGGTTAGCACAACTACAGCGTATTGAATATGTAGTAACCTTTTGAATCTCAGCAACTGCTCCACATCGCTGAGATGTCATAAGACTACAGCCATCTGCAGCAATGTCAACATAATGTATTGAATTTTAGTCACTTAATTACCATTTCTCCAAGAATTATGCCAGTAATTTTGGTTCTGCAATTTGGGAATTTCCATCTGTTGGATAATTAATCATATTAATTCCAAACTCCAAAAAAGTCTTTATGTATCGCATCCTTGTAAAAACAATGGAGACAAAGCCTCTGCTAATAACAGCATTGAATATTACATTTTCTATAGATTTTATTTTCAGATACACAGTTGGAAATAATTATGGAAACAGAGAAAAGACTTGGTATAAAATGCAAATAAAATCACATCTCGTGTGTAAAATTCATGCAGAAAGTTAGAAAGTGCCGCACCTGTGAAAAGTATCGGCAGCGATGTTACCGTAGTATGGTGAATGCTATGGCTCCTGGGAAGGAAATATTACACGACGAACAAAGTCAAAGCGAGCGAAGGTTACTCCATACAGCAGACTACAGCTTGGTTTTAATTTTACAGGAGCTCTATGTAAGACTCAGAAGAGAAGAGTAGAAGAAACTGTTACTGTTACAATAGATGCAGTCGAGGGAGAAAAACAAAACTCTTCAAAAGTGATGCTGTTAAGTACCTCAGGGTAGGGCACGTTCTTTATGTGACAGATGATGGGCCATTCCTGCTGCAAGTGTTAATCTTTCTTCAAGAACAGTAGGATACACATTAGTGCAAGGCATCTCAATGGATGTGCATCTCTTTACGTCGAGTCCAAGTCTGAATTGTTTGGCAATAGTCAGTGGCAGTTTGATTGAAGGTGGATGCAGGAATGGTACAACAGTCAGAGCTCTGTACAGAGAACCATGGCATTAAAATAATACAAGTGTGGGGCTGTATATCAGCCAAGGGTATTGGAAATTTGCATAAAACTGAAGGTATACTGATCGCAGGCAGGTAAAGCAGGTTCTCGTCCACCATTCCATTCTCTCAGGAAGACAACTAATTGTGCAGTAATTCATCTTCCAACATCCCAATAGCTCCAAGCAAATAGCCAATGTAATCAAAAAATTACATGGAAGTAGAGAGGCTGATGGAACACTCATTTACACAGATGCCTTGACCTGCACAAAATCTTCATATAAATATTATTGAAGCTTTATGGGGTTATATGGCTACTGAGAACATGGAAACAAGGTGCAATGTGTCATTATAAAGCAAAAAGTTCAAATACCAAAAACCAATGCACCATAAAACATTTATTTTTGTTTATTTTCCATAACGATGCATTGTGTATGTATTACACATGACTGTCAGTTGCAATTACTCTAATTGTGCATATCCTGAGTGTGTTTCCATAACTTATGTTGCAGCAGAACTAGAGTTCTGTAAATGATGCACAAGCTTTTTGTCTCCAGCATCCATAAAGCTTCCTTCATCTCTTACAAAACCAGCTTCTTTTTGGAAAAAGCCGGCATCACAATGTCCACGTAAAGGGCATTGTTGTTATTCACGAAACCATTGTCTCAATGTTCATTTCTTTTCCACCTGCTGTAGCCATTTAGTTGAGTTCTTTTTCGGATGTTTCATAGGTGTTTATAAAACTGTCACCTGCTTCAACTTCAGCACAATGATATAATTTCTTTCCATGTGTGCATAGATCTCCATCTTCAACAAATAATTTAGCATATGGACCTAACAGGTTTATGAATAATTTGTTCAACAGAACTTGCCTGTACCCACCATTCTCACAACCCATTTAGCAGTATCCAGCATCCAAAGTAATAATCTTTCAGAAGCAATTTTGACTTTGAGATCATTTACGTGATCTTCATGAAGGTCTCTCTCAGACAATAAATTTTGCACATTTGCATCAATGAGCATTTCTTGAATCTCTTTAAGAACAATTTTACAAGAATTTCTTCCTTATCTCCATCCTTACTGCAGTCTAGAACATTTCTGCATTCTGCTCTGTCGGGTGAGTTTGATCTTAACTTTTTGGTTATCCTCTCTTTTGTGAATCTCTCTTTTTCTCTCTCGCAGATCCAGACATTAGTTAAGAACCTGAATGTAGCAGGATATAAACAGATTTAATAAAAAAACCAATTATAGAACCCGCTTTAATTTTAAATAATTGTTACCGACTCTTATAATTTTCCAAACAAATAATAAATCAACATTAAATTTCGACAAAAACTAACTTATGAAAAACTAGCATTTTCAAAGACGTGATCATAACATGTAGCAATGATAAATTTATATTTTTATTAATTTATTAAAAATTAATATGATGCTTTCCATTGTTTTGTTTAAAATATGAATGTTCTGTACTTTCAATATACCGATAAAGCAACTACAACACTTCTATCAAAACAGGAAAGGCTGTAAGTACTTTGATCTTGTAAATGAAACCAAAATCTTTTCTGAGCAAGTAAGCTTCAGAATTATTTTCTATCGTAGTTTCAATTATTTAAAAAATAAAGTACATTTTAATAGGTAATATTTTAAATAAGATAAAATACTAACTTATTAATGTACTTTATTAAAGACGTTTAAAATTAGGGAGGGAGACGTGTGCCAGTTTCTATCAGCTACAAACATGAATAAATAAATAGCCCCTCACTAATCTTAAATACCTGAAAATCGTAAAAATATTACTCATTATTAGAATAATTAATTGAAGTATAAGCTGGTTTCTTTACTGTTTTACTGACAGTAACTACCATAATATCGATACCTGTGTCTGGCTGATGTTATGAGCGATGACTGATGAACAATATTCTTCTTATTATTATAAATGTGACAACAGTAGGTAGGTTAACCCATTTTTTCTAGATATATAAGACCAGTACTTACTGCATATCCTTATAGCTGGCATTCTCATACAAAGTGCTGATGGACAATAACAGAGATTTTTGGGATGAATTCAGCAATCAAAAAGTTGTTGCCTCATCAGAAATCAAGTCTCTTTCCGGCAGGGTGATGGAGAGCTGTAGGTTCCCTACAACTTCTTATCTTCTTTGTTTTGTGGTAAGCCAGCATTCTTTTGGAAACATGGATGAGGGCGACGTCTCCAAGCATTTCCATCTGCTCTCCATCACAAACAAATACACACACCTGTGAGGGCCCAAAAGGGTTGTTGGATAAAAGCCATCTTCCTTCTACTTCCCCCGCAACGGCAGAGCAGCTGATCAACGAATTGAATGTTGCACTGAAACTACTGCATTGCAGAGAAGTGGCCATACTATATACCACAGCACTGAACTGACGGCTTGCTTGTGTCAGCTTAGCCGGCCATGATTACATATCTGGTGTACACACACACACACACACACATGTATGAAAGAAAAAAGATTTTAAAGCCTAAAATACTGATATAGGGAGAGAGAGGTTAGATAAAATAGCAAATAACAAAAGGTAAATAATTGCCCAAACTCTCACTTGCTGCTCTCTTCCATGTACTATTGTACATCCATCACACCTGCCTATACGCTGTCTCCAGCAGCAGGTGATTCCTTTCCCAGGAACTGTGGGCTTGTTACATCCTCTGCAGTCGGGGGCTGGGCCTGGGTTGCATTCAACGTCTCCTGCTCTGAGGAGGCAGCGGCGGAGACTCGTCGACCAGCGTTGGGTGCTAAAATCAACTGACAAAGAGGTGAATATACAAAGGGCGATTGAACGTCTCAGTGCGGATTGGCAAACATACAACCTCATCGTCTACACTGACAGCTCGGTGACAACCGGAAACGCAGATGGCGGTGGCGGCATTATAGTCACCGCTGGCCACCCAAGTGACCCCACGGTCCCTCTCCATCCCGGCCGGAAAGTGGTGTTCGTCCTTCCAAGCTGAGATGAAGGCGGTCAGAACAGCCCTTCAACACCTAACGACCCTATCTGAGGCACGCAAAGTTCGCATCGTCACCGACAGCATGTCTGTTCTCTTAAGGATCCAAAACCTCCACCCCTCGACACGACCAATGAGAGGGATATTCTGGAGCACCTGCTCACCCTCCACCGGAACAATTGCCACTGCAGGGTACCGGGCAATGAGCTGGCAGACACCAAGGCTAGAGAAGGGTCGGAAGGCGATCAGACGTATACCGACTGGCACTATGATGCGGCGAAAGCAGCCATTCGACGCAACAACCGCAACGCGCCTATTCAGCACCCCCGGCTGAGGCTGATCTATGGACTCAGAGGGGAAAATCTCAACCGCAAGGAAGAGAACAACCTGAACCGACAGGACCGGGCCACCCTCAGCCAGTTGCGGAGCGGCCACCACCCAGACCTAAAACACTGGTTGAAGATAAATCGCATGGCGGACGTCGTGTGCAGGAAGTGCGGCTTAGAAGAAACCACCAAACATAGCTGCTCCAGACTGCACGGCCCCAACGACGAGCCTATGACCATTAGTATGGCAGCATCCCAACCGTCTAAGTTCCTGAAATTGTGGAACAAGTGGCTGCACTTCAAGGACCTAGACGATGTCTCCCAACCAGCAGCCCTGTAGCTCGAGAAGACTGGTTGGTCAACAACAACATCAGCAGCAGCAGCAGCACGGCACTCAAATGCGAGCTTGCCAAATTATGCAATTTAAAGCACTTCGCCTGTCCCATGACCCATAGGTCATTGGGGACCCTCAAGGGGTGCATGTCTGGGGCATTTCAAAGCCTGGCAGACACAACCCACCTCTTTCCAGGTGAATGCCAGCATCCAGCGGAGGGCTGTATGGCTGTTTCGGACTTTCAGCCCTCATCAGCAGCAGCCCACCACAATCAAGTGATGCTCATGGCGAATGTCATCAAAGTAACTTTCACAAATCTGCAACTTTGCTGAAAAGAGAAAGTGAAGTTGACAGTGACGCCAAGTCCGTCACAGTAGTTGTTGTTTGAACAGGTGGCGACCATCGCACGTCTGGTCTTTCACCCCACCCCCCTCCCAAACCTTCGGTCCATCTGACAGCCAGCCAGTCAAGACAGGGTAGGCCCAGGCCCAGCCCCCCACCAACCCGAACATTTGGACTTGGGTTGATTCATGGTACATTTTTTATTGTTTAAATGCAAACATCGCACCATCACCACTATTATTATTATTATGTAAATCGACAGTAGGGTCGGGTCATTTCGCTGTAGGACTGGAAACATATCTAAAAGAGGGGTCCCCAACCCTTTTTGTGTTTGTACCACCATGGTGGATGAACCCAAGAAAATGGGGGAGTCTGGAAATAATCCGACTGATTGTATTACTGACGTATTTGTGTACCACGGGTTGGAAACATCCGGTTTAGGGGAATTTCACTCCCTACACATCATTCCACCAGTTAACAATAGGACGGGACGGGAAGAGCCCCTCACCCCATACACACAGTCATTTCAAGCCACCTTATCTTGGAATAAGTATATTTATCTTATTTGCTTACAGGGAGTTTGATAGCTCACGTGTTTCACAACGACGAGATGTAGCCCATAATCTCTCCTTCTGAGGGAAAGGAAACTTCCTTTGATCTCACAGGAAATCCAAGGTGCTAGATTAGTGACGCTTGCTTGATACAGCAAGTTCTCCCCACTGGCTCTGATCTCGGCGGATACTTCCCGCAGGCAGAACATTAAACATTGCAGCTAAATGGAAAGGCTGGGATTTTACTATCTCAGACCTGTTCACAGAGATCTTCTTTTTTTTAAAGTTAACTTTCTGGCCTAGACCCCTTGTCGAGAGCCTCGGTTGGGAAGTGTGGAGAAATTATCCTCAACGTGAAAACTTAAGAGGGAGATTCATATCGCTGACCCTTTCTTCCGCAAAGCAAAAAAAGGGGGAGATGCTTGGTTCATTTTGAGTGTTTTCCTAAACTCGGTGAAGCATCGACATTTAGAAAAACATTAATTTATAATCAATTAGCATAATCAGAGAGAGAGAGAGAGAGGGAGGGAAGGTATGATGATGAATAAGCACAATAATTTACATCCTGATTCCAGCAAAACTATACAAAATGAGACGACACGTACACATTAGTTCTCCTCAAAGGCTCACATCTCTTGGTAGTAAAATAGAGGTCATGATGCGCACAATATTATGTGCATGTATGTGAATGAAACCAGCTGTCCACACTTGACACACAGCCATTATATTTAACACTCTTACCGGGACCCTAACACTGCTCAGCACACCACACAAATACTGAATCAGCCCTTTCTCAGAATTTATCCATTCATCCAGTTTAAGCCCTGGCCTGCCAAAGCTCCCGTCTATACTGCGCTCATGCCGCACACAGCCAAGAGTAAACCACTCGTGTTACCTAGACGTTAATACAGGTAGGAACAAAGCAAATCAAGATCTACAAGAGATGACTGATGCATTCAAAAGTAATGACTGTTTTCCATACTTACTGCGTTAACCTTATTCACGTCGATTTTAATTACAATTTCTGCTGTTTAACACCATTACGATACTTTCCACCTTACATTGAAGATGCTTTTTAAGAACCCACTTCATTGTCGGAGGAATTAAAACCGGCGGTTCCTTTGTTTGTGCCATAGTTTCGGTCTCTAGCATGGAAAACCATTCAAACAGCAGCAATAGGTGTCACTAAATGAATCTGTTTCTCATGAAGAGGACACTGCAAATCAGTGAATAAATTAAAGCTACACTCATCAAATTATGACTGCCAAATATGGCAAAATCTGGAAAATACTGAGACTACCCCCGGAGTTTATCTAAACAAAGTGGCAAACATATTTAAAGCTGGCTTTGTGTGAAAAAATATCAAGTAAAATGCTCAAGAATATTCAGAATGGCAAAATCCAGTCCACGAAGGTAAAATAACCCCAACGGTACAAGAGAGAACAATCAATCTAGTATGGTAAGCACGTTTAGTTAGAAAATCGATCAGTTTTAAAGACACATCGAGTTAAATCGCAGTGAGGTTCTCCATCCCACATCAAAAGTCTTCTTCGTGTTGTTCTTTCAAGATGGCGGTTTAGACGAGTGAAAAGTGGACGATACCCTGATTTAGGTATCTTACCTCCACATCTGTTGAACACCAAAGAGAAAAAAATGACCTATTAGTAATGAAAACTAACTGATACAGATGTGAGCTAAAGCACAATCAAAGAAATAAACCATGACTGCCACCATGACGAGCGAGTATGCTACCTAAACCACTTAGTGAACAAAAAGAAAAAGCAAACTTTGTTTTCTCTTTTCACTGAGCAATAGTTGATACTGGCGAGCACTCAGCTCCTGCGGTCATACAGAGTTCCCTAAAACACCGAGCTAATCAATTAGGATTTTATATAATTTTAAAGAACTCAGACGTAGAAGTCCGGCTATTTCTGCATGATTGATAAGTAAAGATATCCGTCCCCCACCAAAGCCTCTTAGTCATTCTCTATAGGAAACCTGGCCGGCTGGATGTCAATCTGCCTATTTTGGTTTTATGCTTTTGACGCTCAGCTGCACCCTTTGGGGGAACTGACAAAGGCAATCAAGAAAAAACAGCTTGAAGCTTGGCTACAGTGAAAGCCCTTCATAGGTGATTAACCAGTTAAAAGTGACGAGTCACTCATTCCAGACGTGTAAATCCGGTTTAGCGGATTTGATTACTCAACGTCAATCTGGACTTTGCAATGAACATGTTCCAGACCCAGTCTAAAAATGGAAACTTTAAGCAGTCAATGTGAGATTCTGCGGCAAGTTCCTGTTAACACATGGCCTGAAATGGGTTACAGGATTAGTATTTCATTCAAATTGGACAGACATCAACTAAAAAAGAGAGAGAGAGAGAAAGATTGGAATAAACAGATCTGTTGTAGTTGGCAAAGTCCACTGACACTGCAGGTGCTTAAACAGCTGACGTGTACAGTGAGCAGCAATAACCAAACTTATATCTACAGAGACGCAATGTAAGAAAGTGACAGTTATCCGCTAGAGAGCGTCGTCCGTCCACTTCCAACTCCGGCAAAGAAAGCTACCAGACGTTTTTGTTCACAGATGTGGGAGGAACCCTGCACGGTCCACACAACTGTTTCTAATCATCACCTTTACAAAATGTCTGCTCACAGAGAGTTCTCTGGGGATTTCTGCTTAAGATATAACGCATAAAAATTGCAAGTAAATAGTTGTCTCAGTTTGAAAAAAAAGAAAGCAGTTTTATCCAATCAGAAAATAAATCACTCAAAAAAAAAAAGCTGCTGGTTTTGTGTTTTTTTTTCCTTTATTCCAAACCAGCGGCTTCCTTTGGTCTTCTCTCTGATGGCGGGAATCAAGCAGGAATATATCTATTACCCTTACAGAGCCAATTATTATCGCACTAACAGATAGTCTAGGGATGAATAAACACACGGTTTACATGAAATAATTAGACATAGACCACGTCAGTCAATCTAATATCCTTTTGCCGCATTAACCCTCGCTGAGTACACACCTTTCTACCAGTCTCATTCATGTAACATTTATTAAGCTGCATACTGAGTGGTTTCAATGGGTCCACCAGCCTCTATGGGAAGAGGGCAGACACACACTACACCAGTCGGAGAGTATTCATCGGAATAAGCAAACGGGTTGTCTCTGAAATTCATCTTCATTTTATTTTAAACTTCTTTAAAAGATAGAAATCTGGTAATAAACAGAATAGTTTACTCAATGGCTTAAAGCGAATTCTTGCAATAATTTAACCAACTTCTGCGAAATTCCAGTGAATTTGGATCATCGGTAAGTTTCAGCCACGGCCCGAGTGGAGCTGGTGTAGCTCTCGGGTTGTCATCAGGGTTGTGCATGGTGCTGCATAATATTTAGTTACGTCAGAGTCAGCATCTTACGTCGTGTAAAAATGGGGACATATCACATATATTTCCATTGGAAATCATCGTATCTCATTCCCTGTTGAGATTTTATCATTTTGCAACAAAAAAGTAAACATGAGGAGAAATTTCTCCTCCTCAATCGCTTACCTTTCGGTAATTTGATGAAATAGGCCTAATATGCATTTTTCATTCTACATTATAAGTCAAATTCTGGCCTTGTAACGCTAATCTATAAATAGTCATGCTGTTTATCCAGTTACAGCAGTCACAAGTGGTATCTGCGAAAGTTATGTCACATGTGGCTGGCGGTGTATTGGGTTACATCACTACTGTGTAATCTAACGAGACCAATCTCAACTTTAAAAAATACGGCTCCTTCCAATCCTGGAAAAGACATCAACCAAAAACGTCTCTGATAATAATCCATATAAAGTCTTCTGGTGTAGATTATTAGCAGACACTTTCGGGCTTTTACAGAATGGCTGCCATGTTAATTGTTCAAACTACTGGAAGTCCAGGAAAATGTTGTAACCATTTTAGACAAAGAAAAGGGAAGTCCATTAACCAAAATTCTTGTCAATCACAGTCAAATTCCACACTCAAGAGAGGCTTGTTAATAGAAAATTCCGAAAGCTGAAGGTAAGGTGTAATTAGCTGAAGAAATATTTATATGAACTTCAAGACCAAACTAAAGGTACAACAATCATAATACGGTGTCCCCGCTTCAAATTTGGAATTGTTTCCTCAATTTTTAATGCTTGATACAAATAACTGTGAAAAGACAGTGGCACCTAATACGTTTTGCTCCAAGTCAAAAAGGCTATGAAAATCCTTGGATATCAGAAATGCTGATAACTGGGCAAAACGTCAGGAGCTATCTATAAAAGACGCACAACTATGACGGATGGAAAACAATCTGCATAAAAGAAATAAAGCTAAATATTAAGAGAGAGAGAGAGAAACAATTATTACAATAGCAATATTAATGAAAAAGACAGGTATATAATTTTTAAAACATCTGTAATTTCTGAGTTACCTACGTTTAGAGGAGGCAGAAGATCTATACAAGTCCATCAGGTAAGAGAAAAAAATCATCTATCTCCTCCATTCTTTCTTATTCTACCACTAAAGCAGCATTTTCTGATATTTGGTCACGTTGGCCCTTCAGCCAATTCCATAGCTCTAATCGGTTTTCTTTTCTTCAGACATGCAGGTTTAATCTAATCCAACCTTTAATCTATCGTTTTTGACAAGCAAGCCCAGAGCCTGATACATCGCCCACACCCCCGTTTCTTTCCAGTGTCTGGTTGCTCGGTTCTTGTAAAGCGAATATTAAATCTAAACAGAGTGAATAAATAACACTGTTCACCCATCGGCTTTTGTAATGTTGTATTTTTGGGGCATTTTTTTTAAAAAAAAGGAAAAATAAGCAAGTAGACAAACACTTTACTGGTCTTCGGGGACTCCATTGTCGCTACGCCGGCCAAACCAGAAAATCAGCAAGAGAAGTATTACATCTACAGAGTCTGAACTTTCAGTTCTGGTAAATAGAATGTTCAGACAGACAGAATGGTTGGTCCCTGTACAATGTCTGCTCTTTTTTTCTTTTTTTTTTTTGTTTTCTGCTATTCAGCTGGCACAACCGAAGAGCAATTTTAGTGGGGTTGTCATGGTAACAGAATTGCGGGCTAGAAATGTTAACGAGTGCGTGTTATTAGGGGCGAACTGGGTCGTCTCACACACACGGTAAACCAGTGAGGCGGTGGACAAATAGATGGCCAATTGATGCAGAACCTATCTACGCTGTCTTACCTTGATTTACAGTACCTTAAGGTGGATAAGACAAAATTTCAAGATTTATTTAGTGTCTAGAAATAAGAAACCTCTCCAAAACTCTGCTGGGATGTAAATGGTTACCAAGTGAACGGACTTTAGAGAACAATGGTTAAGCACGTGCGCTTCAGAACTTGAGAAGGTAAAAATTTACTATATAAAAGCTCCATTAGATTATCACTCGAAACATCCAACAGCAGGTAAGTCTGATTTTAATCATCCCTCACCACTCATCCTGCAGATTAGATCCACTCCTGCTCAACACTCTGACCAAACATTCAGTTATTCAGGGATTCACTAATGAAACGTTTGCTCAACCTAAACGTCAAGACATTGGGAGAAATTTTCACATTATTGTTACTAATTCATTAATAACATAGATTATCTTCCCCTTCACAACATTCTCAACCCCAAGGCAGACAGAAGTGCTTATTCCCGAATTCTCTTTCTGTTTAATAAAACACTGCCAAGAATATTTATTTCTGCGTCTGCAATTTTCATTGAAAAAGACCAGCAAACAAAAATGGCTGCCAGTCAAACTGCATACCTTAATGTAATTGGTTAAATGAACATTAGACAAAAAGAAGATGAGTAATGGATAATTTCACTGATATGACAGTATTTATATAACTGAGAGCTCTTGATGGGCCACTAGAAGACTGTAGGGTATGATCTGTAAAGTCATAAATAGCAAGACTAGGTCAGGCTGATGCATAGCAAACAGTCATGGCAGAATCTATGAAAGAACAGAGTGGCGCAAGAAATGAGAAGAACGAAACACTGAGATTATTTATTAATTAGAATTTCTAAACAAAATTAAATTATGCGTTAAATCCGTATGGCGCTTATAGCATAAATCTTTAAGAAACAAACAAACAAACACCGTTTGGCAGTATATTCTGGCAGAAAAATTTGCGAGCCACGATGCCAGCTTGAGTTGTTTTCGGAGATGCCCACCACCATGTTATCTTTTAGCCATCTGAGGAGCGTGCGAATATATTTATGAGGTTACTACTTGGTCAGGATCAATGAAATCCAGTAAAGATAAGGGGGTGAGCTCTTCAAAGGGCAAAAGTAGGAGAGCCATACGAAATCAGAAATGAGCCAACCAGGAGAAAGGAAGACAGTAGTTGGCATAAAAGGTGCCTGGCACATGGAGTCTGAACACCTTAACAGCAGCTACTGACTCCTTTGACCAGAATACCCACATCGCTGAATAGAATCCAGATGGGGTCTTAGATGAGCAAGGGATCTAAATGGAAATGAGTGCAAACAGGGCAGCATGTATAAGACATGGAAATTCATTAGACCACCCACAAAGGCATCTTTTTTTCAGTCTCTTCATGCAAAAACCCCTCTCTCCACTAGATTCCCTTTTAAACATTTTCGATGCAAAATGAACATACCCCAGTAAAATAGCAACTACACAAGAACCGAAATGAAGTTGGCTTAAATCGACCAATCCGAGTGGTCCAAACTTAGCAACATCAACCAATCAATGATCCTGTACCAACTGCAGCATAGCAAACCGCATCATATAACAGGAAATTTAAATGACAAGCATAGGAAATCAAGAGCTGGAGAATCTGAACATATGTAGAACTTCCTCATTCTCTCCAACATTCAGTATAAACATCAAGTTAGCCCTAGATAACTATGGCAATAGCAAAAGTTTTAATCTCATCATCTTTTAAAATTCATTTTGCCTCTTGCCCAACAAAAGATGAGAGATGACTGGTTACCTAAAAATATATATATATATATTCAGTTCTTTTTTCTTTCTTCCTTCGGGTGGGGAGGGTTAAAGAGAGAAGGGTGTTTAATACTTTGTGTAAGATAATAAAATAAGCGCAATGATTAAGACCAGTAAGCAGGGTTTGAGACGGCACCATTCTAAGACTATAAACAGCTTTAAACCTCGAGACAAGCCGGCAGACAACCCCACCTCACCATTAAATCCTGTCATAGCATTGTTTAACCCTACAGGCATCCAGAGATTTCTCCTTTCTCTGTAAACACAGTTTTCAGGTAAACTAGGCTGATAACAAAATTAGTACCAAGTCAAACACATTGTACATATTTCACAGAGCTGAGATTTACTTCTAGAGAGGTAGTATAGGGCAGGGCAGGGGTTCCCAGCCCCACCCCAACTTGTAATCTGTACCTGAGGGCGGGCTCACACGGGCGTCATTCTGTGGCCGTAGGAAGGTGGATATATGGGTGAGAAGTCATTGAACATAAGAATGTGAACCCTATTTCGGTAGTAGACGCGATCGGGGTGAGAGGGGCCACGCCCAGATGACCACAACCACCTGTTTTCGTGGACTCTTAAAGCTCCTCTGATGCGGTGTCACTTTAAAAAATAAATTAATTCTAAAAAATTAGTTTGATCAAAATGTTTTAGAAACTTGAGAATACAATCTAGTAAATTTACAAGCTCCAGTCGCTTTGTTTTACAACAGCTCATTAAATGTTAACCATAAACATGCTTGAATTCCAATCCTACTTTTATTTTTTTTTTAATTTTCAAATTATAAGAGTAATAATTCTTTTAAAGAAGATACGAATAATGCATCAACCTGATCTGGTAGAATCTCAGTAACTTGATTAATAGAAAAAGAAAATATAACAGAAATATGGGCAGAAGATGTAACTCATAGGTGAACAAAAGCCTAATTGTTGCTAAGGGCACTGATACAGTACTGGGCCCAAACTTTGATCTTTTTTTTCGGACCCCAGGATAACCAGTCTTTTCTTAAACACTTAAACTAGTAGATCCAGACTAGACAAACATGGCACAGCATCCATCAGGTAATTCCATTAAATGATGGGCTTTACACATCTTTATAGCCTTGCAGTCATACACCTGTTCCTAAGAGAGAGAGAGACACAACCCCAGTTGGGGGAATGCAGTCCACTGGAGAGAGCTGCCTTGAACTCGTCTTTAGATGGAGGAGGAAACTCGCATGACTCTGGTAGAAAGGTGCACCAAATCAGGGAACAAACTCGTCCCCTTAGCCTTGGCAGTCTAGTAAACTTACCACTGGGCCAATGGCCACCCCTATCAACTCATTAAATAAGAGAATTGTTTTTCCTCCCACTACCAGCTGCTGTACCATTTCCTTCATCAGTTAGTTGCATAGTAACATCATCTATATTCAGATTAAAACAGCTCATTCTCTCTCTCTAAGTTCTGCAAAACATATTTTATACCATCTCACCTATTTGTATTCTCAACAAACACCCCTAACAGGGTCCCTCAGTGGCTTATAGTGATTACCTCTCAATAAAAGATGATTAATCCCTCCAATTGACTTTAATAAGCAATGTTAATGATCCCTATTAATCATTTTCATCAGTGGATTATCTCTTCGCTAAAACTGCTAATTAAGCCTTTTGGTACCAACCGCACCACAAAAGCCCTTCTCCATTCCCATCTACTGACCTTAGCACGGTGCTAAGGCTCAGTTGTCCAAGGAGATCATTCTGACTAGATTCTCTGATGCTCTTTATCAGATAACAACCTGTGTCTAGTGACTCCCTGTGTATGAAGACCAATAATCACCAGCCCTGTTGTAAAGACTCAATCTGTACAGCCTTCCACCATCTTCTTAAAATTACTGCCCGTCTACGAAGACCAATTTTACGTCTAACTCCTCATTCCCTAACAGAAAAGCTGTTTTATTCCGCACTGTTAATGTGGGGAGGGTTAATATGACACCAAATGAAGAAATAGTTTTCATTCTTTGAGGCACTGATACTGTTTTACAATCGCTCTCCAAGACGGATGTTTGATTCCCGCTTGTGGAAACAAGTGGGAAAGACACACAAGGACATCAAATAAGCTGCTTCTTTATCCGGCACATTTACAGCCCTCAGAAGCAGGAAGAAATCTCATAACGATGGAGCCGGTGTCTCTGTAACTTCGCTCGGACATTCCTATTGATTTCTGGTTGGTTTACAAACGGATCAATGGCGAGCAGTCACTTACCATGGCTGCCAAACCATTCGCGAGGATAAAAACAAAAACACCTCAGAGAGGAAACAGCAGCGTAGTATCCTCATTAACCCTCCTCCCCCTGTCCTTTACTGTATAATAACTCTACTCTTCCATCTCATGCATATTGTAAGTTTTGCTTCTGCTCACATCATATACATGGTACAAACTATTTGATAAATTATGACAATTAACATATTTCAATTTCCAAAGTCTTCCTGCCACCCTGACTACTCGTGTTTTTTAGCCAAAGGGCTGTGGTTTCAAGACCAACATCAAGCCACTTGTACCCCCCCCCCAAAAAAAAAGAGAGTCCCTTTAGGAACTGAACCCAGTGATGTCTCAGAACTTCTCACCACTGAACTTTCAGAGATAAGATCAGCTAAGTTGTCTGAGCTGGGAGAAAGTTGCCATGGCCCATTCTTACCCCAGCCACCCACTTACAGTTCTACTGCTAAATAGTTTATGCTAATATCAACCCAGGCTGCCACTGTAGCCAATTTATATTTATCCCCCAAATAGTATATTTAACTTTGGACAGGCAAAAGAATTCGTCACAGCCCACACATTAGGGGGGGGGGAAGGCCCATTAATTCTGATAATGTATATGGGGTCTGCAGAGAGTCACAGACTGGGTAAATCTGATCTCTCCAAACAGATAAAGCTTGCTAGCAAATCTGTGCCGCCAAGCCAAACTCCTTGTCTCTGGTGTTTTACTACCTGCTGGAAAATGGCTAGAAACCAATATCCCCAGAGTTATCTTCCTTCCTTTACTGTCAAGAAAAGTTGCTTATATCCCAGATGCACTGGTAAATTTAAACCAACTTACACTTCACATACCCAAACAGTCAGCATCACATCGCTTCGCGGTTTTTTCTGAGAGATTTACATTAACCCTTTCCATCCATAAAAACTTTAAAAAAAAAAGGATTGTTTAAATTTTAGATTGCTGGTATCCACACATACATACAGTAGGCGATACCTCGCCATTCAAAGTTTTCCTACAGTTGATCCTTTAACTCCATCCTTTACTACATTAATGGCAGCTCAGATGTTACATGAATTCCAACATTCGCAAACAGTTGTGGAAGAATTAGCACCAGTTGTTTTCCAGATATGGCTAGAAATTCATTGGGTATAATAAAATTTTTAAAGACTTGGTCCATCAGCTGCAGGAGTGAAGTTGTTGGGATGAGTTTCCACAAGAGATACCGGGGGGTCCTAAGATGAGAGGAACTTCATAACCCACACTTTCTTGTTAAAACTCTAGAAAACGGGCAGCTGTGATTTCTTCTTCCCTTTCAGTTCGCGAGGATTCTCCCCACGGTAAACCAGCGTTGGTTTACACTTAAGATCTCCAGACCCGTCTCCACACAGAAGAGGAGTTCGTTCTCCTCGAGGAGCGTAGCTGCAATTTGCCATTACTTCCCTCCCTTCCAGTTTTGTCAGCGCTGAGTCTGGCCATTAACTCTCCAACCCAACGAGCTTCACCCTGATCTGCAGTCACCCAGAGGTAGCGTAACTTTCCACTGGGGTCTCCCTGACTTCTAAACGTGGAAAATCAAACTATGATGTTGTGAATGGTGAGATTGGTCACAGGGATCACCATGGAAAGGTATTATTGTACTTATACACACATACATATGGTATGTGTGTGTATGTACCAGTCAGTGGATGATTTAAATATCTACTCCACATTCAGTCCCTAACCTTTAATATAACTGAGTACAGTTAACCCTCTCTTGGCCAAAATAAATGGCGTGTATCCCTCTCAGTTGGTTAATAGAAACTAAAATACTAGGTACGTTTAAAGATATTTTTTTTTTTTATTTTTAGATTTAAGGAAACGGTTCATTGTATGAGTTTGAATTAAAAAAAACCAATAATTCAGATACATAATTTCAAATTTGGGATTATCAAAAACAAAACGTTTAAAATAATAAACAAGTCCCTTAATAGTTTTGAAAAATATATTCATTCATCCAGCTACTAAAATGAAATCTCAACATTAAAACCTATATCTGACTTGCTATGCACAAACTAAAGTGTCTGAATTTTCTCTATTATTTTACATATAAGATAGGAAATTATGATGATGATCTGCCCTTGGTAACGTGACCTTCACCAGCCAATAGTGCTGCAGTTGCAGGAGAAGAAAAAAACAACAAAAAGCTATTCTATTAGGTGGAATTTTTCAGATTTCTGATACATCTTGGTTGGGAGAAGGTTCACTGTGGTTACCAAGAACTGTACAGGGTGGTCCGAAAGTCTTGTCACCCCTACATATTGTGGGGTATTATCAAGGAGAAAGTTTCACATGAACGATACCAGAATACCCATCAGTTACAGGACGCCGTTCGGAGAGCCTTTGCAACAATCACCAAAGCGCAGCTTCGTAAAATATCACACAGGACATGGCGCCGCATTATTTTGTGCCACGAAAATGGTGGTGTTCATACAGACCTCCTCGATGCGTGACAGCGTCAATGAAAGTGAATAAACTGAATCCAGTACATGTGCTCTGTATTACCGTATTATTTGTTCTTCTATTTTTCTCATTACTATTTTTTGGTAGGGGTGACAAGACTTTCGGACCACCCTGTAGAATAGCATAACTTGTCACGTGACATCCCATGTGGAAGCCCCACCAGTAGGGAACAATTGAAAGGAAAAAAAAAAGCTGGCAGTTGAAGGGTTAACATAACAACAAAGACACCGCGGAAGCCACAAAGTCTTAAAATCCCTGCTCTGAGATTTTTGGCCCATATTTCCACGGGTGGAGGAAAACCATACATAAGAGGAGGAAAATCAATAACAATTTTTGGCTGAATCCAAAACTCATTACCAGTGGAAGGCAGACAAGCAACTGGCAGATAATTATTTTCTGCAGTAACTATATTTAGCTGAGATGTTGCTTTGGTCTGCATCAGAGCAAATTAATCAAAACTTTCCTGCAAATATTAAAGAGGGGAAGATGTATCCAGCAGCCCTCTGCTACATGAGTCAGTACTCTTCCACAGGGGTCCATTCTGGATCAGAAGAGTTAGCCCCACCCCAGTGGAAAGAAACCCCTACTAGTACCCTTCATCTTTTTAGATGCGGGAGAAACCCTAGAAGAGAGATACGCCAAACCAACCACCAGAGGCTTGAAATAGGGCCCTCGGCCTTGCCAGTCTAGTAGCCTAACCACTGACCCACTAATTAACATGCTGAAGCCAGAGAGTCAGGTTGGTCCTTTTTTCTCTCCTGGCACCTCATCTACCAACAAGAGACCTACATACATTTCAGTTTCAGCAACCTTTCCCTGTCTGCTATCGTCAGGGAGAACTGTTTTTGTGCTGACATAATTTAGGTGGATGTTTTCTATTTGCAAAGCATTCAAGTGGCTTAGGCTGGCCTTGAACCCCGCTGACCTGTTGGTCTCTGGGAATCTATCTGCTTACACTTCCACCACCACCACCAAAGAAAATCTTTAAAAACACAGGCCGTCTGGATTAATCTCCCTCCCTTCACTTTAAAGGTAAGCTCTCCAACTTCTTCGTCAATTAAATCTCCTGTGGGAAGAAAGAAAAAAATCTAGATTTTCCACAATTATTACTTTCTCTTCAGAGAATTAAAGTGTCAACAACCCCCTTTCCTTTACGCATGAAACCCAGGTTATCTGATTTATTACCAGGGAGTTACTACTACTGCATTGGGAGAGACAGGCAGCAAGGATGTCATCACCTGTTTCTCATCTGTACAGAGAGCTGACTGTATACAGCTTCAATTCAATTTTTCAGATCCATGTTTTCTTTTTTTAAAAATAAACCTCTAATCTAAATGTGTTTTGACTTTAGCAATTCTAATTAAGGAAACAGAACAGGACTAGATGATTTCTCCAAGCATTTCCACTTTACAACATTTTCAATGGTTAAAAATTCTGACCAAAATCAAATTACAATGATATGGGTAAATTCAAAGAGGAATAGATTTAGATAGATTTTTTGAGAGAGAGAAAATTCTTCTTGATGACGATTGTAATATAGCGTTATTTTCCCCTGACGTAATTGATTTTTAAGTATAGCTTATTAACAAACAAGTCTGCTTAGTATTAATATTATATATTCATCTGAGTGTAGAATGTGGCCAACTTCAGCGGAGACGTTTCCGCAATAAGGGAAACCAGAGCAAACTCACACTGATTGCACCAGTGGCTGGAGACCAGAATGCAGGCTGAGAACCAGCATTCCTGTATCCCTAGCAAGTGTGGTTTGTTAATCTCTCATACTTGAGACTACATTTAAAAGGCAGTTAGTTAGAGGTATGCTGGATTGAAAGATGATGACGATGATAAGAAATACAAAGGCATTCGATTTGGAGGTCAAAGATTTTAGGGAACAATAGGAAGACTACAGCAAAGTGATTAATGATAGTTAGTGGAGACCTACCAGCAGCAGCTTTGCATGACATTTAGCTTTCTTACACAAAACTATACATTATGCCCAACTTGAGTACACGAAGGTTTCAGTAAAGTAGGATTTACAAAAAGAGTAAGCTTCACAGCTCAGGTTTCAGTAAAATAAATTCAAAAAACATTGTTCATCATGTCAGCCTCTTTCATTTAAAAAT